>JAQPZY010000970.1:0-685000 GCA_029931535.1 Margaritifera margaritifera | reverse complement strand
GCACATGGAGCTGCCTCGCCCACCCTCATCACCACCTCCACCTGGCGGAAGCAGAAAGGAACTTGGGACACAAGGATAATTTTTGGTTCAGTTTTTCCTTAAGTCCCGCACTAGCGGTCAAAGCTCCATCCAACGGACACCAGAACATGGCCGCCAATAGAATATTGTAAAATCTTGCTATGGCATAAAAACGAAAGCGGAGTTAAAATATCTTATTTTAGTCAAATTCAGTCAGACTGCATCTGCGTTTTTCTCCGATGTCATTTGTGAAATTGGGTTGAAAAAGCCACAAGTGCAGATTTTTCTAGACATAAAGAACATTTGAGCGAAACAATGTTTTGTTGTTGTTCTATGTGCTCTCCAACCTCTTTAAACTTTTTGAACATGCTTTTCAATTTTGATTTTTTCACTGAGGAGTTGTTTTGTTCTGCATAAATATAAACACAAAAGATGTAAAAGTTGATTGGAAAATAAAGTGTATTGTATGTGTATCCAAAATACCTTTTTCACAACTGCCGTATGAGAGTTGGTTGACCCTGAATCTGATTTTACTGCTCCTTGTTGTATTTTCAGTCATCTATCTATTTATACTGTAACACCTTCTTGCGAGTATTATGTGCTGCTGCGCGTCAGTGCTTTATTAAGGAAAAGATAAAGTAAGAAAAGATGAAGAATGCACCTTTTTGTTCAGTTTATACACCTCTTGTTTTAAAAGATTCAGATCAGGATGTGCAACAATGTTCATAGGGAGATTCTTTTACTGCACAATAGTCATTGGAAAGAAATAATACTGGTGTTAGTTTCCAATAGTGTGCATCTGGCGAAAGAGGGTGAATATGTCCCGTGTGTCTCGTGAGTTGGTGGGGATATGATGGGTGGAGTATTGCAACTAAAGCATGGCAAACCTTGTAAAGCATATGAAGTCTAGCATCAGCCCGCCTGTCTTCCAAAGATTTCCAACCTAAATAGGTAATCATTTGTTTGACTCTATCGTAGGATGAGTGGTTGCTCTTAACCCATCTGGCAGTTCTGCGTTGAGCCATATTAATGTTTTGTATGTTCAGTTCTGTATAAAAAAGATCTCCAAACAATAGAAGTCTACTCGACCGAAGCGTCACCATTGTCTTATATGTCATTTCTTTCACCTCTTCATGCTTTTTGTTTTCATTTTGAACTTGAGGAAGCCATGTGTAGTAGTTTCAATACACTACCGTTTCATAATACTTTAAAGTGTTTTGAAACTTGTTTGCTGCAAAATGTATTAAAACTGAAATTGCACCAGCTTAAAAACACTCTACTTATTTTCAAAACACTCCACTTAATATCGGCATTAAAATAATATAATGTAACTGTTTGTTCCAGATAAAAAATAAAGCTCATGTTATGATTGTTTACATTGATAACATACAAAAGTTGATGCAGATATTTAGTGTATTGAAAATTGTCAGAAAAAAGAAAAATATGGGTTAATAAAAAAAAAACACACGCGTACGCACACACGCGCACGCGCACACACATTGAATGCCAAATGCAGATCGGAATGAAGTGCAACTGATACAAATACACATCCTTATTGAAATACATATCTGTTGCAACTGAAATTGCTACAATTGTTCAAAATGTAGAATGGACATAGAATAGAAATATGAGCTGAATACTACAGTTTCATTTTTCTGCTTTTTTTCATTTCATTTTTTTCATTTCTCCCGTAACCTTGCTGGCCGTAGGGGCGCCACTGATGACTTTGCGACGATCTCTCTCCATTTCGCCCTGTTCTCCACTGCTCTTTGGGACTTTGCAAAGTCCATGCCTGTCCACTCTTTGATATTGTCTTTGCATCTCTTCTTCTGTCTGCCTCGTTTTCTCTTTCCTCTCACTGTGCCCTGCAGGATTGTCTTTGACAGGCCAGTTGAGCGTGAGATGTGACCATACCATCTTAGTTTGCTTTTCTTTACAGTGGTGAGCAGATCTTCATAAGCTCCAATTGCGCCTTGGATTTTAGTGCGCACCTCCGCATTAGAGACGTGGTCTAAGTATGAGATTTTCAGGATCCTTCGATAACATCTCATCTCTAAGGCATGGATTCTTCTCTCTATTTCTGCTGTTAGGTTCCATGTCTCACATGCATATAGGAATATGGACATGACGAGGGAGCGCATAAGCTTGATCTTGGACCCAAGCGTGATGTTGCTGTCTTTCCAAATAGGCTTCAGCCTAGCCAGAACAGCCGTTGTCTGCTTTTACTGAAAGAAATATAATTCCTTCCACGCTTTATGTCAGTTAGTTAAGGAGAAGTATGCATTGTCATTGGAGAGGTTCTGAACTCTGAAGTCAGTTATTTGCACTCTCGCTCTATCCATTAACCTTGTTTGGAAAAAGCATGTGTTTTTGTAACAGCCTCTCAATTCTGTTGCGAAGGGTTGCATCATTCGCCCTCGCCCAAGTCCAGCATTGCGGACCACGAACTCTATAAATTAACGCGCAGATAGGTAGGCATAAGCAGGACTGCATCTGTAATATTCAAAGTTCTTGACCTCTTCTTTACAGGTAAGAAATTATTTTATTCTTTGTTAATTCTATAGTTTTGATACTGTCGATTTTAAAGTCTTTTCCTCATATACTATGTTAGTGTTTGGAGGTACTGTGGTATCTATTTAATTTTTTCCTTCTAAAACTGTTATTCTCATTTTTATACTTATAGTGTGAAATTGTGCAATATAAAGTGCTATGGGTTGTTGAACTATTCTTACAAATTTATTACTTATACATTATCTATAATATTTGATTTGCTGCTTTGAAAGATATCGGTTCGAACTTCATTTTCTATGATAATTATTTGTAGAATTTCTTTTTCTTCATACTTTAAAAAAGTTACAAACCTTGATTTTTCGGCATTTATGGTACGACATTCAACATTCTGTATTTATTTGAATGCATGCAAAACGATTTGAGTATTATTCAGAAATAATTTGCTTCCTGCTACATTTCACGCATATTTTGACTAGTTTTAGCTAATTTGGCATTTGATCATTTTATAAGACATTTTTAATACAGAAATTCTAGCAAAATATGAAATTGGTAAACCTTGATTAAGTTTAGTATAAAATATAACATTTTTATGTTTGATTTTTATGTATAGAATATTATAATTTCGTGCGTGTAATTTTATATAGAGAGAGTTGGTTGATTTAATAATGCAAAACTGCATCTGCCATATTCAGAGTTCGTGTTCTCTTCTTTACAGATTTAGTTCGAACTTGATCACCTCTCGCACGCCTGAATTATAACAGCTATTTCGAATCTCAATGGAGAAACACCTCAGTAGTCACTGTGACAGAGATGAGGACAAAATTCTCTCACCATCTCTCTTCTTTTAATCAGGGGAGTTTCCCCACAAAAACTTTGTGCAAGACATGGTAATAACATGTTTTATGATAAGCCGGCAACCAACTCAAATTGAATCATAATAGGTCTATAATAGTAAAGTAAATTTTTACTCTGTAATCTTTTTATATCTCATTTGAACAAACTTCATACAATTTATTGTGTGTCATATCGATCTTTTTCGTAATTATATTTTGTTTTAATTTTCCGAACATTAATTTGAAGTAATGGAAATATGAGTATTGGTATTATTAATTAGATGGTCAAGAGAAATACTTCTTGTAACTTTAATACTATTATTTAGTATCTGATGAATACTTTTACTAATAATCAAAACCTTTTTATATGTACGCCCTTCTTTATTACTCACTTACGATCATGCATTGAAACTAGTCAGTAATTGTTAAAATAAAAATAAAAATCGTCAATTAAAATAATTACACTGATAGGGGCCACACTGTAGTACTCTGTTTAAGTATTGGAGAATTGTTTTTATATATTTTATGCAGTTTACAGAAATGACAAAATATCTGACGTGAATAGACTTGTAGTTTGTACAAAACATTTGCAAACATCTAAATATAACTCTCAATTGCTTTTAGAAGGCGTCACAATTAAACTTTTCCACACGTATATCTTTTGCCATGCAAGTCATTAGCGGCAATAACATATTTCCATTATATTAAAAAAGAAGTGTTTGAAAATCAAACAGTTTGTATTATTATCACTTTGCTCCACCTGGAGTTTTTATCGTTAGAATACAAAATGAAAACAATATAGGAATTATGTCGTAGAAATTTAGATTATACCATATTATTATTATAAACAAAACAAGACGATATAAAAAGAGGTGCAAGAAAACAATTATAATTTTGCCTTACGGCTTAATTCTGGCTTCTTTCGTTGCACACTATCGACTCTCGTATCTTAGATATGGAGGTGTTGTTATTGATAATAATATACGACTCACAGAAGGTTTAACAATACTTGCGCGAAGAGGGGAAAAATCCATTACCTAAGGTGAAATCGAATGAAATTAAACCATTTGTCTTTAATGTGAATGTTACAAGTGGAAGAAAATTAAAAGCTTTGCCTTTTAACAAGTGTACAGTCGTAATTTTTTCTCAAATGATTTGAAATTTTTGTGATGGGCTGTCGCCGTGTTTGTTAAAATTCCTCTTAAGTATATTAACGAGCTACTCATTGCTGACAACAATGCTAAGCAAAGTTTGTGCCAATGCTAAGATGTGATGATAACAAACACAAACATGGCTGCTAACGGGAAGAAACGACCGACTCGATGATATATATATATATATATATATATATATATATATATATATATATATATATATATATATATATATATATAGACGGGTGGGCAGTGCAAGATAAATACAATAACTTTTCTATGTGCATAGAAAAAGTTGGCACGATATACCTTTTATCTCACCATCCTTATCCACAGGACATAATGAGTTTCGATTTTAGAGTACTTTTCTGGTATAGTTTGTGTAACTTTCTACAGAGGAATTTTTCAACCAACCCATTTGTCCCTGGCTTTTTTGGCACCTGCAATGGATCTGATTTTTATTGCACGCACTATAGTCCTTGGTAACGTCTATGATGGATGATATGACATTTTATATGAACTTTCGACTGCAGGACTAATGAACATGTAGAATGATGAATAGATGTCATCACTGTACAAACCTGCAAATCAAATAGTGTCTCAAATTAAAAAAAAATATTACCATGAGAGATTACAGTGGCGGCGCGAGGGGGGAGGGGTCGGGCAATTTCCCCCGGGCGCCTGGCAAAGAGAGGTTTTTTTGCCAACATCCGCACCCCACCCCATCTATGGCCCCGGTTACAGGGCTTAGATGGGGTGGGGGTGGGAGTGGAGGTTGGCAACTGACATAAAAACTGTTCTCTGTGGCAAAATAGGGGGCGCAACTAAAGAACATTCCCCCGGACGCCTAGGTGGGGGAGGGCGCTATTAAAAAACATGCCCCCGGGCGCCTCAACAACTTGCTCCGCCACTGAGAGTATTAACATACTTTGGTCACTGTTCAGAATTTATGAAAAATGATACATGAACACACACACACACACACGCGCACGCACGCACGCACGCACGCACACATACATACATACATACAACCACAATGTTGCAAAAGATGATCTTTATTGGATATTATTTATCTATAACCTTTATTTTCTTATTCACATGTCGATGTTTGGAAATGTACAGATAATGTTTAATTTGAAATTGTTTCCACACTATAAAAAGTCAGTCCAACTTAGGAAAACAGACATATGTAAAGAACGAAGGACGCTTATTGCAGTATATAGTGGCAAATCGGCTGTTATTTTTAATGCAATAATCGGAAATATTAAACATAAATGGGAAAGTTTCCTTGTATACTGTGAATGCAGTAGTATTTATGGGGTACCAATTGTCGTGGATTTTGAGGTTACTGTAAACCACGAATTAAAGCCTACCGAACACGAATTAACCCCCCCCCCCCTTGCAAATCCACAAATTGAAGTACTATAAAAATGTTGTTTAATTATAAAACTACGAAGGTTGATAATAAAGGAAATGAATAGTACATCACTTCACGTGTTTGCTGTCTCTTTCTAAGGCAACTTTCCAGTAAAAATAGATTAGTTAGATAAGTATGTGATGAATAAAAGTAGAGGTCAATCACTTGTTTTGCCTAGTTTTGCCTGCAGGTAGGTGCTTGTTTGATGAAAAAGATTTCATTTGTAGAAAATATCAAATTAGGCCTTTTTGGAGACGTGATGGTGAGCCTCGTATAACTATGTTTACACCTGCCAGGCATAATTAATTCCTCTTTTAAATAGTATTTACTTATATTGTTTGGGAGATGAATCATTCATGTTAGGCATTTTGACGCTTGAGCACATGTTTCATGTAGAAACATCACATATAAATTGGACACTTTCAGCGCTTGCGTTTAATTCCTTGGCAAATTAGCGATATTGCAAGCTGAATTTCGGAGCATAAAGTTGAACATTAATTGCTTTAGTGTCATCGATGATCTTGTTTGACATCCTCTTCTAGATAAATGGTGTAGAATGGGCCAAAGTCCGCTGTGTGCAAAACTTAGAAATTAGTTAGATTTAAAAGGTGACTGGAAACTAAGGTAAGTAGATATAGAGTCAAACCTAACATCAGCAACCATTCCTGGGAGGTTAGAGCAGTGGCCTCTAAAGACGGATAGTTGCTCCATCGAGGTCCATAAACAATAATGTGGTTTATTAGACCTTGACAAAGGGTCGTTTACGACTGTTAATTACTTAATACAGGTGAATTTTAGGGTAGGTTCAACTGTATTACATTATTCCAAGAATCAATATTGTTTTACAATTTATTATATGCTGATCCGGTTGCTAATTTGTATTTCTTTTATTCTCTTTAGAACGTACACATATTGCTTTTTTTGAAAGTTTCTTCTCAATGTGCGCATACATTACTCTATACTGGTATGATCTAATTTGGCGGGAATCAGATGTGTTCTTTTACACATGCGTTATCGGTATGATCTGATTTGGCGGGAAGCAGATATGTTCTTTTACACAGACATTGCTGTATACCGGTATGAAATGATGTGGCGGGAAGCTGATAAGTGCTTTTACACATACATTACTGTATACTGATATGATCTTAAGTGGCGAAAAGCAAATTTGTGTTTCTACCAATTAAAAATGTCAGCTTGGTGAGTCAATTCAAAGAATTCCAGCTGCTGGCACTAAGGACAAAAAGTACAAGAAAGTATTCATCTTATAGCATGAAAGCCATACTTTTGATATAATATGTGATTAATGTATCATGTTTTTACTCGATTTGTCTCATTAATTATTTCCATTAAAAAAACCAACATATCTAACTTTACAATCCGTAGTACTGGAGTGCATGTAAACAACAACATGCCAACAATATCCTTTGAAAACAAAAACGCTTTAAGAAGTTCCTATATGTATGTGAAGTGTGTGATATCTCCCTATTGTATTCAAGCATAAATAATCTTACAAAATATCGCACATCCCGGAAATGTATTTTATTGATGAACGGGTTGGTTCTAAATTATTTTACTATTTTTTAATATGGTCTCATATCTTGGTGTAATTTGTATTTTATATATTTAACTGTTTTGTAATGCCATTGGAGCATCGTACGGTGTCCAATATATCAGAGTTACTTCAATGCTTCGATATATTGTGAGTCACACGTTGAAGTGTTGCATAGACAGATTGAACAAGTGAGGACACAAAGAAACCGAAGTCATTATCTGGTGACGCTCTCTAGAACTGATTTTTAGTCGTTTATTGTAATTCTTTTCCACTGATACCAACATCTTAGCCTTCCTTCAATACATGCTCACTGAGAAACAGAAAACTGATAGTATACAAACAATTTTCAATGACTTCGCTGAAATTCGTTGTCAAGTGGAGGATATTTTATTTTAAGTCTGAATGTCTTGAACATTTCAACTGTTTTCTCCTTTTCATAGTTTCCTTCACATCTTATATTTTAGTAGACGGTTTAATTTATTTTAAAATTTAACATGGTTGTCATCGCCATGATTCAACTTCCTCGTCAACGGGACATATAAAAGAAATATTTTACTGTCCTAACATAAGAAATTTTTTCTAGTACCTGACAAATTTCTAAAATAACATTACTCAAAAAAGGGTTTTCTACTTCTTTTTTCAACTTCTCTTTATTAAAGGTATGGCCACATCGGCCCTATCGATATTAATGACCTTCATGGCGGCAGTCAACAAAGCGTTCCAAAGCAAAACAGTTTTATCAATATTATTTACGTTTTTCGAGAACACATCTGAAAACTAAATACTGCCAACGATGTAACTAATAATTCTTTAGAAAACATGTAATCGTAGCAGCTAACATTTGCTTGAAAATACACGTAGATCAAATATAAATAGGTTTTTGACAGTCATGATGTTTGCTATGAAAATTTTGAGGGATTATGTGATAACACCGGACTCAACAATGGCCTTACTACCACCTAGTACTCACGCTTTGGTAGAACTTGGCGCCATATTATTACAAGATTCTCACCTTCGAGCACTATTTTTTGTTATTGGTTCATTTTTATTAGCCATGAATTTGTGTCTCGCTGCTTTCCGTTCTCGGAGTAAGGCGTCACTCTCACTGATTTCAATTAAGAAAAAGGGGATATAACAAACTAAAATTTCTCTAAAAATGTTTCTGTAAGTCTGTTTGTAATGAATGCAGATAAGAATCCTTAACGATGCATTAGAGATGTAAATGGTAAAATGTTGTCCATAATTGAAACTCACCAAACATATTCAAGCAAATTAATTATGGAACGAGCTAACACGCTGTATTTCAAAAAATATTTCCATTATCAAACATTTATTTTATGTTTGGAAATTTGGGATTTGATGGGAAACAATTCAAATCATCAAATATATGGTTTTCATCTATGCTGTCCGCCATGTTCACAAACGCTTTCCGCTTTTTGTCCTTTCTGTTTACATTTAGATTAATCATTTCAGGTATCGATTTCTTAAGAGGAATTGCATATTTGATAACATCTTTTATCCTTAAAAAACATACCACTTTTTGTATGAATTCATGTTTAGAGTAGATAATGAAAAAAACATTTCTATTAGCAATACTTCTCCCATAAGCAAGCACGTAAAAAATTTTATGAAATCTTAAATGCTTTTCTCATTTTAGTGCGTAAAATGTATAAAGTTTCACATTTACGAGTGCTTTAATTTATATTTGTTTACAGATAACATGTGTATGAATATGGATAGATAGATGCAAGGTTAGAAGGACGGGGTGGACACTTCAAATCATCTCAAGTCTTAGAAACCGAAAATAAAATTGTCACACGACTTCTGCCATTGGGAACGAAAAACGGACGGAAAATAACGACTCCTTTCCTTTCCAAACATAGCGGTTTTTAAAATAAGTTAAGTTGCAGCGAATCTCATTTATTTTGCACTTTTGTAAATAGACGGTTTAAACAGCAACAAAAAATGCGAACATCCTATGAAAACAAATTAAACTTTTATACTTTTATGGATGTATTGTTAGAAGATTCATCATATATATATATATATATATATATATATATATATATAGATATATATATATATATATATATATATATATATATATATATATATATATACGGTTAGACCATTATTTTAACTTAGCATTTATTCTCGCCTCAGTGGTACATTGTACTCCAACCATATATATATACAAGTTTGAACTGGTTACACCATTATTTCACCGTATCATGTATTCTCGCCACAGTGGTACTCTGGTACTCCAACCGCTAATTTTAGGACCATTTTTCATTTCAATCAGGTGGGAAGTTTTGTGTGAGCTTTAGGCTGTCCTTTTTTCAGAAAGCATAACTGAGGGTTAGGCATGTCAATGCCTTTCATTTCACGAGATAACAAGCCGCTCCAACAATTAAACAAATGATAACAAGTAAAAGAGAAGAAAGAGAAAATATTGATCTTTTTATGTACCTTAAACGCCTTTCCTTATGGCTTGGAGTAGGTAAGAGTCACCACAGATTCGTTACAGATGTACTGGCGAGATTTCGTCCGAATTTCAACATTCACCAAAGAATTCTTACCACTTACTTACAGAAAATTTAAACATTGCAAATATCGTAATTTAGAATAGGTCTTTAAAACCAATGTTGTGCCTTTGTCTTGAGAATTTCAGATTTGTAGGGGAAAAATAGGAATATTCATATAAATTGTTTTGCAGCTCTCTCATCAGCAGTTTTAAATAAGGCCGTTCACTTTTGTTTATCCTTCAAGATTTGTCTCAGTGCAAGATATCTGGTATTCATTTACTAGTAAAAATTATATTTTTAACTGACATTTTCATCCTTGAACAATTATGTCACGGCTTTGAGTCAGATGCATTTGAAGAGCAGATCTTAAGAATACATTCATGTGCTTATTACAAAAACATATTTGTGATAAAATCTATAACTATCTCAAAATTGTTTTCATTATAACTGATATGATTTATAACATATATTTTCCAGTGCTAGGGTTTATATATGTGAATAAATAACATACGGGTACATGTATATGCCTGGATCAAACGTAGGGTAAGAAGGATGAGACAGACTTTAACATCAAACCTATCCAGCCCTAAAAAAGCAATAAACAAATTTGATTAACGATGCAATTTAAGTCATGCGGGATGTATATACAGACTGAAAACAAATAGTTATTATATCATTATACTTTCTATATTTTAACTTAATGGTTTGTGATATAGAGTTGACGTACAGCGAATCTATTATTTTGTTCGAGACCTGATGGTCTTGCCTCAGAAGTTCTTATCAACAAAATAAATATTATTGCAAGGAAAATTAATATTGACGGATGAATGGTCAAAAGGTTGAACAAATATTCGTAGAAAAATATATGTAATAAAATTTGACAATCATGACTGTCACTGTGATAATTATGAAAATTATTGAATTACACTTTGAACTGGTTTGAATCGGCTATATTTTAGTATGTTTTATCACGATCTAATAGGTTTACTCAGCAAATTATAAATGATGACTACAGACCTTGACAATAAGACAGCTTAGTTATTTTGAGCAGATCAGTGAATGTCAATTTTAGTTATAAGTAAAACTTATAGCAGACGACGGTAGACGTGGAAATTCTTGTACAATCGGCCATTGTTGCTAGTCATTGTGGGTACTTTTCTCAAGGTATTATGTTTATGACTGTTGTTCTCCTTTGAACAAATATTCGTTGCTGTAGGGCGTGATATAGTAAAGTATAACACCGTAGAAATGTTCTATTTGTATTTTCCCATCTCAAAAATAAAACAATAAACCAGAATAGTCACTTCAATAAACATAGCAATTCAATAAACAAGGCAATATAAGTCCCTCGGAGTTAAAACACATGGTGAAAGCAAATGTTATTTTTTCATATTTTAACTTATTGCTATGTAAACGAAATAAATTGTTTTAAAATGGACATTAATTAACACAAGCTCTAGGGCTTTCACTCTCGACTTTCTCATGAAGAGTAGCGTATGGTAGGCTTGTCGATGTCTTTCCTTTGACTGTGTTCACCGTTACTCTTAAAAACATACAAACAAAAAGGGAACAATATTCATAACATTTTCTTAAAAATATTCTAGGTATAAACCTTCAGCGCCCTCTTTATGACAGGTAGTAAAAGAAGCATGATATATATATATATATATATATATATATATATATATATATATATATATATATATATATATATATATATATATATATATATATACAGACGAAGAGAGAGATACTGGTATAGCTCGTGTAGATTTTTGTCCGTGATTGAAAATTTTCGAAAACACACACATACACACACTCATCAACACACACACGCAAATCAAACGTCTGCCTTGTGTTTCAGAATTTCAGAAATTATTGAGAAGTTTGCAATCATCAAGGTGATTGTTTTAGCTATCCTGTCGGCCATACTTTTCTAGTGATATCTGCTTTTATTCTTTACTTAGAGATATGTTCGAGGTCGAGATTGTTATTATTTCATTTTTTGGAAAGATTGCATCTTGATGACCTTTCATCCATAATAGTTTATGTTCTTAATTTACTCTTAATCTGTAACAAGAGTAGATCTTAATATTAAATTCCTATGCTTATATAATGAGCATGAACGTGAAAATCCTGTAAAACTCTTGAATAATTTTCCATTCTAGTGGACACAATTTATAAAGTTTGGAAATTCGCTTACACAATAATTTCTATTTGTATATAGAAAAACATACGTGTGTATGAATGAGCCAGATTGTACGAAAGGTCATAAGAACGAGAAAGCATAAAATTTTAACCTTCTAAAGCAATGAAAACAGATTAAAACAGTTTGTCATCCGATAAAAGACGCAATTTAAGTGATCTTGAGTCAATGAACGCGTTAAAAACAACATTATGGCCATATTTTATCCTAATGGCTTGTAAAATAATGCTAATGGTATTAAATTTATTTCGTGACCTAATAGTTTGACAAGAGACGGTCTTAACGACAATTAAAATGTAAAATTCTGTGTAAGGAAAATTGAATTTGTACGCACGTATGGTTAGAGGGTTCAAAGATTATTTGCATATAGTTTTTAAATCGGATAATTATGACGGTTGTGATGATAGTTTAGTTATAAGACGTTATTGGATTGCACTTTGACCAGATTTAAGTCCATCCTAATAAGGTGACGCATAACACCTTTTCAAGCATTCAGTCCTTAGTAGACCTCAGATCCATATGTTTTGCAATGAATAATTATTACGATGTAATTAATCTAATGCAAGCTTTCGGCCTTTTCACTCAAAAATTCTCATAACGTGCAGATCTGGATTATGCGTGTTTCTAGCTAAGGTAACCTTAGCTCTACAAGTCCACTGCTACATTGACTTTAAAACTCACGGGTCAAATTGCATGGACATTTTCATCAGATTTGCCAGATCCCGGTGATCGGACACTTGGGATTTGTTCTAAAATAAAAATATAAATATGTGTTCTACTTCCAATTTTATACTTGTTTTGAGAATTATTAGGTTAAACAGGACCAGAAACCTAGCATCATTAGCCTTTTATTTTCCATTACCATTGATTTTCCTACATATCGCTGTCATTTTCAGCATGTGTAAATCCAGTGCAGCTTCAATATTAGTCCCAGAGCTTATAGGGACTTATGGTTGTGTCTGAGGTCAGAAGGTTTGAAGATGTTTTCTGAAAGAACATTTAACGCACAGTGCGACAATAGGTTTGAAGATGTTTTCGGAAAGAACATTTAACGCACAGTGCGACAATAAAGCCTTATTAATTTCTGTCTTGACATTTTCTCACAAAGTTGAATTCTTTAACAGCTGCTATGAACCCAAAGTACAGAACTCTGAAGAAAGGGGTGGGGTGGTTTTTAACTTCCTATATTTATATTTTACGAAGCAGTAAAAAGCTTCTGGAATAGAATGACTGACCATTGCCCGGATTTTTGGTTTATTGCAAAACAAGTCTGCAAATCATGTCAAGGTTATAGTGCACAAGTGGTCAAAGGTCAACTTAGTGCTTCAAGTACAACATAATGGGATAAGCTATACTTAATAAAAGAATTCTACATGTTGTTCCTCTCGAATATTCGTAGAAAAAGATTGATATAGTTTTAAAGCTGAACGGCATGATGATCTCTAAGGGACTAAGCTTTATCTTATCAATTTATTACTGATAATTTATACTTTTCTGGTGCTATTCATGATATGATGCATACATGTACCATAACATCAAATGTTATTACTTTGTAAATCTATCGAAGATCTGACACATATCTCAAAGTGCATTTTCTCTTTACTCCTTTAATACTAGAAAAGTTGGTCAGCAAGTTTCGTTATACCAGCAAAATTGTATGTTCTGAATGACAATTTCTATCTTTGTCTTTTAATCCAAATTGATGGAAATTCTGATTCTATTTTGAAAGAGGAATAGGAAGGCTGACCTTATTCTATAAACGCAACTATAATAGTGTATAAATTCTGTGGAAAGCAAATGCTCAAGTTGCAAATTCAGCGTAATGTCTCGTGTGCTTTTCAACAGCAAGACTGAAGTATATTGTTGTTTTCAATCGCGCCTTCTGTTATGTTTCTCGACGGTGATATAAGGGAAGGCGACAGCAATCATTGCAACACTTTGTGAAAACAAACTATCTTGTTCTAAATTCGGCGCAAGGTGTCATGTACTGTGAAAACAGCAAGTATAACATACATTGTTGTTTTCACTCGCTGGGAACATTACCATTAAGGCATGTATAGCCCTTTATGGAAATTTGAATAAGGGTGGACAAATAGGATGGGGACCTACAAAGATAAGTCTGATTGCAGACAATGACTTATTTTTACAATCAAACGCTCACACCCGTACCATCCAACACAAACACACACAGACAAACAAATGAAATGGAGAAATTATATGTATGTGATGTTAACAAATTTTTACCAACCAACACTTACACATTTACAAATAAAGATGGGGGTTATTAGGGGGACAAAAAGTGGGTATTTATGTTTTGTTTTTAATAAAAACACAGGCATATACACACACATACAAACACAAAACACAAAACACAAAACAAAGAAGTTGGCAATAATGATTGATATTCTTTTTCTAGAAGACCGTTTAATGTTCGCACCTCCTGAGCCGGGCTCGATAGACAACACACCTCATTGCCAATTGATCATGCTTCTAAACATCGGCCCTGACTGACAGTGAAAAATGAGGCTCATTAGTCTCACTTTGCCAGTTCTCCACTTTAGGCACCACTATTTATTATTGTGGCTGCTGTTGTTCCTACTGCAACTATTCTTCTTCTCGCTCTTTTTCTTCATCCATGAGATTCATTAGCTTGCCATGGGCATGTCAAAAGTGCATTAAACCTTGCTTAACCCAGTGCTGAACATTTATTTTATAATGTACTGTTAAAAGAATGACAGTAGTTTAAAAAAGTCTGTTCCTAACAATGGTGAAAAACTGAGGTAATTAAAGGATTATCTTCGTATCTCCTGTTAAGAATTTTTTAAACGCAGAATTTTCACAAGGGCTTTGCAAAATATTAAGCAAGTAAAGTTGTCACTAAATAATTTCTTATTTGTATAAATCCGGAGTCTGTTTAGAGTACACGGTTAAAATCTACGTTAAAATTCTATATTGGATAGATAAAAAAATGGACACAAAGAGAAA
This sequence comes from Margaritifera margaritifera, assembly GCA_029931535.1. Classification (NCBI taxonomy): domain Eukaryota; kingdom Metazoa; phylum Mollusca; class Bivalvia; order Unionida; family Margaritiferidae; genus Margaritifera; species Margaritifera margaritifera. The sequence continues at coordinate 669,799 of JAQPZY010000970.1, read as the reverse complement.
AAGGTCGACGCTTTAATGAGTGTGTCAACTGTGGCAACTATTTAACAAACAAACAAACAAAGTGCCAATGATCGCAACAATAACAAACACATAATATTCACTGGAAAAATACATCTTATTGATGTCTTGTATATATTCAAGCTAGTACTCAATGAATCAGTACTGGACCTGTAATTAACTTGAAGAGCAATTAGATCCAAAGCAACGTATGGAAAAAAATTAACATATGTCATACATAAAATCACACTTGTAAATTTAATGCCAGATTTAGTTTCATGTTTCTTTTCGATTCTGGTGTGCATTTCCACTTATTTAGGGGAATACAACAACAAGATCGTAATACCTAGTCGAACACAAGGACAAATGTTCTAAATTCGGCGTGAGCTTTGCGTACTTTTATATCGAATGGGGAGCTACAGTGACATTATTTTGCTTCTTTATAAGAGGAAAACCAAAGTACATTGCTGATATACATAGTATATTGAGTGTCTGTACTTGTAAAGAAAAGAATAATTTTATCCGCAGCTGCGAAAAAAGCGAGGGTTAATATTGCGCACGTTGTTTACAGGTGAGAAAATGAATGGATGCAAAAGAATTAATGAATTAGCAGACAAAGGAAAATTATTGGATCCTTGAAACTAATCAAAGGGAATGAATATATAATACGATCACTAACATACACACACTCTTGGAAACAATGCTCGTTCTTACAAACCAGCAAGTTGCGCTGAACAGTGTAACCGTTTTACGTCGGAACACTGTGTACTGAGAGAGTACAGTCAAACAAAACTATATACTATGAGCGAGTGTCATCATGAAACGAGATCAGATGATCGATCTGTATGCATCACCACCACCATCACCACCACCTAGACAGTCAAGATAATCCAAGAGTGAAAGTCGCACTGTTGCACCCAAGTATTAATTTTATTTCCAACCTGCAAAAAGTTGACTTTGAGAAAATTTCGAACGACAGCTTACATTTACTTACATTGTCAGATTCAAGAATTTTAAATCAGAAGTTCCCGCAGAGAAATTGACCGCGTTTATCACTTACTTGCTTGATTCTATGTTTGTTTCACTTGAAATGACAGTGTGAAGTCAAAGAATAAGATCACTTGCGACTTTCTATCTCCCATGACATATTAAAATCTCCCATGTGAATTGAATTTAGCAGATCTGCTAAATTTACGGAGATCATCGACATATATTTAAATAGCAAATACACTGGTAAAATGACCCTCAACAGATAGTTCACATGCCAAGACGCTTATAAATAATTCATGGCAGTAATAACTTATTCAAATAAATAATTTTCAGGGCATTTGCTTTTTGTTAGAAAATGCGGACTGAACTGGCTGCAAGGAAAGAAAATTATTTTGTACCGTCGTTATGGTGGCAATATTTGTGAATATTTGTAAACTTACTCTCAAATCTTACGTTTACAACATGTAAACTGTAAAATTTAAAACGCAAGCCTTTTTGTTTGTTGAGATTATAGATTTTTTCGCTCATACAATTTTGTATCTACAATACGGCGATAATAATTTTTTTTTTTTGTAACTTGTATTTATTTTTTCGCCTGCAATATTGCAAACGTACAACTTTATAATCAAAAGGCTGTATGTACTTAAATATTACTTTCTTTAAATGATGATTTCAAGGCCTAAACGTTCCAATCAGCAAAGTAGGCGCAAGCGCGCGCTTCTTCTTACTACTTTTTTATTCGTCTACACCTTCTCACTCAAGGTCACAAATGGAAAATACGAAGTGTTTATGAAGGTTGCAGGAGCACATTACAAAAATAAGATTAGAATGAATGTCAATATGACTAATTATATTTCTTAATTTTAAAATATTTATATTTTGCGTATTTCACACAAAATCTCACAGTACAAGTCATGTGTCTTATATGAAAAAAAACATGGTGTCACTGGATACCCTATAGGGCAATCGGGTCCTTTACAAGGTTTACTTATATTTGAGTAGCGAGTATGGAGTTGAGAAGCCAAGAATCGAGTCAAGAAAAGTTAGTGTCAAGTTACAAAAGGTGAGCATCAGTACAAAATGCGAGTATTGAGTACAAAAAATGAACTGAAAACTGAGAAGAAATAAATGTATTCGAAGAAGAGAATATTCACGCAAAAGAGAATAAATATAACACACGAGATTCTCTGTACTATTTAATTGCTAGCTATCATCTTATAAATCAAACTTTCATAGAGTGCAGTACATTTTGTATAAAATGGATTTCTTCTGATTATTCCCCCCCCCCCCAAAAAAAAAAAAAAAAAATACACCAACATTTATGTTTTCTACATTAGAAAAGCTATCTCCTCCTTTACGACATGTATACGTCACAGCGACAGAAAATTGTAAAACTGTTAAATTGTCCCCCATCCTAAGCATATATCTCATGTTCCTTTTGTATATCACATGTATATCTATGGAAGACCTGGAAATATGTAAATTATTTTTTCATCAGTGCTGAGATTTTCTGAGTCAATGTATCAATAAAGTACATAAAGCACAATAATTGTTTTTCTATATATATGCTATACTAGTCAATAGGAATAATTTGTTAGTGACCATTACATATCCTCTACCGTCTCTCATCCGTTTGTTTGTATTTGTGGGTGTTGGATTGTAGAAAACGTGTGTTGGATGGTAAGAGTACTAATGTTGGATTGTAAAAACAAGCCATTGCCTGTTATTAGTTGTGTGTTAAACAATCTCTCTATCTTATTGGTCCACCCCAATCAAAATGTACATAGAGGGCTATACTGGTAATAATATTAAAGTTCCTAGATATTGAAAACAGCAATGCATTTTATGCTTGTCTTTAAAGCTACTCGACACCTAAGGTCGAATTTAGAAACTGAGAGTTTGTTTTTCACAGTGTAGCTATACTTGCTGTCGCGTTCCCAAATATCAGTGGCGGCTCGAGAAGGGAGTTGGGGGTTTGGAGGGGGCAAATGCCAGGCAAAGGGGGCGCCGTTTTATCTTCTTTTTTTGCAGCTGAAATTTTCATAGTATTTCACCTTCACTTTTGTGTAACGGGGGCAATTCTTCACAAAGTTATATTTAAGGGAGGGGTTGGGGAGGGGGAGGTTTGCAACTAACATAAAATCTGTTCTCTGTAGCAAAATAAGGGCGTCACTAAAGAACATTGCCCCCGTTAGCCTCTGTAGGGACGGCACTAAAGAACATTGCCCCGAACCTTCGCGCCGCCACTGCCTAATATCGCCGTGGAAAAACATAACAGAAGGAGAGATTAAAAACAAAATGAAAAAACAATGTACTTTATGCTAGCTCTGTAAAACTGCACGATAATTTACATTGAATTTAGAACATGAGAGAGATTGTTTTTGACAAAGTTTATACAATGTTGCAGGTGCGTTCATGGAATACGGTCAACATTCATACTGCTCTTTAAATTAAAACTTGGAATTACTACCTATAGAGTATGGATCATTATTTGCCTGGACATTTTCAAAGTAGGTGTTCGTCGGTCCGAAAAGGTGTAGATCAATAGAATAGGTGTATGTCAGTCAAAATAAGTATTGTTCAGTCAAACAAGAAGTTGTTTAGTCAAAAAAGGGGTATTAGTCAGTCAGAGACGGTGTTGGTCAGTCACAATAGGTGTTGATCAGTCAGAATAGGATTTGGTCACTCACAATAGGTGCTGGTCAGTTATAACAGGTGTGCGTCAGTCCAAATTGTTGTTGGTCAGTCAGAACAGGCGTTGGTTAGTCAAAATATGTGTTCGTCACTCAGAATAAGTCTTTGTCAGTCACAATAGGTATTGGTCAGTCAATAGAGTGAGTGTTGGTCCGTGTAAAGAGTGGAAGAGTGTTGGTCAGTGTAAATATATGTTGGTCAGTCACAACATGTATTGATCAGTCGGAAAAAGCGTTGGCCAGTCAAAATAGGTGTTATTCAGTCGAAATATATGTTGATAAGTCAGAATAGTTGTTGGTCACTCAGTATAAGTGTTGGTCCGTCAGAATATGTGCTAGACGTTTTTAATTATCAAAGGCCATGCATGTGGAATCATTGGAGATATTCAGAACAACTTTACAAATAATTCCATGGGATATGCGTGAATAGATTTTGCAAATTTCAAAAAGAATAAAATTTCAACTACAGCGGATAAAATGGTATATAATAATTATTTCCAATCTGCTCAAACTTTGAAAAAATGATAAACGAATTTGTTACCCGATTAATTTAATGTTATTTGCGCTGATTAAATGAACATAAAAAGGATGAAACAGAAATTCTTTTCATATTATAACATTATTACTGTAATGTTTATTAAAAGCGGATCAAATTTATATCGTGACCGTATGAATTTTGTTCCTTGTATCAGCTGGTCTTAACGCCAATTAAAGACGTAAATATTCTATGCAAGGAAAATTTAATTTTTTGCGAATTTATGATTAAGAGGTCCATTATTTATTAATAACATATATTTTAAATTTGATTATCACGATGGTTGTAATATAGATTACGTAAAATAATTGTATTGACTTCGATCTGGTTTGAATCGGACATGTTCATCTGAGTACAGTGGTGGCGCAAGGGTTCGAGGCGCCCGGGGACAATGTTCTTCAGTGGCGACCCTACTTTGCTACAGAGAACAGCTTTTATGTCAGTTGCAAACATCCCCCTCCCCCATACGTTTTGTGAAGAATTGCCCCCGTTACACTAAGGTGAAGGTGGAATACTATCAAAACTTCAGCTGCAAAAGAAAAGAAATAAAGTTCACGATGGCGCCCCTTTCGCCTGGCGCCCGGGAGCCATTGCCCTCTTTCACCCAACCCCCTCGCTCCGCCACTGTTTGATTGATAAACACCTTTTCATCCGCTCAATTTTCCCTAAATCTCAGACCCCTATTGTTGAGATATTTTATCATTAAGACGCAGTCAATCGAATGTAAACTTTAGGTTGTTATAGTCCAGTTTCAATAACGTGTAGCTTCGGGTCATTCGTGTCGCAGCCTTTCATTCAAAAGAGTAATTCGTCGCTTCTACAAACAAGCAAATAGTTAGGAATAAAGAGAAGAAAATCCAGGCTAACAGAGCCCAAATAACGTCAGAGAATGCAGAATAAAACAATTGTTTTTATAATGGGTCAAAATCGGTACTTTGACACCTATTTGGATTCATTGAAAAGAAGCAAGCACAATTTAACTTTAAGATATGAAATACGCTCCCATGAAGAACATAACTGTATTGCTGACAAGGTGTCCTTGATATACAGGTTTTAGTGCCAAGCAAATACTAATTTATTAAAACTAGTTATGGCAAGTTCTTACGTTGGCTCTCTTCAAATGGTTTTGCTTTAACTTGGAATCTACTCAATAGAGAGCTTTCAGAGTGTAAAGTGTAGATTGTAGTTAATTTAATAAAATTCCACTAATAAGATCTAATTCACTTTGGCATAGTTTAGCTGTATTTATGTACATAGATTGATATATCAATATTTGTATATGAATATTAGAACGAATTGTAACGCTCTAACCTATTTGATGATGTTGGTTCTGTATAAATTTCTTTTATATAATCATGTATCCAAGCATATAATGTGGGATCTAGGGACACATGCTTTCCTCTTTGTTTGGTATATAGGTGTCAATTTATAATTCGTGTATTCGTGTGTATACCTTTCATTTATAAATAGAACTATACCCGGTTTGTTCTTAATAGCTGCGTGTTCATTTTCGCTTGTGTGGCGACTGAGTTCTTGTGCAATTCGATTCCTTAACTTTGACCTTGTTCCGTCCTTTTTCGGGAATGAGCGCATGGTCGTGTGGGTTAGGGCGCTGGTGCAATTTTATTGAACCTACAAGTTAGTGATGGTGGCATATATAAACTGCTCTTTTGAATATTTGGATTCGCAGCTGTGGCAACTATAATGAACGCATACTATTTACTGGTAAAACACATCTTATTGAGGTCTTGTAAACTAGCACTGAATGAATCAATACTAGACTTAAGTTTAACTTGAAGGGGGGTTAAATCCAAAGGAACAGCGGGAAACAAATCTGTGAGATATTAAATCTCACTTGTAAATTCAATGTAAGATAAAGTTTCACATTTCTTTTCGATTCTGTTATGCTTTCCTACTTGTTTAGGGGAATGCGACAACAAGATTGTTACGCCTAGTCGAAAACGAGGACAAAAATTATAAGTTCGGCGTGAGTTTTCGCGTACTATGATATCAATTGAGGAGTTACAGTTACATTTTTTTGTTTTCCTACAAGAGCAAAGCCAAAGTACATTGCTGATATACATCGTATATTAAGTGTCCGTACTTGTAAAGAAAAGAATAATTTTATCAGCAGCTGGCGAAAAAAAGGAAGGTTAATACTGTTGGATAATAGATGAATGAATGCATGGATGCAAATAGTTCATGCATTAGCAAACAAAGAAATAGTATGGGTCCTTAAAACTAATAAAATGAAATGAAGATATAGTACGATCCCTCTTGGAAACAATACTCCTTCTTAAAAACCAACATGTTGCACTTAAAAGTGTAACCGTTTTACGTCGGAACACTGTGTCGTGAGAGAATAGAATCAATTGAAATTATATATTATGAGCGAGTGTCATCATGAAACGAGATCAGATGATCGATCCGATTGCATCACCACCACCATCACCACGATCTAGACAGTCAAGATCATCCCGGAGTGAAAGTGGCACTGTAGAAAAAATTACGAACGACAGCGTACACTTACTGACAGTCAGAATGAAACATTTTAAATCAGAAGTTCCCGCAGAAACATTGGTCGCGTTTATCACATACTTGCTTGATTCTGTTATTGTTCCACTTGAAATGACGGTATGAAGTCAAAGAATAAGATCACTTGCGACTTTTTTCTATCACTCATGACAGTTTGAAATCTCACGACAAAATATTTAAATATAAAATACACTGCCAATATGATCCTCAACAGATAGTTCACATGCAAAGACGCTTAGAAATAATTTATAGCAGTAATAATATTCCAGTAAATATTAGTAAATTTTACGTTTAAATGAGTTAAACTTAACAAATTAAAACGAAAACCGTTTTGTTTGACGAGCTTATAAAAGATTATCTCGCTCATACAATTTTGTATCTACAATACTGCGATATGCTTAACTTTTTTTCGCATTTTTAACTTGTCTTTACTTTCTCGCCTGTAATATTTCAAACGCACAACGTTATAATCAAAAGGCTGTATGTAATTAAATATTAGTTTTCTTTAAATGATGATATCAAGGCCAAGTGTTCCAATCAGCGAAGCAGGCGAAAGCGATGATCTCAAGGCCTAAGTGTTCCAATCAGCGAAGCAGGCGAAAGCGCGCTCATCCTTGTACTTTCTTTATTCTTCTAAGTACCTCACAAATGGGAAATACAAAGTGTTTATGAAAGATGCAGGAACATATTATGAACATAAGATTGATTGAATGCCAATAATGCTTACTTTATTTCTCAATTTTGACATATTTGTATATGTATATTTTTTGTAGTTTCCACAAACTCCCGCAGTACAAGTCAGGTATCTTATATGAAACCACACCATGTCGCTGGATACCCAAGGTTTACTTACATTCGAGTAGCGTGTATTGAGTTCAGAAAAGCGAGAATCGAGACAAGAAAAGCGAGTATAGAGTTACAAAAGCGGGTAACAGTACAAAAAGTGAGTATTGTGCAAAGAACATGAACTAAAACCAGTGAAGAAATAAAATCATTCGAATCTATCTCATCTCATGTTCCCTTTTGTATATCACAGGCATATAATTTTTTTCAGCATTGCTGAAAGTTCTGAGTAAATGTATCAATAAAGTAAATAAAGCATAGTAAATGCTTCTGTTATCTTGTAAGACATACACACACACACGTTATATATATATATATATATATATATATATATATATATTATATATATATTTTATATATATATATATATATATATATATATATATATATATATATATATATATATATATATGCCTTAAAAGATAACAGAAGCATGTATTGAAAACAACAATGAACTTTATGCTTGCTCTTTAAAACTATAGAATAATTTACACCGAATTTATAACTTGAATGAGTTTTCTTTGACAAGGTTTATACAATGTTGCAGTTGCGTTCATAGAATAATATCAACCTTTCTAATGCTTTTTAAGAATAGAATCGGAATTTGCATCTATAGAATATGCATCATTATTTGACTTTCGTCAGTCTAAAAAGATGTAGATCAATCACAATAAGAGTTGATTAGTCATAATAGAAATTGGTCTGTCAAAATATGTGTTGATCACTCAGAATAGGTGTTGGTCAGCCATAATAGGTGTTTGTCAGTCCAAATAGGTGTTGGTTAGTCAGAATAGGTGTTGGTCAGTCGAAATATGTGTTGGTCACTCAGAATATGTGTTGGTCAGTCATAATAGGTATTTGCTAGTACAGATAGGTGTTGGTCAGTAATAATAGGTGTTGTTCAGTCACACCAGGTATTCGTCAGTCACATTAGCTGTTGGTCAGTGTAAATAGGTGTTGGTCAGTCACAACATGTATTGGTCAATCGGATTATGTGTTGGTGAGGTAAAAGAGGTTTTGGTCAGTCAAAATATGTGGTGATCAGTCAGAATAGTTGTTGCTCGCTCAGAATAGGTATTGGTCACTTAGGATAGGTTTTGGTCAATATAAATAGGTGTTGGTCAGTCACAAGAGACATTTGTCCGACGGAATGGTTGTTGGTCAGTCAAAACTTGTTTTTGTCAATCAGAATAGGCGTTGGTCAGTCAAAATAGATATTGGTCAGCCAGAATAGGTATCAGTCGGTTAAAATGGGTGTTGGTTAGTCAGGATCGGTGTTGGTCGGTCATAAAATAGGTGTTGGTCAGTTGCAATAGACGTTGCTCAATCAGAATATGTGTTGGTCAGTTGGAATATGTGTTGTTCAGTCATAATAATTTGTAGTAATTCAAAATGGGTGTTGTTCAGTCACAATATATGTTGATCAGTCAGGGTTAGTCCTTGTCTGCTATAAGGTGTGCCTAGCCCACTCTGTTCAAATTTCATACCTTTCATTGTGTCGTAATGTTAAATTCCCATAAGCTCTACAGTGTCATACGTAAGGTTAAAGGTACCATAATATCCATAGTACCCCTCCCCCATGTTAAATTCCTATAGGGGACCACAGTGCCATCCATAATATTTAATTTAATTTAATAGGGGCTATAGTGTCATCCGTAATGTCAAAAATCCCATAGGGCCTATACCATCCCAACCACGTGAAATTCATGTAGGACCCCAGAATACATCTACCCTTTTTCTAATGTATTTCTCATTGGGCCCCATAATGGCCCAATTTGCCGTAATGTTACATTCAAATGAGCCGTATATCGTCCACAAACCCACTAATGTTACATTCCCGTAGGCCCCTCAAACCGTCACTTAAACCGATAATATCAAATTCCCATAAACCCCATACCGTTCCATATTTAGCGTAATTTAAAATTCCCATAAGTCCCATATTATGCTAAATTTCAGTAGGATCCCAAAGTGGCTCGGTAATGTTAATTCTCGTAGGACACCATACCGGCCCAATACCGCTAATATTAAATTCCTACAGGGCCCCATAGTGCTAAGAAATGGTAATTCCCATAGATGACCATAGCGGCCTAAACGTAATGTTAAATTCCCACAGTGGGCAATACCGACCAAACGAAATGCTAAATTTGAAAGAGACGGTCATACTGACTCACTCTTCTATTCATTTAGGGCTAGTTCTATTGTATTTCTCATCAATTTTAACCACAAAAAACGTAATCCTGTATTTTACAACCATTGTTTCAACTTGATTTGATTGCTTTTAGGTGCAGCAGGATCAGAAACCTACCCTTTTAATCCCTTATTTTCGATTACTGTAGATTTTTAGCATCTTTAAATCCCGCGCAACATCGATATTATCGCGAGAAGTCACTTCACCGTACATGGAAAATAGGTTCGCACCTTGTAAATAACTATATACACACACTTTTGCTATGATGTGATTTCGACATGTTCCCTGCTGTCTTCTTGTTTTCGGTTAACTGCCATACTTACCCAAGCGTAATGTTAAATTACCTTTGATGGCCATACCATCCCCGATGCTACTCAGTGCCAGATCGCCGGCATCAGGCAATTCTGATGACAATATCTATGCAATTGACTTGAACTCTACAGTCCGAATTATCAGTATAACTAGCGACTTATAGAGCTAAAGTAACTTCAGCTAGCGTGTTTCTATCTAATGAGGTTTAAAGAAAACACATTAGGTTTTACTTACTGATGACAGCTTTTGTAAAATCAATGTTTACAGCGCAGTTCGAAATGACAGCATAATTATATATATAACGTCATCACTATGAAGTCACTTGTTACGTGGAAGTTAATACATGGCCTTGGCCTTTTCATCGACTGAATCAGCCCGAGACTCTACTATCGGACTGAGGGCTTTAGCCCGAAGTAACAAGGTCCGATATTGATCGAGGCCTGATTCAGTGATTGATAAGATCAAAGTCATGTATTAACCTTTTTATCATGTATTTTACAAAAAAGTACAATTAAAGTCCTTTACAAGGATATAAGGATATACAAAAACGGACAATTAGAGGTTAACATGTTTAGATTTATTTTCCATTCTAGCTCACACTTTCATCCTATCACCATGGAGAGATGAAGTTAAACAATGTAGGATAACATTTAAACTTTAAAGAATTCATATTTTCACACAGCGTATTTCTGTTTCTATATGCTAAGATCATACAAAAGAGATATACATAATCAGCAAATGTTGAATAGATTTCTGCAAACAAATGCAATTTATTTTGTGACCCACTGTTTCCAAATAGTTGCAATGTGCCACCAGGACCACTGATTAATGGAAGATTGATAATAATGCCTGATCTTTCTGTATCACCCTCAATAACACATACAAACCAGTGTTCTTTTTTCGATAATATACTCCAGCTCTAAGATTATATTTGCTAGCGATTCGAAACTTTTCCCTCCCTGAATACGCGTCTGCCATTTCCCCCCTGAGAAGCCTCACGCGACATGTTGACAACAGACTAGTTTGTGATTATTTATATAATTATAAACAGAAACAAATCAAGTAAAAACACGCGAACAATTCAGATTAAAGGATTCTAGACTGATACAGTTTTTTTTCAGCCTGGATACTGTGCTTATCAGACTGGGTATGCTAAATAAAACTGTTTGAGCTTCATCTGTATCATATGAGTACTTTACATTTATACGAGTCTGAAAATTATTATGTATATGATAAATAAAAGTTTATCGCAGTGCTCTTGATTGTTTGAGAGATTGGATGTAAAATGACGTGGTTTTGATTTCTGTCCCATTAGAAAATGAAAATGAAAATTAATTATAAAATTGTAATAATTGCAGTAACAGTCACGTGAAAGATAATGATAAAATCAGCGATAGGCATAGGGAAAACATGAGAAATCATCAGTGGTTATCGACCCGCCATAAATCGTCCTCACATGCTTTCTGTTGCGGAAAAGCGCTGTGATCACAATAATAGTGTCATATAGAAAACATTCACTCAACAGCATACACTTTTCTTTATTTATTTGATAAGAGGAACCTGTGATTTTCAATATATGCAAATTTGATTAATTTTCAGTACTTATTCAGCTATTATTTTATGGATAATTAGTGACTTTTTCTCATACATTTCTATGTAATGATCCTTACATGGGACAATTATTCATCTGAGAGTAGTGCAAGAAAATGCTCACCAACCTATCAATTTTCAAATGATGCTGTATTGCATGGACCCTTAGGTATGTAAAAGTATCAATGTATCAAAACTTTAAATATTCCCATATTTCACAAGCGATCATCCTTAAAACGTAGGATGAATTCAAGGCCTAATTCGATCCAAAAAAAGTACGCATTTGATCGACGTTTTTAATTATCAAAGACCATGCATGAGGAATCATTGGAGATATTCAGAACAATTTTACACATAATTCCATGAGATATCCATGAATAGATTTAGCAAATAAAAAAAAAAAAAACGTTTCAACTACAGCGGATAAAATAATATATTATATTTATTTCCAATTTGCTTGAGTTATAAAAAAAATGATAAACGAAGTTGTTACCCGATTAACTTATTAATTTTAGTCGCGCGGAGTAAATGGACAGAAAAAGGACGAAAACGAAATTCTTCTCATATTATTACATTATTACCCTAATGTTTATTACAAGAGAAACAAATTTATTTCGTGATCTCATGGATTTGTCCCTTGCATCATATGATGTTAACAATAATGAAAAACGTAAATTTTCTATGAAAGAAAATTCGAAGTTTTATGGATGTATGGTTAAAAGTTCCATTGAATATATATATATATATATATATATATATATATATATATATATATATATATATATATATATAATCACGATGCTTGCTATATAGATTCTGTGAAATAATTGTATTGACTTTAATCTGTTTTGACCATCTGAAAAATAAATACCTTTTCATCGATTCAATTTTCACTAAAAATCGGACCCTATATTTAAGATGTTTTCATCCTTAAGACGTAGCCAATGGAATGTAAACTTCAGGCTGTTAAAGTCCAATTTCAATAACGTGTAGCTTCGGGTCATTCGTGTCGCTGTCTTACATTCTAAAGAGTACCTCGTCGCTTCTACAAACAAGCAAATAGTAAGGAACAAAGAGAAGAAAATCCAGGCTAACAGAGCCAGAATGACTTTAGAAAATACAGAACAAAACACTGTATTTTATAATGGGCCAAAATTATTACTTTGATACCTATTCAGCTGTATTGGAAAGAAGCAAACGCGATTTAACTTTAAGATGTGAAATACCTTCCAATGAAAAACATTACTGTATTGCTGACACGGTGTCCTTAATATACAAGTTTCAGTGCTAATCATACATCGATATATAAAAACCAGTTATGGCAAGTTCTTACGTTGGCTCGCTTCCAATAGTTTTACTTTATCTATGAAACTACTCTTCATCAATATAATGCTTTCAGAGTATAAAAAGCCACTTGATTATATATTAGAACGAATTGAAACGCTCTAAGCTATTTGATTGCGTTGGTCTCATTGTCTGTACATTTCTTTTACAAAATCAGGTATTCAAGCATCTAATGTGGAATCTATGGACAAGTGCTTTCCTCTCTTTTTGGTATATATATTCGAATTTATAAAATGCTGACTTCATGTATATGCTTTGCATATCTAAATAGAAATATTCAGAGTTTGTGCATATAGTTGAATGTTAATTTCCGCCTGTCTTTCGAGTGAGTTCTCGTGCAATTTATGTCCTTACCCTCGACCTTGTTCCATTATTTTTTGGGGATGAGCACATGTTCGTGTGGCTTAGGGCGTTGTTACATGAGAGATAGGCGATAGGTCCTGTTACTCGATTCCTGCTTGGAAGGAAATATAACCTGTTTAATTCTGTTGGTGTCATTGTATATACACAATTTAATTTAATCATGTATCCAGATGTATAACGTGGGATCCAAGGATAAACGATTTCGTCTCTCTTTGGTATATAGGTGTCAATTCATAATTATAATTTCATAAATTTACCTTGCATTCGTTTTAGAAAATCCAATGGATTTGTATATATATATATATATATATATATATATATATATATATATATATATATATATATATATATATATATGAATGTTAAATTCCGCTTGTCAGTAGAGTGAGTTCTCGTGCACCTCGAGTCCTTACCATTGCTGCTTTGCAACACTCTAACCTATATACACACACACACATATATATATATATATATATATATATATATATATATATATATATATAGAGAGAGAGAGAGAGAGAGAGAGAGAGAGAGAGAGAGAGAGAGAGAGAGAGAGAGAGAGAGAGGGCCGTCGTTAGGGACGGGCGATATGGGCGACCGCCTGAAGCGAAATTTGCGGAGTTTGCGGTATTTTTTTCCGAGCTGGGGGCGTTTTGTCCAGCGCAAACTTGCTACGGCATCATGTATATATATATATATATATATATATATATATATATATATATATATATATATATATATATATATATATATATATACATATGTGTATGTGTGTGTATTCGAGAGAACGCACTTACAAACAAATATATTTTATAGACACAAGAAATTCCCATACACAAACCATCAACATTCTTATAGTTTACTCATCTTTTACCCTCATACACAGCGACCGACAACCATTGCACAACATACACCTCATTCACAGGGACCGACAACCACGGCACAACAAATGATATTTTCACCTCATACACAGGGACCGACAACCACGGCACAACAAATGATATTTTCACCTCATACACAGGGACCGACAACCACGGCACAACAAATGATATTTTCATTTTTTCCGAAAATTTGTTAGTATCGTCTAACTTTAATTAAACCTACACTGAATATCCTCTGATCTACACACCCCGTGTAATAATACATAAATATCTTGATAGTTGTGATAGGGTGGGAGAAGAGCTATCTTAACATTTGTAATAGAGTGGGAAGGACAGTGCACACTTTGAATAAAAGCAGGCGTGTCTCTTTTACAGTGGAGGTATTTCATATTGATCTTTAAGGACATAGACGACTTCATTTTTTAAGTGTCAAAATGCTTTTTTTAAATAATGATTTCCTTTAGAAGAGAAATCATTGGTGCATCAGAGCTGAATAATTATCTATATTTTCATGATTTATTTGACCACGTTAAACCTTATAAAAGGCATACCAAAGTGGATTTCCAACATTCATAGCCGACTCATCTTTAAAGAAGAAATACTCACAAATCTTCGACTGATTGAGGAGGTAATATTACTCTAAGATGACTTACTTTGCTTCATAACTATAATACTACTTAAACTGCTACTACTTCTACTACTATAAATGATGATTATAATGACGGCGACGACGGCGACGATGATTACAATGATGATGATGATGATGATTAGATTGTAAGAATAATATTACAAATACCGGCAATAATAATAATAATAATAATAATAATAATAATAATAATAATAATAATTGCAGCAAAACGAACAGCAAAGTAACGGAAACTGTACAACAAGTATTCTAAATAAATATGCAAAAATGAGGTCCAAGTAATTGGTTAATATGTGCACTCCTCATGTGCACTAAAGTATATATTTCATATTGAATAATTATTATTTACCACCTATTGTACATAAAGGTAGATGTTTAATACAGTCATTAAATTTAAGGTACTTTTTATATACCCATATAATCGCATTGCAAGTAAGTGAAATGTTATTTGCGCTCCTAAAAATTGTACACAGGCTTTTGTTAAAATGTGGAAAGTAGTATGTGCTGTAAACCTTCATCTTCTGGTATTCAAAAGTATTTTAAAGTTACATATAGCCTATACAAAGATATCAAACCTTGTGTCACAGTCAAAGGTCAGATAGTTAACCATAAATGAGTTCCTATCTATAACAAATCATATCGACTTCTACAGTCAATGGTTATTCTTTAAAGTTCAGTGTTATGTTGTCTAAACTGACATTTAAATGTGTGTTTTTTTTATAATATACAGTGAAGTGAAATTATTAAAATAAAGTATCATTTTCTTATATTAAACAAACCATTTTAAGGAAGCATTACGAAAACTTATTGACAGTTGAAGCATCAACAGGTCTACAGTATAAAACGTGATGCACGATCTTTTAGTGATTTTATTCATGTTTGATGAAAATGGAACTGAGATTGTAATTGGGAGTAATTACTTTGACATGGATTTGTCTAAAAAGATTAAAAAAAGTTATTAAAGGAAATAGAATTGAAAAAATATTACTAAAAGCTCTTGTTTTTGTTTTACAAACCCATTACAAATTTGAATCCACAAGTTACCCGTCGACTGAAATTAGTTGGTCCTTATCGTTTGATATATTCTCAAGTATCTTTTAAACTATGAATTTTTAACTGTATTACAATCATTTACCTTTGTTGAAGTGAATTGGGTGTGTTATAAACCAATAGACCTCATATTGACCAACGCGAATCGGAGGTGAATAAGATGTATTTACTGGTTCACAAAATTTTACATTCACCCCATAAAAGGTCTTTAATTGTTTTATTACATGATTCAATGCAGACGTTTATAAAATTCATTTTATTTCAGTATTGTGAAGTGCCATTTCAACTGCATAGTGCTGTAACCGGTCAAATTATTGCACAGCTGATATCCAGGAAAACAGTAATAACTTTGAGTTAGAACTATCAGTTGGTAGATTTTAAACTTGTTATTTTATTTTATTTCGAGGTTTAATATGCAGTAAATCATAAAATCGATAGCAGGTACTTTCGACACATTCCAATTACTTTTAAAAGCGCAGTGTAATAAAGTGGGAAATATTAATTAAGTAAACCTTTAAACTATTGAGTAACCCTGATGCACAAGTGCCATTATGGATCATTGTCGTTTGCTGCGGTCTATCATGTCCAATGTGCTTGCATCTCGTCTGTAATTAGATAAGTAACTCAGCTTGGAATTATTAAAGAATCTTAATGCATATTGGTCTATCGCCATTTTGCAAACATATATAAATATAAAAAAATAACTAATACCGAGATAAAGTAATGACAGACACGTATGAAATAATATGCGATAGAAATCAATATCTGCAAATCACACAGTGCAACAGTATGAACCATAGTCAAACTTTTAAACAGATACGTTAAAATCTTAATTGATGTGAATCGTGAAACAATGTTTATTGCTATACAAAAAAATGTTTAAAAAATAGAACGCAAACAATCTTGAGAAGAAAAAAACACGTTAAGAAATAACAAATGCAAATAATCAATATAAAAAGATAAAAAGAAAAGGAAAAAGTAAATACATTATCAGTAACTTAAGCAGTAAAAGCGACAAACGAAAAATGCATACTAAGCACCTTATTTAGTAGCTGGTTGAGAAAATGTCCTTTTTATTAAATATTACCTTCTATAAATCTACACACTTCCACACCATATGATAGAACTGGAACAATAAGAATATTAAATAAATTTTATAAATGTTTGGCAGTATATAAGAAATCGTATGCAAGTAATTATTTAAAGTAAAATAAAAGATATCACTGCCTGCCTTGATAAAGTTTCTTAAGCTTCTAAAAATAAGGCACTCATCGTAAAAATATCCTAAATACACAGATTTAGGAACAATTTAAATTTCAGTTGCATCATATTAAAATCTTTCATTATTTGCGATCCTACCACCTTTCCGAAAATCCATAGTTTTAGATGTATTTATTGTTAATTTCTATTTCAAATAATAGTCTTTCAGTGCATTTAATCATTTTTATAAACAATAACTATATGCTGAAAACATTAGAACATCGTCAGTATATAAATTTAGAAAGATTTTTATCATAATAATATAAATACCATCAATTTAAATTTGCTCTTTATCATTAATAAACATTGAAAACATACATGGTGATAAAACATTCCACTTGTCGCGCACCAGTTTTACAATAAAATGAATATGAAACCTCACATAATGTATTTACCTTTGATACGCACATTAGTATATATGGATTGGATTATATTGAGTAATATGGATTGGATTATATTGAGTAATATGGATTGGATTATATTGAGTAATATAGATTGGATTATATTGAGTAATATGGATTGGATTATATTGAGTATTCTACATCTTATACAGACTTTAACAAGCTTAAACCATAAGAAATATATTAATATATGATCTGATGCCTTTCAGAAATCAATAAATGCACTAAATAATTTCTACCTGAAATAATTAGATGTGTAATTAGTCCGTGAAGTATAAATATCTTATCAAAAGTCATGCTTGACATGAATATATGAATATAGCTTTATATTATGTTATATATATATTATATATATATATATATATATATATATATATATATATATATATATATATATATATATATATATATATATACATATATATCGTTTTTTTCTGCCCACTCTTTTCCCCCAGGTTTTAATTGCTTAATGGCTTAAAAAATTACGTCAATACTTATGATCAGTCTGATTGTCAAGATATTGTTTTCTACATTTTCTTACAGCTTGAACAGTAATATAGAGTTTCACATTGTAAGTCTATTTCATCCGTTGGAACACGTATATAATAATTTATCCTTTTTTTTCAGAATTTCGTTTTTAGTTTCAGCAATCTGCTGACTATACCGAGGTGGTTTACTAGAAATGCTAGAAACATATACGTGTTCTACAATTGTTTTGTTAAAGAGAGGATTTGCTGCTGTTTACATGAGATCTATTATTTATGTGATCTCATGATGCATCACATGTTCACTTATATCAGTATTTTCTTGGTTGATAACTATATTATTTAATATTTATAAAATCAGATATATATTCATCACATTTATCACTATTCCATTCATATCTGCTACTGCTTTTGCTTGAATCTGCCGTAGACACCTGAGAACTATATTCACAAAAGCTATAGATAGTAAAATATACAATACAATGATCTGAAAAAAATATTCAGTTCTAGGTGGACATCAAACAGACACAAGTTTTCAAAATGTAGACCTCAGTGATAATGACCTCAAAATATCTTCTGAGGTCATCCCTGTAAAATACCATGAATTATTGTAATCACATCACGTCGCGTCAGCCAATGCAAACACGTCTCTCACCGGAATAACTGGAATGATTGAAAAACATACAAAAGTCAATTCAGTACCACAGAAAAATCATACAAAGTCAATTGAGTACCGTATAGCTCCCCAAGAGTATATATACATGTGTGTGTGTGTGTGTGTGTGTGAACGTTTTGGAAACGGAGGCGGCTTAGAACTGGGCATAATAGTATTCAATTACTCAACAAGAATCAGAAAAGAGGAATGGACAGTTTTGCGGCTTTGGATCTCATCCCAATTGTACCTCCGCCCCCCCCCCAAAAAAAGGTGATTTAGCAGTATACATTCACATTTAAATGAGGGTATTTATTTTTTTCACGGGGGGGGGGGGGGGAAGGGATGAGATAAAAAAAAAAATACGCAAAACTGTCCATTCAGTTTTGATGATTCTAGATGAGTAATCTTATACTAAGTTCTTAAAAAGTAAATGTTTTTTTCGTATCTATATTGTGTCTTATCCTTACATGTAGAGATGATTTGTGATCAGATGCTCGAGATCAATCAATATTCTTTTCTTTTTACCTGTTAGAATTTGACTGTAGTTTCCAAATCACATATGTTCCAATAATACAAGGATTTTCCCATTTAACAAACTCTATGAATTGTCAGATTCATGAATATTTATCCTACAAACTGTTGCATAAATGGGCTTGGAATTTTCTATGTATTGGAACATTATGACTGTTCTCTGTCTATATATAGCTCATGGCAATAGAGTCACAAATGCCATGTTTCTACCTACTAATAAAGACACATAGCATTTTCGTGTCGATGATGTTGTATAACATTATGTGTAATAATAACATTATACATATATATTATTGCCCCAACAAGTTCCTTCCCAATAACTTTTAACTCTTTGATTCGTGTGTACCGTATCAGCATTGATGTCCTTTAAAGCTCTCCATACAACACCAGCCCAATCTAATAAAAATTTGGAAGGAATAAATTGTAAAAAAAAAACAACGCAGTTTTCCCGAATGCAAACTTTTCGATTGATATTTGAAGCCATTAATTCCACTGACATTTGTAAAATATCCCGTAATAAGTATATGCGAGAAACTTGGCATTATAATAAACTACCATCATTTTAATACTATCGATGTACATTTTCATCTGTCATATATTGCTAGCATTGTGTTGTGTTTCAATAATTTCCCAGCTAAATACATGTATTTATGTCGATAAAGTGTATGTTCTTCCTTTATTGATCTAATGAACAAATATCATGTGAATAATTTGAATTAAATATCATTTAAAGCAATTTCACCTCTATATATGTATTTTTTTTAAAACACAGGACGATAAATATGATTCCTGCACAGAACGCGGTCTTCATTCTCATTCTGTCTTCGTTAGTATTGTTTTCTTTGTACGAAGCAAACCCTCAGCCGAGTCCGGTAAGTGTTTTTATCATTCTGTGTATGAAAATATCTTTAGCTTATTATTATTATTATTATTATTATTATTATTAATGTATTTTGTATTTTTTCAGAGGAAAACAAGCTTCGCATTTAAGTTATTTTTTATAAGATTCTCGTTAAGCAATATTTATACTATACCATTATATGTGCCATACTCTAAATTTATTATTTTTAAAAAAAATTAACTACTGAAATAAGTAGCAATTACATTACTGACATAAAATTAAATCAAATAGATTTTGGACAACTCCACCGAGTACTAATACAAACAAATTCGAGACCTGAGTCTGGATATCATTAATGGATAGTGGGTAATAAATAGAATGGAATTATTGTAGGCGGATTTTAATTTACGGTTGGGACATTGAGTTTCTAGTTTTAAGTGGAATAATATTACACAGTTTGGGACAAGACACAGCCAGCGATTTAATGAAGAATAAGAAGTGAGATCGTAGAACGGACGGGTACTGGCTTGAAATGGAACGCAGATTACGCCATGCAATACTGGTTTGGTGAGATATAACAGAGAGTACAAGGCCCTTGACCGCCTTGTACATTATGCATTTTTCCAGTCAGACTATTCACCATCTAAACAATTTATGAGTCTCTAAGTATTGTCTTTTTGAAACGAAACGAATTGCATCTTTGAATCGGACATATGGATATACCATTAATTTTTTTTTTTTTTTTTTGCAAGCTGCCACTGGTCCAATTCAAGGACATGCTTTTGTACAAATTTTCCGTTTTTCATTCCATCAAACCCGAGAAAAGCATGATTGTATTTTCTCCACTTACACATAAAAAATCACCGCCTATAATCGATCAAGGACTTTTTTGACAGAACTCTTAAGTTCCGGCAAGACATCATTCATGTTGTAAGGCAACAAATCATGTAAGGCCCTGGTTCAAGTCAAATTGTTGATGATTACATAATACTTGTAATTTCTTCAGTGATATTAAGTGCTGGAAGGAGACATAGTAACTCAACCCTTACCTTTCCCATAAATCGATTGGTATCATGAAGTCAGTCAACATTTTACGTATGTTTTAAAGATGTTAATATTAAATCAATCAGTGATGGCCTGCATGTCCAGCTCAAGCTCAAATAGTGGTGTAAACCTCATTTGTTCGATCCTAACCCCAAACGTCAAAGAGGTGAACGGATGTGTTGCAAAATAGATTGCCCTTGCTACATTATCAATCACGATGGGGCAATCCAAGTGAGAACAGAAGCCATACGAATCATAATGGGACATTCCAAGTGAGAACAGAAGCCATAACAAGAGGTCAAGGAAATATAATCAAATGAACAAATTTAACCAAACCATAACATAAATCTGGTGACGATAATGTCGTCTTTATCGTTTCCGTCCAAAATGTGACTGCTATATCTCGGTTTTCCACTAACGTAGGGCTCTCTCAAATTATTGATTAAATATTCGAACTGAGAAAATTAAAGTGAAACAGGAATTTTTGCATAGTCAATTGCACGCAGGTCATACAGCTTGACAATTAAAAATACAATTGTTATGACTTCTAAGAAGAAAATATGCTTTCAAATACTTAAGGCCTATTTTGAGAAGTTCAGGTCAACCTGTTTTTATTTTAATCTTGCTTAGCGTTTAAAAATTACAATGGATATTATGAGATTAATATTGGATATGGTGTGTTTTGGTGGACATCTAACCACTGACACTTTTTAGGTTGTAGTTTATTAAACGACGATCTTTTCAATAACTATTTGTCATTTAACAATAGATGTTCATGCGTTGAACCAGAAACCTCAAAGGATTTTCTTTTAGAGTGTACAAAATATCTTACCATCAGAAACCGAAAAATAGGAATTTTGCCTCATAATATAGATACAACTTGGATATTAATGTGTAACCCTTTTCAATCGCTTGTGATCAACGATGATGTTTTTAAGACTGTCCAAAAGTACATAATCGCAACCAACAGATTTGCTTAATCATTTCTGATGTCTGCACAATAAGTTATTATATTTCTGCTACGTACAGTGGTGCAAGTAGATTTTAACTGACCCCCCGACCCCGTCTTTCCGGTACGGCCGCACCGGCAATAAATGTCGTAACGGTACGGCGTACTTGACCGTACCTGTTTACTGGCATCACTGGGTACGTATTTTGTTTTCAACTGACATGAGGATAGATGACGCATACACGTAACACATTAAATATTGGAACAGTATTTCAACCACGTTGCAAGAATATAACAAAGAAAGCAGTTCTAGGAAATGCTTGTGTCACTGTAAGATAAAAGAAAAAGAAGCTATGAGAAAAGTGTGTGTGTGACAGAGAGAGAGAGAGAGAGAGAATAGGAAAGAAAAGTAAATAGAAAATATTGTTTGTATGTAAAAAAAAAAAAATCCATCAAAATATATATGAAAACTATTGGCATTTCTACACAACAAATATCAGCGAAAATATGGGCATACATGTTCACAAAAAGCACCACTAAACTATCAATATCACTAGTCTAAATATATATATATATATATATATATATATATATATATATATATATATATATATATATATATATACATACAAACACATGTATACATATGCAAACACTCACGCATAGCTTTTTACTTTTCCCGCATAAGCATCTTAGAAACATTGTCAAAATTTGCGCTTTCGATATCTTAATGTTAATTCATCTCAGTTTGAAAACATCTCGTAATATAGCACAATGTATTATGCAGATTTATATATACGATGTCACATATAGACAGTTGCCTAATGATATTCATACAATGTCACAGATAGACAGTTGTCTAATGATATGTATACAATGTCACAGATAGACAATTGAGTACTGATATGTATACAATGTCACAGATAGACAGTTGCCTAATGATATTCATACAATGTCACAGATAGACAGTTGTCTAATGATATGTATACAATGTCACAGATAGACAGTTTCCTAATGATATGTATACAATGTCACATATAGACAGTTGCCTAATGATATGTATACAATGTCACAGATAGACAGTTGGGTATTGATATGTATACAATGTCACAGATAGACAGTTGTCTAATGATATGTATACAATGTCACAGATAGACAGTTGAGTATTGATATGTATATAATATCACAGATAGACAGTTGCCTAATGATATGTATACAATGTCACAGATAGACAGTTGCCTAATGATATGTATACAATGTCACAGATAGACAGTTGGGTATCGATATGTATACAATGTCACAGATAGACAGTTGTCTAATGATATGCATACAATGTCACAGATATACAGTTGGGTATTGATATGTATATAATATCACAGATAGACAGTTGCCTAATGATATGTATACAATGTCACAGATAGACAGTTGTCTAATGATATGTATACAATGTCACAGATAGACAGTTGGGTATTGATATGTATATAATGTCACAAATAGACAGTTGCTTAATGATGTGTATCAGATTCCATCTTTTCTGACTGGTAATCTACGTTAGAAAACATGTTTACTTGCCAATGTGAAAATTTAGGCAATAGACATTGGGACATTCAAAGGCCTGAATAGAGAGTAAGTAAAATACGCTATGTATATATTAACTGTTTGTGCAATGACCATCTATTGTGAAACTTTTCCCATTTACAGTTTCTATGAGCACTATATTTTTCTACATTAAAATTAAAAGCAATAATCTTTTTGAACTGAGACAGAATTGGCCTGTATCTGTTAAATCTACATTGCTAAATATACTATTTGGCATACAGAAATATTAAGTTAATTATATCATCAGCCTGAGTTTTGTCTTTAATTCCAAACATAATATTTATTTTTATGTATTCCAGATTATCTGTGTGACTTCACTTACTTTTATCCATTGTAAAATATCATTTAAAAAATGGTCTTGTGACAGTCCCAAAAAATGAGATATAGTCTCTGCATGTAACATACAACAAGACAGAGTTCGTCTAAAATAATTCTAATTCTTTTGAGAAATACATTCGTAGCCAAGATTATGTGTAATATTTTAAACCGCAACCATCTAAGATTTGAATATTTTGTAGTTTTATATGGCAGCAAGAAGAATTGCTGCCAGTCCCTATCTTCTAAATTGCCAAACTCAAAATTCCATTTCCTTCTAGAAGTTGATATTTTATTGTTTCCAATCAATTTTTCATATATACCTCTACATCCTTATTTATTTCTTATAATGGTATTCACAACAATATTATTGTTAACAGAAAATCTATTTTAAGACAGTCAAAACTTATCCAGAAGCCATCCTCATTAACAAGCATCATGCACTAATACCTTTCTGAAACAATATTTCGTAATACACGCGTTTCCATCTATTGTAATATAAGGATTAAACTGTATTTGTGTTCGTAAAAAATCATCAGCTGTGACCATTTTTAATGATCTAGTTAGTTGTAAATATGCTTCAAAAAACCTCTTTCGAGAAATGATTGATATTGTCTTTTTATTGAGTTAAGAAAATATATTCCAAATAAAAATAAATTCTCAATATTTGAAAATTGTAACAGGCTTTTCCGTTTCGACTCATCGGACAACATTCTTCTAAGCCATGTTAGTTTCAAAGCATTTACAAAATTATCTATATTAATCATATTTAATCCCCTTCATGATAATCCTTCACAGCAATATTTCTTTTGATTTTGTCTTTTGAACCATGCCTTACAAACTTGTACAAGATTGTATTCAGTTCACTAAGAACCTGCTTAGATCGATTTGGTAATGACAATAAAAGATGATTAATTGTAGAGGTAGCTAAACTTTTTATCGCTGTTATCTTTCCAAATAGAGTTTAAAATCTCTTATTTCTCTGGATTAACAGGTTCTTAATTTCCCGAGTTTTAGACGAATAATTACGTGTTGTAACTTGGCAGTGATTGTAGGAATATGCGGAAAGTTCATGAAAATAATGCTACTTTTATACCTTCAAAGCATTATTCACCAGAAACCTACAACACAGAGATCTGGTTTGATTCGTAACCGGCCTTAATTAGCAAGCCAATATCTTTGGCCAGTAACTATTAAAATGTCTGTCTTTGAATTGGTTAGATAATGACGTCATTTTCGCCATAAGGACGCCATTCTCACAACAGCTATTCTAAATTAATCTAGCAAACTCCCCTCTGAATTGTGTTAAGTGATTTGTGGTCTCCCATCCGGCACGGTGCATGATGGGCAACAGGAAAACTGCAACAAGGCTGAGTGGAGAAGTTTGTAGTTTTTTATTTGCATATCATTATAACTTCAGTATGCATTTGTAATGGCAGGTGAGAAATAGTGTCATTTTAACAGTTGACGTGTACTATTTGTAATGGCAGGTGAGAAATAGTGTCATTTTAACAGTTGACGTGTACTATTTGTAATGGCAGGTGAGAAATAGTGTCATTTTAACAGTTGACGTGTACTATTTGCAATGGCAGGTGAGAAATAGTGTCATTTTAACAGTTGACGTGTACTATTTGCAATGGCAGGTGAGAAAGAGTGTCATTTTAACAGTTAACGTGTACTATTTTGCTTACAAATATCATTTATAATTTCCACGCACACGTCTGACTCAAAGTTGGTTTATAAATGACGGAAAACCACAATTAATTTGAAAGAGACAACGACTATGAAGCTCAATTGACTTACATTTTGTGACGTCATGTGCATACTGACTGACATCCGGTGGCGTCATGGACTTTGTCGCAGATACTGCATGTGCGCTCTCCTGGGAAAGGCTTCGTTCAATCAGTTATAAACAAGTTTATTTCTTTTACTTTTTCAGTGACTCGCTTCTCTTGGCCTAATTAGTTTACATAACAGATAGTGACAATTCAATCTTTACTTGAATTTACACATTGCAAAACTATCGGAAATGTTCGTCAATGTAAGAAGCGTTTCGAATGTAAACGACAGTTGCACCCACTTCACTCTACCATTTTTGTTCATAATTAATGTTTTGAAAGCATATTCAATGTCCCACGATTTTCTCTGTCATTTAAAGCCTGTTGCTCTGTCATTTAAAGCCTGTTGCTCTGTACATTTAAACAAGATTTTGTAGTACACTTACCTTTACGACAGTCTAACGATTGCCGGTATTAGAAACTGTTATGACTTCCACTTTGGAAAAAATTAAAACAGACTTAGCAAGAAAACGTTCCAAACTAGCCGTTATGGGAATGACGTCTCGGTTATGCGAAAATCGTCACTGACTAACCAACGGAAGACAGAGATTTTACTAGTTATAGGCTTACGATATTGGCTTACCTATTTAGGCCAGTAGCAGTCCGATGTCTTCTTTAGTACCTATGATATTGGCTTGACCCCGAGTACACGAAACCAGTCAATCGAAGCGTACCAGAAACTCAGATTATTTTATCTTATAACAAACACAGTAGTTTTCATTTAACAGTTATACAGATTACAATTTACTAAAATTAGGGTGATTGGTAAGGTCGGGTGGTTTGTTTCATACAACATTAGCCATCACTATGTTCGTGACAGACAATAAATTGAGTTATTTATGTGCAGAAATACGTAGTTGCAGAGCAATTCACACAGACTGAGACTGGTATCTATTTTTTCAGTTTGAACCGGAATTGCTGCCATCTATCGATAAGGAGACACGCCCAAAGGTGGAGCTAGTGATGAAAAATGGAAGGCCCCATTTTCAGTCACTTGAAAAAATTAAGGAGATGAGGGTATCTATAATTTTCCTATCGTTCATTTTGTATGATTGTTTTCTCGATTTTTTTCTGAAAAAATTATGTTATTTGTCGGTGTCGATATTTTCAAATATATTTTAGACGTTATCATCATCATAAAACACATTTGTACGGTACAGTTTATAGAATAAGCCTTGGCTAGTTCCTCAACTGTTCAAAGTTAATCATGTGTGTCGCTATCGGTTTTCCTTTATGGTGATCATATTTTCAGCTGAATTTTCAATTTTGTACACAAGAGTACCCTGACTATTGTGCTTAAAGGACATACAAGAGTAAACTGACTATTGCGCTTAAAGGACATACAAGAGTACCCTGACTATTGTGCTTAAAGGACACACAAGAGTACCCTGACTATTGTGCTTAAAGGACACACAAGAGTACCCTGACTATTGTGCCTAATGGACACACAAGAGTACCCTGACTATTGTGCTTAAAGGACACACAAGAGTACCCTGACTATTGTGCTTAAAGGACACATAAGAGTAGCCTGACTATTGTGCTTAAAGGACACACAAGAGTACCCTGACTATTGTACTTAAAGGACACTCAAGAGTAGCCTGACTATTGTGCTTAAAGGACACAAGAGGAGTAGCCTGACTATTGTGCCTAATGGACACACAAGAGTACTCTGACTATTGTGCTTAAAGGACACACACGAGTAACCTGACTATTGTGCCTAATGGACACACAAGAGTATTCTGACTATTGTGCTTAAAGGACACACAAGAGTAACCTGACTATTGTGCCTAATGGACACACAAGAGTACTCTGACTATTGTGCTTAAAGGACTTACAAGAGTAACCTGACTATTGTGCCTAATGGACACACAAGAGTACTCTGACTATTGTGCTTAAAGGACTTACAAGAGTAACCTGACTATTGTGCCTAATGGACACACAAGAGTACTCTGACTATTGTGCTTAAAGGACTTACAAGAATACACAAATTATTGTGCTTAAAGGACATTAGCCATACTGTATTGCTGTTTCCTCGAGTGTCATAGAACAAGGAACAGATTTTGGTTTAATTTTGTTCCTTGTCTTTATAAATAACTTTAATGAATACTATAAGAAACTATTTAAAAAAATTTAACAAAAATTTAACAAAATATGACAACGTATCATAATATATAGTACAATTGAAAGAAACATGATGAAATTCTTACATTATTCTCAGATTTTAAAAGCAGCTTTAGTATGGAATGCACAATTTGTAAGGTCTTTTCACTTCAACAAAATTAGCTGTACTCTGAGATGACTTAAAGAAACACCCTATACAATATACCCTATACAATATACATGTTCAGACAAAAAGCAGGTATCGAAATAGTTGATTCTTCGAAGTATTTATATACCACCGTCCATTCAAACTCAAATCTGATAAATAAATATGTCAATATTATTAGAGCTAGTGCGAATTATATTTCGTGGACTTTCTATTAAAGAAATTTAAAATGGTTTTTAATTAAGCAAATGATTGAGTATATCAATCTTAAGTTAGATCAAATTGAAAAATGACATGTGTCTTGGACACCTTCTTTTAATAACACGAATGGCCCCCTACCCCTCAAAATCCTATTTTAGTAATTCGTTTGATATTTTCTGCAGGCTGTCCAAGTCACAGAAACCTCGTACAAATACATTACTTTTGCTATCATCGAACTTTATTAAATGGAACTTACTCGCTGTAGAAGAACCGGCTCCCTGTAGAAGAACCGGCTCACCGTAGAAGAACCGGCTCACTGTAGAAGTAGTCACCGTGTTATACAGGGAAAAAAAAACAAAACAAGGCAAATGTACCAGTATCACGCTTTCAAAATTTGGCATCACAAGGATCGCGACTTTCTTGAAAGTTTGACTCTGATTCTTGAATCCATATACAATTTGAAAGAATATTAAAGTGACGTTCCTGTGTGTGAGGGGAGGGGGGAGAGGGAGGGGGTAGCACTTTACCCCGATTTTTTACCCAAAATTAAGTCTTAACGTTTTCTTTCCTGATGACTATTTAAACTATTGGAGGGGGCCATTGCATTGTGCAAATAAATTATTTGCAATTTATTTTATTCCAGAAAAAGATGGAGGAGGACCAGCATGACGGGGAAGGACATTTCAAGGTAAATTGAACGAGTGTAAAATCTCTCATGAAATAGCACTGTGTTAAGATGGGAAAGTATAGGTCCTTTCTAAATCTTTTTTATATGAGGGTATGCAGGTCTTCGAGAATATAGAGTTTATTGGTGTTGTTCATCTCGAACTCAATTTGTTTTAGAATTTCATTTGCAACAGTTGCTTACATTACTATCAGTAGCAACTTTTACATGTTAAAAGAGAAGTCGTGTGATCGAATTCATGCACGAAAAAGAGACGTCGTGTGATCGAATTCATGCACGAAAAAGAGATGTCGTGTGATCGAATTCATGCACGAAAAAGAGAAGTCGTGTGATCGAATTCATGCACGAAAAAGAGAAGTCGTGTGATCGAATTCATGCACGAAAAAGAGACGTCGTGTGATCGAATTCATGCACGAAAAAGAGAAGTCGTGTGATCGAATTCATGCACGAAAAAGAGAAGTCGTGTGATCGAATTCATGCACGAAAAAGAGAAGTCGTGTGATCGAATTCATGCACGAAAAAGAGACGTCGTGTGATCGAATTCATGCAGGACCAATATATTTTGCTGTCTTTTTTTTTTTTTAATACTAAGTATTATACACACCCCTCCTTAAGAATGATGAAACAGTTGGTACATAGGAATCTCTTAGTTTCTCCGTCAGTCCTTATGTGGGGTCCCCGGGGGGCCGAGTGGTCTAAGGCGCTCGCCTTTACTGATCACTGCCATCTCACCTCTGTCCGCGTGGGTTCAAGTCTTGGGCTCGGCCAATGTGGTTATGTGAAAAAGCTTGCCAGTAGCTTTCCGTGGGTTGGTGTTCTTCCTGGGATTTTCCCGTGTTCTTCCTCCACCAGATATACTGGCCGCCTTGTATAGCCTATCATGTGCTGAAAAATGGCGTTAAACCCATAAAACCAAACCATCAGTCCTTACGAGCGTTCCTCAGTCCATCAAATTATAGCCACACGTGCCGCACGGAGTATGTGTGCTATTCTTGTCCTTACAATATAAAGACTATGCAATAATACTAACACACGCTCACAAGATGGATTGCTGTAAAAATCAGATGATTTCATCTTTTTGCCAGAAATTGAATAATTTTCGTTGCAACACTCCTGGAAATATCTTAGATGAAAATATTCAGTTTTTCCAGTTATACAACAGGGTGACCATATCTGCGGATGTTTCAGCAAAATACTAATTTGCCAACGTTTTATTATGTATTTGCAACGGAAAAATATATATTTTTCGTCGGTTAGAATCGTACCTTAACGCACTTGTAAGTCAAGAAACAATATTTATTTGCTATATTATTCATGTGCATGGCATCTGTCAAACAGAAAATCTGCTTTTAAGAAAGATGGAATTTCCGTTTCTAAAATATTGTAATTGACAGGAAATCGACTCAAGTATGTCTGATGTCACTTTCATGACTTTTCCAAGACATTTGCTAACCCCTGATATTCTCATTACGAGGACCTTTCCGAAATGATGCGTTCATCCCATTTCAATAATGTATTTTGTCTGCGAAGATAGAGGTATCTGCCTAGAAGAATAGTATCCTCAACGAAAGCTTTCTCTCTCTCTCACTCTCGCTGTCTCTCTCTCACTCTCGCTATCTCTCTCTCTCTCTCTCTCTCTCTCTCTCTCTCTCTCTCTCTCTCTCTCTCTCTCTCTCTCTGAAAAGAGAAAGTTTGTTTGAAATGAAACAACGTGTTATTGTAAAAGATTTCCCTTTTTCTCAAAATTGATTTATGTTTGCAGGATCATGGTTCAACTGTAGAGCATGATTTAGAGCACGAACGCTACAAACGGACAGTGTACAACGTCACTTCTCAACAATGGACGAAAGGAATAGTTCCGTACAAGCTTGATCCAGTATTATGTAAGGAATAGAACCCAAAACAAAAACAAACAAAAAACATTTCTGGTGATTTTTATTAATTGTCACCTTATGTGCCAAGACAGTGCAGAAGGTGTAACATATTTAGCTTATTGGCCTTTTCGTGACCTGATATAAAGCTTCAAACTCAAAATGATCGGTCCCATTTGGATTCGGGGATGTAGAAGAGGCACAATGCATCCTCGGATATCTTCCTTACTTATGCTGATATTATAAATATTACATTTGATGTAAAAGTAAAAACTGAAATATCTGTGAACCAAAATACATATTTGTTGTCTTAAATACAAGTTTCTCTCGTTTAGCGACAAGTCTTCGCCAAGCTGCAGAGTGGACAATGAACCTATGGTCATATTGGACAAACTACAGATTTTATCCATGGAATTCCACAATACATTCTGACTTCGGCCTTGGACACAATACTACGTTATATTTTACTTCTGGGTAAGTGACTCGGAAAAAAGCGGGATTTGTTTTATATGAATCTTGAACATTAATTTTCAAACCACGTATATTTATATTCACTCATAAAGATATGTTTCCATGTAGAAACAGGAACTGAAGAATCTGAAAGCTGTTATGACACATGAGTCTACTTCGGTGCTGTCTATGGGCTATTACTGATTGATTTATTAATTAATTTATTTTCTTGAAATCCGAATAAATGCTTATGTTTTATGATAAACAGGGATGTAAACTGTTAAATAAGACTCAAATTCGATTAAGTTAATATCACCATCATCATCGTATTCATAACAAATACATATTTAGGTAGAGGCACACTCTTTTAAGTTCAGATAGTTTAGAGCCACTTGATTGGGATCTCGTTCTTTTTTTAAAAAAAAAAAAACACCAATCCATTTTCTTAATTTTTATTTTGCTGCTATATACCTTTCTTTGAATTTATCATGTGATCATTTATAATTTGATTGTATGCTGGAATGCTAGAAACAATAATTTTCTATAAATATACAAAATCATATTCATATATCAAATATACAAAATCATATTCATATATCAAATATACAAAATCATATTCATATATCAAATATACAAAATCATATTCAGGACAGGATGCAACTCCTTCGTCGGAAGAGTAATATCTGGAGATCAACAGATCAATTGCTGCGGATTGGTAATTCTCTCTCTCTCTTGTTTTTTATTTTTACACACATACATACACACACGCCCATATACGCACATATTCAGACAATTTCATTCTCTTTCTACATATCGATGTGATTACATGCACTCCAGTATCCAGTCTATATTGATATGAGAAGATGGATATTCGTCCTTTTGAAGATCGGTTGCTTTAACAAAACAAATATCCTGACAAACTCCCCAAGTTGTGTGTGTATACTCTTGAATGCTAAATTTGAAATTGTGTCATTTACAAGCTGGTAATTTTAAAGTATGCTCTCTCTCTCTCTCTCTCTCTCTCTCTCTCTCTCTCTCTCTCTCTCTCTCTCTCTCAAAATACTCAGTCATGATTATGCTTTATTCAAAGTTTTGGATGAAATACGTATTAACTGCAGAACACAAAAGATGCATGATGTACGTTTTTTTCCTCGTTGACCCGTTTCACCCCAAAGGGGATAATAAAACCAACAACTATGAATATTAAAAACCACTCCCACGCAATAGCATGTTTGTCAAGCTATACAACCACTACTGTTCATTCAAACCTTAGTGTTCACTCAGCAGTTAGTGCTCACTCAACCGTTAGTCTAACAGTGGAGACTAATGGTTACAATTGCAACCATTAGTGTCAACGAACCAAAAACTCCCTGACTTTGACAATCTTAGTGTTGACTGTAACATTTAAAGTGTCGAACATAATATGAAGTTATTTATGAGTTATATGTACCAATATTTTATATTTGTTTTTTGTTTTTACAGAAATGTTTATGAGCCCTTAAGCAACAGAATGTGTGTAGTCTTCTGCACTTAAACAATTGAATATGTGTAGTCTTCTAATATTCCAATTAAGAATTGCACGAGCGAAAGACTAGCAATATATTTCAGTCCTGGCGTGTAATGACGACACTATCTGAAACCGAGAATCAAACTCACGCCGAAAAGGATAATGAGTAAATTTGCTCCGAGGTTAGAATCACAAAATAAAGATGTAGGCACAAATTTCTACATTTCTATTTTTACTTTCTTTCATTTCGACATACATGCAGAACTATAACGATATTGTGAGTACCTATGCGCGGGTATGTATGTATGTATGTATGTATGTATATATATATATATATATATATATATATATATATATATATATATATATATATATATATATATATGTGTGTGTGTGTGTGTGTGTGTGTGTGTGTGTGTGTGTGCAATTTTTCATTTTTGTGTTTCGAGTCTATGTTCAAATGAAATTTGTACGAAATTTTCTGTGCACTAACACTGAGCTCGCGCTCAGATTTCACTAAATTTGAGTGCCAAAACTTGACTCACGTTTCATTACTGAATTTTTTTTCGATCTTCTGTAATTATGTACCGAGTGAGGTTTGAATCACAAAAATGTCTGCATTTTCCAATTTTTCGAATCTTTTTCTACATGCCAACCTTCTGTGATATTGAAAGATTCTATGTGTTGTTTTCAATTTTGAAACTGAATCGGAGTTCCGTTTGGTTCTCAGACGTGACTACGAAACCTTAAATTATGCACCACACTATACCTACGTCTTCTTTAAAGCAATAGTGGCCTTTTATTATGTAAGTACATTAAATCGAAAGTAGATCCCAATTTTACTAAATATCTCAACGTTTCTTCCTCTTATTGAGGGGCCCCGGGTGGCCGAGTGGTCTAAGGCGCTCGACTTTACCGATCACTACCATCTCACCTCTGTCCGCTTGGGTTCGAGTCTTGGGCTCGGCCAATGTGGTTATGTGAGAAAGCTTGCCAGTAACTTCCCGTGGGTCGGTGGTTCGTCCCGGGATTTTCCCGGGTTCTTCCTCCACCAGATATACTGGACGCCATGACATGTATAGCCTATCATGTGCTGAAAAATGGCGTTAAACCCATAAAATTAAATCAAATCAATCCTCTTATTGAGATTTGTGATTGTGAAGAAACAATGACATTTTTGCTGATCATTCTAAGCTTTCAAGGATTAAAAACAAAAACATGCTAATTTGAATTCTCTTGAAAAAGAATCTTATTTTTTATATCTGATGAAAACTGTAGGATTTCCCCAAATTTGAAGAATTCTTCAACTCTTTCTTCAATAATAAAAAATTATCCAAGACGTAAAATTTTTAAAGACTTTTGTTTCCTATTTTTGTCGTGATCAGTGGATATTAGATATCGATCATTATTTACGGTAAGTTTACAATATTACTAATAAGAAAAAGAAACACATTGTTATAGATCTCATTTTACTCAAATTGTACAAAATATAAATCCGCAAATAGTCAAGATGGTAACCGGCATCAGAACAAGAAAAAAGGTTTTATATATTTTTTTTCCCGTTGCAATCATTTTCTTCTGATATGGAAACAAACATTTCATATGTACTTTGATTATTACTCATGCCTTCATTACCACGTCGTTATCTTAGATAATTTTCCAAATGTCGTATTCACTGCACCATCTATTGATAAAGTCATCTGTTTTGGATAAAAAGGATTTTTTTTATGTCTCCAACAATGACTTACTGATAACTTAATTCAGGATTTGAATTCAAAGTATAACGTTTCAAGCAAAATAAAAGTGTACATGAGCTCTTAATTGATATTCATGAAATGCTGTAATATATGAAAACATTGATTCATTTTAAGTACCAGCAATATATTTGCAAAATTAGAATATCATCTTACAATTTACCTATTGAACAAGACCGTCAGTTGCAAATTGCAAGAGAACCTGAATATGCTGAAATTTGTCATTTGTAATTCGAATGTGATTGAAAATGATTATAAGATTTTAGTTTAAAGGTTAAAACTGAATATTGTTTATGAAAATATGAAAACTTGACGGACACATATATTGAACAATATTAGTAAAATTATGTCAATTTTCAACAATTCATAGAACTTGTATATACCAAAAGTATAAAAGAATTAATGTAAATTTCATTTTAAAGTGTTTAAATATAGGCCGTACGGCAGTGGGTTCATTTTTATGTAATTATTCCTCTATTTTATGGATTTTTCACTTGTATTTGTTTGCATTGCTTGTCTTACGTTTGCTTTCTTGACGACCTGTATGGAAAAGACAAACAATTTAGAAACTGTCAGCTGTTACATGCGAACACTAAAGGTGCAATTCGATTACAAAGGTGCAACTTTTTGTGTTAAACAAGAAAAGATGAACAATATAGTTTCCAGTCGCAAACGTTACTGTGTATTTATAAACACAAACGGTTGTAAATGAACAGTACTGTTAGTGTTAATTGTGATACTTGTTACGTTGTCATGGCAACTGCAAATATTAAACTTGAAAAGAAGAAGAATAGCGGTTGATACGTTTCTTTCTTCTTTAATATACCTCAAATATCATTCCACGTCAACACCTGGCGAGACACCACATTTTTTAAATGCATGCTTACCTGACAGTCATCAGTTCATCAAAATGTGTATGTCTGTCTATCTTTCCATCTATCTGTATGTTTGTCTGTCGGTCTGTTCCTAACTTCAAATCAAATTTTCAGGGTGCCTGTACCCATGAGATGGGTCATACTTTGGGACTGCACCATGAACAGAATCATATTGAGAGGGACAGAGTGCTACAAGTTAATTACGATGAAATAAAGCCTGGTATGTATATATGCATATATATATATATATATATATATATATATATATATATATATATATATATATATATATATATATATATGTGTGTGTGTGTGTGTGTGTGTGTGTGTGTGCATACAGAACTGTCAACATCTGTCATTCAATATGTTTATGTATGTATGTATGTATGTATGTATGTATGTATGTATGTATGTATGTATGTATGTATGTATGTATGTATGTATGTATGTATGTATGTATGTTGCTCTATTTACTTTAAATTTGAAACTGTCTGCACCCAGTCTAGTTTTCTAGGATGAGTTATTTGACTCTGCTTTATTTTGTTAAAAACTGAACTTTATGTTTGAAGAAAGGTTGTAGACTTTCTAGACTTTGCTTTTTGATATACAAGTGAAAGGTCATGTACGAGAATTATTGCAATAAAATTACGTCTCTAAATGGAAAATAGGGAACATTATTTTCTTTAATTTACAAACATAAACCGAAAAGCAAACTCTTTAAAAAAAATAAATAAATTATTCAAACGTTTTAAAAAAAATGCTTGGACAGTAAAAATTCAATGACGAATACAGATGAATATTTTTAACTTGTCGAAAATTGTCTTATCTTAACAGTGTAAATCTGTAGTTACCACGTACAACGCACACACAACCGCGAACAGCGTAGACCCTGATCTGCAGCTGCTTGTACAACGGCAAATCTGGGTCTACGTTGTCCGCGTTGGTTGCGCGATAAACAAGAGAAAATACATGAAATGTCAGAGCTTTTGTCCATACATAAATGTGAAACTATAACTATAGTTCTATGGATGTTTGCTATTTCAGAATATAGAAATTCTTTCGACAAAGTATCACCATCAAAATACGCCACCTTTGGATTTTATGATTTCACCTCAACGATGCATTATGGACTAACGGTAAGCTTGTTTTCAATTTATTTCAATGTACTATATACCGTGTTTACCTTGCATAGCATGTGCCCTACTAGAAGAGCTAAGATCATATCTTCCGTCGCGAAATGTGCTGGCAAACCAGGGTGGATGATTGGGGGTGGGGTAGTTTTACACAGGTCAATATACGTTATTTTGTAATCAATACTTGAATTCAATATTTTATATAATTTCTCTCTTAAAAGACACGACTAACAGATCATCACGACTTCTTAAATTTGAACAGACTTAAAAACGTATTTTCCTAGGGTTTTGTAAACTTTCTTGCCTTTACTGACGGTGTTGTCAAATATTCTGAATTATCCTGGGCAATACGTTCCATTCTTTACGCCGTGGACACGGTCAGAAAGTGATTCCTGGATTTTATTGTATTCAAACACTTTTGATTTAACCAAAATCACAAAATAAACTATACCAAAAAAAATTCATTAATATAGACTATAAAGTCCTGAAATATTTTGTACGTTTACTTAATTTATGTCCCAGTATGAATCACTCCCATAAAAGTATACGGGTAAATCAACACCAAGCAGACGATATGAGCAATCTCTATTGTCTCACTTTTTCCGAGAAAAGTGCGAGACATAGCGACTATGACATCGTCTGTAGACGGCGGCGGCGTCAACTCAGTGGTAAAGTCTTTTGTGCAAGCCAATGGTAATTTGTGCAAGCCCAAAACGAGGAAAAGAGCGAGATACCTCGTCCCGCTGAACCCTTGTTACACATTTTGATTTTGGGTGGCATCAAACAAGTTGTAGACAGCGTCATTTTACAGAAATATCCTATAATGAAGTTTTCAATGCAGTTAGGATATGTTTTTATTTATATTGATATTGTAATGAACCCAGGATATGTGCTATTTGTATTTACGTCTCCGTTTATAGCTTTGTTGGATTTTAGTGATTAGTTCTTGATTATAGGGAGTCGGTGTTGGGAAGATATTTCTCAAACCGAGTATTTAGCCAATTTCCAGGAGCAGACGCCATAATGTACAGTATTGACGAGACTTTAAGATAACATGGATTAGTTTCGTAAAATGAACCCTCCCTAATTTCTTAGCATAGGGAATTCTCTGGATATTTTTTTGTGTACGTGTTTAGTAACTTCGGATAGGAGTAATTC
This sequence comes from Margaritifera margaritifera, assembly GCA_029931535.1. NCBI lineage: Eukaryota > Metazoa > Mollusca > Bivalvia > Unionida > Margaritiferidae > Margaritifera > Margaritifera margaritifera. The sequence goes on along the minus strand of JAQPZY010000970.1, from coordinate 632,014 downwards.
TTTGTATTGGGTGTTTGGGTCGCATTTTGTATTGCATTGCGTGAAGTACTAATATTCGGCTTGGAAAGGCTTACTGATCAGTCATACAAATGTGAAACAAGAATAACCAAGCAAGTGTGAAATTAGAGTTTCGTGATGTGTGGTTATTATGTAATTAGAGAAAAATTATTTGTAGTATTCGCCCGTTTCAGAACCCTTCAGTTGACAGCGATTGTTGTCTTGAGGTCCTTGGCAATATTGGAAACTATGTACCTCAAAGACACACACACACGCAGACGTTGTTTGGTTCGCTCGGTAGTGACATGCCTTGCATGTAACAATATTGATGCTTGAAATAATTGTAATTTGTATTCCATCCACTAAGCGTCCTCCTGACCGATATCGCTCGTAATTTGAAAAAAGACTGTGAGTAGCGTAATACTGCAACTATGACAGAATATGTTTGTGAGTCTTCTTTATGAATCGTCTGAATTTTTCTAACGATAACAATTTCGAAACTAAATGAAATGTTTATTATCATTATTATTATTTACAACTAGGTATAACAACATTTGTAAAGTACTCTCGACGGCTCAAAATGTTGACTTGGCTTTATTAGTCTCTGATGCGGCGGAAATAGGAAAACCATCGTCTTTCGATGCGTGCGCACGCACTGTTTCAATCGAACATCAGACAACAGAGATGCAAAGGAAGTTCATTACCAATATAGGATCTAGGTCCCTGTTATTATTATTATTATTATTATTATTATTATTATTATTATTATTATTATTATTATTAATGAAAACCAAATAATATTTATTGTCTTTTCTTAAAATATTTCCATGCAAAATATGCCCAAAACTCTCTCCTTTCTGCCCGTGTTGTTTCAATGTCATGACCAAAAAATCAGCATCCCTACCGACTTTGTCAATTCCAGCAGTTACTTTGTTTCCTTAAGCACGAAACTCAAATCCCAATCTTGATCAAGTAAATCAGGTTTAACATCTTTTCCTTTATTTAAAACTGACTAACGTGTAAAGGGAAAATTAATTTTGGCATACGATTGATTAAAATCGCCTGTGACTGTTTCGTCATTCTTTACACCTACGTATTGGTCCACTCATAAAATATGAACTTCGGATGGTAGAATCTAGCTGTTTCCAAATCGGCTTCTGCACAGATAAGAGCATATACATATACAGCATCATTGTATTTCAATCATTATTTCTTTCTATGTACATGGCAACAGTTTGGAGTGGGTTTCATAGCACCTACACCCTAGGGAGTGGGATAAGGAGGATAACTGTGTGCATACATGTACATTATTTGTACATTCTTGTTTAAGTTTTTAGCTTAGTTTTTATGCACACTATATACATACTGTTATACCGGGAATCATGAGACTTGTTGATGGGGTACAACTTGACGAGTGCTACACACAGCAGGTCACAGTCACCCATATTTCACCTTTCATTAACTTTGGTTAAATTTTGTTTACTTTTTTCAAGTTCTGTTCATGCGAGGGTGATCAAGCTAGACGACGGTATGCATCTCTAGTAGTGCGACACCCTTATAACAAAAGAAGGTCATTGTGACCTGCATTTCACATTTTACTCGCTTTGGTAAAGTTTTTGCGTTTAGCTCATGACCAAAGAGATTTTTGCAGCTTGTACATATACTGCTATACCTGGAGTCATGAAAGTTGGTGAAGGGATGCATTTGAACGAGTACCACACCCTCATTACAAAAGTAGGTCACTGCGATTCATTTTTCACGCTTCACTGACTATATTTTAATGTGTTTTAAGTTTATTACTTAAACCCTGTTATGCTAAAGTTTTCCAACTAGATGATTGCATGAATCTCTATCAGTGCCACACCACTACAACAAAAGAAGATCAATGAGACCAACATTTTCAAAGATTCCTCAAACTGAATGATTGTATGGATCTCTATTAGTTCCACATCCTTGCACCAAAAGAAGGTTAATGTGACCTACATTTCACATTTTACTGGATTGGGTTACGTGTTTGCGTTTTTATCTCATGTATACATACTGTTATACCTGGAATCTTGAAAGCAGTGAGAGGACGCATCTTTATGAGAATCACAACCTTTTCATAAAAGACGGTCACTGTGATCCGTATTTCACGCATCACTGATTAATTTTGTTTGAACATGTTCATGCGTGAACCACTGAACTAAATGATTGTATATATCTCTCTAAGTACCACACTTATACAAAAAAGGTAACTGTGACTACTTTTCACTGGCTTAGGCTATGATTATGCATTTAGCTCATGATCACACATATTTCTGACATGCTGTGTACATACTGTCCTATCTAGAATCATGAAACTTAGCGAGTGAATACATATTGATGATCTAAACTTCCTCATTTCAGCAGGAGATCATTTTGCCTCAGATTTTACGCTTCACTGACTTTGCTTAAATTATGTACTTGATGTTCATTTCTCAGGCACTGATCATGTTAGAAGCGTGAAATTGATGATGATGCGCATCTCTATAAGTACCACATCCTTACAACAAAAAACGTTCATCGTGACCTATGTTTAATCTTCTACTAGCTTCGGTAAAGTTTTGCGTTTAGCTCATGACCACACGAGTTTTGGGCATGATATATGCATACTATCAATCACACCTAGAATCATGAAACTTGCTGAAGTATGAATCTTGATTTTGCAAAAAGAGATCTAGACCTATATTTTATGCTTCAGTGGCTTTGTTGAAATTTTGTGCTTAAAGTTCTTTTTTGAGTGTTGTTAATGTTTCAATCCTGAAACTTGATAATCGGATGCACTTTTTGTAAGTACTACACCCTTACAAGCAGAGAAGGTTTACTGTGACCTACATTTTATGCTTTACTATGCTATATACATCCTAGCCTTGTCAGTGGACCCTTCCTATCTAGTGTAATTGGAAGTAGGAATACATATGTTTATTCAGTGGTAAGCTTTCCATATCAATTACTATACATTGTTGATTGTGATAGTTTAACATCAACAAATTAACTGTATATTCCCTATTTGTGTATTGTATAAATTACTTCCCTATCTGGCATGGGATTGCCTCCCCATGGTAGGTATTTTAGTACATAGTATATAACTAAATGAGCACTTTTATGAGTTTAAACTGATTGTAAAGAAATAATATTCAATTAATTCATTTACAAAGTAGTGTATTTATGCAACTAGAACCATGTAGTGTTTTTTTTAAAAATAATGAAATTTGTTATCATAACTATTATTAATTAAAAATAAATAAAGAGTTCATTTGTTTTTATTGTGCATTATTATCAAAACACTTACGTGGGAAGGTAACTCGTTGATAAAAAGACAAACAACTTATATGATGCTAAAATAGTAAATTGCATATGTGAATGATTATAGGAATTAGAGGAGTGAACTGCATGCTGCATGCTTTGTATGTGAGGCGTCAGCTGTAGTGGCTAATCGCGGTAATTATGTATGCATGAACTGACTCCAAGGTTATTCTAAACTCTAGAGGTGGAGTGGGGAACAATGATAATAGCATCTGAAGAAGAGTTTAAGAACAATGATTATTGTCCTGTCACAGTATGCATGTATGTATGTGCTTTAACGATATGTCAGTACACTAATGGCTATAAAGTGCCGATCAAAGGTTTAAATTTTAAAAAAAAATTAAAAGTTAAGATGTAAAGATAAAAAATTCCCAAACAAATTTTAGTTAGAAAAGGGGCCAATATTTCGCTTTCAAGATCACTTTATTCTGAATTTATTTTCCACAAGATAGTTAATGTGTATAATGGCTACTGGGGACTACTAAAAACTTCGTAAAAGTTAGCTATGTAATCGTTGGTTACACCCTAGTTCATATCATTGTGTCTTGAACAGTACTAGTGATATTGTTTGCCTGGTGCTTGCAGAAAGTAATGGAAACCTGTTAAATGAAGCTAGGAACCGCTCAATTTACAATAGGATGGCATAAACTATAACGGCTAAATCTCATACTATTGGATGTTCGTCTATTATCGTTTAAATTACACGTAACACGTTATTAAATTTGCCGAAGACACTTTTAAGTTAATTGTAATCCATAATTTTACTTTGGGTGTCAAAGCTCTGTTTCTGGACCACGAAAACATTCAGTTAACTCAGAATTTACCCATAGACGTGTACTAAAAATTATAAATTCAGAACTTTTCCATACTTATTTCAAATATAGTTCTGCAAATTAGGGAAATAAATGTGTTATACTTTACATGACATGACGCTGTTTCAAGATTATATTGGTCATAAATGAGTAATAAGGATTATAACTGAACAAATCATCTCTTCAAATGATACAATGCCTACCTTTAATTGATTGATCCAGAAATGACGTCAATCATCTGATTATGGCTGATCTATTACCTTATTTTGTATGTAATTACAGGCATTTTCCTTTACGGGGCAGCACGTGATGACTTTTCTTGATCCCGATTTGGAGTATCTTCTTGGCTTGAGAGACGATGAAGAAACAGGGCTTTTCTATCCCGCGTTTGAAGTACAGCGAGCTCTTAATTTGCAAGGTAACACCGTAAACGCAAATGTATGAAATTATGTAGTTATATTTTTGAAAAGCGTACTTAAAACAATAGCCGGGATTAAAACACTATACGGGATTCACTCTGTAGCTCTACAATAGTGAAAATTAAAATTAAAGTTTCTTTGTCGAAAGAATGCTATTTGTACAATCAATTGAATAATTATATAGCTACTGGAAGTGTGTACATTCCATTCCCATTCTATCATCTGAAATGCCTGTATGTATGTATGCATGTATGTATGTATGTATGTATGTATGTATGTATGTATGTATGTATGTATGTATGTATGTATGTATGTATGTATGTATGTATGTATGTATGTATGAATGTATGTAATCAACAGAGGTATTTAAACTATTTACTTTACTTACAGGAACAACATGTTCAGGGTTCACCACAGTCTGCCGCAACGACGGGTATTTAAGTGTAGTTGGCGGCGTGTGTACGTGCCGCTGTCCCTACGGACTGAACCCAACCGACGGATGTCAGAGTATCGCACACACAGGTCTGTAGGAACAATTATGTTTTATGCAGCTATTCAAATTAATTAATGATATATATGTATATCTAATTGAATGCCGCGAAATGTAGAAAATGTAACGTAAATATTCGTTATAAAACGTGTTTAATGATATTTTCTGCTAAAAGCCGCTTGCAGCGATTTTCATCTCTGACTATGCATCGTGTTTTGTAAATGTCTCAGATATATGAGTCACATGTTCTTGTTATGTAACTATGTGTTAACCCAAAGTGTGGCATACTTTGCTTATGAGATGACTTTCTATTTAATTAATAAATATGAAAATCACGTTAAGAACATGAGATTAGTATTCTGACAGTGAAAAGGCAAGATTGAAGCATTGTCGGTAAAAATTGCTTGCGTTTCACTCTCTCTCTCTCTCAACCTTTAAACATGTGGTCAAATCCAATTATTATGGGATATTTGGTCATCGTAACATGTAAATAACTGTTTCCAGATTTCAAATAGGCATATTAAATAGAAACAATCTGAGCATAACGTAAGACAGTATATGAGACAGTATATGGTCAGCGCATTTTGGAGTGATTTATCAAGCATGACAGCCGAGGAACGTGTATTTCAAAAGTGTTGCCCTTTTTCATATCTTATTATTACATAAAATTGCGTGCGCAGCATTGTAGAGAAATAAGACATGCTCTCTTGCACTAATGCATCTTATTCATTCATAGCGATAGAAATAGCAACCCACGCAAAAGGGATTTGTCAACTTGGACATTAACCGGTCTGTATTCTGATTGGCGTATAAATCGAAATATTGTTCAGAATCTGTTTAATTTCACGCAGTTAGCTGCCAAACATCTGGTAGTTGTTCTATTCCTCAAACTTGACAGACAGTATACTGAACGATTCGCTAAAGTGGTTATTCTTAATAGATCTTAGAAGTTGACTCTCGTGTGTGACGGTCATCCGTGTTACATCAACTGATTGGGAGTGTGCGCCGCCACTGATAAGGATTAAGTAAAGCCAACATACCGGTTCGGCGTCTTCACTATGGAATTCTTTATATTGCATCTGAAAATTAATTTTTTTTTTTTATTTTATTTTTTTTTTTTGGGGGGGGGGGGGTATGTGAGAATAGCTATCATACATGTTTTTTTTTTTCTTCTGGTATCAACGTTTGGGCTCGGGCTTCAACGATACCTCGGGATTCGGCGAACGATGTTACCACAAAAAATATATAAAAAAACATGTATGATCCCAATAGTGTGGTTGAGGGCAGTGCAGTTGATCTAGGAATAACAGTCAAATTGGGACGTGAGAAACATTTTGTTGTTCCCATATTTTCATATATCTTCTGGTCATATCAATTTCCCAACAAAACTTGGATTAACCTTCAATATTAAGCATTTGCATTTTTTTTTATAGTGTACCTAAAACGCTAGCTGGAATGAATCATGTTGCTATGTTATTTCCTGAGTTAACTCCACCTCCTACAGCGTTCGAAATCATTGTGTGAATTGTTAAAATTCATTAATATGTAATGCCTAACAGTTTGTGGTAGGATTAAAAAAAATACTAATCCCAAATAAAAAAGCATTCAGCATGACGATCATGCATGACCGATAATATGTCTGTAGCTCAGAGTACATTATTTTAGAAAAATAATCGTAGTGGAAAAAGAACAGATAAGTTGGGACTTGAAGAACCATTAATCATATCATATGATCCATTGGTACCAATTACGTCAATCTAGGTCGACTGTATTTTCAACATTAAAATTTAAAAATTGGTGTCTCAAAATATCTGTCTTGTGATTTTCCTCGCATTTCCTTTGTATTGTTACGTACGTTTCCTAGAGGAGGTTAAATCGCATCTGTTAGAAAGCACTGTTTTCTTCCATAAGACACAACTTTGCAGAGCATGAGCTGGCCGAACGGACCCTTCGGTCTCCTGAAGCCCTTGAGTGGATGTCCCTCCGGTTTCTATTCAGATGGGTCAGTAAAGAGATACAAGGACTATGGCGGCTATGGGTTTCTTAATATCACCTCATCACCTTTCCACGCCGCTGGAGAGTTCGTCGTAGAGTATGTTCGAGAGGAATTCTGTGTTCGAGATACCTCGGTACCTGGTAATCTGACTAACCAGGCAGACTGGAGCCAGGAGTCGAGCTCATTTTGCATCCACAAAGCTGGAGGAGCATGTCCAACAGGTAAATCTTTGTCAGGCAATAGTCAAATACTTCGACACAAATGGTCAGATTAGAGTAAAAAGGTGGACTATGAGTGTCCTCTTCCAAAGGTATAACACAGAAAAATTAGGATTACGGTCCTGATTCTACGTTCAAACAATAAACAATTATTTGTATTAATTTATAATAAGTTTCTAATAACAACTTCGTTTATTCATAGCGATTATACAAGTAAAAGTACTAAAAAACACTATACACGTGTATAATTTATGTACATATGTTTTGAATTTTAAAATAAATTATCATTGATATATACGCTACAAGCTCCTATTAATATCGTTAAACCGTGTTTAAGTGACCGTTCAACGTTACAGTGCCCTTCTCTGGAGTTTATGTTGAAAGATGTAACGAATAAAATTAGTTGACAAGTAGTGTCAAGACCTCATTACCACAGAGTGAAAAACAGATAGGACAAAAAAGTACTATATGCATTATTTGATTGTTACGTTTGCCAATACTAAATACTTATCGAAGTATATACTATTCTAAATGTGAAAAGGTTTGCGTATTAGGAAACTTACATCTTCCGTTCCTTTTAAAAGACAGCCATTAGGCCAGAAGCATAAATATATCATTGGCACTTGGAGTCAAAGAAGTTAATGCATATATTAGTTTTACATATTTCGTCTCAATGGAAATTTTATATTTTCCTGTTTTGCAATAGTAGAAATAACTGTCCAAGTAGCCGTTTTGTTAAATTGTTGCACAGAACAAAAAGCGGATCGATTTTAAATATGACCCCAATCTTTCAACAAACAGTTATAGCTACTATACTTTTCACCTTTCAGTTTGAAACACGAGTTCTGTTAAAATTCAACATCGTTTTCTATTAACAAATACAATAATATATTGATATGAAGTTTCAGAAACCACTGCTATATTATTGATCTTAAACATATATAATATCGTTTCATGTGTTACACAAAGCAAATGCATAACGTCTGGGGTGTCCGATTATACTACTAAGCCATCACACTTTGCTCTCAGTGGAGGTGTACTAAACATGTATGCTTTGCCATACAAAATATTAGATCTTACCTTTGTGCCAATGTCTTATGAAATTTATGAAACTCTTTGAGTAATTTTAATCTTTCAACCCATATTTTAAGGTTTCGATGAAGGCTATATCCAGTACGATGACTATGAGTTCGCTGGCGCTACTACTAGTTCTGGACATCTTCCCGCCGGGGTGTTCTTCGGGTCCACTGCTACAAAGATGGAGTTCTGCTGCAAAAGCGGAAGTTCTTCCTTTAGAAGTCTCCGTCTTCCAACAGCACAACCATTTATTCTGTACCCAAAAGACAGCAAAGAATGTCCAAGTGTTGAAGGTATTTGTCAACAGTGACATCTAATTATAGATAAATAGTTAATCATTATGTCTTAGATTCATCGCATTAAAAGACGAAATGGATTGAATCCCAGCAAAAAAAAGACCAGCCCCTATCAAACATAAAGCAAGATAATGAAGATGAAAACTCATGGCATCACGCTTCGGCAGTCAATTAACAGTCAGCTTTCAGTAATGCAATATTATGCATTTAAGAGTCCCAGAACTAAAAAGGTGCAGGAAGAGTAAATGGTGGAGAACGCAGTATTACAGTAAAAGTTTCTAACAGGAATTACAATGCAAAATATGGTGCTGGAATTATAGTCTATAACGTCTTACAAACGACACCGGCCGGCACACGTGTTGAGATTTACAATTTTTCCTGTCTCTGAACTTAATAACGTGATGATGTTAGGGATTAGAAACGTTATTTGTGAGGGAAAGTCGTTAGGTCGATGCAACTAGCGTTTTTATTCAAAGATAATTTAAAAAAGAGACCCAAACCGGAGACTTTTGATGGAATTCTTGTTCTGCATGAACAGTGATATTTTCTCGACATTCCATATCCTTACATGGGGCATTTTTAAATACATAATAATTTTCTATATATGAAATGAAGTTTGTTTTGTGTCCTATACACTTAAAGTAAAAGAAAGTATAGTAATGTAAGTGGTATCTTAAGGTTTCTTACCATAACGGTCATTTTTGTAAGCTTATCCGAAGTCATATGATTGCTACAGGCGAACTTTACTATATTATCAATAGTAATTTTGAAAAGTGTACAAGAAATGCAGGAGCATGATTGCAAGCCCGCCGAGGGGTGGGGGTGCGCAATTGCCCAGAGGCCTCGAGATTTCTAGGGGCCCGCCGTCAAGAAATAAATAAATCTTTGCGGTAAATTTAAAAATTTGTTCCTTGCAAGAGTCTAAGGTATGGTAGATTACTACAGGTTTTATATGCAAAAAATTAAAGCCATCATCAAAATGTGCGAAAGAAATTACATCCTGGTAAAGTTATGCATGGAGGTACAAAGGAAATATGTTAAGAGCATGGTATAGCGGGAGAATGGACAAGACTTCAAATAATAATAATAATAATAATAATAATAATGATAATAATAATACATGTAAGGAGTTACGTAATATTTATTTGGGTAAATATTATCGCAAAAATTGCGTACGTCTGATAAACTGATGCCTCGCTGTAGTGTTGATAAGATTGCATTAGGAAGGTTAGACTTTTTCATTTAGGCTGAACTCCCCATGAGTTTTTAATTGAAGTATCCAGTATCGTTCCTTACGTGTGCGTCCACCCCAGGTTAGAATCAATCGGTAGAATCTCGAGGGTCTCGACTGGATGCCCAGTCATATTGTAGTGGCGTTGATTTTGTTACGAATGTGGCTCTTGTGGTTATTCATTCGTTTTCTGAAATCAACGGTTTCGCCAACATATTGAGTGCCACAGATCTTGCATGTTAGAAATAGATTACATTTTTGGTTCGACACCCTAACTTCTGGTTGATAGCTAACTCCTGTCGTCGAACTTCTGAACGATTTGGTCTCGGGCATATGTTTGCAAAGTAGGCAACGCTTGTCTTTGCAGCAATATGTGCCTGAATCTGTGATATTGTTTCAAGTTACCTTGGCACGTACCAGATGGTCCTTCAGATTTTTAGGTCTACGGTTTGCAAACCATAACAACGCCTTGAAATATGCCCTTCAGATATTCGGAGGATTCAATCTGGTTCCAATGCTTCTGAATTATCTGTTGTAATTTTGGGGCGTCGGGACGGAAAGTTACCACGAAGGGGACGCGTTTGTTGGTTTTCTTGGTTTTATATATCAGGAGGGCTCCTCTATCGAGGAGTCTTGTTTTGTTAATAGCCTCCTCGATGTAGCTATTTCTTTATCCTCTCCTTCTAAGGTGTCCCTTGAGTTCTCCGAGTCTCTTTTCAAAGGTAGCTGGATTAGAGCATATTCGTTTGGTCCGAACGCACATACCGTAAGGAAGATTTTTTATTACGTGCTGGGGGTGGCAGCTCTTTGGGAGTAGATGCTGGTGAGAGTCAGTTGGTTTAGATTACAGGTCAGTTTCTATGTTCCCCTTCAGGAGGGTAGATTGAGTATCCGAAAGATGCTGGACCTGTGTGATGACTCTGACGTAAATTTAATCGTAGGATGGAAGTTATTGGCGAATTCAAGAAATATTTTGAAATTGTCGCCTGTTTGGATCTATTTTGATTCTATGTCGTCAATAAATATGCACCAGCTTAGAGGTCTATAGGATGCCTCGTTGAAGAGCTTTTGCTTGAGTCTTCCCAAAAAAATATTGGCATACGAAGGTGCCATATTAGTGCCCATTGCAGTTCCATTAATTTGTAGGAAGTGTTGGTTGTTGAATAAAAAAATTTTAAACTTAAGAACATGTGTTAAGAGTTTGACCAAATAGTATGTAAGTAGGAAAGGATCAGGTCGACCGTCCCATGCTTCCTTGCATGCTGTGCTACCTTCCTCGTGTGGGATGATGGTGTATAAGGAACAGACGTCCATAGTTACAAGGCGAGTATTATTATAGTTTTGGGTGTTTTGTTGAGATAGTCCGTTGTATCTTAGACATATGAAGGCAGTTTTTTGCACGAAAGGCCGAAGGTGATAATCAAGGAATTCAGAAACGTTTTTGGTGGGTTTGTTGTTTCCGGAAATGATTGGTCTCCCCGGGTTCCCTTCTTTGTGCAGTTTAGGGAGTAAATAAAATCTCCCTGATTTGGGGTCAACTGGTAGGAGGTAAGTCAATGTTTTGTCATCAGTGTGACCTGCGCTATGCATGTCATTTAATGTCTAACACACGATTTCAGCGTGTTCAGCTGTTGTGTCATGATTTAGTTTCTTATAAAATCTCTCGGCTGAAAGTTGTCTATTCGCCTCAGAGATGTAGTCAAACGTTTTCATGACAACAACACAGGATCCCTTGTCTGCTGGTTTGATAACAATATCTTACCTCTCGCGCAGTTTTTTCAGCGACCGACTTCCTGTCGGATTAAATTGTCCTTTTTGGAATTGCTCTGTTCGTGCGAACTAATGTCATTTTCCACCGCGGGCAAAAATTCCTCTGGAGCTTGAACTTACATACTAGGGGGTGGACATTATCGCTTTTTGAGCGGAATCTATGAAGCTCATCGTTATTGACATTGGATTCTCTCCAGCATCGACAATAAACTTTTCCTTGAATCCCATTCTTTCACACACACACACACACACACACACACACGCACACACACACACACACACACACACACACATATATATATATATATATATATATATATATATATATATATATATATATATATATATATATATATATATATATATATATATATATACTGGAACGTATCCTAACTACAAAATAGTACATTTTAGCACAAGCTGCATTTTTTATAGAATGTATCCAGCTTAAAATGTTTTGTTTTGGATATCGTAGATATTCAAAGTTTAAAATTGTGACTCTATAAATGTTGTTCATTTATTTTACACCTAAATATGTATTTCTTTGCACACAATAAAATAAAATTAAAAGTCAAGTCTGATTTTCTCGAATCAAATATTCCAAATATTATTTCTTCACAGGTTAAATTTAGGTTATGTATATTATTTCTTCACAGGTTAAATTTAGGTTATGTATATGTGTATATTTAGTCTGTATCCTCCAAAGAATATCTTTTCAAACGGAAGTCACAACTGGGCAGTGCCAAAATAGATACATGAGGTTTCCAGGATCTCATTCACAGAAAGAACACTAATTATTTTAAGAGATTCCAATTTTGGTCAGAAAACAATTTGTTGACATAATTCTATGTAAAAGTCTAATTTCAAACCATTGAAAGGTTGTCGGCATGATAAGCGTAAATTGTAGTCTGAAAAGTGTTTCTAGTTTTATCGATTTACAGATAATGACAGAATAGAAACTATCTTTAAATAACCATTATGCGTAAAATTGATAACAAGAAATTAGGCGCATCCAAATTGAATTGAATCACTCAAAAGAGCTGAAATAATTCTGAATAATTCTGTGTTCTTATATTTCCTAGGGAAAAAAAAAACTTGTAATGATGAGTACAAACATCAAATTTTATGACATTATACATCACACACCAAATACGTGTTCTTTCAGGAATGCTACATTTGCCCGAGAGCTATTATTTCTTCAACACCAAGAATTCAAGCCTTTATAATACGTCAGGATCAACGCCAAATATTCGCCAAATATATAGCAATGTAGAGCGCTACAAGGAGATAAATATTTGCTATTATTACCCATACACCGATGGTTTGTATATTGTATCTTGTAGAATTGTCAATGTATTGACAAGTAATATAACAAATAGTCATTTTAAGGTCATGAAATTAATATAGTATACAGAATAGTATTGTATGTTATAGTATATTTAGCTCTCGAACAAAGATGCCCACTTTAAACCCGTCAATAAAATGTGTATAATATTTTTTGTTTAAATTGTAGATTAATGGTATCTATTATGTGAGTCGTCGTGAATGTTCACATATTTGTTTCTATGATCCGCATCATTACAAAATATAGTGTGCCTTGTTCATATGCTGATCAAAGGATTTCGCATGAAGAATATGCGAAAATTAATTCAGCTACATGTTTAGATGTGAAAATGAACTCTACAACATGTTTGTTTAGATGTGAGAATGAACTCTACCACATGTTTAGATGTGAAAATGAACTCTACCACACGTTTATATGCATATAATTATAAAAATTTATACAAAATATAAACTTTATAACTTGTGAAACTTTACCGTTAAAACCCAGGGATTGGTACAAGTTCTCAGGTTTAAAATTATAATATTCACAGGTAAACATTAATACTCACCATTGCATTCATTCTTTCACTGTTTTACATTCTCGAATTGTTTTTGGATAAACTCAGAACGTATGGATTGTTTAATAAATTATAAGAAGGTATACTTCAATATTAAAATTGTATTAATTACTCTATTTCTTGCCGTTAATCTTAAAATGTTTAGAATTCTGTACCTTGTTAGATCTATATTCGATTTTGCTACAAGCTCAGAACTCAACAGTAGTACATTCTCACCTTTAGACTGTGGAGGAATGTTTGAGGTCACAGAAGGAACGTCATTGACGATATCTTCGCCAAACTATCCAAACAATTATAACAACGCAACGCAATGCATCTGGTTTATTAAGGTAGGCAATCATTTCTCTCTCTCTCTCTCTCTAAAAAGTAATAAAAAATTAGTCGTTTTTATAGGTCGTCGAGTAAGTTTTTATTTTTATTTTTCATGTTTTCTCTGATCTCTTCCGCCCCATGTTAGATATTTGGACAGTTATGCTGGGGTGGGAATTATCAGCGTGTCCCCTATTTAAAGGTTCGAATGCACCAAAACAGCGCAGTAGCGGTAGAGGGTAGCCTTTTACTATTCCAGCAAAGTAATTCGATCTTACAGCGAGTCCCACCTGCATGAAATCGATAGGAATATTATTTATTTTTTCCGACATAACAATTAAACATATTTTGTCTCTTTAATAAGCTGTCACTTGAGGAAACAAATAATGTTTACTTCGCGATTTCTTACATTGCTTGTAAGTGTGATTCTAAATCTCATGGGTGACAGTTACGTTGACGTTGGATGCCAAATGATCACAAACAACCCGTGAATGGAAAAGGGCGATAATTCTAAATGCAATTGATGAAGTATGCGGCGAGATTTGGTTATCATGTAACCAAAAAATGTTGCATCGCAGAGTAGAATCTGTTCAATACTGCATGATCGGCCCATATATCAGCTTATAAAAGTTACAAATTGTGTTAAAATAGTTACGTCTAAGAAGATAAATATTCTACTTATCGATTTCAGACAGGTAGGATTCGATACAAGGTCACATAAATTTGGAAGTTCCTGCGCAAAGTGAGCTACTAACCTCATGCAACTAACTCGCAGTTTCGGCGAATTCCAACTTTTCAATAGGGAATGCGCTCTGACCGCTCATCCTAAAATAACTGTCCAGATTTCTAACATATTGTGGAAAAGGTCAGAGGAAACTTGGACTAGTTTATTTGTTGCATTAAATGTTACTCCCGTATCTCTATTCAGAATTGATAATATAAACAGCTTCAAATTACTAGTCAAGAGTTCAGTCTCTAATGATTAATGTATAAGCAGTAGATACAAAAGTACTGCAACAGCTGAAAAAAAAATCAAAACGCACATGACAGTTCAGTTATATTACCTTAGAATACATAGTTTACATAGATTTTCGTGTATTTATGAAAGGGACTTGCAAATGGTAAATTACGGCTAAAGTTTGAGACATTCAACGTCACAAAGAAAGCAGATGGAACGTGTGAAGACACTGTTGAAATACGGCATACTTATCCAGGACATAGAGGAATGAGGTATGCGAATATTTATAAAATGAATAATTTCACTTACAGCTGAAGGCTATTTTTCCAAAGCGTGTTAAGTTGAGTCAAAACTATATTTGTTGCTAATTTGTTGGGCAAGAGACTATAACAATAAAAGCATTTTTTAAATTATTTCTTTTTGTTCGATTCAAACTGTAAAGTCACAGTAAATAAAAATGGGATATAAACCTTAAAGACCTAAAGTTCATGTCATTATACCACGTTTCGGCTTTACATACTTTTCCAGAAAAGAATATAACTATATCGAAGAATTGAAAATATTCACGTTAAGGAAATGTCATCTGCATCATATTTACTCTCATCAAACAATCTGACAAATTATTGGTATTATGATAGCAAACAAAAATTTTAATTGAAACAGTTTTCGCCATTCTCATTTCTTTTTCCATTCACGTACCTTATGTGGTTCTTCATCCATTGACTGGTAAGGTCTCTGCGAGAAATTAAAAACTTACACAATTTTAAAATGATACAGATCGACATATAAAAGACCGTCTTAGAATAGTTTTATGAAATTGAAAGTATTACAAAACATTCAAATCTGCATAGGTGCGACAAAATTCATAAATGGTTTTTCAAACTACAAATGCATCGTTTCTCCTACCTACATAAAGTTGTTGTTTTGTTTTGTTTTCTTAAAGGGTATGTGGAGATGGTTTTCTCAAGACAGTTATAACAGAATCCATTCATTTGATCCTAATGCTGACAACATCAAAAGAAAATGCAAACAAGGGTTTCCAGGCAACTGTTGATACTATAACAGGTGTGCATCAATCATTATTCTGGTGTTGTTGGGGAGGGGTGGGGGGTTTGGTTTGTTTGTTTATCTTTTTGTTTTTGTTTTTATTTTATAAATATTTGGTTGAAGAATTAAAACAATTATCACCTATGTAAAAAAAAAAAAAAAAAAAAAAAAAAACAACTTCCAGGATTATAAAAAGAGGTACTTAAATTCCCAATAAAAATAAAATACACAAGTTCTACATGTAGTACACTGTGTCTCTTCCAATGCTAATTTAAAAGTGATAATCAGTTTATCATATCCAGCTGATCCATTTTTGTTATCATTTTGCAAAATGATAAATGTCTCAAATGTGTATCTTGTTTTGCATTAACCTTAAGGCACTTTATTAATGTTGACATGTTTAATTTCGTCGGTATAAGTAGAGCGAAGCAGTGATTATGTATCTAATTTTGTACGTGCATATCAATTCAGCACCAATTCTTTGCATTTTTAGTAAATATGATTTTATAATATTATCTTAGAATGATCTCGATACAGTGTTCAAAATGTCCACATTTGTATATTTTGACAGTTGATATCCAATTTTACATCATTGTCTTCACTTATTTTCCAATCCTAAAATTATAACTTAGAGGGCTGTGTGATATAGCGAACTGTGCATGCTGTCACGGGTTTTTTGATAATAAACAAACTGCAACATAAATAAGTTAGTAATGGAACACATTTACCTTACAACATATAATATGAAATATGTGAATATTTTCAGCCGCACAGCTGGCATATGTTAATGAAGGCATCAACGGCATATACGGTGGTACTGTCAACATAACTAAAAACTACGATGTCTGTGTCCCATGGGAAGGCGTTGTCGCACATTGCAACCATAACCCATTCCAAGCTGAGTAAGAATTTCATGCTTTTGAAAATCACCTGGCTTCTTTTGCTCAAGAATTTTTAAACATTTTGTCTCTAAATAAAGATTTTGCTTATGATTTCTTAAGTCTTTATCTTTGATGCTGAAATTTACATCGCTAATGAAGTAGTTACTATAAATGAAAATAAATTATAATTAAATTTTGAATTCTTCATAATCCAGTTTTGTATATTCTTCAAGTTTTCAGAATTTATTCAAATTTGAGGAATATTTTATTTCTTAACTGAAGAGTAAACTACTTCTAAGGGTTCAGTATGAACATTTAGCATGTATTCTCGTTCTTTTTGTTACCTGTGCCCACGACATCAATTCCAATGTAGTCAAAAGTAGGCAAAACATGATAGTAAAACATTTTGGTAAGAGAAAAAAAAAAAGAAAATTGTAACGGTTATTTGACAAACGTGGCCAACTTCCTTTTTCAGAATTTTTTTTTGTTTTTAAAATGGGGGTGGGGGTGGCTACATTTTTTTTGTTTTTATTCAAGAATGCCAGATCTATCAACTTGGAAACGATAAGGAGTGAAGATGAACGGTTGCTTTAGAACAGAACTTGCAGAATGCAAAAACTACACATAAAGTAGCTTGTAAGATGATAAATGCAGCTTTCGAGACCGATTTTAACTGATATCGGCCGCTGTAAAGTGTTCTTATGGCCATAGTTTGGGAAAAGATGGCTTATTGTGTGACAAGTTTTTTTCAGGATCAAATTAGGATCCTTTAGGTGATCTACACTGATGACGATTAGAGAAAGTGCCTACTAAGCAAGTCGATAGAAGTAGATAATAAATCTTCAGTCCAATTATTTAGATATTACTATATTTGACAGAGACTATGATGACGATCTGGAGAGTAACTACTGTAGAAATCCTGGTACAGGAAACAGACCCTGGTGCTACACTAACTTGGACGGATGCATTAGAGATTATTGTGATGTTACTTATAATGGTAAACATTCTTATGTTAAATAAAAAAGTTTTTTAAAAAATCATAAATATCTGTCATGTTTTGACATCTTATCAGAACGTTTATTTTTCTTCCAAAAGTCAGATAAATGAGAGTAAAAGAAAACAAAAACTAGTTGGCTCAAATTGGCATTCTCGAAGTAGTACAAAATTTCTTATTTGCATTGTCTCAGCTAAGATTTCCTGCCGTAAATCTGTGATTTGAATAAAGAGGCGTGAATGAATAGTCATTGTTACCTACCTTTGAATAAAACAAATAAAATATCAAATCTTCACTTTCTCTTCAAATATCAGCATTATCAGTGATAACAGATTTATCGTGGTCCATAATATGTGTGTCTTTCTATTCAAGGGGAGGAGATACTAATTCAATATTTTCCATTTTATTTGCCAATTTATATGAACATGCATTTAGTATTTCATCTAATTCTAATTAAGTATTGAAACGGAAGAGTGAAGACCAATTCTTTCCCTCCATATCCAATTTACTACAGATTCCAATTTACCCCAGCATTTGTCTCAACCCTTCTGAGGCAAAAAACATCTTTCAAGAACAGCGACCGTGTACTCTTACGCTGTACAGTCTGTTCCGAAACTAGCTCAAAATATATAAACAGTATTGAGAGCCGCTCCTTATTCCCCACCCCCACTGAATTATGTACCTTTTCATTTCAGTTAAATAGTTCAATGAAGCGGGAAATATGTTTGTATGTAGTGCTCGTTTAGCGTCATTGGCTAATATACATACCTACAGACGCTTCACTTCTTGTTTACACAGGCACATGTCACTTGTAATACGTCATGTGCTTTGGGAATCTTGCCCTCTCTCAACATGCTAGCGCTCATGCCTGAATTGATAACATGGTACTGAACATAGGCCGCATCATAAGCTTTAGAAAACGTAAGGGTATTTGCCAGGACCAAGAGCTGGATAAGAAATGAAATAATTATTTCCTTCATATCCTAGAAATTACATGCTCTGTTAAGGCAGAATGTTTACGGTTATGTTTGTGTGTGTGAATAATTGTGTCTTCTTGTCTATCTGTCGGTTCACATTTTTTTCTAGCTTTTCCTATGTTGAAAATGTCTAATACGATTATTAATTCAACATTCTTCACACTCTTTTTTTTAATTTTTTTATTTTATAGAGATCTGCTATAATTACTACGGCGATTGTCAAGAAGTTATTGCCCAGGATTCCAATTTTTGTACCAGCAACTTCGCATCCAAATGTGCACAATCTTGTGGAATATGCTCCAGACGAATTCAGCCAAGTCTATGTAAAAACCGCAAATGCTTTCAAGCACAGCTCATTACAACAAGCGCCATATTGCAAGCATTTAAGAAGCACAGAAAATACAAGCAAACATCCTAATTCCTACCATGACAACTCATAGATTTGTGTCTCTCCATGAAATATAACAAGTTTCAGGACGGTCATTTACCTCAGTTTTATCCTGTGACATTTTTCGCTCTCTGTCATGGGATGTTTTTTTCACACACAAAAATCATTCCTCACTTTCTGCGAAAAATTGCTTTACTTCACGATAAAGAAATCGTATCAAATGTATATTGGGGTATTGCAAAACTGATCGAAGGGACGCAGATTAAGATTTTTTTTATAGAGAAAACATTAAATTTTACTAAAGAACACAAATAAATACATACGTATCTTGTCCTTACTTTGGAATCACTTTATGGATAACAAACTTGTATTGCTCCATTTTTCATTATAGGAAGGTATTTTGTTACTGTCATTATTATTATTATTATTATTATTATTATTATTATTATTACGTAAAGCACCGACTATCACCTGCAGTCCTCCAGACCTATTACCAGACGGGAATTACCAACCGGTTAAATCGTTGTATTCAATTGGAGAATCGGTTGTATACACTTGCCAGAATGGCCTGAATACCAAACAGAGGTACTGTTCATCGGAAGGAACTTGGGTACCTAATCTAAACTTCGTATGCGAAGGTTTGTAATATTTTAATTTTAACGTTTATATTAATATTTCCAAAACTTACAATGTATCAGTAAATAATAGGTCAGTACATGTCAGAAACTGTACCATGTCAGTACCAAAACTTACTATGTATCAGTAAATAATAGGTCAGTACATGTCAGATACTGTACCACGTCAGTACCAAAACTTACTATGTATCAGTAAATAATAGGTCAGTACATGTCAGATACTGTACCATGTCAGTACCAATCAACCGAAAAAAAAGACATACACCAATATTTTCGCTTGTACATAAATTAAATATTTTGTCTTTCTACTGTAATAGTTCTTTTTCTTGGTTATTTTCACTACAGAACGGGTGGTGTGTGAAGATCAAGAGGAAGATTGTACTGCAATCATAGAGAGAAATCCAGATGTTTGCATCAACTATCCTGACTTTGCGTGGAAGAAATGTCCCAGATCCTGTGGCAGATGCACTGACGCGGACCCAACAGGTAGGCACATGTACCAATGTTTAAGTCAGTAGAGACTATCATTGCCAGTTATATGTTCAAAACAATAATACTTGTAACTAAAAGGAATATCTAGGAAACAATTAAAACAAGGTCGATTGATGGATAATCTAAATGCCCAATCGTAATTCGAGTCAAATTATTTGGTCAATTATCAGAATATTAGGCCTTTAGTATCAATTAAAGAAGTTTCCAATCAGGACACTTTATCTTCTTAATTGAGCTCTGCAAAGACAATTTAATTGGTTTGAGAAAAGATCATTTAGGGTTACTGGTGTGCATCCATCAGACTAGCAATCAACACCTGGTTTGATTAGAGAAAGGCCAATTTAGATACTTTTTTAAAAAAGATCCAAATTACATGTACATGGAGCCACCTTACTTACTGAGAAGGATCCAGATATTAAGGATTTTGATTTCCTTAGGGGTCATGCCCGCAAGGTATCAATACTGGACGTGGCATAATATGCAAATTGACCAAGTACAATTTATTATTCTTTGAAATACATTTATCGCCCACAGTAGGTTTTAACCTATTGTACATGTATTAGATAATCAATTAAAATTGTACGGATAGAAGACAGAAATTTGGCGGAAACTTTGATAGCAATTTTCTGAGGTATCACTTTTATTCCAACTATGTATACAAAGAAATACTGCAGACAATATAGCGATCACCAGCAGCAAGCAATTTTTTTTCATAAGAGTTACCACGCTTTGCGAATGACAAGGCAATAACAACACCAATAAATTTAGTCCTTGATTAAGCGAATTTCGTACTTAAATGTTTAGAAAACAAGTACCTGAGTATCATTTAGATGGTATACTCTGTAATGTCTTTGAATATTTGCTTGTTAAAAATGAGGGTTAACCATGGAAATTATATTTTCTTTTATATGATTCTAGGAAAGAAATGGTTGATTGTGTCTTACTGAAAGGTAAATAAATTTTTTTTAGATGTTAATAAGAACAGTAACTTTAGTTATTGACAAATCACCATTTTATCCATACATTCCTTAGATTGAATCATGGAGAATTTAAATTTATATATTAAGAGCCCTCTTTTTTGATATGACTAAAACTTAAATCAAAATATTTAATTTGTAATGGTGTTTTTTTTCTTCTTTTATTTAAAATTTAAATGCTTATTTATCAGTCCGCACAGTAGTTCGAAACAAACCAGACAAATAGGACTTTGTCATGAACCTTTCTTCTTCTTTGTCAGAATCGACAGAATGCAAATTATGCTCGGTTAAAAAAGGGGCGCGATTGCTAAGTGGTTACCATGCAGAATTCCTATTGCAGAAGTGCCGGGTTCGATTTCCAGACCAGGCCGGGTCGGCTGCCATGTTGTGTCCTTGTGCAAGATACGTTACTCTTATAGCATAACACAAACAAATGAAAGCCACTAGGTAAAAGATTTTAAATCGGGCTTAGCCCAGCAAAACTAACCTTTTGTTGTGCGTCTCCGATGCACACTAATAATTTGGTCACAATCACACCATTATTAACCATTCACAGGAAATTTAGATATGATAACCTTGAATATATAAGCAAAGAGTTCTTACTTTTGAGGTAAATAACTTCTCTCGTCATATTGGGTACATTATATAAACAACTACAGTATGGAAGAACTATGCTTTCATTACAAAAAAAAATATTTGCAACCAAATATCAAATCTATTTTCAGTTCATGCTTTTAGAAATGATTGTACTAATAATGCGTTTCAAGAAATTTTAAGGGAAGTAACCAAGCTTCTGCTCGTGTACGATCACGCTGACTTTCAATTTACATGGGTAATGGGGAAATGATTCTAAAAAGTTAGTCTGATAAAGAAATTTCATAAACACATCAACAGCCAATGGTAGTCCACGAAAATAAAGAGTAGTTTATAGCATTTTATTTGTGAGCTCCAATGGAACTGCTTTAATTGTGGTGTGTGTGTAGTTCCTCCACTTGTTGACCGGTTCTGGGCTCCATGCTCACCTTATGGATTCTTCTAGCTACAACAAATATTTTCACACTCAGATCCAGCTCAGAATTCTGACGTCTTATTTGCTAACGTCAAAGCAAAATCCAAGTAAGACGCCATAATTTTGCTTTAAGATGGAGTGTGAGAATATTTTGCAATCTTTTAGCCGGGATGATGAAGTTCATAGAATTTCACCATGCTGTTTTCAACCTTTCTCTCTGCCTTATGATCTTGCCATATGTCTGCGCACTTTGTGCTATATTTGGAAGATATCTATCAATGTATTTTAGGCTAGATTTTTTGCTGAGTTTTGTACTATGAGTTATCGATATGCGCTCACCAATCAGGTAATCGATTACCTCGCCTTTACTCTTGCACAATCCGCGCAAAGGTGAGTCGCATTCATTTTGCACACTTGCCTTAACCTTCCTGACTATGTATGGTCCTGTGGCGCCGTGAGTCATCATTCTGCTTCTTTCTTTAATTCTCCAAATGAAAGCCCACGCCGGTCTGTCATTCTCTGTCCTTAATAAATTGCATTCCCCTATGCGTGCATGGATCTATCTATCTATTTATATTATGTATGTATGTTTGTTATTCCTCTTTTCCAAAGCTACTTAGGTTTTTCTAGTATTTGTTCAGAAATCGGAACGCTCCATATAGCTTGAGAAATATTCATGCTATTTTGAGGTGCGGCGCTTCCTGCAGTAGGTTTGCTTTTTGTGTTATTCTAAACTCTTCAGGAAAATTCTCCTGCTTTTTGTGTTATTCTAACTCTTCAGGAAAATACTCTTGCTTTTTGTGTTATTCTAACTATTCAGGAAAATACTCTTGCTTTTTGTGTTATTCTAACTATTCAGGAAAATACTCTTGCTTTTTGTGTTATTCTAACTATTCAGGAAAATGCTCTTGCTTTTTGTGTTATTCTAAACTATTCAGGAAAATACTCTTGCTTTTTGTGTTATTCTAAACTATTCAGGAAAATACTCTTGCTTTTTGTGTTATTCTAACTATTCAGGAAAATACTCTTGATGCTTTCACCAGAATTGATATGATCTCTTTGTGAGTTTTTGTAAACCTTCTTGGCTCGTCTGGTCAAGTATTTATATATTGTTATATTCTCTTGTTCTTTGCGTGCAAGGCGAGAGTTGTCTAATACTACTATGTATAAGATGTATGTTAGGTTTTTATCCTGGTTAACCAGCACCAGCTCTAGCCTATCGTGAGATATATTGCGGTTAGTCTGGAGGCTTAATAAATAATATTATTGCAGGTAAAAGCGAATGTACAGTACCAGTCCCTACAACACCGGCGCCAGCTACTACGACCACGACCCCATTGCCAACCACTCTCGCAGCCTCTACATCTACATCAACTACAACAACAACTACAACAACGCCAGCACCAACTACAACAACTACAACACCGGCGCCAACTACTACGACCGCGACCCCAATGCCCTCCACTCTCGCAGCCAATACATCTACAACAACTGCAACCACAACTACGACAACGCCAGCACCAACTACAACAACTACAACACCGGCGCCAACTACTACGACCACGACCCCAATGCCCTCCACTCTCGCAGCCAATACATCTACAACAACTGCAACTACAACCACAACTACGACAACGCCAGCACCAACTACAACAACTACAACACCGGCGCCAACTACTACGACCACGACCCCAATGCCCTCCACTCTCGCAGCCAATACATCTACAACAACTACAACTACAACTACGACAACGCCAGCACCAACTACAACAACTACAACATTGGCGTCAACTACTACGACCACGACCCCATTGCCCACCACTCTCGCAGCCACTACATCTACAACAACTACAACCACAACTACGACAACGCCAGCACCAACTACAACAACTACAACACCGGCGCCAACTACTACGACCACGACCCCAATGCCCTCCACTCTCGCAGCCAATACATCTACAACAACTAAAACTACAACTACGACAACGCCAGCACCAACTCAAAAGAATACCACAACATCATCAACAACAACAACTACTCAAAAGATTATAACGACAACCAAAGCAGTCAAAGGGAAAGGTGGTAGTGGAAAAGGTAGAAAGAAAAGAAGTGGAAAAGATACACGAAGACAGAAGAGACAGATTCAAAACATCGCATGCAAGTTCTGATATTGTATTTATTTTGTTCGGTTAAATCCCCATTAATAACACCATACCAGTGTGGACAATTGTTTTAAAAAAGTACCTGATACATTTTGTGCCAAATTTTCATGCATATCTTAAAATCCGCGTAGCTGTGTCAAATCATGTCTCTAACAAATAAAAAACTGCCTATGAAGTCAGATGCCATTGCGTTTGTGGCAAGGAGAAATTCATAGTACAAATTTAAAAATGATGTGGAGTACGAATCAACGTAAAGAAAATGTTTAAAGACCAATCACGCAATAGTTTTTGCGTATCTTAATGCACAACAAAAATTACGTCATACTTCATACGTCATCACGTCAACTACCTGTCGTGGGCTTTTCAAGTGTAGTGTCTTCCACTTAGACAAATGACGTACAACGTTTTCATTTTTTAATTTAAAAAAATAGGAGTAACGAAAGTTTAAAAAAAAAATAAAAAAAAAAAAAAAACTAAGATGGCAGTAGACCAAAGGCGATTCACAATTTATATCATGAATTGTGGAACAGTGGCGAATTTTTCAGCTAATTTGAATGCTGTTGAATTTGTGTGAGAATCAGACTCATTGGAAGGAAGCTGGCCTGGAAGTTATTACAACATAACCTTTATGCTAAGTTGCACATGGCTAAGTAATACAAGATGTTGAGTTTCATAGGCAATCTATATTGCGGTAAAAGAGAGAGAGAGAGAGAGAGAGAGAGAGAGAGAGAGAGAGAGAGAGAGAGAGA
Organism: Margaritifera margaritifera; assembly: GCA_029931535.1. Classification (NCBI taxonomy): domain Eukaryota; kingdom Metazoa; phylum Mollusca; class Bivalvia; order Unionida; family Margaritiferidae; genus Margaritifera; species Margaritifera margaritifera. The sequence goes on along the minus strand of JAQPZY010000970.1, from coordinate 606,902 downwards.
GAGAGAGAGAGAGAGAGGAGTTACGGAGGAACAAGTAAAACTCACAGATCTACAAACATGGGAGATTGAAGATTGATCAACGTAAATTGATACAAACATGAATCATACAGTACTTCTTATATCGACGATAACTTTTATTTCAACACACATTGTGAGAAAGGTAAGTGGCTCCGAATTTCGCCATTTCGGGCGGTTGGAAAAAAAAAAGAAATAATAATAATAATAATAATAATAATAATAGTAATAGAGACTCTGAAAAAGCTGTTTTAAGAAAGAAAACTTTCGTAAGTACAAATTATTTTACGGGTTAAGCAGCGTGTGTCTGTTTACATGGAATGTAATAAAAACAAACAAAGAAACAAACAAACAGAAATGATTTCCATCACTCGTTCTATATAATTGGAGTAAAAATCAAAGATCTGTACCTTTTTGTGAGTTAAAATTATTTTAAAATATTATTAAAAATTTCTCAGCAACACAGGATAAAAATAAACAAAACAAAACATAGAAGGTTCATGAGTTGCTGATTAGCATAGTTAAGAAGAAATAACGTCACTATAAGAATAAATCAAGTAAATCTGAAACACATGTCATTTTAAAACTTAAATAATTATGATCTAGGAAAGGAATAATATCAATTTGCAACAAGAGAAACGCTTGGTATATACATTATTCGATTAAATGAAAAAGATTACTTTCTTGCTTCTCTTTATAGGAGACTTTTATACTATTTGTAATCAGTCATTGTTTCCATACTTACACTCTTCGTTTAATAATGGGTATCAAGGCGACTGTAATCTTCATCGTTTGGATTAGATGGTAAATGGATTAGATGGTAAATGGATTAGACAGTAAATGGATTAGATGGTAAATAACAACATGATACTCTCCACATTTTTGCACCTTTCTGCTTCACAGCGTAAAATAGTAATGACGTTCGGTTTAAATCCAAAGTGAGATAAGTCTGCAAACCGCCACTGGTCGATTACCATATTTCGCTTTCGTGTTTCTCTGGAAGACTAGTGACATACCAATTTTCTCATTTCATTTTAATAAAGACATTATTATCTCCCTATATCGAAGTTTTTGGAAAATTTCCAGTTGTATACTTTTGTAAAATGACGTTTTATGTGCGTCTCTCTCAAAGTCCATTATCTGCAGAAGGAGGATAACTGGGATAACTGGAACATTATTTATACTTATGAAAACTATTGTTGTCATTTAAACAAAACAGTAACAGTACTTTACACATTAAAAAGTAAACTCAGTCTGAAAGCATCCATATTTTCTTAGGTTTCATCTCTTTATTTATGACTTTCTCATATCGTCCATTAATGGATCATAGATGGTGCCATTGTAACGCGAAAGGAGATCAGTAACATTCTAGTTTTTTCGCTGCTTTTGACTGAGCTACTCAAGTCCAGCTCACATGCAAAGTTTCATGAAAATTGCAATTGTAGATCTGAATAGGGTGATTTGTTCTTAAAGTAACTTCTCGGTCTTGCCTTTTCCAATGCATATTTTAATGTGGGTGTAGATATAAAATATGTTCATAAGGAATTGTATTATCAATTTACGGGAATTCCGATGATATTAAAAGATTATCGTATACAAATAAAATTTAATCACAAATTTAAGAAGAGACGAATGTTAGAATCCGGGAAATTGTACACTCATACAATTAATATTATGCATAAAACAATGAAGATTTAATCCAAATAATTGTCTGATTCTACCAACATTTTGCCTATTTTCCCCAACATCAAATTAATTCCAGTGGAGCGCTTCGCACTATTGTACCAAAAGAAAAACCATTTTAGATTTTAGAACACAAAATAAAATCAGAGGCCCTTATGCCTGAGCTGTACAAAGAAATGCCAAATCTCTATCTCAAGACGGCATGTTACAACCTGATAATGCTGATTTCAAGTATAAGACAAACACAGTAAACAAAAAATAATTTAAAGGAGAAACCATACCTCGATAATCATATTATCAGATTTAACATTGGTTGATCAAATGCAGCTTCGTCCGTTTCTTGTATAGGTGTTTCCATCATCACATGCAACATCAACTGCTCCAACATAGTTTCCCTCACCTCTTAAAATGATATATTCATCATTTTATTGATCATAATTGCTTCTCCTGAAGTCCACTCATGACAACCTCCATCTGAACTTCTCCTGAAGTCCACTCCTGGCAACCTCCATCTGAGCTTCTCCTGAAGTCCACTCCTGACAACCTCCATCAGCACATCTAACAGACTTCCATTATTCTAGTACAATCCCAATCACCGTCTTGTCACTATCCACGTTGTACAATCTACTACACGTATTGTCGCCAAAAGTAATCTCATTTATTCCTAACTCCCACCTAATGCCAAAAAAGTTAACATTCTCTATCTCTGTCTAAAAATATGCTTTTTGGTTCATGGCACAATAAGATTCGAAATTTTAGACCATTTCTAAAATTTTTATAGGTTTATGAGTTTCGTGATAACCCCCATCCCCGCCGCCCGTCCAAACTTTGCTCCAGTAATAACTAAAATACTTCTTGCAATTCATCTATTTCAAACTTGAAAACACATAGGCTTGTGTGTCAGATTTAGGTATAGGACCACTAATTATTTTACAGCCAGGGAACCAGTCTACTGGTGGGGGGGGGGGGGGTATAACAAATAGAGTACTAAATCTTTTGAGATGTGCCTATTGGGTAATAAATGGGTTCAATTTTGTTCCATTATTAATTTCACAAACTTCAATCTATGTACTATAGGTGACAACAAATATTTACTTTTATTTCGATATCCTATATTTAATTTCCTACTGACAAAATAGCATATGTACTCTTGGTGAGATGCTATGTTATTAGGTGCAGATCCCCCCTGTATAGCATCACGAGACTCGAAAACATGCTGCGAAGCACCTGATTTTTAAGGCTGAAAAAAAATTCTCTAACTTTAATGAATGGATCTATGTGTGGTTTGTAGGCCAAGCTAGTGAAGAATTTATTTTTATTTTATAATATATTAACATTAAGTTCTATGGGAAATGAATTAGTGGTCCGATCCCTTTAATACAAGAACATATGCGATCACCTCGCTACCGACTCAGTTTGTATGCATGAATTAAGAAATCCGCATTGTTTTGCCGAGGATTTTCTTCAGATTCGGATCTGCCTATAACTATATAAACCATTATTATTATTAGAAATATTTGTTATTATTATTTTTATTATTGCATTATTTTTAAAAAAATTATTATTATTATTATTATTATTAATAGTAGTAGTAGTATTGTTGTTACTGTTACTGTTGTTATTTTGACGTTTTCTCTTTATAAAGTGATATTTTTATCCACGATATCTTTCTTGAGTGTGAAATATTGGTAAATAGTTCAAGAGAACATGCTATATCATAAACTACAATTGTGAACACGTGAAGCCCTTTGCGTCATCACATTGTATCGTGTTTGTGATATAACACTTTAACCCTTCAGAAGGCGTTTGACTCCGATGTGCCTCAAGTCTCTGAGACATTTATATTCGATATCTCGATATGCTGTTATTTTCTTTAATAATTTTTAAATTTTTAAACGCTTTATGTTCTTATATATATAATGTTATTACGTGTACATTTTCTATAATTCGTTTAATTTACTAATCTGGACTTACCATAGGTTCCTGTGAGAGCCCGGGTACACCCCATAATGCCATGATGATCAGAGGCAATGCCACGATAAAGGTCGGGGACTACTTTCAATATGAATGCAATGCGGGCTTCGTCCTAAATAACGGAAACTTGAAACTAGCATGTTTGCTGACAGGACAACTCACTGGAAGCTTGCCAGTCTGTGTTGGTAGGTTCGAAACCATCGCATATTCTCAGACCTTTCCTCTAGGCTGAAAAAAATACATCTGAAATGTATTATGAAGTGCGAAATATTGAAACTATGTACAATCACGTGACAGAACATGGCAGCGTACCTGCATACCATTGTTTTGGTGGTGCTCAGACAACTGGGTGCGTTTTGGCTATTATGACCAGAAATACAGTTCGACCTAAATTATCGAAAGCTAAGGAAATGTTAGAGAATGTGTGATTGAAAATGGAAAAATTGTTCTGTGATAATATGTTGCAGCCATCAGAGGAACAGATCGAGATGTTATGGGTGCAATCGCATTCGATAAATATCCCCTGGTTTGTAGATGAAGGGACATAACATAAAAGTCTATTAATTTTAAGGAAATAAGTCTGACATTGATAATTGAAATATTTGTCTTTATTGTCCTCTTTGCGATTTTTAGTTTTTGAATAATAACAAAATGCATGAAGAAACAGAGGACACATCCTTTACTTTGTTTGACAAAATTACGAAGTTTTCTGTGCCACCGCCATGAACATGGCAGAGGTATATAGCGTTAGGCTTGTCCCGTACATAAATACGTCACAAAATTGTTGCATGTGCAACTGCTGCTGTGTCTTTCAATGGACTGTGCTGAAACTTGGAATATATTATTTGCCATGGTTTCAACGTGGGCATACCGTTCTGTGATCACTCTCTAATGCTTATTTCTCGAGTTATGCCCCTATCGATATTATATATATATATATATATATATATATATATATATATATATATATATATATCTAATTTTTTGTGTGCTCAACTAGTCCAACAGCATTTGATGAATTACGCTTAAAAGTGGAAAACAAAACTGATATGAAGTCGACATGTGCATACCATTCTGTTGCCACGATCTTATGCGTTTCTCCATAGTTATGCCACTTTTGGTGTCAGATGTATACACTAAGTATGATGATTTCTGTGTGTGGAACTAGTACCACAGCTTTTTAATCAAAATTTCCTTGAAACTTGGCAGACATTGTAAACATGACTTCAACATGCTCATTTCTTTCTGTCGTCATTCTTCAGTGCACTTTTCCAGACTTAGGAAGTCCATGTTTTGATGTTAAATGTATATACTGTCTTACATGTGATGTAGTCTCACACTTTTTGATGATTTGAATTGAATCTTGGCAGATATTATCATAAAAATGCATGACGCCAGGATGTGTAATATCATTCTGTCGTCACGCTCTGATATGCTGTCCAGAATTATGTCCCTTTCTGGTGTTAAATGTAGACACTGTACATATGACAATTCTTGTATGTTCAACTAATCCCACAGCTTTTGATAAATGTCCCTGAAACTTGGCAGACATTATTGACATGAGGTCAACATGCACATGTAATTCTGTCATTATATTTTTCAGAGTGCGACCTCTATCTGGTGTTATATATGTACTATATATGATGAATCATGTGAATGTGTGTGTGTGTAACTTGTTCGCGGCTTTTCAATGAATTGCCTGACACTTTTTGGACATTACTGACATGAGATAAACATGCGCATATCAATCTTTCGTAATGCTCTGATGATTTCGTTCAGAGTTATGGCACACACACACACACACACACACACACACACACACACACACATATTTAGCAAGTCACAAAATGGCAGATTCAATTTCTTGGTCAAAATGTTGTCGGTGTTTATTGCCCGCAGTGAAAAAATGAATTATCAAAATTATTTCCCTTGGAAAATCCACTAATTAACGGACTAGCATAAAGTAACTATAATTATCGTGTGGGTTGGCAACTAGTCAGACAGCTTTTGATGAATTGCCATGAAACTTGACTGACGTTATTGACATCAAACGATTATGTTCTATAATCACGCACTGATGATTTTGTTTAGAGTTGTGATCCATTTCCTAATTGGTAATAAATGTTCTTTAGCATTGTAATTATACTATCTGTCAATGTTGGACAATTAGTTTTTAATTACCAATATAAACAAAAATGTATTTTCGTAAATATTAGTCTTTCAATGGGGATTTGCTACTCATACAAATCTCAAGGTTTCCAATAAATAATGGATATTTATGGATTAACATTGCATATTAAAGTGCAACGTATTAATTTGGCACAATCTCTGTTTATTTATTCACTTTTTTCTTTAGATGAAACTCAAACCCCCACGCCTATCAATAGTTTGAGCATCAGAAGTAGAGACAACATCGATTCCAGAAAATACGCAATTTTTGGAAATAATCAGTACTTCCGGATAAAGAAGCACGGAGAAATCCGGGCATGGCATTTTTACAGCTATGTTTCTGGGGAGCTGGGCCTTCAAGTATGGAGGCCAAATGGTGGAAGGTAATTTGAACTTTAAAATCAATGTTTGGCTTCAAATAGTATGCAGTGAATCATATTATTTTCGCGTTATTACATTTTCTCAGCCACTGTAACATCAGTATTTTTGCGACTTAGAATTTTTTTATTAATAAATTAGTTGACACGCTTGCAGGGTATACGTTTAAGTGAAATATATCCTCGTGAAATTCGTGTTGTGCCCTCAAAACTTTTGCGATTTACATATTAAGTAATGACAACATTTATGAAGAAAACATAAATGCTATTTAAAAAAAATCACAATGGCATGCTCACGTGTCTTATGGAAAATTATACTTTGTAAATTTAGGTACATAATTGGTGTTTAATTTATATACAGGTAGTATTAGCACAATAATATCCCCAAGGCTAGCAATGTGAAAAGAAATAAGCCAAATATTTCGAGCATTTTTTTATATAACGATGCAATTCTTTGCTGATTCTGTTTACTCGGTGATGTGTATCAGCTGATTGGCTACTGTCAAACTTCTGACCAATCATACATCAGAACTGTGTTTAGTCCGAGCATGAGTATGTTTTAATGATATTGGTGCTTCTGATTGACTAATACACTTAACATCAACCTCACCATCTTTATGCGGTCGGGTAGTACATTCTGAGATATTAGGACATTCTGCATATAGCATCTTTGAAATTACTACTTTTCAAGCTGTCAAGATAGAGTCGATAGGAGCCATATTCTGCAAAAATATTTATTGCATAGTTTTCTGGCTACATTGTATTAAGGTGTCTCCATCATTGTTTTTGTATCTTGTAATTAGAAAACGAATGTAGAATTCAAGTTGAAATTCGTACAAGCATGGGTGAAGAAAGAATTTCATGTACCGTATTTACTCGCGTATAATAGAGGTCCCAATGCACACAACAAAGACCTTGATCTGCCGTTGCATAATGCGCCGGCAGATCAGGGTCTATGTTGTTTGTTCTACTGATTAGTCCTTACAAACTGCATAGACCCAGATCTGCCAGCGCATTATGCGATGGCAGATCTGGGTCTATGCAGTTTGCAGTTGGTATTAAATTATACGCGAGTCATGACGGTACAAATTTTCGATAATTACATGGAAGTCTGCCAAACGTTGAAAACACCAGACTACCTCAATATTTATTTTATATAGAATTCTTACATGGGTCACTCGACACCAGACCACCTCAATATTTATTTTATATAGAATTCTTACATGGGTCACTCGACACCAGACCACCTCAATATTTATTTTATATAGAATTCTTACATGGGTCACTCGACACCAGACCACCTCAATATTTATTTTATATAGAATTCTTACATGGGTCACTCGCGAGCAAATCTATATTTTAACTCTTTTAAACAAATAATTCGTTCTCAACTGAAATAAGTTAAGTTATTTTATTCAAATCAAAATATATTTTTATTTACGAGCAACAACAATAATACGATAATCGCTATTAGCATGTGTAAAACTTTCATACATATGTAATTAAATACATGTTCATTTGAGTCAGTTATTGATAGAAACATGTATGAAGAGGATTCAATTAACTCACTTTACAAATTGCAAAACAATTTGGTGTCTTGGTCATCGTCATTTTTTATTTTCGAAATACCAAAATCAGATAAAAAAATCTTCGTTCTAGGACTTTGATTACCTAATGCTATCTGATGTAGGTTACATAGGCATTTACAGTAGATGGCTCATTGAGGGAGATATTTATTTCAACAATTCGTGTGACTACTGGGAGGAACACTTCTCGTTAGCTTGTTACATGCGTGAAGTACGTGCAGATCATCTCTGTGCAAAATGTACTTCACAGAAGTATCACAAGAGGCTAAAATGGTACGAAACTTTACAATTAAAACGGCATATAAGCATATTTGAATTAGCATTTTTAAATAGCAAGGCTTTGCAATGTTTAAATACACGCAGGAGATTATTTTGCATCTTAAGGAACAGACGAAGTTTACACCAGATGTTTATACGATGCCGCATTTTGTTGCGAGAGCGAAGACGAATTACAAAACAGAGACTTCTCTCAGAAAAAGTTTGCCGTTCGCTCGTAATAAAAATACATCCGATGTACCGTTATTCAACACGAGTATTCTTGCAAAACTCCAGATATGGTAAAGTCTATTTTTAAAAAGCCCTGCATTACTCACATACTAATTTGCATCTTTCTAAATTTCTTTATGATTCTATCAAGGTATGACGTTGCCATATGATATACCATTTGTTTAAATTATACTGACGTAAACTCGGTAATAAATAAGATAATAGTTAGAAAATTATTGTATAAAATTATTGTTCCAAATTTTGAAAAAACACCTGACCCAAACTTTTACCACGAATTAACTCCCTTCCAGCATTAAAGGGTGAAAAGAAGCACAACTTTTAGAAATATGATTTGAAAAATTAGCAATTCCCTTTTTCATTAAATAATTGTTATATATTGTGGCACTTCCCAGCTTATTTTTTGTACATCATAATATATGCATGTAGTTCATTTTTTTAAATTATGTAATACCATTAAATGAATGTGAGATTGTATAGTAGGCAAATCTAAAATCAGACCAATTATATGAAATGTTGATGAGGATGATTTTATTATTTTTATCATTATTATTTTGCAGCTATACTTATGTGGGGCAGAACCTTGTGTCTAATGCACGAGACGATCGGGAACGCTATATAGAGATTATATCAGGAAGTCGAATTCAAGTCGAAGTCAATGACCTCATCGGCTTCACATATTATGGGACATCCGCTAATGGTGGAATACCGTACGACTGGTGTAATTCGAATCTGATCCCAGAGGCGGTGAATGTTTTAAAGTCCATCACACAGTTTCCTCTTACATCACAACCTCTTATTGGTACCTCGTACAACTTCAGCACAATTACGTTCAATTCTTGCAGATTGTACTCTCTGAATGCGATTGTGGGACCAAGAACATAAAATCATTTTTGGAAGATTTTACCTGACCAAACAAATTGAAATATATGTAATCTGAATTTAAGTTTTAATATAAATATTCTTGAGCCTAAGTTTCATAAATAATAGCATGCGATTATTGTAATATCAAATCATACCTTTATAGGTAAAATGAAGGCATACGGCACGGAAACAAATATATCGTGCAGATTATCCTGTCACAAAGCTTAAATATTGATATCTTAACATAAACAGTTAATCAAATCAAAACTAAATATCACAGGCTAGACTGACGCTTTATTGGAAACAAAACAAGATAGAATTCGGAAACCTGTTTAACGGTTCACTCGCACCAATCTATGATGGAATTCAGAATACTGATTAACGTTTTATTCGAAGGAATCTAGGATGGAATTCGGAACTCGTACTAACGGTTTTCTCGAACAAACTGCGATGAAATTCGGAAACGTCATGAACGTTTTTCTTTTCTTTAAAAACGGAACCCAATCCACGATATCCAAACCCATGCAAACTCTTATTCGATCCAATCCTCGGTATCAGCATATCAGAATCTCGGTAAAACGGTTTCCTCAAACCCAGCGTTGAGACCCTCACTCTTATACAATTAACCGTTTGTCTTGTCTCACAATGATTAGATAAGTAATTCCTTGAACTCATTTAGTTAATGATTCTGATCTAATCTTGAATCGATTGCTGCAGCAGCAGCACAAAAAAAAAAAAGTCTCTTTCTATATTCCTTGGTATACACGTGTAATATTCAACGAGTTTTTGTCGGATTCGAAATTCGAAACAATCAAATAAAAATGTGCACTTCTTTTTACAAAATCATTCCGTTTTGGCTTATTTCGTACGCTTTCGCACTGTAGCAAAACTGCTCAATAAAGAATAGGGAATGGCGAAGGAAGAAAATACATTGATTTATAGATTTGAATTAGAATGGGAAAAATTGGTAGAATTCCTATTCATAAAATAACAACACATTTTTTTTTCACATGTAGAAAAGATTTGAGACCTATGACAAGTTGTATATCTTTTGTTTTGCTTAGCTTTCTTGATTTCGGAATTTACACATCTCTATCTTCCTTTCTTCTGCTTGTCGTGATTGCTTTTACTTATTTTATGCTTTTTTGTGCAGTGTGTGCTTATTATTTCGGATAATAAATAGTTTTTAGCAAAGGAAAAGTGTCGCCTTCTTTCTTACTGATTCCCTTTTAAACAACAACAAAAAGAACATAAAAAAAAATTATTCCGATTACTCCTATGTGTCCAAGAGCTTCATTTTTCAGCACATTGTGTCTACGATACTGTCAAATCCTAAGGGTATAGGAAACAGAACACAGACAGACGAACATAACTCCACTTACTGACATAAAGCCCCGTCTTGTAAACTTGAGGGGAATGGATACTTGTCGTATAATTTATATATGTTTTAGTAAACACCACCAGGGATGACTACCCAAAAGACCTATATTGATTACGTTCTATGCAGTCTCGCGAGAGTTGTCTGACGTTAGAACACTTTGTATATAACAGCTAATAGGCTCTAGTCTATCTAAGGTAAACAATAAAGGGTGTGCCAGTATGAGCAAACAGCCGAATGGCCGCACACGACTCAAATTCAATCATCATCATCAGCTAACAGCCATGGGACACGGAGAGGCCCCCCCCCAAGAAAAAACAAACTGATTACTTACAATTTCGCCTGGACAACGACAAGTATTTTATTAAGCTTGTTACTCACAAAGTGAACTGTAATTGAAAAATAACCTCAGCAAAAAAATTGTATCCCTAGCGCTTCAGTTCAAATTATTTTCATATCCTCTAAAATAAATGTACTTTATAAAAAAAAAAGATACACAATCAAAATTCAGATTAACGTTTAGAAAAGTAATACTCCCACTTATCAAAGTCAGCGCACTAGGAGTGTCGTCGTCTAATATGAATACTAGCCATTTACATCTACTTCAACATACCATCCTCCCAATATTCCTTTGCTTGTGAAAAATTTAAAAAGAATATGTACATAGTATTTCCCCAAGGATCTAAACAGAGCATGATAATTATCCCCCCAAAAAGCCACTTTAAAGACGTATCTCATGATCAAGAGGACGCCTTATTTTATCCCAAATTATTGTTGTTGCTTTATTATCATCATCATCATCAGCAGCAGCAGCAGCATCACTAAGATGAAAAAAGAAAACTAATACTGAGAAAGATTGTATCAATGATTTTACTCCTGCAACATTTTTTGGGGCTGGGCTTCATTTGAAACATATTTTTAAAACTGTACAAATGAACAACTTCCCTTGGAGATTTTCGAATGTTACAGTACTAATACTAATACTAACAATAATAAAAAGAACAAAAACAATTTGCGATAAAATAAGGCGCCCTTTTGGTTATGAGATTTTTCATTCGTCCATGACAGAGTGGTGTGGATAGCTGGCAGGAAACAACGACTTTTTTTCACAAGTTTGGGTGGACATCCCAAAATCTCATAACTTCTTACCGGTGTAAATAGAAGACGATGCATGGTGTCCAAATACTGTTTATACTTCACCATTTTACATTGGGGAGTGGGTGTAACAATCTTTGTAGTAGCCAATGTTAAACTGAGCTTCTAGTCCAATTCTATTACTATATAAGAAATCGGAAATATTTACATAATTTACAGTTTAGTGCAATATTGTTATTGCTGCATCAAGACAAATTGACTATCAGATCAACTACTCTTGTCAAATTTATAAATGAACATTGAAGATAATAGTATCACTGAAGACAACTGTACGCATGTTTTAGGCTTTTAAAAAAAAAGCTTGTAACGTATTTTACCTTTCTGGATAAATGCTCTCGACAAAACAACCCCCCCCCCCCCCACAAAATGTTCTGATAATCCTGATAATCTTGTATCCAAAATATAAACTTATTATCTTTTCCCATATAGATAGTATACTGGTATTGTTTTAATAATTTTGATGCAAACAATGCAGAGACTTTTCTTTGCTAAAGAAAATAAAAGGCGACTTATTGATCAAATGTTAAATGGAAAAGAAAATGTAAAGAACAATAAAATGTAATCCTTGCTACGTATAATAATAATTCTGTAAGTTCGCGCGTTTTTCTTTTTCTTTTTTCTTTCTATTTCAATAAAACAACTGAACTTGTCATGCTTTTTGAAAACAACCATTTAAAACATTCCAATTGAAAAAAGCATTCTCTTGTGATGATGACTGCAGTCATTGAAACTGACACTGTAAAACAGTTCTTCAAATTGGATTTCTCGTTTTTGTTTGTTTTAGTTATAGTGAGGAGATAACAGACTGCTTTTATACAGAGAACCTCACTGTACTCACAGACAGTTTAGGAACTGGGATCACGAGCACAATTTTCAAACCCTGTGATGAATATCAGTCGAAATTTAGTGCGATTTTATAAATTACCAAACGTTGCTTGGCAATGTTTAAGGCCATCAATGCTTTATGCGGGATAAAAATTATAGGTAAAAATAATATGATTACTTTTTTCTCTCAACCCGTAGAGTAAACTCTTTGTAAAAATTATGAATGTGGACCTCTTAAATAGCTGGAGATAGATAAGAAACTGTAACTACCATCATAGGTAAGCCCCCTCCCCTCCGCCCCCGATTTTTAGTTGTTAGTAAAGGATGGCAGTTTTGTAAAGGAAAAAGCTATATGGTAATAGTAAAATAGTCAATTTGTAAAGGAAGACACTACTGAAGACATATGACACTGAGAATCGAAATCAGGCAAGCTGCACACAGTATATGCGTCCAACATTCAGGGACCATAACACCACTGAGCGACAACACAGGAAGATGATCAAATTTCGCTTAAGTTATATCAATGCAGAGCCGCTTGTTTCTTTTTTTTTTTAATCGGATAATATCAAGATAACTATTGTGCGGAAGCAAAAATGAGTGGATCTAACAATAAGCTGCCGCAGTTCCACTAATGATGATGCAGATTGAACGCTAAAAATTCTAACAAAGTCATTGTGCCATCAGCATTAAGTTGCATACAAAGGTGAGCTATTACACAGAACAGAAACTGGCCGAGTTCAACAATCAGGGACCATAACTCTGCTAAAAGGTGATGTTGCATGCTGAACATGTGCCTAAGCAATACTGACATTCAGCTAATGTCTCATTAATATCAACATTCCTATTAAATTTTTTTGAAGTCCAAAAGGGGAGCGATTGTGCAGAAACGCAACCGGGTGGGTCTGACAATCAGTCCTTAACTCTGCTAAATGATGTTGAATGCTGACAGTTGAACTCAGCCGATGATACACCAAAGTCAACCATCCCAAATATAGTTGATTTAAGGTTAATTGAGTTAATCTGCAGAAATGAAAGTTTGTTTAAAGTCCAAAAGATGCGTGATTGGGCAGAAAAGCAACCGGGTAGGTCTGACAATCAGTCCTTAACACTGCTAAATGATATAGAATGCTTACAGTTGAACTCGGATAATTGACACACCAAAGACTGTTACATTATTTTAAGACCTAGAGTCGTATCACTAGAGGAGTAGATCTATAACCTAAAGGTACAAAACGTGGATCTCCACTACCTTTGCATTTTTTAATTATTTATTTCACAGTCTGTACTGACTTTTCAGCTAAACCATTTGATTTTGAATATCCAGGGCTACTTGTTATGTGTCTAAAAATCTCAATCTTTTACAAACTGTTTAAAATCAAGGAAACTGTATACAAAGCACCATTATCACTCAGTACTTCCTAGGGTACACTTTGTCTTGAGAAGATACTTTTTATAACTTTGATAACTTCTGAAGTGGATTGACTTGAAAGGCTTACAACTTCTGGTTGGTTGGAGTAAGCATCCTCTATTACTATGTCGTCTATCTTATCTATTATAAATAAGTCGGTTGATAATTTCTGCCATCGTCTTGCTGGTAATGGATGGTCAGTGGTTCAGTTACTTGATTATTTTGATATCTTTGACAAGTTTCACAACTTTGCACTATGCTGTTAACATCCTGATTCATACCTGGCCAAAATAGAACTTGTGGAGCTCTCGTTTTGCTTTTTTCCATTCCCATGTGACCTGCATGGATTTGGGAGAGGCTGTTTTGTTTTAATTTGTATGTTATGACTACCATAGTTCCTTTGAAAATCATTCCATTGACAACGGAGAGTTCATCTCTGAAATTCGAATATGGTTGAATTTCTTGAGGACAGTCGGGTTTTTCAACTGGCCAGCCATTTATAATACTATCCGCAAGAGTTTTCATAACTATGTAGCAATGTCATGCCTAATTTTCTCTCGTTTTCTATCTGATACTTGTATAGTAAACATTACACCATCTACCAATACCTCAGCTTCCTTCTCTATATCTGACAATTCTGTGTTTCTTGAAGGCGCCCGTGATATTGTATTCGCTGTAAACATTTCTTCTCCAGGCATATAAATAAGACGAAGATCGTACTTCTGACCAAGTAGTCGTAATCATTGAATTCTTGGCGAACACTCATTCATTCCCTAGGAAATTATTGCAAACAGTGACATATGATCAGTTTCAATTACCACCGTTTGACCATATATATATATATATATATATATATATATATATATATATATATATATATATATATATATATATATATATATATATATATATATATATATATATATTGAAAAAATCTTTCACATGCAAATGTCAAAATAAGTGCTTCTCTTTCAATCGAGGCATCACGACTTCTGTGTGAGTAACAGCTCTAAAAGCATAAGGAAATGGAATCCATTGCTCACTGTGTTTGTGCAAAATTACAGCACCAAGTCCTTTTTGACTTGCACCTGCTGAAATTCTGATCCGTTCGCTTGATGCTAGATACTAAAGATCTTTGAAAGCTTCTTCGTGATTTGGAGTCAAATTCCACTGATTTTCTTGTCTAAAAGAGTTCTCAATATTACTGTACAACTTGATGGGTCTAAAAGAGTTCTGAATATTGCTGTATGACTTGATAGGTGTAAAAGAGTTCTCAATATTGCGGTACGACTTGATAGGTCTAAAAGAGTTCTCATTATTGCTGTACGACTTGATAGGTCTAAAAGAGTTCTCAATATTGCGGTACGACTTGATCGGTCAGGCAAAAAATCTTTCCAGGTAGTTGATCATCCCAAGAAATATTTGCATGTCTTTTTTTCATGTTGGTCTCTCCATACCTTGTATGGTTTCTACTTTTCGCTGATCTGGTTTCATACAATCTTTTGATACAATATCACATAGAATTGTGAATTCTGGGGCATTTACTATGCACTTTTCTTTCTATAGCTTCAGTTTGACCTTTCTAGTTTCGTCCAACACTCGTTTTAAGAGCAAGCCATGTTCCAATTGGTCTTTTCCACGCATAATGATATCACCCATTGACGCATCAATTCCTTCCATATTTTCAAATAGTGTATGAATTGTTCTGTTATCATTTTCTGGGGCACTTAATATTCCAGAAGGTACTCGCAACGATATCTGCCAAAAGGTGTATTAAAGTGCATAATTTTGAACTTGAGTCTGCTTAAACCCATTTGAAGCATCTAACTTCGTAAACACTTTTGCTCCTGCAAAGCGTGACATAATTTCTTCACGAGTTGGAAGTTTGAAATGCTCTCTTCTGATAACTTTATTTAGATTCAGTGGTTTTAAGCAAATCTTAAAATTTCCGTTTCGCTTGTATACAATTACAAGCGAGTTAACCCATTCAGTAGGCTCTTCCACTTTCTTGACAACATTTCGAGCTTCTATTTTCTCAAGTTCTGTTTTCAAGGCATCATAAAGTGCAAATTGGGACTTTTCTGCATGCTTCAACAACAGGTTCTGCATCCCCTCTTATCTTGCTGTTAATCTTGTTTGGTAAACATCCAAGACTTTCAAATAGATCTGCATATTCCTCAAAAATATAAATCTCAGGTTTATTTTCCCGTGTTTTCTCCAAGGCAAGTACAATTTTGACAAATTTCAATAGTATTACGTCCAAGAATAGGTCCGACATAACTGTCTCTTATGATGATTTGGGTCGTATACAAGTTGTGTGTTTAGTCCTAGATATCAGCCCCCGAACATGTACTGATGCTGATGGACGGGTTTTGGGTATGATCTCACTTATTCATTAAATAGTGCAATTGGTGCGAACAAATATGTCAGCAACATATCGGTGTATATTTTAGACACCGGTATTTACTGTGGATCTCGAGTTATGGTCGCTTGAATGGTCCTTTCGGCGATATTCAGAGTATTCCGGATCAAATCCTTTGTTTTACAACTTGAATATCCACATGGAATAATACAACCCTACCTCCTGTGGCAATTTAGAATTTCCATCAGACACAGCAACCAATTTGATGCGACTTCCGCTCGTTTTAAAGTTTTGGTTGCTTTGGTCATTTGACTGCATTTGAGAGTCTCTAGATTTTGGGGAAACGCTTCCTGGTTACGTTTAATATATTTAAGTGTATGAAGAATAGCAAATAGCAATTACATTATCACTATATACTGCAATATAGACGTCCTTTATATACAAGTTTTATTACGTATGTATGTATGTATATGTACGTGTGCTGGGTTCAAACCGAGAAAATTTTTAAAAAATTCAACAAGATATCAGGAATATATTCATACTTTAGTTTTTATTACTTTCACTTTTCTCCATCTGGAATTATTTACTTCGTGGCTTATTGACAATTGAGATAAAAAAAACAAAAAAACAAAACAAAAACAAAACATAAAAAAAACAATGATAACATTTGAAATATACTGATTATATCATATCAGCAAAATTAGCATGTGACCGTTTTGTGCATTCATCCTAGGTTGCAGGACTTTCTTACCGTACATGATTTTCTTGTTTTGCTTTATATTTTCAATTTACATGTATTTCAATGTTATATTTATTTTAACCGTATGGTTTGCTTTGTGATCTGCAACTTTCTCTAATCCCGATTTTTATAATGTTTGTCTACTAAACATTGTGATGTAACTTATGTTTGCATAGCTCATTTATTTACTTAAGGATGTAAACTTATTCTTTGACTTGCTTTTCTAAAAATAGTTTTGAGATAATCAATAGCTGTAAGCAGCTGATGTTAATTTATTTAACACGGTTGAAGACTTTGACATTGTTAAGAAGAATAATAGTCACATTGTTTCGAGATAATATTATGACTCTTGAAGCAAATTTCTGAATTTGTATAGGACTATTGATATTTCTGAGACGTAATAGCCACGCTGTTTCTTTTGTGATCTATCTAAATTAGCATTATTGTGTAACATGGAAAAATGCAAGAATCTTACCTTTCTCCCTACTTTCCAAATTGTAATTGTTCCTTAATTTCTCTCCCCCCCCCCACCCCCCCGGCAGCCTCTCTTTTCTACCAATATAGTCTCCAAGCAGGGTACTCAAGCTCTATTATCAAAAACAGTATGGATGTTTTATGATCAGTATACCGTGCTTTTCCTTGTTTGGAAGGAATTTTACTTTGAAATTATTATGCCATATAAACATTCATTTTGAATTGGCATAACGTAGTTGTAATCAACACGCGAAATAACAGGAAAATA
Source organism: Margaritifera margaritifera (assembly GCA_029931535.1). NCBI lineage: Eukaryota > Metazoa > Mollusca > Bivalvia > Unionida > Margaritiferidae > Margaritifera > Margaritifera margaritifera. The sequence continues at coordinate 589,121 of JAQPZY010000970.1, read as the reverse complement.
CTGACTGTACATCTTGACAATTATCTCCAGTTATTAATTCAATTTAAAGAATACTGTACGGCCTTTATATCAACATGTAGTTTCTGGATAGCTTCTGAAGGGTCTGTGGACTATTATGAACCCAGGGTTTTCTAGTTAGACATTTTTGTTTGCTTTTTCTCTATGTATCCTGTTGATTAAAGCAAATCTTGTTGTCAGTCAGCATACAAATTTCCCTCTTAACATCTTGTGGTCTGGCTTCTATGTATTAAACCTACCCCCCTCTCGACAATTCTGATAATACTCAGATTTTTGTCAGAGGTAGAGTTAGTAAAAATAGTGAGAAAAAAAATCCCTTTATATTGTGCCCCTGTGAATAGCCTTATTCTTGAAACAGTGCTATTTTTCATTTGATGTCGCCCTTTTGTCTCCCACTAGATGGTGTAATTGTACTACGGGAATTTTAGACTGGTTTTTGGTACCGAAAGACTCTGTTCATGAGTCGTATATTTTTGAAATGGAGAACCAAAAAGTTAACAGTACACATGCATCACCAGGAGGTATAACGTGTAGATTAGTTCCATCCTTCTATCATTTCCTGTGCTGTAGTCTTGAACTGTGATGTAGTTACTGCCATCATATTTCGACCTACCACCATAACAGATCGGTTACGTTGCACAGTTATGATGTCATAGCAGCTATGCCTCAACATACTAAGATATTCAAAGTTGAAAGAGCTGGATTTATTGTATATGTGTTGAGAAACTTGAATGTATAGTTCCAAGTATGGTCTCATAGTACAATGAAACCACATTTCTTCGCATCAAATTTTCGTCTAAGATTTGTATTGTCCTGAAATTGAGATAAGTGATATTTGCTACAAATTTCTAGTGTATCAAATGCTTCAGACATATTTACATAGTGATCGAGTGTGCTTAGTGTCATGTTTATCGGCCGATATACGGTACTTTTTTTACTTGGATTTAATCGAACATAAACATATATTTACCCGCATGCATTCTCCACCACAAACATACTAAATTAATGATATTGCCAATAGTAGATCGACTAAACTTCCACCTCAAAGAATGTCTACCATGCTGTGTCTGTAACTGCGGTCTATTCTCTTTCTTGATCTGTCAATATTATGTTTGATGCAAGTCATATGACATGAAAAGTTTCAGCTCGCACACCTTGATTTTAGACAAAATAATCTCATACATGAATTTTCCTCTTTCATTTAACTCAGAGCCGTTTTAAGGCATAGGCATGCGAGGCACGTGCCTAGGGCCCCGCGGCGGCCCAAAAACAAAATTTCGGTGTCGGTTTCGGTATCGTGCAGAAAGTGACCAAATTGTTGCTTTCGGTGTAGTCTCAGTTTCGGCCGAAATTTAAATTGCATCTTTCGGCAGACTCCTATGTATGTCTGGATATAATGACTGACAGTAACCTGTAGACACAAGACTTTTACGCAGATTCAGATTGTAATTGTCAGTTATCACCGATTTGCCATTTTGTCAATTTTCACTAACTATGATCTATTAAATGAACCAATAGACAACCCACCAAGAATGAGTAGAAATTATATGAGTGGTGCTGCGAAGAGAAAGAAGGAAGCAGCAGAATTGGAAAGGTTGGCCAAACATCCAAATCATCGTCTTTTTTTCAAAGTCAGAAAGCACAATCATCATTGCAGTCAGACATTGTTGAGACGCAAGATACTCTTAAGTCATCTTGCTCGTCTACTGATGCCATTGTCTGTGATAAAGATGAACAGTTAGTGTCGCTGCAAGTTGATAGTCTACCCGTTGAAAGTTCAGATATTGTCATATAACCAACAGTCGAAAAAAATTCCACAAGGTGTCAGCTCGGCGGGCTATCCAACAGATGCAGCCTTATGGAGTCCAATCACTGAGGAATTACGATCTTATTGGATTCGTAGAGGTCCTGCTAGTTGCCAGCATAAAGAGTCTGATTTTAGTACGACTCAACGCGTGTATGGAACTGGAGATAAGTTGCAGAGACGTTGCTTAACTGATTCCTGTTTCCGCCGTGAACTGCGAAATGGTGAATCAGTTTGTCGCGAGTGGCTACTCTATTCTCCATCACAGAAGTCCGTGTATTGCTTTGTGTGTCGCTTATTTTCAACAACTACGATGGGTCATCAATCTGCTCTATGCACAACTGGCTTTAACGATTGGAATAATGCCATGACACGTCTCAGCGAACATGAAATTGGCGAGGGTCATCGAAAGTGCATGCTTATTTACACTGAGCGTGTTAGAGAAGCTGGTCACATTGATACACAATTAATGAAGCAATTAAAAGTGAACAGCAATATTGGCGTGATGTCCTGCAGCTGGTTGTGGCTGTAGTGAAGTTTTTGGCATCCAGGGGATTGTCTTTTAGAGGTGACAATCAGATTCTAGGTTCACAGCACAATGGAAATTATTTGGGAAGCTTGGAATTAATTAGCAAATTCGATCCATTTCTCAGTGAACATTTGAAGAGATACGGCAATGCTGGAAAAAGGTAACCCCTCCTATCTATCGGCAACTATATGCGAAGAGTTTATCGCATTGATGGGCACCAAAGTTGTCTGCTCAATCCTTTCAGAACTAAGACAAGCAAAATAGTTCTCTCTTAGTGTGGACTCCACACCGGATGTGAGTCACACCGATCAATTGATATTGACCGTGAGATATGTGAAAGATTTATCATCAGTAGAACGGTTCTTAGGATTTGTATGTATCCGCGGTCATGGAGCAGAGTATCTTGCGGACACCATCGTGAACTTTTTGGATGAAAACAACATCAGCATAGCAGATTGCCGTGGACAGTCCTATTATAATGCCTCTAACATGTCTGGTCAATACTCAGGCATGCAAGCTAGAATAAAAGGAATAAACGAATTAGCTGTATACGTTCCGTGTGGGGGCTATTCCCTGAATTTAGTTGGCGTGAAGGCTGTTGAATGTTGCACGCAAGTCATAGCCTACTTCGACTTTCTTCAAAAACTATATGCCTTTTTCGTGGCATCAACGCATCGTTGGCATGTCCTGGAGACATCTTTAGGACATGAACACAAAGTAGTGAAATGCTTATCAGATACGCGATGGTCCGCTCATGCTGATGCTGTGAAGGCTCTGTGTCATGGGTACAAAGAAGTTCAAGCAGCTCTTGATAGGATTGCACGGGACAAAGACCAACCTAGAGACGCTTCCTATGAAGCAGCAGCTCTAAGCAAAAAGATGGATAAGTTGGAAATTGCATTCCTCACCATTCTCTGGAATGATATCCTTGGACGCTTCAACGAAACAAGCCTCTACAAAAAGCAGACATGGATTTATCAATCGCCATCAATCTGATTCAATCACTGAAGCTTTATGTTGATGCACTTAGACACAATAATTATTATGAAGAATATGAACGCAGAGCCAAAACACAAATTCACAACGCAGAGTACTACGACAGCCAAAGACGAGTGACTAAAAGAAATATGCGAATTACATTTCTTGAAGGTCCTGCAATTGACACTGTTATGGATGCGAGCACAAAATTGAGAATTCAAACCTACTTACCAATCATCGACTCATTGATCACTGAACTAAACAAACGTGGAGAAGCTTATGAAGAAATCAGCAGCAGATTTACATTCTTAATCAAACTGGACCATTTGAATGCTGAACAAATAACAGAATACAGTGAAAAGCTTGCAAAGTTCTATCCTCAAGATCTTGACCAACACGAACTAATTTCAGAATGTGTACACCTGAAACACTATATGTCAGTGTCATTTGCAAAAACATCAGTGCCATCTATGTCAGTAATCTATGCCATGATAAAGAATGACAATCTGGAATCAACGTTTCCAAACGTTGAAATTGCAATAAGAATGTTTCTGTCAATGATGGTGACAAACTGTACCAGTGAACGTTCTTTTTCAAAACTTAAATTAATCAAGAACGAGCTTCGCAGCCGTATGATGCAAGAACGACTAAACTGCCTGTCTGTCATGAACATAGAATCAGATGTGTTGGAATCTTTGAATTTCGATGATATTATCAGAGACTTTGCTGAGAGCAAAACACGAAAGCGATGTTTGTAAGAAAATGTCCTGACAATGCATAACAAAGTAAGCAGACATTTACTCATTACAATAATACACTCTCGCTTTCAATTTAATTAACAATAAAAACTTTTGCATATGTTTAACTAAACTTTTATTTGTTTTACACTCGTAGTAGGCCTACGCAGTTTGTTGTGTTAACTGTGTTAGCAGTTTAGTACTATATTAATAAATTGAACAAAATGACACACATGCACATGGAAATGCAATACAATACTCTATATCTGAGACTGAGAGATTGAGGCGCAATTCTGGTTACTTTTAAGGTTAGAGTTTGTGCCTAGGGCCCCCAAACTTCTCAAAACGGCTCTGATTTAACTGAATATTAAAGTCTGAAATAATGTCTTTTACGATGTGATAGATTGTATTATGTAATTTAAAGATATTTGTGTCTTTCTTTAGTGAATATGAGACGTTTCTCATACATTGGAAGACTGAATTTTGGTCAGTAGAGTCAGCGGCTATTTACAAATACTATTATAATAGCTGCTGAATGCCACCAGTGGCGGCGCAACGGGGGTAACGGGGAGGGGCAATTGCCACGAGGCGCCTGGCGAGGTTTTGTGGTACCGTCCAGAACTTTTTTTTTTTTAAAGCTGTAACTGGGGCGTAGAGGGGTGGGGTGGGTGGGAGGGGGGTGGTGGTGGTTGAGGTTGTCAACTGACATAAAAACTGTTCTCTGTGGCAAACTAGGGGTGCCACTAAAGACTGCCCCCCCCCCCCACTTGGCGGCGCCTCGAACCCTCGTGCCGCTACTGAATGCCACCCTGTATTCATCTGTGCCCTGCAAAGGTAAGATGTATGAAATGGATGCCTGTATCCATAAAACATGTTACAGGTACTTGAAAAACGAATTGATCTTCATTATTTGATGGAAATAATTTTGTAAAAGAATGTAACAAATTTGTATGTGAATATTCTGGAGTCTTTGAGTGTAAAAAATCTCCCCGTTTTAGGCAAAATGATAACCTCCAGAATAAATTTAGGCACAGTTTATTATTTTGGTATTCAAGCCACTCATTTCTCACTTTTAATTTATTCTATCCAGTATTTTTCTTATTTTAATGTTCGGTATTAACAAGAAATTAGCAGACTTATCAATTCACTGAATAGTGAATTAAATTAATAATCAATTTAAAAATAGCGTATCCTCGTTGTAGGTAGAAACTGTTTAGAATTATACATAGCCCACTTAGCTGCCCCTTAAACATTTCCACTGTTGAATAGTGGATCCTACAGTATGCAATTCAGAATAACAGTTCAATTTTAGTTTACTCAGGCAGCCATATATAATGAAAGTAAACTTTGAATTTTTATTTGGGTAAGTTTGATTACTGTGAATGAAATATTCTCTTTAACTTTAAACAGTCATACTTGGACTTTCATATAGTGTTTGATTTTTTAAAATATTTTCCAATTCCTTCACTTTAATAGTTCGAAACTAATTCAAATTTTCCAGACTGCATTGTAGATATTTCATTATATTTCTGATATTCATTGCATAGTGAACACACAATTCTTACACAACGGTAGGTCAGGCAAAAATGCTGCATAGCATTTATTGAGTGTATGATAGGCAAAATGCTGAATAGCATATATCCTTTATAAATGGGCTACGTTGCTGCATAGTACCAATTATTTTATTATGGGCAAAATGCTCAGTTGCATACATCCCTTTAAAACAGGCCATGTTGCTGCATAGCATCAATTATTTTATGACGGGCAAAATGCTGAATTTTATGTGTCCTGCTGTGCAAGATTTGAAATAACGCTGAGAGTTTCCTTAAATACTTTCATTAAGCTTCATTCTCGTTCACTGAATATAAAATGTCAAAGGCAGTGCTCAAAAACTCTGATAGCCCGACACCCCTCTAATTTCAGATCGGGCCCCTCCTGTATTCTAAGTGAAGTGCCCATCGGCCTTGTCGGAAAAAATCCAATTTGCCCGAGTAAACTTCGATCACGCTGACAAAATGCATAATTTTATTTTCAATTTGTTGAAAGACTAGTAAATTATGAATATTTATTCCCATGTATGACCCTTACCCTTAAGAAGATCGTCTACTTGACTGTACTTTTATCAAAAGCTGTAAACTTTGTGTTCAAAGCGAAGCATGTGACCTATCAATGGGGAACAGATTGCCTGGGTTACCTATAATTAGTGCTCACTTGCTTTTAACATACATGTGATTCAACTGGCGGTAGGTCAAAAATACCGTTTTTATGGCCGCACATGCTGTTTTATAGTTGAAATTTACCGCTTTTGAAAATTAACATTTTTTTTTTAATTGAAAAAAGAATGAAGGAAAAAATAAAACAAAAAAAAAACGGTATTTTTATTTTTATATGTTATATCCACGCATTACAGAAATCAGCCATACCCAGTCCACTGGGGACCGGAACTGTTCCAACAGTCCGTGCAACTGATGCAATGATGCGGGGCTGAATAAACGGATTATGGCCAACATGTGTATGCAACAAGCTGTTAATTGATTACCTTGTTATAATCTGGAGAGTTTATGCCAAATGCGGTTTTGAGGTGTTAGAAGTAATAAAGGGATCAAAGGTTGTCATGATGGCATTTGAGTGTTTGATTACAAATCGGCCGTTCTTTGGCGTAGGTGAGATAAAAAGGAAAGACCGACCCAAAAATTATTTTGGCAGAAAGACTAAATACAACACTGGTTAAACATATTAAGTGGCACCTTTGCGCAACATCAAAAGTGTAAAGAGAAACTGTAATGCAAGACATGCTAATGAACATCTATACTGCCGATCCAATGAGTAAGGAGGACATTGATAGTGCAATTGGATAATGACCGACATCAGGACCTGGAGGAAAACTTTACCTGAAATATTTTGAGATCTGAATAAACACACAAGTCAATTTAATATGATTTTGTTTATTTCTATTCATATTTAAAGTACAGCAATTGCAACGTTGTGTGGCAAATAATAGTAAAAAAGATAGGGCCCTTTTGGGCACATGGAATTGGAGTCAGAACTTGTGGAATTTGAGTCAGGGCTTGTGATTTTTTTAAAGTCACCAGCCTTGGGCCCGTGTCTGAACAAAATTTTCTTTGAGCACTAAAGTTTTTTTCCAAATGGTTTGCATTATCTTATAATGAGCGATAATTGTTTTGAATTTATGCTAATTCATTGTTTGAAATACAGCACAGAAGTGTTGTATTTGTCAATGGGAGTTTTAACATTCAAAATCACTTGCATGTAATTTAGCTATGCAAAGATGCAAACTGTGACATGATAAAGTCCATCATAGTTAAATATTATGTTAATTTACTCAAAGAACTGATTTTGGTACTGTTTTGTGAAAGGTCTGAATTATTTTTAACACGGAATGAAATTTTGTGTTGAGTAACCATTTCTCACTTCTTAATTTAAACCTGATTATAACAAACTTCCAATCAAACTGTGTAGGGGTTTGGTAATGAGGAAACTAGCCTTTAGTTGCATTACTCTGTGATGACTTTACATTCATTATATGGAAATGTAATGAAGTAACATTGGACACTGTGTGCTTTGATCAACTTATAATTTATATGAAAATGCTTTAACTTGTTTTTTTATTTGTTTAAAGTATTGAGTAATCCTGGTCAGCAAGAGTTTCCTCAGTTTCATAAACATGAATATTTGCAATTTACTCCTTTATAAATGAAAAGGAGTTATCAGTGTCCTTACATATATTGAATGAATAATAATCACTCTGATAGCTGTTTAGTGGACTGCATCATGTGGAGCCCTCAACCTCTGTCAGATTGGGCAAGATACAGATGACCAAAATGATAATGTGTTGATGCATGGGCTTGACATAAGGTATTACTGAGGTTAGAGTAGTAATCCAATGAGTACAGATCTAGCTAGAAGTCTACAGCCCATAGGCTCAAGGACGATTGGTATGAGCTGAGAAGAAGTGATCTCATGAGTAGGTCTGGTTATTGTTCCTGAGCCTATCTGAGATCACTGGCGACTGGCATAGCTTAGACAGTCTGATCTGACAAGTAGGTTGGTGCCTAAAGGATCAAAGGCACAAGTTTTAGGCACAGATTGTGACCCTGCGAGAAGGTCCAGTACATAATCCTGAGCCTTTGAGACACAAATGACTGTCATACATTTAGAGTGATCCCACAGAACAGGTCCATGCAAGGTGCTGGAGTCCAGATGCCACAAGTGAAAGGTGGAAGCTTAGATAGATTAGCCCAGCTGTTATTAACATATTGCAATTATGATCAGAGACAATTAGATTATATGGTGTTTGATAAATAATGGTGTTCAACTGGCATGAAATTTTTCCACAAAAATCTTGTATATGTTTCCATTCAAGTGGTGTCAGAAATAAAAATGCAAAACAAACAATTCATCTCATCTCATATCAATTTTCTGTATCTTTCTTCCTCTATCTTACACCCTTCTTGCTTCCCCTATCCATCTTTAATTTTTTCATTCCAATTTCTTCCTTCCTTCCTCTCTATTTCATTACTGTCAGTTAATTCGCCCTTTCTTCCTTCTTTCTTCATTCATTCAGGCATTGATGCATTCTCTTCTTCTTGCCTTCCAATTCACCTTTGTTTGTTACTTCATTCAGATATACATTTCTTTCTTCCTTTACTACTACCTTTGCATGTCACTGCATCATATCACATTTAATTATATCATCATAACATTTATCATGAGAACTAAATAAATGCAAACAAAAAATCCATTTTTCCAACATATGTATCTGCGTAGAACACCTTCACACAAAGAGACCAACTACTATCAGAACATTGCAGACTCTATCTTAAAATACTCGTAAGAAAAAACAAAAAACACAGCAACTATACCACAGACTATTAAATATATAGGCTTGCTCACATCATATGCAATGCAAGAAGATCTCTCTCTCTCTCTCTCTCTCTAGAAATATAGCATAGGACTACACATATAAAATCATAAGTGTAAATAGCAAAATACACATGTACAAGTTTTAACATTAATTTTCAACAAATAACATGTGACACACCCTAATTCAATATTTAACACAACATTTATAATCACAGACTTCAATTGCAAGAGTGAGAAAAAACAAAGATGACACAACTTTATATTTGACAAACAAGAAGCAAATGTATTGATGACTTCTTATGAATGAAAGAATATGAATTTTGTATTACATGAATTATATTCTGTATGAAAGACCATTCATATCCTGAAAGAGCTGATGAAATTAACCATAATTACATTTTAGAGTTTAACACAGCTAATGAACATAAATATATTCCTTTTGCAACAGGAGGGGATGCAAGGTGTAGCTACCACCATGGATCAAACATAGGTCCTATGGATCTCGGTCAACTCCACATATCCAAAAGGCTACAAGATTCTTATTAGGTAGGTTGGTTATTATGTGGCCTCATATATTCTCGACTGCTAATAAAAACTCCTCTGTGCACCCACTCACCCCCCCTCCCAACTTAACTTGACATTGACCATCGAAATTCACCCACATTCATCTCTCAGAGTAGTGAAATATGCAATATCCACAGTGCCACCAGCTACGAAGTCAGATGATCCACCAAAGTCAATGAAACAATATATGCATTACATATAAAATTATCAAAGTACATGGATATAACAGAAAGTAATAAGAATTTAACAGTGACTTAGCCCTCAAAATTAATCAGTGAATATGCTTTTAATCATCTGAGAAACTTTCATCTCTATTTTATTCTAAATGTCTGAGGAAGCCCTGTGTAATGAAGTTATCAATTTCTTCTGTATGAAATGTAGGTTTGCACCCCTTAACAAAATTCTGAGTCTTGTTTATATAACATGACATATAATCATCACAAGTTTGTGATTTAATTTCCTTTGCTTTCAAAATACGTCCACACTATGGGGAAGGGATTTTGGATTTTTGAATTCTGGTGTTGTATCAGGATGGATACTACCCTTACTGTTATTATACCTTTTGTGTAAAAAACACCAAAACAATGCCTTAAAATCCAGCATACAATCTATGGTTCAATATTAACATAAACTTAGGAACATTTAAAAGGCAGGGAATTGATATTTTAATTTCATAATCATGACCTAGTTTGAGTAAATGAAACACTATGGAAAGTTTTATGGCTGCATTTTCTTTCAAAGAATGTTTGAATGGAATAGTGTCATAACATGATTTTGAAGCTTTCCCAATGAACTATAATGAAAAATATTTTCTTAAATTTGTACACCAGATTTAAGAAAAGAGGAAGGTGTAGTCAGAGAGATTCCCTAATCAATCTGCCCAATCAGTTAGCAAATGAGCTAGGTGATTTATTTTTCATGCACAAGGTAAGTAAACTGACAAGATGGTCACTGTGACCCATGAAATTCAATAAGTGCAGTGTGTCAACACCATTCAAACTAATATCGACCTCTATTTCTCAATATGCAGATTTACATTTAACATTAGTTTTTAAGGAATACTTTATCTTCAAGTAGAAAATTCTCTGTGTTGTATATTTATTATAAACAGATTTTGCAAGTGTATGAATGTGTCCTATTCATATGCAGTGTATTCATACTTGAAAGTGTATGTTTGGATGGAGCGATATATGCAATGTATTTTGGCCATATTACTTTTAAAAAAGCATATCAGAAACTATACATTGTAATTAAATTTCAACTGATAGGAGTACCTAGATTACAGTATTGTAATTGCAAGTTGGTAAAAATGCTTAATCAACTGCCACTAAAACAATAATTTTTTTTTTTACTTTCTAAAACTACAGTACAAAATGGCAATCGAAAAAATTTCTAAACTAGTTTAAAACAACCCCTACATGAGAGCACATGCACAAGTGTCTTCACACCATAGTGTTCGTCCATTCAAACCACAGAGGTCACTCATGTTACGGATGATTAACCTTAACTTTACAACATGTTTAGGGATCTATTTTTCAGAAGAGGGATTTTCTTAATATCCACACTCGTTTTCTAGCTTTGTTACAATAATCCATATATAGGATTGCAAATTTGTGGTTTTAATATTTGTCTGTGAATTTGTAATAATGTCATGTATTGGTTAGATATTATTTGCTTCACTGATTTTTTTGTATTTTAACAAAAATAAGTGATGTAAGAAAATAACATTGACCTCACAGTTCTTTTCGAATTCCACAACATAGCACTGTCCTATATGTTTCTGTCCAATATTTTTATTTTTAGGCTAAATCTTCTATCATATAAAATTTAGACTTTGGTTTCTAGAAATTGTATATTTTCCTTAATTTATTTGCCCAATGATTTATGAAAACCGAGAATCTAATGATGAGGTACTTCCTTGACACAGCAATGTCTGCAATTATTACCCCTTGACAGGTTCACTTACAGTTTCTAACTGATTTTGTGAAGAAAATAATGCAAACATGGCAGTTAAAATCTTCCCAAAATATATTTAGACAGTGCTTTTCACTGATTCTATTCTTAAAACACAAATTGCTATTTACATATTGATGTTTAAGTTTCAAAACACAAGTTGGTATTTTTTTCATCATCAAATGACAACTTGTGGAAATCGGGCAGTGATAACTTGCTCGGAAAAGGGTTGATGGTCAATCAGCTATTAAAACACATGCCTGTGAATGTGCAAGAGTTTGTTTGTCTGCGCAATTGATTATCAACACCAGCTATTTGCTGCATGCATACATTTTGCCTTGGGCAGCACCACAACACTGGAACTACATGGCTAGGTTGAGGGAGCATCTAAAAAAAGTCATAAACTACTGTCACACAGTGTGTATACATGTACAAAATCACAGAGCAAAGTCGTTTTGACTTTACTAACAGAAGAAGGCAAAGTTTACATTTTTTAGGCGACTTAGTCACCTACTTTGCCTGGTAGCATGACCCCTGGTGGTGGTACAAATTTTAAATCACTCTCAACAGAGGCGTTAGCCGATGGAGCTGGAGAGGAAATATTCGATTATTAGCAATCAATGTTGTTCCAACAGTGGCTGTGGCAGCAATGGCACCAACAACATAAATTATGGTTGATTCTCTGTCTGAGATGTCAACAAGCTGGTCATAGGATACTGTGCTGCAGGTGGATACTGGAAATAGGGTTGGTTCGGGACCCGTGTAACTATCTGGGAATATAAAATCGATGCATTTTCTAGAAAATCATTTGCATGAAACCTAGCAATTTAAAGAAAGTCCGATATAATGCCTTTGATCTGGGAATTGTATGACTAAGAAATCACTGCAATAAATGATATCTTATAAAGTAAATATAACAACTTCAATCATAACTTGTATAAAAAAAAATACCACACTGATCAAAAATAAAAATAAAAATACCACACTGATCACGGCGCATTATGCGACGGCAGATCTGGGTCTATGCAGTTTGCAGTTAGTATTGGCTTATACACGAGTATAGATGGTAGTCTGGACATGATTTGAACCCACACCATTCTGGTTGTGAGTCCATCACACTATATACAGACTGCATAAATACAATTATCGGAGAGAAATAATCTGTTTGTCTTACCCCCTGAAATCCTTGCTTTTTACGCATGCAGCAGTAGATGCAGATGACCATGGAAATAATGATTCCAACGAGAAAGATGCAACCAATGACTATTCCTACCACAGCACCGGTTGACAATTTCAGCTGGCAGTCAGAGTTATCTCCACATGGATTGTAACCGTTACAGTTCAAATCTTTATCAATGCACCATCCATTGCTGCATTCATATTCATAGGATTCACAAGAACCTTTAAGAGAGAAAATGATTAAATGTAGTTGTCATTTGAAACACTGAAAATGAAAGTAGCACAAAAAGTAAGACAAAAAAAGATATCAAATTATATTGTGCAGGAATGAGTGGTGCGTGACCTCTGTCTCCAAAAAATGTACTCAGAATATAAGGAAAAGTAACAAATAGGTAACTAACATTAAAAAGTGAAAATGAGGTAAATTAAACAAGGATAAACATACCTGAAGAAATTGGTATACAAGTCTTAAATATGTGACCAGCCCATCATTAGGAATTTCAGACAAGCTGAACTCCATTCATCAAGGTGTATTATCTATTTTTCCCAGGTACCTGCATCTAATAATGCTTGCTGACGGTAACCCATTCATTGCTTTTTGTACTATTCTCTTCTTCCTTTATTTGTTCTTGTTTTTGACTTTTTATTGCAACTCAGTGTGAAACAACCAATCTCTATGAAACATTATGTCGATTATGAGGATTATCTGAATGCAATTTAAATAACAATAAACAAAATACATTTCTTATTATAAAAGAATGGAACAGGGTTCAAGATAAGGATTCACGGTACACAAAACTCACTTGCTAGGCAAGTGGTGTTTAGCACTTACCTACTGGCACAAACCCAAAGGATTTATATTTAGAAATGCAAGGTATATACGTGAAATAAAAACTATATTTTGACACCTGTATACCAAACAGAGAGATAAGTACTTATCCCTGGATTCCACATTATATGTTTGGATAATTGATTATATGAAATAAATTTTATATAAAATGACAAAAATTAAATAAAAACCGGTTAGAAAGTATCATTCGTTCTCAAGCAGGAATCAAACCCTTGTCACGAGCAGTGACACGTATCACCTAACTCTCGTGCACCAGTGCCATAACCCACATGGCCATATGCTGATGCTCTCAAAAAGGATGGAACATGGTTAAAGATTAGGACTAGTAGTGCACAAGATTTCAATTTCTCTGTGGGATCCCTGATATGTATTCATACTTGACAAAATGTGAAATGAAAACTCACCAAAAATACTTAAGAACATCAAACACAGTATTGGAGAGTGGCATCCCTTGTATAGAGGAACAAATCAGAGAGATGATGTGGTACTGTGCCAATCACATATTGGATATACACACCTGAATCGTGCATACTGTACCTCCAAAAGGGTGAACCTCGACTCGAGTGCATACCATACCAGTGTTCACTGACAGTGGAACACATTCTTGTTGAGCGTGTCAACTTGCACCCTGTGTGACAGAAGTATTTTGATGTGAACTGCATAATGAAAGTGTATGATGATGTACCACCAAAGAAAATCTTGGACTTTTTGTGGGATTGCAGTTTATATAACAAAGGACTTTATATGTGTTACCTTTATCTTTAATTTTATGTATATTTTACAGAATTTTAACATGTTTTATATTTATCTTCTTGTTCTTCAAGTTTACATTGATTTGGAAGGGTTTATCTTCCAAAATCTGTGTGCAATTCATTTTAATTTGTCAAACTTACCATAAGTTGGCACCATATAGCCACTATTGTGCTGAGGTGCATTCAAATGAAACTAAATATATACATACATACATACATACATACATACATACATACATACATACATACATATATATATATATATATATATATATATATATATATATATATATATATATATATATATATATATATATATATGAGAGAGAGAGAGATTACATTTATTTTAAGAAATAAACTTGTCATTATTTGAAACAGACAAGACAGAATTTGAGCTATATTCAAATGATATATTCAGTCAATGCACTTATACAAACACATGAAAATGACCTGCATTCTAAAAAAATTTGTAACTGTTAACATATTACCTAAATATGCCATTGCAATGATTCAACTGCAAAATAACTGTTTCTTTTATACAATGTTTCAATTCAAACTTCTCCCAACTCTTACCAATATTATAACAGTTGAAAATCATGGAAAAGTTTGATTTGTTTGGATTTCCCTTGTAGTGTATACGGAGGTATCCGGTAGTTGTTGAATATATACCATAAGCCATTTTATTTCTTCTACACAGTTTGATTGACAGACCTGAAAAACAAACAAACAAGGAACAGTATAAGCTTGCTTTATAAAAGATTATCTGAGCAAAAAAAGTGTACAACAATGAATCCGATATGGCATTAATAAAGACCTTTTAATCCCTCACTCTCTTTTCTCATAATATATTGACGACTGATCTTCTGGAAAAAGCTTGCTGCAATGTTTAAAGTTATTTAAGCTGACTAAGATGGCATTTATATTTGAACTATCTTCATTAATTAGTATCAATACAAATAAATTGTCAAGCTGTCTAATATTTAAGTTCAATCAATTTTTTCCAGAATTATAGAATGGACACTAAATTAAAAAATAAATGCTTTTCATCTAAAATTCGGTTCTAACTGCAAATTTGAAAAGAGTTTCCCCAATCTGAAAGCAACAAATAATGACAAAATTTAATATTCAACTCATGAGCACTTTAGGCTAATTTTAGCAACAGTCTGACTGTGTCTGGACTCTTGGTTAAACTTAGTTTCCTCTAACTAGTATAAAGTCTTAATCTTAAACTTTACGGCAATGATACGATTTTCTTTCATCACTATATTCATATCGTCATACCACCAAATTTCATGAAAATTCTACAAGAGAGTTAGAAGAGTCCATTAAAGTATTTTATCATTTCAACTTCTAGCCTATATGTACAGTGTTTAACCAAGTGAATAGCTTCTTTGAGTTTTGGGGGTCCAAAATCATTTTTGCTTCAAGGATCAATTTTTTTCCAAATTATCAACAAGCAAACAGTGGTGATTTTTGCTCAAATTTGTCAGACGCCTGTTGTTATTAAACTTTGAAGAAATATATTTATATAAATATGATGCTACATTTTTCTCCTTTTAACTGTTGCAAAAATATATTTGCAGAATTTTAAGATTTTTCAGCAATAAATTTATTTAAATTCATGCTAACAGATGCATGTCAAATTAACTGGCTCCAACATTGTGAGGCCAAAGACTGTCACTTACCCGGTTCAATCAAATCATCAAACAAGGACAGTAATGCTCCAGCATTTGATTTCATGTTTGATAATCAATTTAACAAATCTGGAATAGGTTTTCTGTGCCAATTAATACTGATCTTCTTGTGTAAGGCCAAAATTCCCCTTTAATCTGATGAAGATACTGAAAAATTTGTAAGGTTGGAATAATATCCGATTGGAATCATTGGGTATGAATCAAGAATCTAGACTTGTCATGTACCAAAAGTCGTCACTTTTTGCCCCTATCTCTCAGACTTATGGTTGAACAAGAGTACTATGAATGACACATTATTATAACCCCCCTGTAATTGACAGTCCAGTACATGTATGTAGGAACTAGCTGGTTATGGTTGACTCTTGATATTACTGACCAGTGAGGTTCAAGAACCTGAACTTTTGGTCAATGTATGTGGTCTTGAACTAAAGTTACTGTGCAGAAACCAGTCTTGTTTGACTTACCATGAAAATGACCTCTGACCTGTATGCTCCAGTATCTACAGGCTGCTTCATTATCCAAAGCTTGGTCATGGAATTGACTCTGGAATAAAAGTTATTCTGCAAAACCATTTTTCTTTTTAGCCACAATGCCCCTGACCTTTGATGTTTTGACCCCAAAATCAACAGACCTCTTCATCCAATAAGCCCTCCACAAGCTTTGGTCTATTCTAGAATGCATGATTGTCGGATTCATGCTGATTTCTCAAAAAATGGCACTGAAAAACCAACCAAATGCACTGAAAAACCAACCAAATGCACTGAAAAACCAACCAAATGCGCTAAAATCATGCATCATATTTTTAAGCCCTAATTTTCTTTCTTCATTACATCCCTCCTTTGTTCATGAAATTCCCCCCTTTTTTCCATATGGAGGGGAGAATTTTGCCCCAATACTGTCAGTTTTAGAATAGACCTGGGTCAAGGTACAACCATTGTTTTATTTCTGTCACAGTGATCTTCATCTTTGATCTTGATCCCAAAATCAACTGGCTTCATCCTCACTCCACATGTAAGCCATTCATAAAGTTTAGTCCAATTCTGTGATGAAGAACTGAAGTTATTGTACAGAAACCATTTTTCTTCTTTCAGTCATAATGACATTGACCTTTGATGTTTTGATCCCTAAAATCAAAAGTATTTTTTACCCAATGTACAAATCATCCCCAAACTCTGATGAAGGTACATGGCTGAGAACAGAATTGTTTTGTGTGGACAACATTTTTCTTCTTTGAGTCACAGTGACATTGACCTCTGACCTAATGACTCAGAAAATCAGCATGCTACATTTTTGTATCCCAAATGCAATCTATGCCCAGAGTATGGTTCAGATATCTGATGTAGAAATAATATTGTGTGAAAACCATTTTTCTTCTTTCAGTCATAGTGACCTTGGTAAGTTTGAATAATGTTTGAAAAATATAAACTTTATATTATGCCCGTTTACATTCAGCATGCTGAATTCTAATTAATTGGAATGGAAAATGCATTTAAACTAAAAGACTGGAGTGGTGACCTTGAGACTCAAATCTTGTTTTTTCCTGTCTGTTTTTCCTAATGATCTACATCTAAGCTATTCATATGTTGTCGTTCAATCTACAGATGGGGCAGACCCCTCCACAATTAAATATGGGGTTCACTGATTCACTGGGGCAAATATATCTTAATGGTCTATGGACGACGATAAAAAAAATTTTTCTTGAAGTAAAAAGTCTAAATATTTTTGTTTCGTAAGAACAATATTTAGTATTTGTGTGACAACTTTTGGGCATATCAAGAGACGACTTCACGAGCATATGGTCTTGTCAGGCCAACACTTGCTTACAATTTCTTATTTCGTAGCATTTAATTATAACACTGCACAGCTGAGTGTGATACCATCTAGAAGAAAAATTAATTTTGAAGGGTTTACTACTCTGTGTCATTGTTATCTTGTAATACTGTTTCAAGAACTTGTAGAAAATAAAGTAGACAGATGTAATGACATGTTTCATGTATGTGTTATTTTTCTTCACCTTCGTCAACAAGAATGTAATTAATGATTACATTGCTCACCTCTATGAAGCTTTTTGTAGTCTCCAGAAGCCACCATAAACATTAGGTAAAATGCAGAAAATAAATTCAAATTAAAGTAATATTGAGTACAAAATGTTGGTCCCTTTTCTAATTAAGCTGTTTGGTTTTTTTTGGCAATCTTTTATCTTTACATTTCTCCATGTGCAGATTGATGCACATTCGACATAATATAATAAATATTGCCAGGTGCTTAAGGGCCTCATTACAGTTTATGGACCAGTTAGTCACCCCAAAACTGGTATGCTGACCTTAGTTTTGCTTCAGTTCATATTTTGACATAACAGACCCATTCATAAACAGGCAGGGGGCCCTCAGCAATATTTGTTATTTAATGTTGGTCAGGATATTTTCATTTGCTAAATGTATATGCGGGTAACAGCCAAATCTTACAACTTACACAAATAATACTTCAGTTTAAGGATGTCCAATTTCATAAAATAAATGCTAACTGTGTAGCTTGAAATGACATGATGATCATCATATCAGAACATCGTAGATATGATGTCACTTGTTACCTTAATATCACTTGAAACTTTGGGAAAGTTTGGAAGTAAAATAATGTTGTTGCGATTTATGTCTCTTATTAAACAATAAAACTGAAATGTGCTTACACAATTTTTATAACTGTAACAACAGTCCTGTGAAAGAAATGATAGTGTCAATGAAAATTATACAATCTTTGGTTTTTATGACCTACCATAAATCAGCTGTGCTGACTTTCTGTTGCGAAAAACAAATATGATTCCAATAACTGCGTCATACTGAAAAAATTCACTTCACAATGTATCCTTTTTATGTATTTCTATGATCTTCAACCCTTAGAAATTTGAGAATTTTGTATACTCATTCATCTATTATTTTATGGACAGTTGGTGACATGGTACTTTCTATGTAAAATGACCCTTACTTGGGGATAGATATTTAACTAAGTGTAGCACAAGAAAAAGCACAACCTAAAAATTTGTAAGTGATTTTTGATTGCCTGGATCCTTTGCTATGAAAAATTATATATATAGTGGTGGTGGTGGTGGAGTACTGTGGTGCTACAGAGATTCTTTCTAATTTCCATCAGAATAGTGTCCAAATGAACTCAGAGTTTGATAATATAGATTTAATTAAAAAAATATACAAATTGTTTGACCCGTTACTAGCCATTAATAAGACAGCGGAGTGCATAGCTGAGAAATTAATAAGACAGCGGAGTGCATAGCTGAGAAATTAGATGGGACCATTCCTACAGCACAGGAATTTTATTATATATATAAATTATTAACAAGCTCTGAAGTTCAACGTCGCAAAAAAATTTGTTTTGCATCAATTATAAATTACCTTTGCCTAATTTTCCAACTTCTTGTCAGTCTATAACATGTTGCAAAGGAAATGATTTAGTTTTCTTTTACACAGTTACATGATGTAAGCTTGATACTAAAATGGGTAAATATTACGAACATATTTTGTTGCAGTTTCACACCTAGCCCTCGATTTCTTAATTGTGTTCGCATTTACAGTGACACTTTTCAGTAATTTAGGCGTCATTTTGATGCAAAGAAAATTTCCCTTTCAACAAGCTTTCGCACATCTTTATGAGTCAGACATCTGAGAAGTTAAAATACACAGAATGTCCACATTTTTACGATCTTTCATTTGGTCAGGAAATGTTAGTTGCCCCAGGTAACTGGTATTTTTAAAACTGAAACTTTATTGGTACATTGTCATACCAAAGGGAAGATGCCAGCAGATATTTCAATAAGTATCTAATTGCTTTTCACAAGAAAAATGTTGCCAACTTACATTCAAAATGAGTATTTTAAGTGTCTCAGCCAATTCCCACCAGCTTTCACACAATACATGCTGCTGCAATCTATTTTTTAAAGCAGATAATGTCAAGACAACAGCTGGTCGAAATCTAGTTTGGGTAATGACCAGAAATGTTCCAATTCTTCTGGCCAATCAGCAATGTTCCTTTTTATGACGCCCATGTGTAGCTCTCTAGAATGGAGGTTTGACCAAAAAGATCATGTAGTACAAAAGTTGGTGGAAATTGAGTCGCTTGGAAGTTGTCTTTCAAATGCAAGTTACTGTCATTTTACTTGTGACAAGTACTTACATACTTATATAAATATCTGATGGCATCTTTACTATGGTGTGACAATGTATTAATAAAGTTGCACAGTTGTGAAAATACTTGTGGTCAGGGGCAAGTGTAACAATGTCAGATGAAAATCATAACATTTTTACAATCTCTGTCTCTTAACTTCTCCCTTATCTAACTCATAAAGATGTGTGATAGGTTGTTGAAAAGGAAGATAATGACACCTAGATTATTAAAAGGTTTCACTGTTTGAGCAGGATGGGTCTCAGAGGAATTTTCCTGGGCACATCAATCACTAGATTGAGCACATCATACACCCCGGACTTGTCCCACCTGAGACAGTTGTCAGAGGGGCATTTGTGGCCTTCACTTTTAGAATTATTGTTGGTACCAACACTGTGAGGGGTAGCTCTAAAACTCCTCCTGACTGACTGAGAGTGCATCCATATCCCATGCCTCTCGGTCTGGGACTGATAAGATGAAGGTGGACAGTTTGTAATTCTACCTTGTCACAGACATCAGGCAGCCCCAAAGTGCACAAATCCACTAAAAGATCAATGGAGGGATGAACAACTGTGTGAAGGGTCTGGCCCATTCTTGACAGTGAAATGGCCAGGACATTGAGCCTGCCTGGAATATGTCTGATCTGGGCCATTCATCTGTATGAACTAGCAGAGAAAATCCCAAACCAGTACACATACCGTATATACTCACGTATAAGCCCATTCGCGTATAAGCCAACCCCCCAAACTGAATAGGTAAAAACATTATAAAGTGCATGACCCACGCATAAGCTGACCCATGAAATATTACTGATAAATTAAATATTATCCACCGCAAAGTGAAGTGTCTGTCAGTGTTGTTTACTGTGCATGTTTACTAGTAAGTATATTGCTTCCATTTTCGTGCAAGTCTGAATAACCTGTATTTGTATTATATTTTGTGTTTTGCTGTATTAATACTGTGTTTGATGCAATAAAAGTTTTGACTTGATTTATATTTTCTTTCTCCATCAACCAGATCTAATTCCTAAGTTATATTTCCCATGTTATCTACCAGTGCATGCGGGCCGATAAGCCTGTGGCTCATAAAGGCAGCACTGCCTAACTTTGTTTTCAAGATGACAATCCTTTTGATCAAGCCACAAATTTGATACTTGTTCAGTGCTATGTAGAGTCCTACATGTCCTACAAATGTGTTTGACCTTAATCCCTTAGCACACTCTTTGTTTTCCCACATTACAACCCTTTGATCGAGCCTCGTAGTTGATACTTGTTCAGTGCCAAGTAACAGAGGGTGGTTATTTGAACTCCCTGTGATCTTGCTGCACAATTGACACTTGTTCAGTTGCATCCTTTAATAGATTTCACAGACTGTATGACTGAAGTGTCACTTACAGAGCCCAAGCTCAGTCTCCACATAAGAACCCGCATATGACAGTAAAGACGAGGAATCGGAGTTGGATGATATTTACGATGCCTAGACGATCACGGAGGATTTCAGTACTGTAATTGGTCACTCAGATGATGCAGATGAATTCTTGGGCTTTGTACCAGATGACATTAGACAGTGACCTTTATAGGATACTGTGAATCGCAAAAGTGTAGACTTGACTTTAATTGTTTATTTGTGAGACGTGCAGAATTAACATATTATGGGATATTGTAAATCGGATCATTCTGGGCTACTATTTTTATGCTGGTATGTGACCTATGATAGAATTCATGGATTTATCATATCAACGGATTTAAAATGTCAATCATTATAGATTTTTATGGATTTTTATGACACAAAGATGAACAAAATGTAAGTTGTCAATTTATTTGTGACATATTTGACTTGATAATATACCTAATTATATTTTGCACTGGTTTTGTCTTTATTATTCCTAACTATCTACCTATCTATCCACCCAGTCTCCTCCAATATATACCAGTCATCAACAAGAAAACTATAACATTTTCAAGTTTAGACCTTGTCCAGCGGACAAGCCGACCCCCCTTCTTCCAGGCTTTATTTTTTTCCTAAATTATTCGGCTTATACTCGAGTATATACAGTGATCTGGTAATCTGGCACCCCCGCCCCTGGTTGAGGAGGTAGGTCACCATCACAGAATTGTCTGTCATAATGAGGACTACCCTTCCATATAACTAGTTCTTCCAGAAATGAAATGTGTTTACTATGGTCTTTATTTCTAGAATGTTGATGTGTAGAGGTAACTGTTCTGGCCCCCATTTGCCAATGACTCGTGAAGCTGGGCAACAGATGGGCTCCACAACCATATGAACTGACGTTTTATTCCATACAGATCCTTATTTCTGGCTGGAGTTTTTCTAGAGGAATTCCTGCCATGAGCCATTGTTTGTTGCACCACTGGTGCAGGAAAGACACTACTTCATTTGAGATCATGATTTGTCGATTGAGTCCACCAGAAAAGGTGCACCATTGGGCTAACAGGGCCATTTGCAAAGAGCATATTAAAAAGTGCCTTACATTGAGGAGACTGAGGAGTTGCAAAAACTCTCTTATAGAGATCCACTTCCTGTTGGAAATCAACTGTGCAAGCTTGATCATATGTGCCATGTTCAATTGAGGGAGGCAAAAAAGGTTGAAGTTTGAAAAAAAATTCCATACCCAAGTAGACAAAATGCTGGGTTAGAGTGAGGTCCAACTTGTCCCAATCGATCAGAAACCCTGACTCAAAAGGGAAAGAAGATCATTTCTGCCCTTTACCAAAGATGAACTTACCACGTTTTTGGAGGATGTCATCGAGATATGCTGCTGACAAGGTTGACTGGATGAAAGAGATGACACAGTTGACGATCATGGTGAAAACCCATGGGCCGATATTGAAGCCGAATGGAAGAACATGAAATTGGAAAATGATTCTTTTGGAAACTAAACCAAAGGAACTTGCATGAGGATGTGTGTACAGGACATGAAAGTATGCATTGGTTAAATTCATCCCTTTTTACCAAAGGTCTGGCTGATCTTGTCATCTCCATTATGAATTTTGGCGTGGCTATGTACTTGTTGAGCTGACTGAGGACTATGACTGGTCTGAGATTTCCATTGGTCTTGGGTACTAAAACAGCCTGGAGTAAAACCCCAGACAGTTTGGCTTGCATACAATCTCCACCAGCTGCTTTTTGAGTAGTAATCTCCTTCTGTAAAATTCCTGCCTTCTCCAGATCAGATGGTAAAGTCTGTCTTGGAAGTTGAGTTTGAAACAGGTGCGGGCTGGATAAATTAAATCCGAATCCCCTCTGAAACAACCTGGATTGCTCATTCGTTCTCAGGAAACAGGTTGATCCACACAGTTAAAAGATGAAGGAGTCCAGCGCCAACTGGAAGGCTGTCAGCAGACGGTCAGTGTGGTAAGTCAACATCGGCTGTTAGGAGGCTTGGGGTAGGAGAAATCTTGTTTCCTTTCCCCTTTATTAAACTGTCTCAGTCTGCAACTGACGGGCCTGCTGGCACCTGAAGTTGGGTTGAGGATGAAACGGTTGCTGTGGGCGCTATGCATCGTCTTAGCCTTTTGCCGCCAATCGTCTCTTCGCTGTGGTTTAGACTGTTTTGGCCTGAAAGTAGGTGAAGGCAACAAGGCAAACTGAAGAGGCAGTTCTTGTGATGCCTGCTTACATACTTCCTCAATTTTTTCTACCAAACAGCAATGGCATGCTAAAAGGTGCCAAGTGAAGGGCCAAGGCATACTGTGGCTTCAGGGCAGATGAGGGCAGGCAGGCATCTCACAAGATCCATGTTAGCAGAAGCGGTCAGGGCATTAGCTATCATGTGATGTGCTGCTCTGTTAATCACATTGGCAATGTGGGCCATGGATTCATAACCATGATCACTACATGCTTTTTCATCCAGTTGAAAAATTACTAGCAAAGTCAAATCCAGCATTGAGGAGGGAGTGATCATGTTTTGCACAAACTTGTAGGTGGCATGCAAGATATTTGTGTCCACCTTATAAAACGGATGGTTGGTCATATTGACCGCTGCAATCTTTTTGTCCAAGGATGGCAGCTCAGTGCTGAATGTTGGCAAATGTGTGCAAAACCAGCATGGAGAGAATAATGCTGGTTGTTGGCTTTCTGATAAGAAAGCCTTGGAATTGCCTGGGTCCTGTACTTTATCAGTCAGGTTGTTAGAGATTTATTAAATCTTCACTGACTGTGGAGTCGATGGAAAGATGTCTGTCGTCTTTCATCTTCCAAATTCACTGAAGCCTCCCCTTATAGGTCTGGCTTGTAGCTGACAGGGTTTGATATCTCTCCAAAGTATAAACCAAAATGATTTAAGCCGGTGGATGCATCAGTGGCTGGGCAGGTGCCACAGTTTGTTGTGCTGATATGAAATGCCAGTACATGTGTTGGCTGGTCAGCTTGGTTCTCAAATGGATGGATGGTCTGGTTGTTGGCTCAAGAACTGGTTTGGTAACTGCCTGGTTGGTCCATGCAGCACAACAGATGGATCAGATAACTCAATCCCCTTATAGCTCTGCATACCAAGGTGTGGCCGGCCAGTATATGGCACAGCTTGCTGAAGCGACGGATTCCCAGTCACTGATTCTGTAGTATGGCCTGCTGGCTGGACTGACTGGCAGCCAGAATAGCATTATATGTCCTGAACTGATGGCAAAACGGATCACCCACATCTGAAAAAGACCTAACATGAGGGGACTTGCATGCCCTAAAGCCAATCTCAGATATGTGGGGGCACTTACATCCATTGGACAGACTAGAAAAGGGAAGACAGTCTCCTGTAAGTTCCAAGTCATCACTGGAAAAATAATAGTGACTGCAAGGGCCAACAACTGTGTCATCACCTTTTGTACTAGTTGCGACTTCGACAATTCCTTTGGAGAATGTGTTCTTCCATCTGTAGCTGACCCAATGTAACGGTTGCTGTGGGCATTGGATGCATCACTTTCAATGGGGGAGGGATCATCTTTGGATATAAATTTAGTATGTCACAGTCCGTCTCTTTGGAGTCGCTGCGCTTCTCTTTTGTCTTTAGTCCTTGTTGCCTGACCAAGGAGCAGATGTTCTCCGACCATGACTCACAAAAATTGCATGTAGCTGAAGATGAACATTTGGTGCATGCAAGGCAGGTGCCATGCATGTCCTCATTTGTCTGAAATCTTTTGGATTTTATGCATTTAATCAATATGGTCTAACAGTTTTCTAAGAGAGAACAATGACAACAGTATTTTGGGGAAAAACAAACTGAAAGTGTTCACCGGCACATATAATCAATGTTTGTTACTAAATAAGTGAATAAATATCAGCAGTGTGTGTGAAAACAACCAACAACGAACACCAATGATACCGTGTTGGGGCACAAGGTCGGAAGAAAAAAAAGAAATCCAGATCTGTGAGAAATTCACATAAATATTAAAAAATGTCATAATATAATGATTGCAGCATGCAGTAAATACCTTACTGTCAATACTATACAGACTTTGTTGATGGATGGTCAATAATCCACAAGATTAACTTAGATTCTGTGAGAGCTAGCAAAAGCTAAAAACTGGTAAAGAACCACAGCTACCTAGCAGTGGTTAGGGGAGGTAATGGGAAGGGTTGGGAAGAGTTTCTTGCTTTTGTCTATATGGAATATAGATGGAAAAGATGACATTTTTGGTCTTTCTGTGATTGCTGGATTTGAGAGGTAGCAGAACTTCTTCCTAATGTCGATGTGCTCAGGGAATGTATTCCAAGGAGAAAATGATGGTTATTGTTTGTTTCTGTAGTGTAGTTTAAGGCTTGGATATCTAACTATTGCTGTAAATTATGGCTGTATGTTGCTTCAACAGGATGGTTGTTTAGGGACCAGGTTTGTGAATGACAGTTTTCTGGATTATGAGCGAGCTGTTTTGTGCACTTTATTACCAAAAACTGACTGCGCCAGTTTAATTTCAAGAAGACTTAGTCACATCTTGAAGGTACATGTAACAAGTTCTGGGTGTGTCACCCAGATTTGTAAGTGTTTTTGTTGATGTAGCTTGGGGTAGGATGTAGCTTGGGTGCAGTGTAGAAAGCATATTGGTTAAATGTGGAGTAAGCATGTTCAAGTGTGGCTTGATGTTGTGTATAGTGATTTCCAGCTGTTTATTCTTCTCTTCAAGCTTAATAATCTCTGCTTTTCTAGCTGCTAATTGTTTGTCTTGGTCGTTTAAGAAAAAATATCTTTTCCCCTTTCTTGATCTTGAGGAACCTGGTCTTGCATAGGGACTGTATTCTTCACCTCTACATTTTTGTTGGGATTCAGATTGGATACGTCTGAAAGTGGTATGTTATTTGTGGAGTAGTTCTTGCTGGATTGTGGAATGGTTCCTGAGCCTAAATGGGAAGTCACAGGTGTTGTATTTGAGCTGGGGATGGGATCAACACTCAGGAAGTCTTTGTTTTCTAAATCATTCTTCTAGAATTTGACAGTTGAAGGCTGGGATATACTTTCTGTGACCCGGTCTACTGTAAGGAGTATGCTTCTCCTGCCACTGAGGTGTCATGTCCATTCTATTTACTATGATCTGTTTTTGTTTCCAACTAAGGATGCAATGTCCTTATAATTATGGCACACTGAAAAAATGAGACTGAAAACAGAAGTAGCATTATATCAACTAACTTGGTGGATGATTCAACAACAAAATTTGGCTGGAGAAGGAAACATATTTTACCCTTGTTTTTTTATGGTAAAAAATCTCCAATTCTGGTATTAAATAAGTGGACTATTTCATTTGCTAAAGGATATGTATGCAGTATCTCCAAACTCTGACAGCATGTGGAAAAAGTGCTGGATGCTCCAATGGTAGATAGAGATTCATTTCAATATCCCTTCAATGAAGGAGGTACTTGTACTAGTATTAGTACTACACATTCCCCTAGTACTGTGTTAAGTAGTGGATGAGGATGGTCTTAAAAGCCTTAATATCCTCCAAATCCAAGATGTCTGGTGGCAGGCTGCTCCTCTTCTTCATGGTCTATATAAAGAAACTGTACTTATATTGATCCATGGCTGACCCTTGATGAACAAGCTGCCTGTGGTGGAAAAAAAAATGTTCACATTCTCCTGCAAAAGACATTTATTAGTGGTTCCTGTGTTAGGAACATGTCGAGAACAAGGCTAAAGGTGAAAAGCCACTGGCTGACACCAGTGCAATGTGGAGAATACCGTGACGAGTTACATACATGTGAACCTCCCAGGTATAGGGTTTTCCTCCCGAGATGAGGGGTGTCTCCTGTCCCTCCTGTCACTCACTGAGATCTCCTGAGTATGCAAAATTATTATTGACAAATTTTATTTTTTCCATTTTTGTCACACCTTGCTTCCAGTGTAGTATATTTACGGTAATACAACCTGCGATCACACGACTGTGAATTGGCTTAAGCAAGGCAAGACGATTTAGTTGCTAATTTCAAGCAGCATAAAATAATTAACACCCTTTTGATTCTGTCGGCAGGGTCAGTTGGCTTCAGTTTGAATTTTGCTGACTTGGATTATGCTAGGTGTGGTCAGATGCAATTCCAAAAGGATTAAAGAGATTAATTCATTATGGTTGGATTACTAAAGACCTCAATCAGCATAAAACATGGTCGGTTTGGCTTCGGTGTTTAATGTTTGCCGAGATGTCTAAGCGTGCATTATCTCCCAATGCTAAAATGACAAAATCTAAGCAAACAAAATGTAACACAAAATTCAATGATGGATGGAAATGGGAATTTCAGTGGTTGGAATCAAGTTCAAAGGACATGAATATGCATTCTGCTCTTCCCGTAAAGCTGATTTTAAAATCTGCTATGGTGGCAAGAATGACATTACGCACCATGCAGCATATTAAATGTGACAACAAATACGCCATCACTGAAATCCATGTTCGCGGAATCTACATTAAAATTGGATAAAGATATATGTGCCAAGACACTGTCAACTTTACAGCTGAACATAATCTCCTGTTTACTGAAGCAGATAATTTTTCAAATTTAGTCAAAATAATGTTCCCCGACTTGGAAATCACACAAACGTTCTCATACAGATGAAAACTATTCACATAGTGACCCAATCTTTGGGTACTCATTGGGATAAGAAAGTCAAAGACATGTGCTGCAATGAAAAATTTGACATTCTCATTGAAAACCCTCCCCCTTTTGAAGTCAAAACTCCCGACCAAATTTTGCAAATCTCCCGATTTGTCCTAAGCTGACTTCTCTGTTTTGTCACATGTATGATGCTATAAAATATACTGAAATGTATTAAACTTGAATGATCATTTATTTAGTACATTCAGTCAAATCATTAGTTTTCCTCTTTTTTTTAAAAAATGTCTTTGACAATGAACTTTGTATAATTATATACCAAGCATTTTGCCACCCTACAAGCTATTGCATTGTATCGGGCTTATTTATTTGTTGTAAGTGAGATTTTACTTAAATTAAGGATATATAATTTGTATATAGATCATCTAATTTACTACATTTATTATTCTGTATATGGCTACTTTGTATGGCAATCAAATGAGGGGAAGAGTGCATCCACACCTAGGCGAACACAAAATATTGTCAGTCACATAAAATGGATGATCACTTTTATTTTTCCTATTTTCTTTAGGCAGTCACTTTTTCTTTCACAAAATTATCATTTCAAATTCCTTTTTTATTCCATACAGGTTTTGTATTCCTCCATATAGATGTAAAAATCTCAATTTCTCGTGGCAACACCATTGATTTTTCTTTAACCATATTTCCATGTCCCTAATTAGTCAAAGTTGATGAAAGTTACTTTGAGGAAATAATTGATTCTGCATCGAATGTAATTATCTACCTTAAAGTTTAAATGGTATATTAGGTTATTTATTTTTATGAAATGTAACTAGCTTAGCACATTTGCTTTGATGATGCATGTCACACTTGCCAGAGTTGCTGACATCAGGGATGGGCTCATGAGTGCAATACCTAGCTATTACGAAGTATTTTTTTATTCTCTGACCCTTTTTCATTAATTTATTCGTTAATTTTTTAAAGGTTTCCTCTCAATTTGGAACAATTTATATCCTATAAGGTCTGTTCAGCAATGATACTCCATCATTGTCTTCAGTATACAGCAATGATACTCCATCATTGTCTTCGGTATACAGATGCAAAGAATTCTACACCCTAAGCCTTGCTCTCAAGTTAACAGATAAGCCTTGCTCTCAAGTTAACAGATAAGCCTTGCTCTCAAGTTAACAGATAAGACTTGCTCTCAAGTTAACAGATAAGCCTTGCTCTCAAGTTAACAGATAAGCCTTGCTCTCAAGTTAACAGATAAGCCTTGCTCTCAAGTTAACAGATAAGACTTGTTCTCAAGTTAACAGATAAGCCTTGCTCTCAAGTTAACAGATAAGCCTTGCTCTCAAGTTAACAGATAAGACTTGCTCTCAAGTTAACAGATAAGCCTTGCTCTCAAGTTAACAGATAAGACTTGCTCTCAAGTTAACAGATAAGCCTTGCTCTCAAGTTAACAGATAAGACTTGCTCTCAAGTTAACAGATAAGCCTTGCTCTCAAGTTAACAGATAAGCCTTGCTCTCAAGTTAACAGATAAGACTTGCTCTCAAGTTAACAGATAAGACTTGCTCTCAAGTTAACAGATAAGCCTTGCTCTCAAGTTAACAGATAAGACTTGCTCTCAAGTTAACAGATAAGACTTGCTCTCAAGTTAACAGATAAGACTTGCTCTCAAGTTAACAGATAATGCAAGAACTATCATTAACTTGATAATTAGCAATTGTGAAACATGTCAGTTAAGTTTTTTGATGTAGTCCTCTTTTTGGATTGGGATGGCTACCTAATGGTGTATGATATGGTGGAAGAGAACTGTTCTTGAACTCTTTCTTCTAACTTCAGATGGCGGTAGTTGGTACAAGAATGTTACTGTACCTTTATGCTAAACCTACCCGATTGTCTTTGTACCATCTCAAGCTGTTTTCTATGTTTCTAAAGGTGTAGATCCCAGGCAAGACTGGCATATTCTAAGTGTAGTCTTAAAAGGTAGTAGTATGCTTTAAGTTTCATATCTATTGGACATTTTCTAAGGTTCCTCCTGACAGTGATTTACCTTTCTTGTCCACATTTTGTTGACATGCTGATCTTGCGATAGGTTGCTAGATAGTTTCACACAGCTATGCATTATGTATTATGATGTAGTGCCTCAAGGATGCATCTCATCATTGTGTTGTTTAAAAAAATGACTGGTTTTTGCTTTTTGTATTAACACTACAAATCTGTCTCATACCAAATATCATCCTGAAGGAGGAAAAAATTAAAATACTGAAATTATCAAAAAGGTGGTGAGAAAAATGAATCATAAATTTGCAATAAAATGGTCACTTTAAAATCTGCTTTGTAACTCACCGGCCACTGATGGCGAGTTTTCCTTATTGCCATCTTGGAATGCAACATATGAGTCAGTGCAATCTGAACTCTCAAAAGCTACTTCCTCAAAATGGAAGGCAATATATGGATTGAAGTACCACGATTCAATTGTAACCACACAGTCCAGGTTAATGTCGGAAAATGGGGAAGCTACTGATAACCTGCCCATGTAAATATCTCTCGATATCATGCTGATTTCACCCCCACAATGATCAGTCATGTAATCTGAAATAAATATGAACAATATTATTTCTTGAGAAAAAGAGAGTAGCTTGCCTAATTAAGGAAGCTCATTTTGAAATGCCACCTATTATTCTTTTGAATCAACTGCTTCAAATAAATGACAGAATAAACTTTCAAAAGGTCAATACTTATCTACAGATCTATACATGCAATATACCTGAATATATGAGAACTATTTGATGAAAATCATGGGTCATTTGTTTTACGGTCAACCTCATATGGCCACTTGAAATGTTCAGAACCCAACACTGAACACTTTTGATGTAGTTTTAAATATTCTGGAACAGAAATATGGAATTATTTCCCCACATCAGTTAGATCAGCAACTTCTGTATAAAGTTTTAAAGAAATATATCTCATATATTTAAAGCCTGATTTTAATTGATTTCTACATGTCATTATATTTTTGTAAAATGTCTGTTTTTATTCCAACTGTTTTGTCTCTGTGCATGCTAATCTATGTTTTTCGTTTCATTATTATCAATATGTTCAGAGTAATGTAAAGTCATATCACTTGATTGTTCCTTTGTTAAATGTTGTGACTTTACTTTTTCCTACACATTTGTTAGTAACATACATGCATGGAGACTGTTAGAAAAAAAGCTTAGGACCTCATGGGAGACTAGATACATCTGTTTTCTAATTGAGCTACCCTCATTAAATAAAGAATTATTATATTATTGTGAAGCTAGCCTTAACGCTATCGGGACCTGTGGTTCCTTCATCAGTGTGACCTGAAATATCAACACAGTTTGGTTGCTGTTTAGCACGGACTTAAAACATGCTAAAAGCAAATGCCACACTTGACACTCTAAGATAGAAATTACTTTTTATTATTGTGATTACCATCATTAACACATATATCCAGACATTCAAAATAATAATTTTCTCTCTGTCCAGATAATGCATGTACTCATGAAAATTAAATGTATACATTTTCCTGAATATTGTCTGGAAAAAAATATCTTTATTGTCATGATTGTGTATTGATGGACCCAGTAAGTGCAATGTCTAGGAGGGTAAACTGGATTGCATTATATCCTTGCTTACCAAAAAAGAACACTTTACATGCCGATGTTTAAATGTTCTTTTACAAATAAATAATTCAGGTAGCATTTCTGGTGTTTTTCATTTTGTTTGTAACGCTATGACATTATATTCATGGTGTACATGCACTGCTGTTGTTGGTAAGTTAGCTAGAAAATTTGCCCACGATTATGACCCAGTTCTAATATTGATCTTGTTTGGCAATGTAAAGATTGTCTTACACAATAGAATGTATCACCAAAAAAATATACATCAAATCATACATCGTATATTAATATACGTAATCAGCTCAACTTTTGCCAGCAGTGATGCATTTAGCACAATGAAGGTGATGTTACCACAGCCTGATGAGTTCTATTGTCCCATCAAAAAGATTTCATATAAAAAAGATCCATGTTGAGAAATTGTGTCAAGGAATCCCGAAGTCAGTTAAGTTGAAGTACGATTCTTTAACGAAACGAAGAAAAATATACTAATGTTGACAGAAGCGATTAGACAGCTTCGTTTTGTTAAAGAAACTTATCACTCCTTTAACCAGCTTTGGCATTCCTAGGCTCCCATCGCATTTCAACCAACTGAGATGTATCTCAACGGAATTTGAAAATGCATCCATTTGCTTTTGTCAGAATTTGATTCCATTAAGAAAAAGACATCAGAGTAAGAATAGTCTGATTAAAGCAATTAGACTTTATTTAATGGAAAAGTGTCAATATGAGCTGCCAAGTGTGTGAGATATTCCTCAAAACATATTTACAAGAATGGCTGAAACATACTTACAAGAATGGCTAAAAAATCCAAACAATTGCCCTGGTAAAACATATAAATCGGGTATTATTCTATAAACCATATTTTTTCAAACGAGACACATTGTTCAATATATAAAAAGCTGCAATGACGGTATAGAAATTAACATATGAATGCACCCATGTGAATATGAAAATAAAGGATGTCTTGTTATAGCAGTTGGTTAATGAGGGGAAATGTCAAAGTTATTTTTCTGTTGAAACCTGTAAACAAAATGGTACATATGGTAAAAAGCAGAAAAATATAAAGTCACTGCCTGGGTGTGAAAATGTTTTCTCAGCTACTATTTTTATATAATGCTTTTTTTTCATTACTTCCAATCTTGGTTGAAAACGAAATGTGACTGAAACTAACATTTTCAATCTTGTGTAGTGCCATACAGCCAATTTCATGTTGGTGTGCTGTAAAACTGAACCCACTCACTCAATTTTGCTAAAATGAGCTGTTTTGAGACGAAACCCAAGTGTGCACCTTGACCTATACTCATGTGATCCGGTACTGTCAAGTGTGATCCCATAGATGTATTGACACATCACTTGCAATGCTGCTTTCTACGCATTGAAGAACTTCAATGGTTAGAGGTCATTCAGAGTAAAACAGTCTCCATATGCAAGGAATTTTGACAGTTAAATGTGTAAATAATGCAGATTTTAGGTATGTTATATAAAAGTTTATATCTACTGTAAACTGAGACATAATAGATTCTTGCATTTATTCTTAAATATTTTTGTTGCAATAAATATGAATGGACACTCCATTGAGCACAATGTAATTCTACCCCAAATGACCCCTGACATTACACAAAGGGATATCACTTGTACAAAGCGGCAATATGTCTAAAATGTTTAAAAACAGCGCTGATTAGAATTGATATTACTCTCTAATAATTTTATTTTGTAAACAGTTTTACATCAAAAGGTAAGAGGAGATCATTTTCATTCCAAACATGTAAAGTGTGTCCAAAACTATTAATAAATAAGCATGGTATACAAAAAGTGATCCGTTACTGTCACGAGCACTGCAGCAGCAAGACGTCCCCCATTCCAATCATAAATATCAGGGTCAACGTCTGGGTTTACATTATTGTCGAAATATCATGTATGTACAACTTATAAAAACTAATTTCTGTCAAAACAATTGCTGTTAAAACAACTGGCTAAACTGTCATAAACCGTCTACTACTGTACAAAGTTACAGTACCAATTGTTTACACCCCTGACTCACTAGGTCTCACTGGATAGTTTCATATTTTGACACCACCCTAATTTTTAAGGTAGAGGGCATTTGCCTGAAAAGTGTGAGCCTTGTGCTTATAAATTCACACAAAAACTAAATCTGCAATTTGGTTTCCATTTACTTCGAGTTAGGCTTGAAAATATGTTGGCTTGTTTGGTGACTGCCCGTCATAGTTAGACTAGCACTGGAGATCAAATGCGTAACTTGGGCCGCAAATGAACAGTCGACTTGGTTTATGTATTTATGTATGTCTGCTACGGCAGTAAATATCTCAAAATCGAGATGGTTAAGGGGTGATTAGAGTAGCTATGCTCAAGAAAGGGGGATAACTATGCAGCTTTTGGAAAATAACATTGGAGTCCAAAACAGGTCTATTTTTGCACCATAACTTGTACTCAGGTGATCACTTCTTGCACAGAAATATGGGTATTTATGCAAAGTAAAAAACCCAAATCTTGCATATCTGGCCTTATTGCAATTTTTTCGCGCATTTTAAGGTGAGTAAACGTAATGTCCAAATTGCATTTGATCCTCTTAATCTGCAAAATACGTGCTAAACACATTTTTAGAAAGAGCAACATTTTAAACCTTTTTTATGAAATTTTTAAAAATTCATACTTATGTGCCTTGCCTGACATTGAGTTTTGAATTAGTGGGTCATGCTAGTCATCAAAACAGGAAGATATATATTCTAATTATTCTGCAACATGACTTAGTCTGATGACAATTCACAACTGTCCTGTAAGCGACCATAAACGGCCCCTTACCTGGACACTCACCATTTCGGCACTCTCATTTGCATATAGAAATGCTTCTACTAGACAGTATAAAGACAGCAGGGTGTTGCAAATCTCTGTTTTATAAATGTCTCTGAAGACATATATACAAGACCCTCGCAAACGAGTCCAAACCCTTTTCGAATCGTTTTAGAGTTATCTCCCCCTTGCTTGTGCAATAGCTGGTTTAAGACGCAGAATATTGACGGACCGTATAGACTAATATTACATTTCCCTCACCCAGTATGTGCAACAGACTCGTATTGTTGCTTACAACTTATCTATCAGTCATACATGTACTATATAATACTACTTATCTATCAGTCATACATGTACTATATAATACTACTAGTATTATATAGTACATGTATGACTGAGAGATAATTTGTAAGCAACAATACGAGCCCCTGTGGTATGTGCATGGTTCGTGTGTTTTCATGTCCAGACAAAAGAATTAGCTACTCACACGTAGTAATACATTCAATATTCCACACTATTTGCGAGAAGAAAAACGTGATCCAAATTACAAACCCGAGGGTCTTCGCTGTCATATCGTACCAGAATAATATGACGATGAAATACTCTTGTGCAAACGGTACGCTGAAATGGGTCTCCCTAAACATGGTATCCTCGATCCGCCATATTTATTGAAATTTAAATACGAACTACAATTCAAATTAAAAAATACAACGAAAATGGCAAATTTTACTAATGCCATACTTGCCTCAAGTTTGTGAACCTGGTGTGAGTGTTAGCTGTTAAAACCAGGGCCGCTGTTCACGTGTTGGTTTTCTTTACATTTTTATTAGTAATAAATCCACGACAGAGATTTCTCAGACGACAAAGGCAATGTAAAAACATCGTTCTATAACATGCACTTCTTATATCATGTAAGAAAAAATAATTCAAATGGAAGAGTTTGAAGTATAAAGTTATTTATTGGATTATTATAATGTGTGTGTGTGGGGGGGGGGGAATCTTTGTTGTGACATAGCCTAAAGAAAAAAATCTTTTAAAAGTTCAGCGTATCTTTAAACACGATAATTATATCGAAAAAGCTTAAAAACAAAATAATAAGAAAGCGCATCCTATTTTGAAATTTTGAATTTTTTTTTACTTTGGCATAATTTTTTATATGTGTTTTATTTCAGTCAATATGTGTACGAAAGGAATGAAATATATTACAAATGCAATTAATTAAAAAAAAAACAGAGACATTATAAATGATCTGTTGCCAAGCTGTGGCCTATTTGTCACATTCCAATATTACATCACGTGGCCTTTATTTTTCGGACACGAACCATAGATGAACTTCCAGAAATAGACAAATTTTGACACGCCCAGAAAAAACGGTAGCTCGCAAAGGATTTAGAGAGTTTATAAACATTTGTTAACGATGAATAAATTAAATACATATAGTTGAACACGAACGCGTTAAAATTCACGTGAAGGGCACGAAATATTACGGTTCGAGGATATATGCAGTTTGTGCACTTACATTACTGTTTGCTTGTTCTTTATCATATTTTATTGCTTTCAAAGACATATTAAATTCAGTATACCATGAATAAATAATACAATATTAATACAGTATAAACATATGGTTCATTTCTTAAAGTGTATTCCAGGATGTAACAATAAAACATATATTTCTCTTTCCAATTAAATAATAATGAAACAAAAAAGTCCATAGTGAATATACATTTCCAGAGTAAATTTTTCTTATGTTGTATAAAAACCCAACATAATTAAGACCAAATATTTACATTGGCTTTGCCGTTGTATAAATTCCCAAAGTGGGTTTTCCTGTTCAAGATACGCAAACGAAGCCAACGTGTGATCAGCGGACCTATCTTTAGCATATAATAGAAAATTCAAGACCAAAATGTCTGACACAAATAAGGCATTAGTCAAAATATAGATTTCATTCTGATTTTTTTTAATTACATGAAATTACCTGTTTAAATCTCATTTTGACTGATTTTACTTGTTAAATGTTTGCTCTCATTCTTGAAGAATGCTGGTGACACAATTTATGACGTCATTTGTAGATGTTACTGTTTGGTATAGTGATTTTACCATTTGCGGACGTTACTGTTTGTTATAGTGATTTTACCATTTGCAGACGTTACTGTTTGCTTATGTGTACACTTGTCATTGAGAATTTTCCGAAATAATGCTTCTTGTTCATTTTCCGGTTGTTTTTTCTTTTTTTTTTTTTTTTGGCACCACACGACAATAGAAGCTCTGTGGTGCATATAATTGGGTGCTAGCTTGAAATTGCCTCTTCCAATCAATGATCTTTCGGCATCTTTATTGGGAACTGACAATTAATTGTAGTACGTGTATAAGATCTGATATATCTTTTTGCTTCTAGTTGGTTCCAGTCTTCAAGATATTATTGGCAGACTCTGCATTATTATTTGTCCAGTGGGTGTCCACAATTTTTGCCCTCGCAGGAAAGTTAACATGATTTTTCAGAATTGGTAACAGTCGTTTTTCGAAGTATGGTTGGAAACCCTATGCTTTTTCCGAAATGACATTTGCTTCATGTTTTATTCTTTTTTCTAATATTACAGAATTATCCGCCTGTAAGATTCCTTCATCACCGAAAAGGTTGTGGACAATTGTCTTTCTATCTTGCACGTTGACACCGACCTTATTTTTTAAATAATCAGTCACATTTTTCTGCAAGTGAAGTGTTCAAACAATCTGTGTCGCTCCAGGGAATGACCGCTTTAAATTTGTACGAATCGCAGTTTCGTCATCTGAGCCGGCAATCAAGTTTTCTATTTCTTCATCTGTGAAATAACTGGCAATTTGTGAGAAGAAAGCATTGTAAGTTTCAAAGTTAGATTTACCATGTAGAAAAGACAGGCCGAAAAAAATAGGAGACTCCGGTTTTGGTTCGTATAAGTGCTCTATTTTTGAAAACGGTTGAAGTTAAGTACATTTCACCAAGATTAAATGTTTTGTCCACACCTAACACGGTTCCCTCCTTCGAGCATCGTTTTATATCCTGGATCTGTGCATCAGTGTACAGTATGATGGACGGACCGGAATCAACATGTCGGACAACTTTAATGAAAGGGTGCTGAGAATACACTTTACTTTCTACATTTAGAATGTGGTCGGCAAGATTTCTGTTGTAAACGTCTCTGGAGGCTGTCGTTCTTCTCTTTTTATTCTGTGTTTAATGTTTGGACAATATCGATCTTTCTGGGAGAGCCGTAAACATCTTCTCCTTGTTTTAATTGGTTGTACGCGTTTTTTGTGGAGTCTTGTTTTACCATACTTGCAGCCACCGCTTTTGCGCGTTGTGTAGCTTTTATGCATTCGTTGTGTACTTCAGGTTATATTGCGTTTCCATGAATTGTCCTCCCGTAAACATTTATACTTTTGTAGAATATCAACTTCAAACATAGGATTTTTACAACAAATTTATTCAGAGAGGATATTATTTTATCAGTTGAAAATGAAACTAGAATAAATGTACCGTTAAAAATTAAATATTTCATATCAACCAGATATATAATATACTCGGGAAACAAATTCTTTTTTAAACAGTAGATATATTGATTCAAACCAAACAATCTTACATGTCGTCAGCAATAATAGAATATTAAAACTATAAATGCAACGTATATGTACAAATATAACTATACTTACTACAAGTAAATATATTCATTAAAACCAGATTGCGATAAGTCTCAGTAACGTTGCAAATTTCTCAAATTAAAGTTCATTACAATAAAAAAATATATTTGGTCTCCTGAAAAGTTGCAATAAATTAAATTCTAGGTTTTAGAATTACAACGATAAATGTGCCGTTAAAAATATTTTTTAAATTATCGACCAACATAGAAAAGAACAAAATAAAAGCTTATAAAAAAATATATTACTTTTTGAAGTCGTGTGATACCCATCAAGTAATCACATTTGTCTCCTAATGAACAACACCGACGACAGATGTATCTCTCATCAATTGAAGACCCAGTTTTAAAGTTTTGCTTGGTATATCTTCATATGTAGAATGGAACCAAGATTCGCATACCTGAATCAAAATGTAAACACAGTCTACGTTGATGGATCTAGTTCTCATGAGATGAAAATTGCCGACACTCCCAAATTGAAATGGGAAAACTGTAAACAGTTTGATGTATTTCATATAATAATAATAATAATAATAATAATAATAATAATAATAATACTACTAATAATAATAATAACTTTATTATCTGAATATAATACATTTGGTTCTAGGAAGGTGGTGGGGATATCCAAGTTAGGTATCTCCAGTTGTTTGAGGTTTGACATAAGCAGAAAGAAGTAATTTGTGAAGCGCGCTCGTAAAATAATATTTTATTGATGTTTGTTTAATATCATTGAGAATGATATTCCACAACTCTGCTGCAGAATATGCAAAATATGTTTTGTACGGAGTTGTTTTGAATTTAGGCAAATGAAGATTAGAGTGCGAAATAGACCACAGATTGTGTGAATGGATATTGGAAACTGGAGTTACGAGATCATTGATACGAATAAACGAGAGAATGGATAGGCTTCTCTTGTAATAATTATAAGGGCTCATTTTTTGAGTTTAATTGTCTTATTAAGATTAGTAGCATTGCAATTTCCCCATATGAAGCAACCATAATCAAAGGCAATATATATATATATATATATATATATATATATATATATATATATATATATATATCTATATCTATATATATATATATATATATATATATATATATATATATATATATATATATATATATATATATATATATATATATATAACATTTTTAGCATAGAGTCTAGCACATACGAAGACCGTCTGTTCAATATGATTATTCTGGAGGATACTACTGAACACACTCGCTTTATTTGAATTTCCCATTAAAAATGCCTGTCAATAATCACACCTAAAGTTTGTATTTTCGATGTTATTTAATTTAGTTCCCTGAACAAATATAAAAATCGTTTAAAAACTGGCTGGTACGATTTCTTTTATCTTTCCTTTTCACATCTGATAAGCATATTACGGAAGAAATGTGTTTATTATAAATGGCAACAATTTTTAACTTTTATAAGAAATTTTGAATTCTATGTAGATAATTTATAATAATGTTACACAGATAAATTGATGCTTACATATTCAAACGAAAGGTCGTACTGACAGCTCAAAGAAATTGAAGGTAGAATAAACTATTCATAATAATGATAATGTATATAAAGAAAAGAATACAAAAATAGAACCTTAATATATAAGCAGGTAAAAAAAAAAAAAAAAAGAAGGGAAATAACAAACAAGAAGACATACCTCACACAAATGACAGTCCCACTCACAAGCTTTCTTCGTCACCGCAAGGAAAAACTGTTTCTTGCTCTTTCCTTTTACCATTCTGATAATATCCAAGGTATCACAAAAGAACAACAACAAAAAATCAAGAATTTTAACACAGTGAATAGCAAATTGTATTTTGTTTTGACTGCAACATTCCTCGATATATATATATATATATATATATATATATATATATATATATATATATATATATATATTCATTCGAGCCGACTCATTCTTTTCGTCGTGAGTCCAATTATTTACATTAAAAATCACTGTTTAAACATTAGGGAAAAACTGAAACAAACACTATTGTTCATACATCTATTCAGTTCCTTTAATGTTGTTTGTTTAAACGTTACATCTCAAAGTATGCAGTTAAATGATAATTATGCCTGGTCATACATGACACTGCCTACTCAACTTATTGGATTATCTGTGCAATTAATGTAGACATCAAAGGCACGTGCAACAGGTGTGAATGTGCGGCATTTGATGAAAGCATACTCTACTAGGTTTAACTGGTTACGCAATTGAAGTTTGTCTTGTCTATTTTATAAATATTTTTGTATAAAATAAAATATCGATAGCTATAAAATTATCGATGATGTTTTAGCCGTTGGTATTAAAATATAAATCAGTTAACCATTTTTGATGAAAACTTGGAGGAATGAAAACTTTAAAAAGTCTCTTAAATGGGGACAGAAATAAAATAATAAATATAAATATATTAAGTTCCATGTCTATACAACTATACGTCGTTTTTATTTGCTACCATATAATATTATATACCGTTCTGTATATTAGTTTTCCAGTATTGTACACAAGCGCCACAATACATATTAATGTCAACAGAGGAACAATAACAACAACAAAAGAAATTGGAACAAAAAATAGATTTTTTATTTATTTATATAATTCAACAAAAGTATAAAATCTTAGAAAAATAAAAACAATTATTAAAAGTCTCCAAACTGGAGACAAAAATAAATAAATAAATATAATTATAGCTTAGTTCCACGACTATACGTTTTTTTGTATATTTGTTATCATAGTAGAGTATACCTTACTGTATATTCTAGTTGGAGTTCCGTTACTTTACATCAGCGCCATCAATTTTCATATTAATGTCAAATTATAAACAACATCAACAACAAACTGTACCAAAAATGTATTTTAAATTTAATCCATTCTTTAATTTCTTTTGCATTACTGTATTTTCATCTCCAATACTGTACAATACCGTGTTTATGGAGACCGCTCTGAAATGACCATCATTAGGAAATATGGCGATGACGACATGCTTTGCATACGGGCAATGCCCACGGATACAACAAATTGATACGGCATTGATAGATATCATAAAGTAATAGTAAAAAAGTAACCAATTCATGAAGAAGGCAGATCCTGTTTTTGCTAACACAATGTGAAGGTGAGTGGAGGTCTCGGCCCATTCCCGAGTCGATCCATAACAAAGTCGGCACATTACAGATTCGGTCCTACAATCTTTGTTAAGAAATCATCACTGTCACGGTCGGCCCATACTATCAAACAATGTCGGGTTCGGCCCAAAGTGTGTGTGTGTGTGTGTGTGTGTGTGTGTGTGTGTGTGTTTCTTATCTTTGATCTTGTGTGGCTTCGTAACACTTATTGTTATTGAACAATAAATATTTATTATAAGCATGTTATTTACTAACTACGTAGTTACTCATTAATGATTATGCAAAATTAACGGGTTTGATTAACTGTAATAAGTAAACAAGCAATACTGTAAACTATTGTAGAATGCGCAAGTTGTTTGTTGAAGGATTAGACAAAATATTGTTCTAAAATAAAAGAAGTGAGAAAAACCGCGACCTTCTATCTAAATGGACGTTTTGAATAAATTTAAAAAAAAAAATGAATTGGCCTTTGATCTTTATCTTTGCATCAACCGATATATATATATATATATATATATATATCGGTTGATATATTGCCACCGGCCCGCCCGAATTAAATGATCAAAATTATCATATCAACACATCAGTGGGTACTGACCACTGTGTCGCATATACCAGAGTTGTAATTTCAAAGCAGCATGCACTTGCCACGTGAAAAAAAAAAGTTTTTTTTTTTTTTTTTTTTTTTTTCCTTACTTCCAAGCCAAGATACGGAATATTGTATTTAACGTCGGTGGTCTGTGTAAAATACATAAAACACTATCTCAGTACGAGCTATTTTACCGACATGCCTCCTCTCCCCCTCCGACACGGTCGTGTTCCAAAAGTAGCTAGAGTGCTGGTATGGCTGTGCTAAGAATCCTTTGTGGGAGAGACCATTAGGCTACTTCGCATAGGTAAACTACACGAAGTGGAGCAACCCAATTCGTTTGCAGTTAGGTAAATCAAAGAGATGCGTGTCGAAGAAACAAAAGTTAACGCTCTTCGTCGCCTTGAATGATAATGATTAAGCCATCTTTTGTTTATAAAGAAATTTTTGGCTAGTTTTTAATCTGTGAAGCGTGCAAAGAACAGCAAAACTAAACTTTAGAACTCTAGGTTGACGGAGTTTGACTTTATGAAGCGCAGCAGCAAGGAGCAGCAGTCTATTCTTTGCGCATACTGCAAATACCATATTGACATTGGTCTTTCTGGATTGTATGACATCCACCCAGTATCGGGACAATACACGAATTCAGAGTTCAATCTCAAAAGCAACTAACATGTTTACACATTCTAACTCATACATTCATTGCGTGTTTTGAGACTCCCTCAGAGCAATGCAGATGCAAAAAGCTCATTTTCTATGCTGAGAAAAATTCAACAAGATTTGGGGGAGGGGGGGAATTTTTATATATACATCCATACTCTAATGTGTGCAAAGATGAACTCAAATGACACTTGCATCATCTTCAAAACCCCTAATGAACTATTGACAGCAGCAAAAATACATCTAGTTAATACTCTAACCCAGGGGTCTCCAAACTTTATAAGACGAGGGCCATATTAGATTTCCGAAGGGGGTTTGCGGGCCGAAGCGACTGTGAAAAATTTAAATATATGCAAAATCGTTTTAAAAAAGTTCAACACCGCCGGCCGGACAAATCAAAACCGCGTGCCGGATTTGGCCCGCGGGCCGTAGTTTGGAGACCCCTGCTCTAACCCACTGTCCAATGGATTTTAAAGACAGAATCTTGGTGTATTTTTAATGTCTGTGTAGTTGTGATTATGTGAGTTCGTGCACACGTGTGTGTGTATGGTGAGTTCGTGCACACGTGTGTGTGTATGGTGATCAAATTTGACACTTCTGAATCCACAAACTATTTTCTGTCCAAAATTTCATTTTGTGTAAAAGAAATGTGTAGAGAGAGTTCTATCAAAACTGTCAGCTACAACCATTTAAAATGAGTATCTTTTTTACAGACATGTGTACCAATAAATATTTGAGTGTTTTTTTTAAA
This sequence comes from Margaritifera margaritifera, assembly GCA_029931535.1. Lineage (NCBI taxonomy): Eukaryota > Metazoa > Mollusca > Bivalvia > Unionida > Margaritiferidae > Margaritifera > Margaritifera margaritifera. Next base: position 545,690 of record JAQPZY010000970.1, on the reverse strand, counting down.
TTTTTTTTTATATTTTGTTTTGTTTTTTTGGAGGTGGGGGAGAGGTCAGTCAAAATTCTTATTTTAGTTCATATCACATCTCCATTTATCTGGAGCCTTTGGATATAAATTATTTGTCGTTAAAAATCGATAACTTCTTTGATAACCTTTATTTTTTTGAGTGAGTAATTGTAGCTGAAATGACATAGCTGGTCTTTGTAAGATAATATCTCATGCTTCAAATTTCTGTACCCTTGAATACTCTTTGATAGTATTTGTAACACCCTCATATTGTAAAACAACAAAGTTTTTCCACACGGAAAAAATATTAGAAAAGAAATCAGGCTAATAAACTTTGACCGCCAATCTTACTACCAGCATTGATCAACACTGGGTCAGCAAGAAACGCTTGCCATGAACCAGGCTTATTTATTTTTTTGCAGTTTTAGACGACTAATTAAAATATTCTTGCAATTTTTTTTAAAATTCAGGACTGTAGAGATCTATTTCATAAATTTGATTCCAAGCATACAAATATTGGAATTATTTCATTTATTACCTTTTTCCCCATAGAGCTGTGTCCAAAAGAAGTTTTTGTATGTAAGTCGCTTTTAATGCAGTCATAAATATTTTAATGGTAATCATGTTCAACACTCCTTCAGAATATTATTCAGTACAGACTAGTGTTTTTATCTTACCATTTGATTTATCCCATAAGAAATAATAATAATAAAATCCTAGTTGATTATGTATAATCATAATTGTTTCTGGCTGATTATAAAGTATTAAAAACTACTTTTTTAACCAAACACACGTAACCGCGTAAATGTATGGAGGCCAACGTCACAGAGATTTGTTTTTTCGTTCGCTAAAACGCTGGATAGATAGCTCATATTATTAACATGGTTATTAACGTCATTAACGTAATAGTATGAACGAATATCTTAATAATAATGAAAGGTTTGGAACAAAAATACTAATTCCATACTCGTTATGGATGTAAAAGAAATACTCGGTATCTCTTCCCTCGTCAAATGTTTACCCTTTACCTAGCGTTTGAATATTGGCAGCATTAAATTACACTAACTCTACTAACGCTCTTTAGAATTTCCTTTGTTTTTCTTTAAATATTCTGTTAAAAACGAACATTTGTTTCACCGGTTTTGCCTGCATAACGCTAGATTGGCATCATTTATTTCTACGGCCAGCCATTAACTTTTTACCCGTGAGGGGTGCCCAGATGCGTAGTATGTGACGTTACGCCATCTTTTCTGAGAACAGCCATAGTCACTGGATGTAGTTTAAACACACACACACACGCACGCACGCACACACGCACACACATACACACACATTTAGTAAACCTCCTTTATCGCTGTGTTTAATTGGTCGAAATTGTTTGTAAAGTAGAATCACTGGGTATAACCGCGAGAATGTTCATTCCGGAAGTTGTTACGCTGTGAAACGGTGAACACAGCTGGATTCAAAACACAGTTAGTTTCCTATATATACTCTACATTTCCTGTATTGAACTTTCCAGTCGGTCCTAAAGCCAAATAAATCATATGTTAATCAAAAGTATATTCCTAGACAAGCTTACAGTGAAGTTCTTGTCATAGGTTATTGGACATTTCTGGAGAGGCTGAACTGTTAACAAAGCAACATGCCTCAGGTCACATATTTCACTTCCGGGACAGCATCAGTACTGATTACACACTGTACACTGTAGCCAAAATAGACGCATAGAACCCCACAATAATCCTCATATTCTAAAGAATACACAATTTATTTTAAATCAGTATCAAAAATACTTAAATCTATACCAAGGATCACCGCCAAAAATTTGTGGAAAAATGCTCTAAAAATAGACAAGGACTTCATTCGTGGGTACTGATCCGGAAGTAATAATTGTCATCTGACTCCTATCGCTCCAGATTTTTTTGTGGCTAATTTTAGTCAAACATTTGTTTGGAAGCCATACTTATTTCAACTTCACCAACCAATTCTGATTCATTTTTATAGAGACCGAGGAGTTTGACAACTGCCAGAAAGGGATTAGTGTTGGCGTTTAAAACCCCAAAATCAAATTTGCCATATATTCCTCAATTACAGCAATTTTTCAAAGCAGTAAAAAATGAACCAACCTTATTTCGAAATACAAAAGAATTTCTATCTGAAAAACGTTTTCAAATGGATAAAAATGAATGAATTTAATTTTAATTGAAATTTTTAAGAAAATTTTAATTTGAAAAAGCTTTTATTTCATATAAATTACATTTTCATGCAAATATAAAACAAGAACCTGCCAAATTTTACACACCAAAAATGACCAAGGAATGACATTTAAGACAAGTGGTATATTGGATCTGTGCAACTTATAAAATGTAGTCCAGGGGTGGTGAAGCTTGACAACTCACCTTGATTTCTGAGGCGAATTGGAACATACCTGTTCAAATGTGTATAGGTATACACATTAAGGAAACAATGACAAGTGATATGTTCCAGATTTGTTGTTTCAGGTATTCAGCCAGTTATTAGGATAGACATTAGCGCGCTCATTTGTCACGACAGGCATTAAGACATTCTTAATGTAATATTCATAAGATAATAAAACCTATATATTTAAATCGCACACACAAACAGAGAACAGAATTTAAAGGATATATAGTAGGATCCTAAAAGTCCCGTGAGTTTACTGATGGGCCTGTGGAATAAGCGAACCAGTCTTGCATACATGTACAGTTCACACGGCGTCTCGTAAACAAGTGCGATAGTTGTATTGTTATGTATGATGTTTATATAATATTATAGATATTTTAGGAAATTATAAATGTTTTTTGACTTTAATATTTGCTTAAATCTTAATGTTGTTTATCAGAAGAAAAAAAAAATGTTTAATTAGTGTCCTTGAATTAGGTTGTTTACTTCAGATTTGAGCTAAAGGATAGTTTTGATAAACAATGTTTTCTAAATTTGAGGTCAAAGTTGATTTTGTTTACAGATAAAACTGGAAAATCCTTAGAATTATGTGTAAAAAGACATGTCCACACAAGTAAAATTCCATTAAGATGACACATATTCTAGAACATTCTGTCATGTGACCAATCTTTATATATACCATGTTTAGTGGACAGTTTTTCAGTTTCGACATTACTATCAGTCTTGTAAAGAGCTATTACAGTTGTGGAAAGTCATTCCAAATTCTGTGAGAGGAATTCTTTAAAGTATTCATTGGATTATAATGTTTGCTCATAAACTTTAGGATTTTGGATTTTTAATTGATGATTTTGGAATTTATCTGAACTTATTCAGAGATATTTTGGAGTACTTCATTTTGACATCAGCACATTAAAGACTACTAGTACATCAGGACTTTGAAGACCATTGGCACATCATAACATTCAAAGATACAGCCGTGAATTCGGAACATTCTATATTTAGGACTTGTGATTAGAACACTAATTCTTATTGGATTATTTGGATATTAATACACATTCCTGTAAGTGACTTTTTTGATTTTTCATCTTAATTATCTAGAAATAAATTGCTTGTTGATTTTAACTTAAGTTGTTGGTTTCACTTTCTTTCTGTTACATTTTTCTAGACCATAGAGTCGTAACAGTGTATACACAGATCAGTAACTACGTGCATAATACCGTTTATATTGGGCTATACGCGCTGGCATTTATTTTTAATATGGTGGGGCTAATTTGAATGGCATAAAACTTATATTAATAAACTACATATACTGGCAAAGAACAGTAATTAAGGAATATATATTAGTACCCTAAATGTCCGGTTGCTTTTACGAATATTAGTGAACCGTGGATGCAAATTAAACCTGATCGCGAAGCTAGGACAGAGTCCGTTACGAATAAGATAACTAAGCAATCTTTAAGTCCTATAAAATATTCTGAACTTAGAGACTGGATGTTAAAACAGTCTACTTGCACATTACACAAACAAACAAAACAGCCACGCAGACGGTTAGTCTCAGGCAGATATAGTTGATTTACAAGCCTATCAGACATTTGAAAATGGTCATAGATATATTTTCAAAGTGATAGATGTCTTCTCAAAATATGCATGGACTAGAAAGTATAAACAAAAAATGGAGATGACATACATGCTGCCTTTATATATATATATATATATATATATATATATATATATATATATATATATATATATATATATATGTATGTATATATATATATTTGAAGAGAGTAAACCAGTAAAAATACAGTTCCATGAAGAAAAGGAAATTTATGACGCAAAGGTCAAGGGGTTATTGAAGAAGGAAAATATTGAGTATTTTTACATTCACTCAGACAAAGCCTCTGCAGTGGAAAGATTCAATCGAACTCTTAAGACTTGAAGGTGGAAGTATTTTACTGAAAATGAAATCATAAAAGACTTATATATTACAAAACTTTATTTATGGATATAACAAATCTTACAACATATCTATGTACATATTCCCAACTGAACAGACAAGGAAGAAAATAGAGCTAAAGTATGGATTGACTTATTTGGCTATCTTGCAACAGATGCCTATAGAACGCCCAAATATTAAATAGATGAGAGAGTTAGGATCTCAAATTATAAGTCTATTTTTGCTAAAGGCTACCTTCCTATTCATACAAAAGAGATTTTTTACAATCATTGAAGGAATTTTAGGAAACGATATAGTGTATCAATTAGAAGACTTAAGGGGATAGAATATTAATGGATTTTTTTACGACGTGGAGTTATCTCTACACGACAAGCAAGATGACGTATTAATGATTGAGAAAATTTTTAAAAAGTAAAAGCATAAATGACAAAAATATTTGCTAGTAAAATAGAAAGGATATGATGAAATCTTTTAATAGTTTATAGCTGGAAGAAAATGTTGCGTCACTCAAACAGTCCTGAAGACTAAGCCTGATAAATAGTCCTATAAATCATGATAGTAGTTACATGTAAAAACAATTACACTTTATAAATGGAGGCAATTATATGTTGTGCGTATTATCAAATTAGGCCTATTGATGAAATGGAAAGTCGAAATATTCACTGCACACGATGTAAAGACTGTACAGATATAATGGCATCTAAATGGTATTAGGTGGGGGAGATAAAATAATGAGAGAATACAAACAAACATAAATTAGCTGTGAATGTGGAAAGGTTATGAAAAGATGCTCAGTGGTCTTTCATAAACAAATGTAGATTTCACCCTAATTTTATAATTAGATAAAAGAAAAATTCAAAAAAGAATTAAAACAATGTCACAGAAATTTTTATTGAAAGAAAATAATACTATGTAAATACTACATAATTTGCTTGATATGAATCCAAAATCTGAAAGAAGGAAATTACAGCCTAGTCTAATTCGTCTTCCAGCTAGAAGATAAATTAAAAGAATTATGAATAAAACTATTTTAAAAAAAAGAATTGTCGCAAGACAGCTGCAAGAATCTTTCAAAAACATTAAATGACTACAAATTTGAAGCTAGAAAAGAAAGTAATCGCTTTTGTTTCTTTTTATGAAGAAGATGAGTCATACTTTTGGAAAATAATAGCCACATAAATTAGGCATTTAGTTTCAGTAAAAGTCCAGCAAGATTTATCAATTTGACTCGTAAGAACGGAAACAGATAAAACTGGAGTATATCATCATCGTTATGTAGATTGGTATCATAGAACAGAAGGAATACACATAATGAACAAAAATGAAATTGAAAGCAAGTTGAAAAAGTGTTTTATATAATATATAAAAATTTTGATAAGGAAACAAAGGTTGATACTTATTGGGGTTTTTTAATAAGGTAAATTATGTAACTTTACATTTTGATAATTTGGGCCAATAGCAGGAAAGTCATGTATACATTTACCAGATTGGATGAAAAAAGCCTGTCTTAATATACAAAATGAAGACAAAAGATGCATTTTGTAAGCAATAGAATCAGTTAAAAAGCCTGCCTTGAGATAATCCGCATAGGCCAACAAAATATTAAAAAATGAAACTAAACTGACACGAATTGAGATATTTTATTAAAAACCCACCGGATCAGAAATTAGTGCAGAGGATTACGAATATGTCAAGTTGTTATCAAACATTTGAAATTAAATTCTCTTAGCGATCTTCACAACTAATACATAAAGAAAGGTATTTAAATATTACGTGATATTCTTTAAGAATCTCTCTGTATGAATAATTATAAACTAGACACATCAAATTATTTTAGTGCACCCAGGTTAGCTCGCAATGCTAGTTTGAAAATAAGTAAGGTAGAATGAGATATGATATCCAAATATGATATGTTTTTAATGATTGAATCTGGAATCAGATCAGGAATAAGTATCATACTTAATCGTATGCTAAGACAGATGGTGAGTATTATAACGAAGTTAACGGTAACACGAAATAAAAGATAACGGAGAGTACAATATATCAAGGTCAAGATCGTGTATTATGTACCGAATCTCAAACAATTTGTATGTCTGGGCCATGTTCCCACCTATGCCATTTAGAAATGTTAAATGGGCAGACAAAGAAGAAATAAAAGAAATAAAAGAAAACTGTTGGCTTCAAGCCGACCATTGAAATGATTGCCATGAGACTGAACGAATTCTAAAAGTAGAGTTAGAAGCACCAACAGATTTGCTCTACTAATTTAAAGATTATCCTTTGACACCAGAAAAACCAATTACTAGTGAGGATGATTTATCTACACTACAAAAGAAATTGATAGAATATTAAAAGGGCACAAAACCGTCAGCACCTAAATTATTAGGCACTTTAAAAAACAAAGAAAAATATGTTAATCGCTATCAAAATTGAAGTTGTATATTCAGTTAGGAATAAAACTAAAACATATGCATGAAGCGTTTATATGCGATAAAAAGCCCTGGTTAAAATCATATATAGAACTTCATACATCTTGAAGACAAAAAGCACGAATGAATTTGAAAAACACCTTTTTCAAGTTAATGAATCATGCTGTCTTTGGAAAAAAAAAAAAAAAAGAACTAATGTAAAAATGGATATTGACGAATATCAATATTGTAAGCTTCAAAAGGATATTTAATTTGCAAGAGGAATACTAATAGATAAAGATATGGTAGTGGTTAGTTTAAAGAAAAAGAAAATAAAATTATGCAAACTAATGAATGGTAGTTTTACAGTGCTTGAAGTAAGTTGCTGATGTGTGACGTTTACTACAACAAGCTAAGGAAACAATATGGTGGCAGAATGAAGTTATCAATGATTGATATGGATTCTCTATGCATTAGTGTTGAAACAATAATCATTTATATAAAGTTTTACGACACAAGTAATTAAAAAAGTATAACATTTATAGAATACCATTAGCTAACAAAAAAGTTGTTTGATTGTTCACAGATGAGATGAATGGCAAATCAATACAATTATTTTGTGGCCTTAGTAAGCGTTATGCTTTTAGGATTGACATAGGAACAAAATCTAAAATTAGATATGTATAAAGATAGTTTGTTTAACCAAATCGCTAAGAAGTTAAATAAATTAGATCATATCACGAGATATACCTTGTCACAAAAAATAAGGTTTCTTTTTCACCATATGATGACAAACGTTATTTAGTTGATAACATGAATACTTTGCATTATGTCTATAATACTAATTAATAAATTAATATAATCTCATTGTACCTTATAATCAAAAGGGATATTCCAGCCTCGTTAAAAATTTATTTCTTTTGTTTTCTGTTAAGTTTTCAACTATTTCATGTATCCTAACTGCTGCCACTACATCATTTTCATGAAAACTGTTTTCCATAGACATTTTATCTTTTGAGTAAAAGACTTATGTAAATCTAATATTTTAACCAAGATCTTTTATAATAAAATTATACTTTTATACTATCACCCATACACATATTTCCATTATGCCTACCCCTGAATGCTAGTTTTCTAAAGCTGGTTCCTTTCTTTTTTTCATCATCTAGATTCACACTATTCTAGATAAGTATTGGTTTCCTGGTATACAGTAATAAGGAATTCTAGCCATCTATATAATGTATTACTAGTATCTATTAGAATTAAATTGTTTTCTCTAAAAAGACATTTTCTCTTGTACATAAGGGTTTGACAGATAATTACAATTAAATTTAAAAAAAGACGTTTTTTATACTCTTTTTCAATTAAATCTAGTGCAAACGTTGTCTTTCTATAAATTGTAACACCACATATAATCATATTATTAGCTTATTTTAGGTACATTTAATAGCTGGTAATCAGGACGGGACTCTGGAACACAACAGATTTTAATTAGTTGTTCCAAATATTTACCTGTGTATCAGAAACAAAATAAATATACAGTTTGTGTGCATTAACTTTTTTTTCTTCTTCTGTTTATCTGAAGGTGTATTCCTTCTTGAACATTTGCTAATCTTGTTCCAAGCGATGTATTTTTATCATGTGTACTTCTTAAGTCCAAGCATTTACAAAGGTGATCAGGATAAAAATTGTTTGCATTCATATTACTAATACAAGTGTCTTTTTGTCGTTAATGCAGAAACATTTGCATGCTGTTAAGTGCTGATCCAACATATACCCCTATGAATAAAACATATTAGATAATCCTTCCACTTTAATCATTATTTTCTTCTATTGCTTGACTGAAATACTTCTCATGATCAGTTTATCTGTCTTTTTTGCACATTATTAAGACTTCTTTTAGACTCATTCGTGGTGAATCAAGTGTTACATTTGTTAAGGTCGTATTATCAGCCATATAAATAAATCTCTTTCTTGTGATATATAATCATAAAAGAAAGGAATTCCATTTCTGTACACTATCAATTACATAATTAGCCAATAGCTCAGAAGTAACCGTATCCTACTGGAGATAAATATTCACCAATTCATAATCTTAGTTTGCACCTTTTATCACTTCTTATGCTTTACCCAACGTAATCGTAAATTTTGAAATCCTGAAGAAGAGCATACGGATACGTCAGTACTGTCAATCTAGTAGAATTCTGAATTTCGTTCAGTATACAATAACCTGAACAGCTACTTTAACAGTGTTTTGTGCATTAGCTGCTCATAATCTTAGCTTTCTTAGTGTTTCGTTCAATGTTGCAGTCATTCAGTTTGAAAATATCACCACAAACGTAAGAAAAGCGTATGTCCTTAATCAGCATTCTTCTAAGATTGTTTACAGCTGAATTGTTTGCATCTCCTTTTGCCTTGATATCAAAAGATTAAAAAAAACTACCTGTTACAATTAAAAAGATTATGACTTAACTACGGTTTTGGAACTTATAAGTGTTGGTGATGTTTTATACCACTTGGAGTGTATGCAATACAATACTATGTGTTTTTTTCTTGTTTATGAGGAGTTATATATATATATATATATATATATATATATATATATATATATATATATATATATATATATATGTTGTTATTCTATTTATTTAGTTAATTGATTTAATTATTATAGAACGTGTTCAAAGCAATCCGCTCAGTTCTCAAAGAAATGTATAGCTAAAACAAACACTACCTCCCATTACATCGGCAATAAAAAAAGCATACTCATAAGCTATCTGTTTATCAAAAGGTTTGTAAAAATCACTAAGTTTGGGTCGCCTAGGTATTGCTAAAGTGGTACTGGTAGAAAAATATAGATCAAAAGCTTTATCCAAATAATTTAAATACTGACTAACCAAACCTTGAGTATTTCATTTTTCATTTCTGTTATCGAATGTCTGTGTTCTGTGAACTCATTATCTTTTTCTGTAATTCCTCATTTGCTTTATCGTCTATTTCTGCTTTTGATTCACGATGATCAAATAACTGAAATAGAAAATTGCTTCCTGTGCATACTAAAGTTTTAGAAATTGCTCAACCGATTATTACTGCTGCTCTGGACATTTAATGATAATAAAGTTTTATAAAGGCCACACTTTCTAAACTTAGATCCAAACGGTCAGGAACGTCATCTCCAACTCCTCTAACTGGAACAAATTATCTATAGCCGCCTTCTAGATAGTATGTTGTTGGTCCTTTTATTACACGTTCTTTACCTATAGCTACCGGGAGGGCAAGATTTAAATTATTAATTGTTAGTAATCCAACAAAAATTTATAACTTATATGAGGCTTTCATGTTTAAGTTATAACAAACATTGTATATAAACCGGTTTTATATATTTGCATAAGATAATAATATTTAGATTAATGAGTATTTAAAGGATGTTCTAATCCATGTATCTCGTAATCGGCAAAAGATGATGGATTAAGTATAAATCCATCTGTTTCATGTAGTGTTTCTGGTCTAATCTCAACATTCAGTAAATCCAAAAAAAACATTTATTTGTGATCGTATATCTTCTTTGCCAACTATAACATACACATATACTCTGCCTTCTGTTACAACAAAAAAGTAACTCCTTGTGTATAACGAAAATAAAAAGTAATATATTTCAAGGCATTACTGCATTAAATTTAATCTAGGTTTCATTTAGTAAATGCTGTTTGTACATCTTTTTCTAAACATATTTTAATTATACCAATTCTTTCACTCAATGCTAAAATATGTTAATGTGCTTGATTCTTAGGTTCTTCTGATTTTGTTGTTATCTCTTGTTCTATATGAGTATTCATTTCTTCTTTAATTTGTTTTATTATCATAAACAACTATTTATTTCTTATTAGTCTCTTCTCTCCATGTTTTAATATTGTTGAAATTATTAGCCTTCAAAGTGGTTTATATTTGTCCAAACATGTTAGTAGCTGCATCAATTAATTTCATTTGAGTCACCTAAATTTGTAATACGGTCGTTATTCGTATTGAGTTCATTAGTTACTGAAGAATCTAGTTCCTCCACCTAATCATATATTTCTGAGTATTTATAAGTTAAATCAATAGGACATATTAAAAATATCAGCCTAGGGGTTTATACTATTTATGTAATTATTTAAAAAAAATTAAAAAAATAATGAAACGGGCAAATTAATTGGCTTACCTTTCCATCATTATCTTCATTTATAGTAAATTTGTTTTCTATTACCAATATTAAACTCTAAGTTTACAGAAGGACGATAATCAGCACCAACTCTTCTAACAAAACAAAACAAAAAAAAATATATTGGTTTCTTCTAAATGATATGTTCTTGACTATCTTATTATATAATTGTTTTAGTAGTAAGATCCAATAGGTGCATTTTTTACTTGAAGTCCTTCATTCGTATTGAAGTCATAAAAATGAATTTTATTATTGGCCACCATCACAATATGAAATTTTACATCATCTGAAGGTCGGATGTTTTAGTTTTAAAAAATTGAATATAAATCTGAGTCATTGATCGTAAAAGCATAATAATAGAATTTGAGAGTTTCTATATTATGTAACTTGTATTGAGCAAAACGAGATGGAGCATAGTCAAATCCAAAGTACAAGTTAAACTTTGTAGTGTTGTGAAAATATACAGATATGATTTTCTACCTTGTTCACACACACACACACACACACACACACACACACACACACACACACATATATATATATATATATATATATATATATATATATATATATATATATATATATATATATATATATATATATATAATACAAAATATGGTTCCCTTCCTGTATTAACCAGAATGACAACTTTTGCTGGTATAACGAACATACAAGTAATATACTTCGATGTAGTACCTTATCAAATGTATCTAACCTTTATGATCATTCATGCAAGACTCTTTACTCCTATATCTATTTTTATTTACTTATTGATTTCTATGTGTCTGATTGAGCCGTGTCAATTTTTTTTACTTGATGCTAAAGTCTCTTTATATTTTTACTTTCATCTGTTTCTATTGCTATCTTTTGTACTATATCATTAACACCTCTTCCTAATAGTTTCATCTTTTCATCTAATTCGTCAATAGGTCCTTGATTCACACCAATATTATTAAAAGGTTCTTTATATGTATATAGTTTGTTGTCTGTTAGAACTTTTTCTATTCCAGCAGATATTTCAATTTTCAGAGTCTCTTAGTCATATTCTTTCAAAACTTTTATTTTATTGCTTAAATCGGAAATATATCAAATAGGCTATTTTGATAGATCTAATCGTACATTTATCCACATTAACCTTATTCCTTAAGTCTCCTATTTTTCTATTGACTTCTTAAAAATCATTCTTCCTGTTTAATTCTGAAAGACTATCATGGACAGCTGTGAAACTGTCAAACTATCTTCCAACTTTTTCATACCAGCTTTAAAGTCTAACTTTTTAAACATCTTCGTCATTCTATTTTCATCGTTTAATTCTTTCTGTTTTTGTTGAAGCTGTGATTCTAATGTATTATAAATTTCTAGAGGCTTCTTTATTTCCTCCAGGTCACTATCCAAGACTGACATTTCAGCATTTATCCTTTGTTTAACTGGTTGCATGTATTGCTGTACGTTTTATACAGGTCGTATGCTTGATCCTACTGTAACAATTTGTGAAACTTGTAAAGCAGTTGATGGAGTAATTTATCTCCTGGTAAATAAATCTTAAGCTTCTGAAATCTTTTTCTTGTTATCCTCTATTTGTTTTTGCAGTTCTGAGAGTTTAGTAGATTTTACTGTGATACTCTGAACCACTGATGTTAATTTATTACTATAAGGTCTTCTCTCTATGTTTTATATCTTTCAACTTATTGTCCTCCGATGTCTTACGTGTTTGGGCTTCAACACGTTTTTGTACAAAAGCTTTATTAGCAGATTTTATTTTTGATAGGATGGGCTAAGTCTGTACGGTTGTTGTTCAATTTTGCCATTGTTTAGTGTTTCACTTAGTGATTCATTTTTGTCTTCTTTCTCTATCAATTTAAAACTACAATCACTAGGGCCTCTTCAAGTTATTTCTGTCATTTATTTAACGCATATAGAAAATTAATTCGCCTGAGATATTCTAAAGTTATATGCAATTGGTATATCATTAAAATATATTACTTTCGAGTCTTCATCTGTACTATTGACATTTAGTCTGTTTATAGTACCTCTTTGTAATTGTTTATGTGAACTATTAACATCGTATCAGATGAAATCAGCGTGAAATCCATTTTTAATAGGTAGGCACTATAATGGAATATAGTTGGATCCGTTACAGTAATGATATAGCCACAGTGACGATACCAATTTTATCGCCGCTGTGGCGATATCACTTTGTAACTACTTTCTTTTCACATTTCAGAAATATATGTGCCTTGATGTTTGTCATTCAAACTATTTAGTCCTATATCATTTTCTTTTTCTTTTGCTCTTTGCTCCTTCTCTCTCTCTCTCTTTCTCTCTCTCTCTCTCTCTCGTTCTCTCTCTCTCTCTCTCTCTCTCTCTCTCTCTCTCTCTCTCTCTCTCAGGATGAACATATCTTACAATATGTCAGGACTTTAAACCCTCTAGTATATGGTAATGAAATCCATCAGGATGCGCCATCAAGAAATGTCTAAAAACGAACTCCAAACAACGAAAAGTAAGCTTCAAGTATAAACTTTTTTATAATTTGTTTTCTACATGAATTATGCAAACTGTGAGTAACCTTTTTCATTTAGGACCAACGAAACACCATAAGAAGTCTTTTAGTGAACATTCCATGTCACTATGACCATCCGTTTAGGAGAAGTAGCTATAACAAGATTCCAAGATGACCACCATGCTGACCATGATGTATATCAGATCTGCATCAGTTTCATTTAATACAAATCATACATGAAAAGAAGTCTTTTGGTGAAAACTCCATGTAGTTATGACCGTCCATATAGGTGGAGTATTTCAGTGAAAACCCCATGTCCTAACAATCATACACTCAGAATGAGTAGTAATACAAACTTTTTCAAGATGATCACCAAGGAAGCAATATTGGATGTCTGAGGGCATGTCCAACGGGCACCAATTTAATTTAGGACCAACAAGACATTTTAAGTCTTTTTGTAAAAAAAAAACAACATGTCAATACAACCATACTTTTAAAAGAAACTGAGACAGCAAAATTTTAAATATGGCTGCCGTGGTGGCCATATGAGATACTGAGTCACCATGTGTTGTTTTAAATCAGACTTCGTCCTTTATAAATTATGTTTTTGTCGAATCACGTTGTAAAAATGAACCAGATCTTTAAATTGTATTGCAAATGTGTAATACAAATTGGTCTATTTATTTTTCATATTGCTCTGTTTTAATCATTTTCCTAACATGACTAATGCTGCTTAACTCAATGTTATCATCACTGAAAGTAAGCTGTAAATTGTGATCCTTTCTGAGAGGATATATTTTTGATGTTTGAAATCAACAAATTACCACCTTTATTCTTTTGAATGTTATTCTTCGACAAAACTAGCTTTTACCAGACTTTTATCCCATCCAAACTTTTTTTTATAAATATGCATTATCTCCAGATACCGTAATTGTTCCTTTCATTTTAAACTCGTTGAACATTTCTACCACTTCTAACAAAACGGATGAATCGATACAATATTTTGTTTAATACAATTTTATGTCATTATATTTATGATAAATTTAAAAAGGTCAAACTATTTTATGTTCCCACAAATATCAGGTCTATGACAGAGCAACACTTCTTTCAAAAAAAGTAGGCTTCAAATATTAACTTTTTTATAATTTGTTTTCAACAAATTTGCAAATTGCAAATTGTCAACGACCCTTTTCATTTAGGACCAACCACGCATCATAAGAAGTCTTTTAGTGAAACTCGCATGTTGCTATGGTCATCCGTTTAGGAGAAGTAGATATAACAAGATTTCAAGAAGACCACCAAGCTGACCATAATGTATATCAGATAGACATCAGTTTCATTTAATACAAGCCATACATGAAAAAGTCTTTTGGTGAAAACTCCGTATAGGAGGAAGTATTTCAGTCAAATTCCCATGTACATACAATCATCCATTTAGGATGAATAATAAAAACAATATGTTCATGATGGCCAACTTGAGGCCATACTGGATGTCCAGAGGGAAATGTCCAATTTAATTTAGGACCAACAAGACATCTTAAGTCAGATATCTAATATGGCCACAACGGCAGAAATCTTTAAAATTGTGCTGTCTCAGCTTCTTTTGAACGTATCATTGTATTGACATGGGGCTTTTACATGAAGTAAATACGAATGAAGGACCTCAAGTAAGAAATGTACCTAGTGGATCTTACCGATTAAAAAAATATAGAATAAAAGAGGCAAAAACATATAATTGAGAAGAAAACAATATTTTATTTTATTTTATTTATTTATTTATTTATTTTTTTGGTTGGAGGAATTGGTGATGATTATCGTCCTTCTATTAACGTAGAGTTTAATATTGGTGACATAATACAAATGTATTATCTTTAAAGATAAAGATGGAAAGGTAAGCCAATTAACTTGCCCGTTTCATCATTTGTCTTTTTGTTTTCTATTTTTTTTTAAAAAATAAATAATGACAGAAATAGTATTAACACCAAGGACGGTATCTTCATTAAGTCCTAGTAATTCAATTTCAAAATAATCTGAGAAAGATGATAAGGTAAAGAAACTAGATACTTCAATAGCTTATGAACTAAATATAAATAACAACCGTATTGCAACTTTAGGTGAACCAATAAAATTAATCGATACAGTTATTAATAGATTTATGCAAAGGCGTGTTGATGGACAAATACGAAGGATAATAATTTGAACGATATTAAAAGATGAAGAAAAGAGACTAATAAGAAATAAATAGTTGTTGATAATAATAAATTTTTTTTAAAGATGAAATGATTAATGATATAGAGCAAAAGATAACAAAATAGACAAAATTAAAGATAAAATGATTAATGATACAGAGCAAAAGATAACAAAATAGACAAACTTAAAGATGAAATGATTAATGATACAGAGCAAAAGATAACAACAAAAGCAGAAGAACTTAATAATAAAGTACATAAACATATTTTAGAACTTAGTGAGAGAACTAGTTTACTTAAAACATGTTTAGAAAAAGACATACAGACAGCATTAACTCAATGAAACTTAGATTAAATTTAGTGCTGATATACCTGGAAATATATTACTTTTTTATTTTCGTTGTACGCAAGGAATTACTTTTTTGTTGTAACACAAAGCAAAGTGTATGCGCATGTTATAGCTGGCAAAGAAGATATACGATCACAAACAAATGCTTTTTTTTCTTATTTGTTTTTATGTTGAGATTAGACCAGAAACACCAAGTATTACAGATGGATTTATACTTAATCCATCACCTTTTGTCGATTTCGAGATATATAGAATAGAATATCCTCTAAATATTAATGAATCTAAAGATTATTATGATATTCACATATATACAACCTGTTTATATACAATGTTTGTTATAAATTAAACATCAAAGCCTCATATAAGTTTGAAATTTATGTTGGATTACTAACAATTAATAATTTAAATCTTGCTTCCCCGGTAGCTATAGGTAAAGAACTTATAATAAAAGTACCAACAACATACTATTTAGAAGACGGTTATATGTTATTGTTCCAGTCTGAGAAGTTAAATATCCAGAGCAGCAGTAATAATCGGTTGAGCAATTTGAAATGCTTTACCATTCACACGATGTAATTTTCTATTTCAGTTATTTGATCCTAATAAATGTAAAGCAGAAATAGACGAAAAAGCAAATGAGGAATTGCAGAAAAATATAATGAGCTCAATGAACGCAGAACAAATACATTCGATAACAGAAATGAAACATTAAGTAAGCAGTGTTTGGTTAGTCAGTGTTTAAATTATTTGGATAAAGCTTTTGATCTATATTCTTCTACTAATCCAGATCACAGTGCCACTTTAGCAATACCTAGGCAACCCTAACTTAGTTTTTTTTTTAACAACCTTCTGATAAACAGATAGTTTATGAGTATGTTTTTTTATTGCCGCTGTAATGAGAGCTAATGTTTATATTAGCTATCCATTTCTTTGAGAAATGAGCGGACTGCTTGGCGGGGACTGCTTCGTAAAAGTTCTATAATAATTACAAAAATGAACTAAATAAATAGGATAACAATAAATGAAAAATAGATAACTCTCATAAACAAGAAAAATACCACAGGCTGTTAAGTATCTTAATCCAACATATCATGTGACTGCACACATTCCAAGTGGTATTGAACCTTAGCAACACTTACAAGTTGCAATACCGTGATTAGGACATAATCTTTTTAAATTGTACCGGGTAGTTTTTTAATCGATCGATATAAAGGTTAAAGAAGATGCAAATAATTCAGCTGTAAACAATCTTGGAAGAATGCTGATGAAGAACTTAAGCTTTTCTTACATTTGTTATGATGTTTTCAAGCTGAATGATTGCAACATTTTCTTGAAGTATAATAAGTTGTGGTTACTAAGGTCTGTGAGAAGAAATAAAATAGAGCAAGGTATAATGAACGAAAAACTAAGAAAGTTAAGATCAGGAGCAGGTAATGCACAAAAGGCTGGTACCGAAGCTGTTCACTTTGTTATATACTCGAAGAAATTGAATATTACACTAGATTTACATACACTGACATATCATTGTCCGATGTATCCTTATGCTCTTCTTCAGGATTTTAGATTTCTGATTACTTTGGGTAAAGCATCCGAATTGATAGAAGGTGCAAACTAAGATTATGAATTGGTGAATATTTATCTCCAGTAGGATACGGTTACTTCTGAGCTATTGGCTTATTATGTAATTGATAGAAATGGAATTGCGTTCTGTTATGATTATATCACAAAAGAGAGAATTATTGATATAGCTGCTAATACCACCTAAACAAATGTAATTCTTGTATCGCAAGGAGTCTTAATACTGAGGAACTGATCTTGAGAAGTATTTCAGTCCAGCAATAGAACCAATAATGATTACTGTGGACGGATTATCTGATGTTTTATTCACAGGGGTATATGTTGGGTCAGAACTTAACATGTATATTTTTCTGCGATGAACGACAAAAAAAAAAAACAAAAAAAAAACAGCAACATTCGTATTAGTAATATTAGTACAAATAATTTTTATCCTGATCACTTTTGTATATGCTTCGACTTATTTATTAAGCACACATGATAATACATTGCATGGAACAGGATTAGCAAATGTTCATGAAGGAAAACACCCACAGATCAACAGAAAAGGAAACGTAGATGCACACAAAATGTATGTTTATTTTGGTTCTGATGCACAGATAAATATTTGAAACAACCAATTAAAATATATTGTCCTCTAGACCCTTATCGTAATTACTAACTATTACATTTACCTGAAATAACCCTGTAATATGATTTTACGTGGTGTTAAAATTTGCGTAAAGACAACGTTTGCACTAGATTTGATTGAAAAGAGTGTAAAAATGTGTTTGATTTTTTAAAAATTATCTGTATAACCCTTATGTACAATATGACTTAAAAGAGAAAACGCCTTTTTAGAGACGACAGAGTAATTCTAATAGAGCCATTTATAAATTAGACAAATGGCTAGAATTACTTAATAATGTACAGCAGGAAACAAATACTTTGTTTCTTATTGACGATTTGTGCAAATTTCGATGATGCCAAAAAGAAAGGAACCAACTTAACAAAGCTAACATTCAGCGGTAGGCATTATGGAAATATCTTTATGGGTGATAGTACAAAGTATTATTCTGTCATAAAAGATCTTCATGAAAATGTTTCACCGCAAAGATACATAATCAGTTGTAAAGTTACACCGATAATTTTTAGGAATGAAATTTAATTGACGTTGGTATGAAATAAGTTGCCTTTTTTCTGGTCTAAAGGATAAAAAATTAAGTTACCTATTTATTATTCTACATGAGGTTCATCTACATATGCATACCATCACGTACACCACATTTCATTAACCTACAACAAGTGGAGTTTTTTTTTAAATCGTCCTATGAGTAAGTCATGAACGGATGGACGGACATACCGACAGGACCCAGTCAAAATTCCATGCTGCATTTGCAGTAGGGACACAAATATTCTATGTCAGAGAGGGAAAATGCAAAGCTAGATTGCGTACACTCACTTAGGTAGCGTTCGTATACAATTGAACCGTAAGCTTAGCTAGAAAATGGTACGCCTGACCTATAGCTTCCATAACTATGATTTCAGGAAGTATTTTGTTCCACCTAAAGACACACAATTTAGTACACTGTGTCTTTTAACTTTTGAAATTTTTCTCTGAAGATAATATGGGTGGCCAAAAAATTATTAGTATCTTCACCTTTCTGATATATTTCCGGCTAGAAAAAAAAAGCTATTTATATGATACCAGCTTTGATGAAATTTCATACCTAAAAATGTTATGTTGGGCTATGTTACTGAATAGACTGACCACATTTTCCTCCTCCAGTATGTGCATGGTTCGCGTATTTTCATATGCAGATCAAAGAGATAACTACTCACACACAGTAATACACATCGTACACTATTTGCGAGAAAAAGAATGGTATCCCCATCCATTGCAAAGTTGAGGATCTTCTCTTCTGGACAGTACCAGACTATGTCAAAGTTAAAACACAGATGCAAGCGCTATGCTACAAGAATGACTACTTGTAGTTTGACTTCACTTTGTAAACTGCCAATAACAATATGTTCAATCACTGGAAATAGTTTACAAAGTAGAGTCTACAGCTTTATGATCCAGATCCCATTCTGAGAGAGAGAGAGAGAGAGAGAGAGAGAGAGAGAGAGAGAGAGAGAGAGAGAGAGAGAGAGAGAGAGAGAGAGAGAGAGAAAGCACATTTATTTTAAAAAGCAAATGATCTGAGAATATTACTGCTGTTTTTGCAATGAAAAGATGAGGTGAACAAAAATATTGACATTCTAAATATAAAAACCTTCTTGTTATTTTACAAAGCGATTTCGTCTTGAAAAATATTTGATAGAACTTTCATAATAAAAGAATTCATTTCGAATTTGAAGATGTATCTTGGTATAGATGACCCTTTTCATGTTAAGGAAAATAGATAGATAAACAGACAGATAAATAGACAAATTAATTTATTGATTGGTTAATGGATTGATTGGCACATACATAAATATAAATACATAAATACATGGATGAATGAAAGACAAGGAAATTCATGACAAATACAGTAATACTTTTCCAAAGAAGATAAAATAAAAAGCAAGCTATAATTAATAAACACGCAATATTTGCCTCTTGCTTTCGGTAAAATCGGATACAACACTGGACAACATGGCACTCTAATATCAGTCTTTACCCACAATAGATTGTACGTATGTAATTTCGGCTAACCCATCCAGTCTGAAAAATAGAGCAAATTAACTTGATCTTCCGTGCAAAAGTGTACATGGATAATGGCAAAAGTATTCATGGATATTGGCAAGAGACGAAATCATTTTATGATTGAGTTCTATATGTGTACCTTTAATTATTGTTTCCCACATATGTTTGGGAAAAAAAGTTGTCTGTGCAACATTGAATTTAAGTCAGACAGTAAAAAATTAAAGCATTTTTCAACACCGAATGAAGAGACTTGATTTTTCTAGAACCTATACATTTAAGTGTATCGCACGTAAATGACCTTTATGCACTACTAGTGTGATCTTATTGAGCACGCACATTGTTACTAAGAACATGTGCGATCTCAATACCACTATCCGTGTGAAAAGAATACAATTAGTTTACATTATCAAAACTTATTTTTGTTGTTGTTGCTTTCTTTAGGATTGTGGCAGTGAAACCCCATATGGTAGTAGATCTTGTGTAATTACGATGCGCCTGCCGTGCAGGATTATGTACATATTACATAATGGTCATTTACGCAGAGAAAAACAGGTTTTAACAATACATTTAGTAATTGAAGAGCCAAGACGCCAACCGAAGGTGAAATAAGAATAACTTCTACAAGCAAATGCAAAATATTATATTGTCAATGCTGTAAATTGATAACTTTCTTTCAATGTTAAGTGTATTCAAAATGTCAGTTAAATGCAGCTGTCTGTGATTAGTTTTCATGCCTTAAAAATGTGATGCATGGTCATGTTAATGCTACTTAACGTTATAAACGTGATATACTTAAGTCATGGCATTATTTGTTTAAACATACATACATACATACATACATACATACATACATACATACATACATACATACATACCTGCCTATAGACAGATATACAGACAGACAGACAGACCGATAAAGTAAAACTATACGAAATTTTAACAACCCCAGCTGAATGAAAGATAATTTAATAGAGGCAATACATTCAAGTGAAGAAATGTGTACGGCAATCCAAATGCATCTGCTCCAATCCGATTACCCTTGAAAAGAGACTCGGAGAACTAAAGGGGTA
The DNA here is from genome assembly GCA_029931535.1 of Margaritifera margaritifera. Taxonomy (NCBI): domain Eukaryota; kingdom Metazoa; phylum Mollusca; class Bivalvia; order Unionida; family Margaritiferidae; genus Margaritifera; species Margaritifera margaritifera. The sequence goes on along the minus strand of JAQPZY010000970.1, from coordinate 524,355 downwards.
CCTAAGAAAGAGAGAATACAGAAGGAAATGCATTGGCCAGGCTATGAACAAAACTTGAACCGTCGATAGAAATGTGCTCTTGAAATATAACACCAAGAAACTCAACAAAAGCACCCCTTTATGGTTACTTGCCACCCCGATACTCCAAACTTTCAACAGATCATTCAGAAGCATTGAAGAGCATATTTCAAGAAGTTCTTCTGGTTCAGTACCGTAGACCAAAAAGTCTCAAGGACCATCTGGTACGTACCAAGGTTACTTTGAACAGGACCACCGAAGAAAACACACAATTGCAAAGACAAGCGCTGCCTAATCTGCATATATATACCTGAGACTAAAGGAGTTAGCTTTATCTATCAATCAGAAATTAGGATATCGAGCCCAAAATGTAATCTGTTTCATGATATATAAAATCTGTGCCATCCAATATATATATTGGCGAAACTGTTGACTTTAGAGAACAAATAAATAACCACTAGGGTAACATTCGCATTGTGAAACACGCCCATCACTACCACTCAACCGGACACGCCCATCACTATCACTCAACCGAACATTTATTAGAGTCCCTCGAGATGCTACCGATTGAGTCTAACCCGGGGTGGACCAATATATAACGTACACGTAAGGAACGATACTGGATTATAATTCATCTGCGAATTCATATGGAATTAGGTCTAAATGAAAACATGTAATTTTCCCAATGAAGGCTTGTCAATATTTCAGTCAGGCATCAGTTTATAAACCATGTGCAAATCTTCGCGTCAATTTTTACTCGTGTAAGTACTTCTTGGCTCTTTACATGAAATTATTTTTATTATTATTTCTTGTCAGCATCCCGCTAAAATAGTCTCATGACGCATTTCCATTACTAACTTCTCCACGCATAACTTTACCGGGATATAATTTAGTACATATTATAGTTTGATTTTATACGACGTTGTTTTCTGGTATACATGGTTTCCGTCCTTTGTCTTTAATCTGGAATTAGGTCAAAACAATTTGGTTATATATATATATATATATATATATATATATATATATATATATATATATATATATATATATATTGAAGTCAGGATATATGTATAGCAACGCATGCATACAGACAGACAGACGTAGACATATAGGCAGTCAGACAGATAAGAGAAGGACTACCTGTCCGTTGTAATCAATCAAGACCCAATTTATGTCGTCTTCATAAACTGTTTGATGACCGATTTGTCGTCCGCAGTCCCACGGATCCATTACGTTAAGTACATGTGACTGTAAAGCGTGGCCAGCATGCACATTGAGAGAAATATCTTTGTTGCACGCACATAACCATACTGAGGAATATAAATGTACAGGAACTGGACATCATTTAGCGTCTATGTTACTTTTTATCATTCGTGGAAAGAACACAGACAGTTGTTATATTTGCTTCGGAAGTATCAAGCCAGCATATAATTCTCCCTTACGAAGTAGGTTTTTGGAAATAATTGTTTTGTAAATCCAACGAATATACTTCACCTAATAGCTCATATTATATATTAAACAATTTCATCAGCCTTTATTGAAAAATACGACTATCAAAATGATGTGTTATTTTAGAACAGGAGAAAGACTGATCGAAAGTTTACACCAGACAAGTTCCTGCAAGACATTCCCCTCCTTTCACTGGGATAAAAATCTTATTAAAATAGTACATGAAAATAGTACATGCATGCTTTCAATCAGTTGGAACAAGGGTTTACATTCAATGCAATGAAAGCATTTACTTTTGGGATACTAATTGAACTTTGAAACACAAAATGCTTTCTCACTCGTGCGTTTTTTTCACTCATTTTCACTGTACGAGGGATATTTGAAAAGTTTTGAATATTTTTGATAACATTTTTGTTTCTTTGAACCTGAAAATAAATTGAATGCACATCGATAGACAAAAAAACGTTTTATAAAATGATATGTAGCTGCACGTACAGTACGCCGGACACCTGCATCTATATGTGTGTGACGTAACATAGATAAATGATAGTGACGTAAAAATGTCGGAGAAGGAGAAACAGTTCTGCTACTTAGCAAAGAGCATATTGTAAAATTCAGGCGCTCTTAGGGTATTCTCTGACTGATATAAAGGCAGACTTGGATTAAGTTTACGGATTTAATTCTCTGTCATATCCTACAATTTGGAGGTGATTTCATCATTTTGAAGATAGTCGCGAATCCATGGGAGACTGTTGTCTGTGATTGGTGAGCGGGAAGTGGCTGTTATTAAGGGGCAATTGATGAAGATGCTCGATACACAGTGTAAGATATTTCTATTATCACGAGCATTAATTCGTCATCTGTTTTTAATATACTGAAGAATCATTTGAAGCTCAGAAATGTTTCTGCAAGATGCAAGGCCGGATTAAAGGCGGAGCAAATGGAGTAGTTGCTCCTGGGCCCCCGCCCATAGGGGGTCCCGCAACACCGTGATATGGTTTTTTTTTGTTGTTGTTGTTGTTGTTTGCTTGTTTGTTGGGGTTTTTTTTTTTTTTTTTTTTATTTTATTATTTTTTTGGGGGTGGGGTGGGGGTGGGGGACATTTTGAACTGCTACAGGGCCTCCTACCACCTTAATCCGGCCTTGGCAAGATGGGTCCCGCATTTGTTGACGATTGATTAAAAATAGACTCGGGTTGAAATTGTCAAAAAGTTACTCGTCAAATACGAAAAGAGTGACCAGCCACGTTTGAATGAGACTGTCACAGATGATGAAGCATGGATTTACTCTTTTGAATCCTACTCAAGAGAAACTAATAAAGTTTGGATCTGATAAAACGAGCAGATATCACAAATCTATCGACGTAGTCGGACTGTCAAGAGAGCTTTATGCACATTATTTATCGATGTAAAAGGCCCGGTCATCCAGGAACCTGTGTTTGACTCTGCTAGTGTCACAGGACATTTTTGTGCCTCCAAAGTATGGCAAAAAGTTATGGAACACTACCTATCCACCCTTCCGCACACCGGTATCAGAGATATCTAATCCATGACAAAGCACTGGCGCATAAATCCGCCGTCTTGCCAGGCTTCCTGAATGAGCACAGCATCCAGACTTTGACACATCCTAAATATAATCTTGATTTAACTTCAAGTGATTTTTGGCTGAATCCAGTTTTCAAAGATTCGTTGAGGAACCGGCAATTTGAAAGCCGCAATGCGGCTGGAAGTGCAGTTTTTATAATGTATGAGCAATATAACAAAACGTGGATACAAAATGGCATTTAATAATAGGATAATTAGACTGAGAAAGTGTGTAGAGGTGCATGGGGAGTACTTCGAGGGCATGCACCGACGTACTGTTCGCTAATAAAGAACTTTATTGTACAGCGCAATCATATTCAGAACTTTTTTAATATCCCTCGCTCATAACGCCACTTCAGTCTTACCAACTTTCTATTTTTTTTCAAGACTACTACCCATTAGGTAACTTGAATAAAATGTACAGTAGATGGAAAATCAAAAGTGTAAGGCGATATGTTGTTGTCGTCGTCGTTGTTTTTGTTTCTGTGTTGCTCTGTGTGTGTGTGTGTGTGTGTGTGTGTGTGTGTGTGTGTGTGTGTGTGTGTGTGTGTGTGTGTGTGTGTGTGCAGTCGAATCGGTATGAATCAGACTATCTTTGCTCTGCACATAGAAAACGAAAATCATGGTCATACTCACCATCATTCATGGTCACATATTTGAAATGGTATTCCACGACCCATCCAACCTAAAGAAAGAGACAATATATAACTTGATTTCAGTTCTTGTCACATATACCTCCTTTGAAAATGGGTGTCACCCATGTGTTGGGTCAGACTCCTAACTGGGAGTAGTAATTAATTACATTTTATAAGATAAAGTCACAGAAATAAGATTTATCAGATACATGACGCTTGAACACTGCGCCTCACACCAGAGCCCGACAGTTCAGCGCTGTAATGTAAATACGAACGAGCGCCACAATTTTGAGAGCTAGTATTACATATAAATCAGGGTACAACTTGTGTAAAGAAGAAGCAGATGATTGTGGTGATGATGATGATGATGATGATGATGATGATAATAATAATAATAATAAAGAGTTTCTGACAGGGGATTGTTTTCTGAAATAGAGTGAAAGTTTCTGAATTACGTGGACATTTTTAAAGTTGTTGAAAACAATCCATTACATGTTTATGTCCGAATTTATATTTCTTTGACGTTTGCTTCTTGAACTGCTATATAGTATAACGCATACAATGTTTATGCTATTTTCTCAGTTTTCTTAGTATTTCATCGAATCATTTTCTCCTATATATTTCTTACAGAAGGATAATTTAAAAGTTGGCGAATAGTGGTGTCAAGAGAGATAATTCTGAACTCTTATGATCCCATATGAAACTATCAAGTCTGTCCTAATAGACCCGAAGTATACTTGTATATTGCAGTATATATATATATATATATATATATATATATATATATATATATATATATATATATATATATATATACATGTGTGTATGTGTATGTGTGATATTCATGTTTATGCACCTTTGTTATGAATTGAACAATAGGCAGGCAGGTCATTAACGGATATCTAGGAGACAGCAACGCTTAACAGAAAACACTGATAGAGGACAGCCTGCATCTGAGATAATAATGACAATAATAACAGAGATAGTGACTTGTCTTCTAAAAGGGCTACTTTCAGTCAGTGATATTGACAGGCAGACAGAGACAGTTACCTGTCCGTCAAAGGCCACTTTTGCCCAGTGGTATCCGCTACCATCAGCCTCCTCGTGTAGGCTTTTAAAGCAGTGACCTGGAAACAAGGTGCCATATATAGCTGAGTGTGTGTTTGGCTCAGCACGGAATGTAAGCGCCTCAGTGGCGCAAATCAAGTTCTGACCTGATCCATAGGAGACAGCAACGCTTAACAGGAACCACAGATTGAAAACAGCCTGCATCTGAAATAATAATAATAATAATAATAATAATAATAATAATAATGCTTGAAACATTTTATCTTAGATGACAGCTTGATGGCAAGAGTCGGGTGTAAGAAAATAAATTGAGATTTCTTTTAATGTAGACCTTGTTCTTACCTCTTTTGATTTAAAGAACCAAATTATTAGATGCAGTGCTAATCCCGTGGTTTATATATCAAACTACAATCACTTTTCTGCGTTAGATAAAATTGTAATATTTGCACATACTTCCGTTTCTAGACACGGTAGTCGTGATCGGACGCATATTTATCTTAGACATCAGCACGACGGTTTTGCACTTTTAACCTATACCTTTAAATCGAGATATGGGTGAGGTTGCAATTCCAAAAGAAGACGAGACACCAAATATTTTGAATAATCAAAATCTCTTTCGCAAGATATCTCCTTCCAAAAGTTAAACCATAATTAATCGTTTGGTCTCAACGTTGACTTCACGCTGCACAGGTTCTGCTCCTCAGTCTTTTCTAACCGTTCTTGAACACGTTAAAGTGTAAGAGGATATCTGGGACCCCATTTGAATATCTATTAAAATGTGTTTACAAAATGAACTGAAAGATGGATGATAGCATGACTTCAAATGATATGAGATACTTCAATGCATTTGTGTCGTTCAAATTGGGATTACCTCTTTCTGCACTGCATGTTAGTTATATTGCTTTTTGGACATATTGTTGTTTCGAATAAACAACTCTCTGAAGGAAACAATTTAAAAAAGCCAACGGCAGAAAATAAAAATTAATATGAAAATGCTAAATATGTACTGGTTGCTTTATTGATGATGCATATGTACTTTTAACCCAGTTGTTACAATAGTTGTAATACAAAAGTAGCTGCTTACCATGCAATACAGACTTATAGGGAAAATGGATTAGAATAATACTGTTAAAACTGTATTCAATGATGACGTTAGCCAGCTTGAACGATGAAAACCTTTTCTTGTCTTCTTTTATATCAGTCCTTAACGGCATTGCATTATTTTTTCTTAAATATGTTTTCGCTGGCTTTCATGTATAAAGTGTTTGCACAATGAAAACATTTGCTTTGTTATTCAGGATTGCATAGGTCAAAAGATACACATGGTATGACATGATCAATATAAAGGTCGTTATCAGTGATACCTTAAGGTCTTGTGAAGCTTAGCCATCTTAGTTAAAAATCTCGGGGTGGGGGTGGGGGACTCCAAATATTTTCAAATTCGTATCTGATTTAATGTTTGCTCTTAACGCACCTAAAATTCTAACTCCTGTTGTTTTAATTAATCTGACATTTTCATCATTGTGGTATTTTTGTCTCGTGTGTCTTGTACTCTTTATAATGCTTTCTCTTTGCTATTTACAGCTTTTATTGTATGCATTTTTACAGAGTTTACATTTAATTTGTATTTTTGTTAAGCTCGGTTACAGGTTTTACTTTCCCACATTTAGAACATGTCTCGAAATCCGTCAATTTTATTGAAGAAATTAGATTTCGAATTACTTTTTACTACTCAAAGTTACATTGTAAAATCAACTTACAGGAAATCATTTTAAAATCTTTAAATCATGTTTTGTTATCTTTCCAAATTTATTTGTAATGTAAATGGATGGCGAATAAGACAAAATTAAAGATGAATCTAGGTTTAGGAAATCTCCTGAAAAGATTGCTCCACAAAAGACAAATTATTCACTTAGAGATGAACTAGGCAGACAGCTTGAAAAACGTTCAGAAGAATGAAAAAAGTACAAACTAAACGATTAAAAGCAGAACATGAAAAGTTTCAAACGTCGACGACTATGCAAAACACAGCATCAAAGGATGAAAGAAATATTACAACTATGTCTTTGTCCAATCCGTGAAGTCCAAACAGTAGCGCATTCTATTTGATAGGAAGTGTAGATGTCTTGGGAATATTGTTCATTTAGTAAAACAAAGCAAAGTTGTTTCTGTTTTTTTAAAGCTGACGAGACAACAAAGCATGTACAAAGCAAGTAATTAGAGAACATGAAAAATCAACACCATTAAAAAAATACATGACAAGACTTTGTCTACACATAGCCTGATTCTAGGAATATTTTCACTTTTCAGGTAATAAATGGCACATCTTTACCCACAGACAAATGTCGAGTGAAACTAAAAACACTACCAACTCTATTTACCATGCAGCACTTAAATCTGCTCTCAAAGTTGCATACATCATGTATTCAAAGAGGTTCAATAGGATCGACATCAAGCATGAATATTGGAGAAATCGCAAACAAAATATTTCTCCATTTTCACACAGATCACAACCGACTATATTAATAGCACGTGGACCTTTACCTGACAAAGTTGTTAACACTGAGGAGGCAAAGGGAAAATAATGTTAAAGCACAGTGTGTCAAAGGCATAGTGAAACTTAAACGTTTTGTAGCTAAAATACAGTATTATTTTGTCTACATACAAATGTCTACTTAAACAAAAAATACATAACCAACACAATTTAATACGCAACATCACGCTTTAATCTTGCTGTGGACTACAGCATGCTTTCGAACAAGTTTTGAGGTTTATAACTAGACCATCATCTAACATGAATACTGAAGAAGTTGTAAAGCTGTTCATTCTAGTTTCTTTTAGACATTTCACAATCGACTGCATAATAGCATGTGGACTTTCACCTGACATACTTGTTACTCAATTACATGGATAGATGAGTACTTTCAGATCAAAGGCTTATGCAACCAGTATATGTGCACAGCACAATTACATTTCTGTTTTACAAAGCAAACTAAAGAAAAATATGAAAAATCCAACATTACAGCCTATAATGGCGAATAATGTGCAAAGTGTTATAGACGATCTTAAGTCTGGGACCACACCCGAGATATTAGTTATCAATTATGAATAGATTTTTGTTCCATCCGGTTTTGCGGAATACAAGTCACACACAAAGACATATCCTACGGAAGCGAAGATCTTATCAAGTTAAATGACTACAACATCTTCATAACATACAAAGATCTCTGATTACCCTTTTTGGTTAGGACAAATTGGATTGAACAAGGCATGACAAATGATAAAGTTACTATAAGGGGCGGGTAATATACAAATTACTCGTACTGAAGCTGTACAGTTCACTGTGTATGGAAACACATTTACCATACCATTACACTTTAAAATACTAAGAGATCACGGTCCATTGTATCCTACTGCTCTTCCACGGCATTTCGGATTAAAGATTACACAACATCCAGTAAAGCTGTAGAACGTGGAAACCAAACATACAGACTGGAAAACCTTTGTCTCCAGTACAATACGACAACTTCTGAATCAATTGCGCAATCAGTTAATGAAAAGACCAGAACGGAAATGCTTTCTTGTACGACCACATTGTAAGAGAGAGGAATATCTACATAGCAGCCAAGTTTAAAAACTCATCAATAGAAACAAATCTTAGCTACTATAGACGGCTTGATATATACTGTTTATTTCCAGGATTTCCAATTAAAACAACAGTGTTCAGAGGTGACATATAATTTCTTTGATGATCAAGAAAAGCACAAAGAAATTAACAATACTATTGTTGAGTTTTTTTTAAAGCAAATATCAATTGCATCTGGTTTGATTTGAGCAGTAATCATGATAATAAATTGCACGGAAGTTGTCTTAAAATAATTAACATTCAACAAGGTATCCACATGTAAATCAATAGAAAAGAAAATGTAGCCTTACAACGTGATAGTATATTGAGTAATTAATTGTGCTTGACTATGTTTGCATTGAATCAGACAGAGGCTGAGTTCAAAATTGTTTGCAATATCAACATTCTATGTCCAACTTTTTCTGTATTATAAGAGACTTCAAGCAGACAATTGCTAATGAAAGATGAAAAGACAAATTAGACAAAATGGTCTGATGAACTGATTGATATCTGTCAAAGAACCAACATTATGTGTAGTTTTCTTTTTGTTGTTATTGTAAATGAGTGAGCATTCTCTGTACATTTCGAATTTCAAATTCTTTTTGATCACGTAATTTTGTATTCGTTCACAAAATATTTTCGTCTTTATCTCTCCAGAATTAATAAAGATTTGACCTTAATACTCAAAACTCTCTAACTGGAATACCAATCAATTCATCGTCAATAAGTCCAGGAACTTTCTTAATCATTTGTGGTAATTAGGATATCCACTAATGCCACAGAACTTGATGTTATCTTTCATGTCATTATACAAGTTTTCTATCTTAACAAGAATGCATAAAAAATCAGTATCAGTCATTAACAGCCTTATTCTATCAGCGTATTTATTTTGCAATTTGTTGTAGTAGAATTCATAAATACGACCATTTTGATAACTCTAACACTAAATCCACCGTAAATTGGTTTTATTATTTGATTTTCTTGTTGTACAAACTGACGTACTATAAATAATCGCCAATAATTGTTCTCCTTGTAAACGATAGCTGTTTCTGGCATTTATTAATTTTTTTTAATCTGTAGATATTTTTATTTTATTTTTTCCCTTAAATTCGCCATCTGTTTACTTAATACACTGTTATTCATTAATTTTAAGAATAAAATCTTTATCAAAATAAATTGTCTCTTTTTGTAGCAGTAAGTTCACAGTTACCATACCATTATCTATATGTGTGTAATGTTTATTATTGGATCCTGTCAAACGTCAATTTTGTGTGTTCGCTTATTTTCTGTCCAAATTTGGTATGTAAAATGTCAAATAAACGTTCAATGACATTATTAATTTCAGCCTGTTCAATACATTTAGTAACATTGTCTTGTAATGAAATAATATATATATATATATATATATATATATATATATATATATATATATATATATATATATATATATATATATATATATATATATATATATATATATACTCAATTCACTCTACCTACTGGGCGGGTAGTTTTTTTTTTAAAGTTGTATCCTCAAGTCTAACAGGTTTCACGGAGTCTAGTAGCCAAAAGTTTCGGAATGATGATCTTAAAATATGGTTCAATTTGATTGAAACAATTTTACAAATTTTACAAATCTTGATTTAAAGTTTTATTTCAATTCCTATTAAACAAATCTCTAAGTCATTTTGTGACAATTCTATTAAAGTTTTGCGTATTCATACGTCTCATGTACTTTCTAGTTGGAAGACATGTCAAAGAGGGTTGTACTTTTTTCAAACTTGTTTTGCTTTTGAATCCTCGATTATATAAGTCTTAATTTTGATTATTTTGGTAATAAAAAATTTAATTCAATCTATATTTAACTAATTTGCATTTTTAAACATTTCCAGTAATTGTTTAATATGAACAAAAATTAATATATTACATTTTGGCACAAACGTTAGCAAACACCTCGAACCCAGGTGCTTGGCCCTGATAATTTGTTTTGCTCCTCACCAGCTGAAAGAACATCCCTTCTCCTCCGCGCTGGTTTTTATTTGCCAGCACAAAGGAACTCGAACCCACTCACTAATGTTGCCAGCCTGAGTTCAAGTTGTATGTACTTTGAAAGACCTAGACCACTGAGGGCATGACGACAACAGAGGTTAAGCATTACCCAACACTGCTTGCAGATTCTCGCAAATTCGAGCCCTGCAATCTGACAGATGGCCAGCGCACCAGATCTCTGGGCACTCCTACAGATTTTAAACATACATCTGTGATTTATATAGAAACCATAGCCTGTACTGCAGATAACGTCGATGATGTAAAGTTACACATAATATAATGATGCAATAAACGGATGTAATCGTGCCGAAGCAATTTGTAGCGAAAGTACGATCAATGGAACAAATTCGTGAGAGCCAACTAGTTATATATTTGTTTTCCTTTGAACACCTCTCTCTTGTGGACACATTTGTATTAAAACCACGGTTCCAGCATATATCATCTCCATATATTATAACTTACTGCAGTTAAAGCAAGATCTTTTCTTATAATTTACCCTCTGCAGTATAGTTTGAAATAGTAGATAAACATTAATATGTAATGCAAAGGTATATTATCTCCAACTACAGAAGAGTCTAAAGCAATGTTACGGTCTTGCTAATGGTTTATATCTAGAACAAAATACTTATTTCACAAAATCTGTAACTATATTAAAATCTTAATTTTTTTTATAGTATTGCTATTTGTCCGTACCAGAGACTATAGGAAAAATATGTATTTAGTGCAGTAATGCCTTGCTGCAGCCTGAAGCAATTAATCTGTTATTTTTGCCACTTGGGAATACAATTTCTCGCCGGATAGTATGGTAAGGAGCCAAAATAAACTCAATTAGACAATAATGTAATATCTTGTACTTTAGTGTGAGTAGTCTAGTGATTTTAATGATTTCAAGAAAATGATTGGTCCAGAAATATTGTCGTATTCTACACGAGATGGCAGTATATAAAATTATGAGCGATCAAGTGATTTTCAATTTTGATTGTTAACGTTCTTGTATCTATACACGAGGACATTAAAACGCAAACTATCATTGGTCTAGGTCTAGTGATTTTCAATTTTGATTTCTAATTTTGATTTTTAAGAACGTTAAAATACAAAACGTGATTTGTCTAGGCCTTTCAATATACATACAACTTATATCAACCGTTAATTCTCGGCTGTAGAAACAGTTTGACACCATACTTAAACGTCAACCTTTTTCGATGACCGACTACTCAAACTAGATATAAGCATAAACGTTTCCATTTTGTACCGAAATCTATATTCGTAATATAACATGATTTGGTTGTGATGACCGAGCTAGAACGCTCCCAATCTGAGCAAAATAGCTGCAAGTAAGGTGGTGAGAGTTAGGGGGCCTCCAAAAATAAGAATTACATTGGTGGATTATTGATGATAATATATTTGAAGCTTCCTAACATGCATTTCTGGAATGTTCGTGGCGACTTTTAATCGCAATGAGATTATCATCCACATGAGTAATGGAGTAATGAGCATCCTATTCAGTATGATAGATAAAAGTATCATTAATGCAAATACATATGGAAAGAAGTCTATTGGACTAAAATGCCGTCCTATAATCTTTCGTTATTATATTTCACGATTATGACCTTCTATTTTCTGTTGATGCGATCGATATTTCCAGAAACTACTTTCTAAGGTCATTGACATTTTTAAAATTTAAAATACAAGCAGAACCCCAGCTCCACCTCCATCTCAATATCTCTAAACGACACAAACGTAACTTGTATGCATTTCTAAATTTAGCTGCACCAGATGTTCTAAAATATTTTTAATGTCACATATTTTTTTTGTTGATACGAACGTTTTGTGCCGATAATTTGGTTCGAAAGAGAGATGGGAAGAGACACCTGTGCAATCATCAATATTGCTCATATATGACTAAATTGCGTAATTCAGGCATTTGATATAACATAATGTAGAATCCCAATAATTTAGACCTAGAAGAAAAATAGATTACTACATTATTTTCAATAGGTAAATTTACACACACAAAAAAAAACAGAAGAAGAACAATCCATTATTGTTCCTGTAGATAAAAAAGAAAATCATAATCAGATAAAGATGATAATGGCGATATTGATGGTGATAATGATGCTGATGACGATTCTTCTTCTTCTTTTCTTCTTCTGCTTCTTCTTCTTCTTCTCATTATTATTATTATTTTTATTAATACTAGTAGTAGTAGTAGAAGTATTTGTAGTAGTAGTAGTAGCAAATGACTGAGATTTGAAACTGTTACTGTTCCACTACACTGCATTTCTGTATGTATCTTTTTGCGTATGTATGTACTGCACACCAGCAGGGAATTATACTTATACATTTGTTGCACTTTACATTGCTTATTCATTACAGATTTGTAACCCTTATCAGATATCTTGAAACCTTGAAATGGCATTGGACTTTATTGTTACAAAGTGTACTTATTGGCAAAGCTCGTAATGTATATATTTCACTGTCGGTACAGCAAAGTACTGATTGTGATGTGGTTAAGGAGTACATCTTGAATGCTTATGAGTTGGTACCTATCGACAAAAGTTTAGGAATTGTAGAAAAAGAAACTGGACAAACTCATGTCGAATTGCAAGGGAAAAAGAACAACTGTTTGATAGGTGGTGCTCAGCCAAGAAGGTTGATCAAGATTACGATAACCTCAGACAGCTCGTCTTAACTGAAGAGTTCAAGAGGTGCATCCATAGTGATGTTAAGACCTATCTTGACAAGCAGAAAGTGGAAACTTTGGAAGATGCTGCTCGTATGGCTGATGATTATTCCTTAACTCACAAAATTTAATTTGGCAATAAGTCTTCCTCTCAGCAGTTTTCTGGTAAAAAAAAAAAAAAATTCAGTCTCAAACGAGTACTTCTAACTTTCAAAACAGCACGACTGTTAGGAATCTATCATCTGATAAGACTGATCAGAAAACCTTATCTCTTGTAAAAATAAAGGGCACGTCATTTCTGATTGCTTCAGGTTGAAAAATAAGCAACATAATAAAGACAGAACTATTCCAAATGCTCCTATATCAAAGAGGTCAGGGTCACTGTCTTGTGTTAAAAGCAATACATTTCTTGGGTCAAACTAACCCCAGTCTGATTCTATTTTGGAGACTTCTGAAACATTCATGTCAGAATGTTCTATATCACGTATTGGTGATTCTGCAAAATCTATTCCTACTAAAATATTAAGGGACACAGCAGCTTCTCAGAGTCTTTTGTTATCAGGTACTTTGCCTTTGTCTGAGAAGTCTTTTTCTAGTGAAAGTGTACTTATTCAGGGAGTAGAGTGCGGCTTTGTAAATGTTGATCTCCATTGTGTTAATTTGGCATCAGACTTAGTTTCCGGGCCTGTGACTGTTGGGGCATTGATTTCTTTACCTATAGATTGTATCCATTTCTTACTAAGCAATGACATAGCTAGAGATAAGGTCGTGGTCAATCCACTTGTAACTGACAAGCCTTATTTGGATCAAAAAGTTGATCCTATTGAGATTGAAATCCCTGATTTTTATCCTGTTTGTGCAGTTACCAGAGCTATGGCAAAAAGAGCTCTTGAGAATGATATTGATCAGGAAATTATTCCTTAAGCTGACACATTTATTGCTCAGTCTTTTGATGAGGTCACTTTCTCTCCTGATACTGGGCAAGCAGAAGTTTTTTATCATAGTGATCCTCTTTTTACAACTCATTCTCTCTATTCTAATCAGAGTGACAAAAGACAATCACTCATTGTGTTACAGGAACAAGATCCTGAGATCTCCTGTTTGTTTCAGAGAGTTATTAGTGAAACTGAAGCCACACAAGTTCCAGTGTGTTACTTTGTGAAAAATGGTGTCCTTTACCTAAGACCAAGTCAGGCAACCAATACTTGTTGATCATCATATGTGCGTCTACAAGATTTCCAGAGGCAATTCCTATGAGAAATATTAAAACTTAAACCATTGTGAAAGCTTTGGTGAAGTTTTTTTTACACTTGTTGGCCTTTTATGTCTGGAATTTTCCAACAAGCTATGCATGAATTAGGCATCCAACAGTTTAAATCTTCCGCCTATCACCCTGAAAGTCAAATGGCTTTGGAAAGATTTCATCACACTTTGAAGAATATGATTCAGTCGTATTGCTTTGAAACAGGAAAGGACTGGGATGAGGGTGTTCATTTGTTGTTGTTTGCTGTTAGGGAATCAGTTCAAGAGTCATTGGGTTTTAGTCCCTTTAAACTGGTTTTGGACATATTGTCTGTAGACCATTGAAATTAGTGAAATAAAAACTTATTCAAATGAAGATTCAAAGATTAATCTTCTTGACTATGTCTCTGATTTCGAATATAAGTTGTCAAAGGCTTGTGAAATAGCAGGAACTAATCTTCACACTACACAGTCAAGAATGAAATTAAGGTATGACAGAAATACACACGAAAGGAGTTTTAAGCTGGTGAGAAAGTTCTGGCTCTCTTTCCCATACCTCAAAATCCTCTTCGGGCTAAATTGTATGGTCCTTATACCGTTGAAAAGAAAGTTAGTGACTTAAAATATATTATTAACACTCCTGGGGGGCGGAAACAGAAACAACGTTGTCACATAATATAGTAAAGGAGTATTTTGACAGAGATAGCCCAGTTAATTTAGTTGTACCCGTCCCACACAGGGACGATGTCAACGATGGAATACAATCTGACTGTTCTGGTTTAACCAACCTTTGCAATTCATAAATATTGAACAATCTGAACCAGAAACTGTCACATCTACAACAACAGGAAAGAAATGAACTGAAACAGCTTTTACATGAGTATGAGCACTTGCTTCCTCATGTTCCTACACGAACAAATAAAATCTATCATGACGCTGACATTGTAGATTCTGCACAAGTAAAACAGCATCCTTACAGGATGAATCATCTCAAACTGGAATATTTGAAGAAAGAAATTCAATATTTACTGGAGAATGATTTTATAGAGCGAAGTAAAAGTAACTGGAGTTCGCCGTGTATTCTTCTGTTTTCATATGAACTCTCTTTTTGATTCTACAACTTGCAGAGCATTTACATAAATCCTTAATTCCCTTTCCTCATAAGTACTATAGTTTTAACTTCCTTGAGTAAAGCTTGTCAATGCTTTCCTTGCCTGTTTATCAAATAGTTCATTCGTGTCTGTGGTGTGCATTTCAATTTTCTCAGGCACCAGCATTGGTGTCATAATGACCCAGTAGGATGTTGTTTTTTTTGTTGGTTATATCTCATTGCTAAGTAACACAAATTTACTTTCATGCCTTGTCCATCCTATCATGGTTAAAAAAAATAAAAATATAAACAAATCTCCGTTTTATCCGATATGGTTTTAGGAGCCGGCATTATTTCTAATCTTAGTTGACATGTGAACTAGCCTGCCGCACTGTGTTTTGAAATACAGTATCCTAGCTTTTATTTTCAAGTCGTTGCAAATCAAATCATATTGATCGTCATTTACGTTAAGTCCCATTTTTATCCTTTCTCTGTGTTTTTCAATAAGTCTGAGTGAAATGCTTTCCAAACTACTAATTTAATTATTATTTAATTATTTATAAATAATTTGATTATTACTAATGCTAATTTAGATACCGCGTAACGAAAACCACCTGATATACTTTCAGTATCATCAACATATATTTGTTCAGAATCTACCATATCATTATCTACGTATGCAGGATGTTCAAATTCCTTCGGTTAAAAATCTCCTCCACCTTCATCCATTTTTGGATATTTAATACTGTGAAATGTTTAAGCTAGATCTCAATAGAAATTTGAGACGAAGAGGGACACAAGACCATTTAAGCTTTTGCACAGTACAACCACCTTAAATAGGTTTGGTTAGTTTGATATTTTGTTTTTTTTTAAAACTGGCTAACATCAAGCAATCATCTATTATTGTCCTCCTGGCAAACGATATATCTTTTTTGGCACGTGATTTTTTTTTATCTGGACAAATTGTAACCGTTGTCCGTTTCCTGATATTTTCCATCTGTTTCCCAAACACTGGATTATTCATGAATTTGAAGAAATCATTTCGAAATCATTGGTCCCTCTTTATCACAAATTTCTATTGAGATATATGTGCGAGTTTGGCCAAGGTTGCTAAGGAAACTAGACAACTCTAAGTATCTTTTTCAATTTCAAACCCAACTGCATGTTAAGCTTTAGGTTTCTGTAATGTATCCGATATTTATCTTTGTTTTTCAACGTACATAATAGTTTTGGTACAGTTGGCCTAGTACCTTGTCAATCGTTTATTAACTGCATTTTGAATAGGAGATCAATCATTTTCGTCTTGTACAAGCTTTTCTGCTACTAACGGGTAGTCCTTGAAATGGTCAAGTTGCTATCTCCAACTCTGCCTCTAAGATCCAGCCTGTTTTACTAGCACCAAAAATATTTAAAAAGTTTGTTTCTACCCACATAATTTGTTCATAACTCGACCATTTACATTTTTTAATTGACTCATTGCCCAGTGATAACAATTTTAAACGTAAACTGCATAATACATGACCTTCACATTGATCTTTCATACTGTCCATCATTTTTTATTTCTCCATCGGACATTGTCCTACCTTTGCTATCATCATTACCATATTATCCATTGTTCGCTTTAACGTATCTATGCCTTATAATGCTGGTACAACCTCTAATTCCGCTCACGAACATCAGGAACATGTCATAATCTGTCCAACGTTTTGATTTCTTATCAATAAACTTGCATCATGAGTTAAACCATGTCTACTGTAATAGCACTCTGGGTCAAGTTTGTGGTGTTTCACACATACATTCCTGAACTCCTCTAAAATGCAACATAGCATTAAGGTCTTTCTTGACGTAGTATCAGTCAAGGTTACCTATTTTGTTTAATTTGAAGTGTGACACAAAATCGTGTACATACTAGTAATCATGATCTGATATGTTCGAATCGCCCAGACATGAATTAAATGTTTATATCAATCGTAAAGACGTTTCACTTAATTGTTCAAAGCTGTCCTTATTGTTATCCATATGGGTCAATATCTCATAGCACCAACATGTTTCAGTGTTTCTGTACATTTGTCATCGTTTTAAATTTTAGCCAGCTGTTCTAATAATTGTCCCATGAACCTAAAGCTATCTACAAATATAATTGATCTGTATATTCTTACAATCTTTTCTGAACCTATCTACTATGAAATCCTCAATAAAAAACAAAGGATTTTTCTTCTTTGTTGAGTATGCTTTTTATCTCACCATCTAAACCATTTTTACAAGCTGTTTGATAAACAGATGACTGTCATAACCTGACCAGTTATGATTGAATAGTTGGATGCATTGTGGGTATCTAAATTTCAAACTACAGTCTTTATGTGCATGACCTATGTAATTACCTGTTAAATGATCATTGTCGCGAACTTTCTTTAATTAGTTTGCTCTCACAAATGTGGAATGCACTTGTTGAGTTAAAATGTTTATCGTTTTCATTTGTGAATACCATAGGTTTTGCAAACAGTTGTAAAACGCCAGTGTGCAATCAGTACCTCTTTAAACTATTGGTCGATAACATTTGTGAATTAAAATGACATACATACAGAAACCTAATGGAATTTGCTTAGCTGTTTGCACTTTCTTTGATGTACTGGTTGGATTTGTACGATCATTGCAATTTATTGGTCAGTAGCTAGTATATGAAGTGTACGGTATGATGATACTTTCAAAATCGCATTAAGCGACATATGGGATTTTCAACTGATGATGATAATTTAGAAATTTGGGATCCCTTTTCAGACATTATGTCTATCGAGTTGTCTACACTGTAAGTGCATTGAAGAATTTCAAGCAATTTTTTCATCCGTATTTGTTTCCATGATGTTTGCTCACTCGTGATGGTACCAATTTTCATAAATCTTGTATGCCAACATAATGGTATTTTTCCATTCCATGAAATAGAATAAGCATATCAAGATGCTTATCTTTTCCTTTTTCTGCCACTCTAACTACCCTCATGTATTTCATACACATTGATGAAGATGTCATATTCAAGTTCAATTGTTTTGATACACTATAATGTTATAGGGCATCAGGCAACCCAATGACTGTATGTAACTAAACTCTATTTTCGACGGTCTATCTACGTCATCACTCAGATCATTTGATTTTCGACGGTCTATCTAGGTCATCACTCAGGTTATTTTATTTTCGACGGTCTATCTACGTCATCACTCAGGTCATTTGATTTTCCACGGTCCATCTACGTCATCACTCAGGTCATTTGATTTTCCACGGTCTATCTACGTCATCACTCAGGTCATTTGATTTTCCACGGTCTATCTACGTCATCACTCAGGTCTATCTACGTCATCACTCAGGTCTATATACGTCATCACTCGGGTCATTTGGTACAGATTCAACTGCATGGAAAGAAAACAAAAACACAAAACATGTCATTCTTATTTTTCAGGTTGACATAATCTTTTTTAATTCTTCGTCCATTCAGGTAAATATATGAGCTTTTTCGATGCAAAAACATTTACTTGAATTGTCAAAAATTCAATCTTATCAAACATCAGCATCGTACTTCCGCTTATTTTCTGTCCAAATTCGGAAAGCAATGTCAAAACAAACGTTTAATGACACAGCCCATTTCACCTCTGTACATTATGTTGATAGGTCTTGTCCTATGATAAAATTTCTTGTATTCAACCTTCTCTTCCTCCTGTATTGGTCTCTTCATATATCTAATCATTAAATCTTGATAAACGTTTACGAAATAATAATGACGGATTTTTCAAACTGCTTTTTTCAAATAGCTTTAAGTGTCGTTAAAAACATTGACACAAATCTTGATTGCTACCCTACCGCTGTAAAATCTGTATTCCTTTACATTTCACTTGAAATAATCTATAAGCCTTTCAGTGACGGTCCTGTTTACATTTTGATTATTCATTCGTCTCGATTCTTTACAAGTTTCTAATCGTGCTAAAGAAAGTTTAAATGCTTTATAACATGTTTTGGAATAGGTTAATCAAGTAAAGAAGTCTTCATCTATGATTTATTTATCAAGCAAAATTTCAATATATTTTACTACTACTAAATATTTAAATGTCTCCGAAAAAAGATAGATTTGAGCTTTTACCATACATTTTAGTAAAAGCCCACTTCAGCACCTAAAGCTTCTTCCCCTTGCGAGTAGTATATAGGAAATAAACCACTTGCCAACCACAGGGTGTAATTGCAGATCTTTTTTCGACAAGATTATAATTTGTCCTAAATTTGCACAAGATCAGCTCCTGCCAAATGTCTTTATGCAATTATGTTTCTTCTTGTAGCGCTTTCGTAGCAACTTTTGTTTTGAAATCTATCGTGTAGTATTTTTGATCTGTGGCTTTGAGGTACTAAAGTGATGCCCCATTTAATATGCAAACTATTTTACCGATTGTTTGTCTCGAGTCATTAATCATTGGCTTAGAAATCCAGCTATTATACTACTGAGCTATTTAAGCCAGTTACTATTACTGTAATAAATAATCAATGTGAAAATTGGTTTTCTCTTCCAGTCTGTGCACTCTACTGAATTTATATTTATCAGCAGCAATCCTTGCAACAGGATTTCAATGTGTTTGACTTTGAGATTAGGTATTAGGTCAAAGTATTTTCATAGTATTATTCAATAAAATTCGAGACTCTGAGATCCAGTTTAGTATTTTGATGTAACCTTTGAAAACATCACACATAACAATTTCCCTTGGACTCCATATTTCACACACAAATGACCTCTAACACAGCCGACACTTTCTTTGAACAGCATCATGGAACGTAGGTAAGACAACTGCGCGCAAAGTAAAACCAAAATTACACCTGCAAAAAAAAAAGAAAGAAGCAAATTCAGTGATTTTTTTATCCCTCACCTACTGTGGTAAGGTCATAAAAAGTTCAAAATCATGAATCTGACTATGACTTTGTAGACGTTAACCAATTTTCATCTTAGAGAAAACGTGTCGAAAAGACCTACAATGTAGTACACAACAACCATGCATATGTGTATACCAAGTTCCATGGCTTAATTTACACATACACATATGTGTATACCAAGTTCCATGGCTTAATTTTAAACAACTATAAGGTTACAGAGTGAAAAAGAAAGCGTGATGGAAAGCAAAACTATTGAGCCGTTACGTTTACCTAGAAGAAAGCACTCCCAATGTGGTACGCGCACACATTCTGGTGATGATGTACAAGTACACCATGTTCATCTCTTAATCTCCAACGGGTTTAAAGTTCTAGAGCGGAAGGGAAAGTGTGATGGACGGACAGACGGATGGAAGCGCGAATTTCTTCGAAAAGGCGGGTGACAAAAAAAAAAAAAAAAAAAAAAAAAAGTTGGAACCTTCCGAACTGACGCCTGGAGCATTTAATCACTCTGATGCATTTTATATAGACTTAGATGTTGATTTACGATAAAAATTTATTTCTGTGCTACACTGTATTTTATTAGAGTTCTGCGGGGAAAATTGGCTTCTCTGTTGAAGTCCTCTTTTTCAATCCATACTTTTTTTTTTCCGCACCCATCTCATCTTCCATCTTTCAAGAATTATATACTTTCATCTACTTTGTTTTCAAATACAAGTATTGTGCTGAAACTGTTGGATTAATTTATCGACTATAAATGTTTTTCTTTTCTATCTTTGTCATTGATGTTTTCTTTTTATCTTTAAATCACAACTGTGCGTATATTTTGAGTTTTGTCACATGATGCTCTCTTTGTGTATTTCCAAATCATTATTCGCTTTGCTTCTTTTTAGTGCAAAGCATCTTCTTAGTTTTGCGTCACTTCTTTCTGACAATTTAGTTTGACAAAAACTTCCGTATTTCTATTGTCTTCCAGCTTGTACATCAATTCTGTAATGTTGAATGATTTTACTTCCTTGCGTATTTTTTTTTTATTTTTTTTTTTTGCAATAGCTTAGCATTTAGTTTAGTTAGCAAGACATTTTAAGTGCATATGAAGTTTATTTGTGCTGTTTAGTTGCTTTTTTTCCAAAATATGTCTATGTCGTGTTCATTTTAATCACATGGTTTATTTACTATGTGATCCGCAACTTTAGTATGATCTCGTGCTCTGTGTATAAGTGTGCCCATTAAAAATTATTTTAGTTATATTTATATAGTTTGTTTTATTAGTTAACGATGTGATCTTATGTAACTTTCATCTTTTACTTGTTTTTTCAAAATGTTTTGACAGTCATCTTATAGCTGTATGCCGCTGATGCTAAGTTGTCGAATACCAAGTGCCCACTAAACTCACTGGTCTCGAAACAAAGTTCTACCTGAGATTGGGCTAGACGAAAACGATCCTTTATTTCTCCTACGCGGATCCAAGGAAGTCTAATTGTGCATACCTTTCGTATTGCTGATTGGTTAGATATTTAGAGGAAGTTACTTGTTATTGGCTATCTCGTTTTACGAAAGAAGGGCTAGAAAAATTCCGGCTACCCCGTTTTGCGGAAAAAAAGCAAGCAGGAGTTTGAAATGGGGTCTGACGGTTGTGCTGGGAGCCCTGCTCAAACCTTTATGGCAGGGGAACATAGACCTCTCAAGCTGGGGCGTTTCTAAACCAGTTTAGGCGAGCCTGGCACCGCGGCCAACAACCAGTGTTGTTGATCCCCATGATCTTAGAAGGGCATTGTAGAGATTACACCAGCGAAAAGGGACATTGCGTCAAGCTAAGGCTCTTTCAATAGATTATTACTGTGCTGCAGGGAAACCTTTTTCAAGTATCTAAAGCGGCATCTCTACGGAGGTGAAGAAATTCTTTGCTATCTTGGCGACAGCTTCCAAAAGTCTCTGCAAAAGTCTCTGTCGCTATCACCACATACGACATTTCTGAATCCACGACGGGAAGCTCTAGTGGTCAAGCAGGGGAATGTACTCTGCAGCTTAAGTCGGAAACAAGGGGCAGCAGCGTAAAAGAGGGGACTGACCAACCCTTCTGCTATATGGCTGCTTTCTGGCTGCAACAACTTTTATGCCATCTTCATCACCATCGCTGAATGTGGAAGCAGCAGAAAATCCATTTTAGTCTAAGCCCCGAAATAGCTTCTCCAAACTGGAATGAAGGTGTTTCCATTCTACCGCTTTATCAAAGGTCAAACTTCATCTTTCGTCGTCTGACCAGTAGGTGGAACAGAGATGTGGACCCTAAAAAGGAGGAGATTGATCTGATGATATCGGCTCCTCTTGGAACTCATTTGAGTCAATTTAAATTGAGAGTTCTGCTGACAAGGCAAGAGAAAACTATCCATTTCTTTCTCACTCCTTGGAAAATGGGATTGACTGTCCCTCTCGAACCAGAGGAGAGGAGTGACGGTCTCTTCCTTTTCCTTCAAACTGGGGATGAGAAGGCCCTATGGCCTGCTCGGTCCGCCAACCTATGGTGACACGGAAAACACATCTATGGTGCATTGCGGGGCGAAAGGTGACATTGCTGACTCACACTGGGTGACGGAAGTTCCCAAGCCACGTAGGGATTGAACAGAAAAAAAGGGAGGGGGGAGTCGCCCCGATCCATTTCACTAAACCGATTATCAAAGCCCGGTATCCGAGTAGATCACTGGTGACCGGTGACCGATGCCTAAACCCGGTGCGCGGTGACATACACCGCATGGCGGTACCTGTTACCCTGTCACCGATCACCAGCGAATGACCAGTCAGGCATCGTAGATCTGTTTGATGATTCTCTATCCAGAGAACTCGTCTCCGATGAAAGAGACACCTCGAATTATGTGCAGGTCTACGCAAGCGAGAATATAACGGAGCTTTCCTTGCGCCAGAAAAGTGGGACTCGTACACGGGAGTTGGCGACTTGTGTACATCGGAAAGCCACCCTGACTCCTCTCTCACGAGAGCTGATGCTTTCCTTACACCGTTAAATGTCACTGATCCCTCTCACATGGGAGAAGATGACTTCCTTACAGATCCCTCCATCACAATAGCTGGCGACTTCGTTACTCCGGGAAGTGTCGTTGATCCCTCCTGGGAATGCAGGAGATCTTCCTGAGAAGAAGAGGATGATGCAGCTCCCTTCTTCCTGCCTCTATAGGAGCGGCGGCATTTTGTCGAATTCCACACTTTATCTGACTATAAGCCACAGAAAGGGCTGGCGTGTGCACAAAACCCTCAATACTAACAAACGATAACGCCAATAAATCTAAAACACGTAAGAGCTGGGTAAAATATGTCAAATGCAGCACAGAAATGTATACAATCGACGGCAATTACGCCAAAAGACACTTTCAATAGGAACAAGAGTCCCTCGAAGGGACTAACGCTGACAAGATTTTCCAGGAAACAAAATAAGACAATCTCTCCTTTTTAATTGCTGAGCGTTGAAACCATCTCTGATATTCAGGGGCAATAACGATATTTTTAGAATGTCCGCAATGGCAGCCATATTAGATGTAAAATCGACACCAATTCATATAGGGCCAACAACATCATAAAAAGTCTTTTGGTGAAAATCCTATGTTGATATGATCATCCATTCAGGAGGAGTAGCGATAACACGATTTTCAAGATACCCATCGAAACGAAAATATTGGATGTAAGATCGGCACCATTTTCATTTAGGTCCAACTAGATATCATAAGAAGTCTTTTGGTGAAATCCCAGTGTCGATATGACCGTCCACACAGGAGGAGTCACTACAGCAATATTTTTAAGAGAGCCACCATAGAGGCCATATTAGAAGTCAGATTAGCACCATTTCCATTTAGGACCAACTAGGCTTCATAAGAAGTCTTCTTCTGACAAACTCCTATCAATATGCTTTCCTTTCAACAGTGACAAAATGTTCAAGATGGCTGCCATGGCGGCCATATTGGACTTCAGAAAGGCACCATTTTCATTTACTAGCAACTAGACATCATGAGAAGTTGACATGACCGTCCGTTCAGGAGGAGTAAAGATAACAATATTTTCAGACAGAGTGCTGTGGCAGCCATATTGGATGTCCGAGCTGTACCATTTTCATTTGGAACCAAGTAGACCTTGGGATAAATATGTGTGCAAAGTTTTATGGCAACTTTACAAGTAGTTAAGAAGGAGTAGTGATAACAATCTTGTGCTAACGGACAGACGGATGATTGACAACAGGCCATCCAATAAGCTTTCTTGGCCTATGACCAGTACAGTTAAAAATTGTCGAGTGGCTAGACAAAAGTGATATTCGCACGAAGTACAAGGAAAAGAAGAATGATATTTCAATGGATATGAAGATGGAAGTAACTAAGGTATCTAACTGGGACCATGTTTATTTTTTTTTCTCCTATTACTAAGTCACCTTGGTCTGGGGACTTGCGTCACTAAAAGTGAAAGCAAGGTAATAATAACAGATAATGTATTACTATTATTAAAATCCGGTACAGGAGATTTTTTCTTAATCTGAAAGTTAAGGTCTCTGAATTTCTGCTTTTTCGGTAATTCGGCTTACAAGTCGGGGGAAGGGAGTTTAATAACACAAACGTGTAGATGTTTGCTATAAAACAAAATGATCCAAGCATAGCGTTACCAAAATATTTATTGACATTAAAATCTTTGATGCATTAGAACGTGCAATATAACGAGTCATGGATCACGCCAATCAACAATTACTTTTCAGATTCCTATATGTGTATGATCGTGTTTTCCAGTGTGGAACACCGGTGCAGGATAGTTCTATCCTGCTTCACACGTGACCTTTATCCTGGCTCGTGAACTTTATCGACCTTCTACTGCGAGCATAGTGAACACAAAGTAGCAAAAACTTCCCAATTTCAATCATCAACTTGAACATTCTTTCACAATAATCAAGAGAAACATTAATTGTAACACAGTTACGTACTTAAACGAGCAGTGGTTGAAGTTAAGTGTTCCACAAACAGACCGTTTCGCACTGATCGATCTGGATACATGTACGGTTTCTTTAGCACATTTCTAGCCAAAAGAGCTGTTGTTGTATATGTTATTTTTAAAAAATTCATATTCTCATTATTATGGTTGAAGGGTAAATCAATTCAAGATCAAAGTTGAATCGAGGACTGTTTGATTATTTTTGTCTGTCTCGATGAATCTTCAGGATAAAAGTGAACTTTATTTGTTGACCTGTTTACATTTGTACCATTGCGCAAGCTATCTGCAGTACACAATTCAGTCGATGTGTATTTTACCATTACCGTAGCAATTGCAACCACTGTTCTTTCAAAGCTAAAATGTGTTTAAACGTCACTGAAAGTGTACACAAAATTTTTCAGTGCAAACCTAACTTTTTACCCTCTCTCTTAGGATAAGGAAATTTTCAATGGGTGTTCTGCAGTTTGAAAGTTACAGCAGTATTCACAATACGCCATTTTTACTTACGCTCTCATTTTTCGTTCAGAAATGTGCGAAAAAGAATCTATCATTATGCTTCAGTGTAGGATAGGAAACTTCCACCTTCGAGATCAGAATTTTGCGCCAGACACTCGGCATGGCCTCGTGTCTGACGCAAAATTCTTACCCTCGGGTGGAATGTTCCTATCCCACACCGATGCATATGATGGATTCTATTAATCCCAATCTTATGGTCTATGCAAACTACAAGTATTCAATGAAATAGGATATATAGTGTGGCCAACAAATGTTTGCCACCTGGTCACTGTTCCACTGTTTTAGCAATCTTTCTTACAGTAGAATTACTCGATTATTGCGATATCCTTTAAGGATATACGCCAATAAAGCGTGCATGTTAGCATACCTGGAAATAAAGATGAAGTATATCAGTGAAAAGTACACTCACTTTAGATATATAACTAAAGTTCTTTGACATTTGTTAATTTCAAAGTAAAATGAAACATTTTAAAGTATAACTTATAAATTAATATTAAAATAAGTTTCTTTACACTTAAGCAGATTTTGCCCATAAACGCACTTTTGTCATGAAATCTTGATTAGAACTGGCTCGTTTGATCAGATCACCGAAATGCATTCAAGGAAAACATTATAGCATACTTCCGCTCCCCCAAGCCACCCCCACCTCTACAGAGGATATAATAGTAGATATACCTTAATATCAATTTTAAATTTACATGACCATGACCTCTGACCTTTAGACCCCAGCTTCTATAGGTTTCTTTATAATCCTAAGCCATCCATAAAGTTTGATCAAAAAACTTACTATAGAACAAAAGTTATTCTGCAAAGCCCATTTTTATTTGAGCTAAAATAATCTTGATATTTGACTTTCTGGCCCCAAATTCAACATACCTCTTCCATACCTTAATCGTAAGCCCTCCACAAACTTTGGTCAAGGTATGTGGTCCAGGACAAAACTTTTTATTATGCCAAAACCAAGTTTCTTCTTTTAGTCACAGTGACATTGACCCATGATCTATTTACCCCCAAATCAATAGACTTCTTCCATACTCAATGTGTAAGTCATCCACTAACTTTGGTGAAGGTGCATGGTCGATAACTGGAATTTTTCAACAGAAACCATTTCACCTCATTCAGGAACAGTGACCTTGACGTTTGACATTTTCAGTTTAAAATCGATAGACTTCTTCCTTACCCCAAGTCCAAGCCATCCACAAAGTCTGGACCAAGTCTATGATGTAAACCAAATGTCACTGTGCAGAAAAATAATATTCTTCTTTCAGTTACAGTGACCTTGACTTTTGAACTTTTGACTCCGATGTCGAAAGACTTTTACCTCACACTAAGTGCAAGCCATCCACAAAGACTTGACTGTAGATGGTGGAGAACTGAAATTGTTATACAGACACCTTTTTTCAGTCACAGTGACCTTGACATTGGATATTTTTATCCTAGAATCGATATGGTTCTTCCTCATCCTCAGTGTAAACTACACTCAAAATATTTTAACTGTAGATGGTGGAAGAGTCGAGATATTGTGGGTAAACCATTGTGGGTTTTTTTTTTCTCAGTCACAGTGATCTTGACCTTTGACCTATTACCACAAAATCTATAGGCTTTTCCTTGCTACAAGGTCAAGCCATCCACAAAATTTGGTAATTGTTGATATTGGACAACTCGAGTTATTGTGCAAAAACAAAATTGATAACAAACGAACATTATCATAAGATAATGTGCTCCGCCTTATGGTAGAGGTATAAACAAAGAACTATATTTATGGTATAGTGAGTATATATCCATGCTAAGTCCTTCTATATCAGTTCCATTCTTCACGATCAGTTGATGGAAGTTCTGATGGCAAGGTGTTTACATGTATCTGTGTATTACATCTTCACACAGACAAAGAGACCAACCACTATCAGAACATGACAGACCCTTACATATATTATTCTTTATTGCATAGCCTTGCTGATCATATGCGATGCATGAAAGAGTATATATTTAAAAGGAACAACAAAAACTACAACATAATCTCTCTCTCTCTCTCTCTTGTAAGCAAAATAACATTGGACTACACATGTACAATTGAATCATAAATGTGGATAACACAATACACGTGTAAAGTTATAAAAGTAATATATTCCAAATAAATAAACATGTGACTCACCTTAATGCAATATGTAACATGACATTCATTATCCCAGTCCCTCAAAGGGACTCAAACTCGATGGAAGAAAAGAATTTCCAGGAATCCACGCTAATGAAACCATCTCAGATATTCTTGAGAAACCCCAACATAACAAATATGGTAACAAAAGAATGTTCGTATATGCTCGAATTAACATGTTCTGAAGATAGTTTTAAGTGCAGGATAAAATTTCTTGTCATGGCCTTTGACCTTGAACCTAATATCATGGATAGAACATCAACGAAATTTTCTCAGACACTGTCATGATAAAACCCCATGCTAAGTTTAGTTCAATCTGTAATTAATATTTTTTGGGGAAAGGAAAACAAGTTATTGAACAGGCATCATTCAGTGTGTACTATTACGATATTTTCACAAACTGGGTTTGATCAAAATCCATTCACATGCCGGCAAAGCTAAAAAAAAAAAGTCATGACCCTTGACCTTAAAATCAAAGTCAGAGTGTTGACTATCAACTTGTTTATTGGAGTTTATTGGAATGCAACTAAATACAAAGTTTGGTAAAACTTCATTTGTATATGTACGAGTCATTATTTTCCTAAGCTCAATGAAGTACAAAAATGCAAGTAATGACCTCTGAGTTGACCGCAATGTCAATTAGGTCTGATTTTAAAACTCCTTCAAAAAAAAGTGAGGATATGGTGTTGGTCAGATCTGCACCATTTTTGTTGAGCATTTTACGGCACAGCAACATGAGTAGGTTATTTTCTGCTGAGGCAAGTGGAGTAAGGTGCCTTTCCCAAGGACACACCACAGCACGCTAACCACCTAGTTACCAAGGCTCCGGCTTCCATCAGTCGCCTCTTACGACTTGCAGAAGGGTGCATCGGGCCTATTTTACATTTTTGAGAATCAAGGGGGTATAATGAAAAAGTGATTTTTTTATTAAATCAATGTTTCTCCGAGAATACTTACCAGACCACATTAACGTTAGGAAATAAGCTCTATTACCTCTCGAATGAAGTCCTTCCAAAAAGACGACACATTTAGTATTTCCCGTCAATAAAACATGCAAAGGGCAGAAACTCTTCCGAATTATCCCCCTCCCTTTCCACCGTTCTGTGGTCGCACGTAAAACAGATGTATAACAGCTGAAGCTTCAGCGATCAAAGAAGATGCATTGTGGGAAGGAGTAGGAGGGCTTAATAGTAATGTGAATGGGTAAGTATTCCCGGAGAAACATAATTTGCTTTAAACAAAGATTACTTTCTTTGTTGAATACATTCCCCTATCACATCAATGTTAGGAGAACAGCTAATAGAAAATTAGGAAATGCTGAGCATTCGAACTCTACCACGGATATTCTTCGATGGAAATATGTATAGAGTCCCTATCTGAAGGATAAATTACTCCCCTAAGGAGAAGGCAGCGGAACTAACTGTCAGGCAACACGTGACATAAATACACGGGTAACGAGAAACAAATGATATTTTCTTAGCGGGAAATGTCAGAGTGAATCCAGTGAAAGCGCTAAACTAATGTTTGTGAGGAGATTGTTCTTATGTTAGCCGTGTCTGGTGATCGTCTTGACCTCTCAAGTGGACTCATCAAATTAAATTCTCGTCTATGGGATGCTAGATCTCGAAGATAGAAACTCGAGAAGGCTGGCTGTGCATGCCAGCCAACGGCTTCTACAATGTCTCCGATGGAAACGTTGCGTTCGAAAGCGACTCGCAGATACCGCTTGAATCTTATGAGCTGATATTTTCATGAGACGTATCTTGTGAGACCGCAGAGGACTCCTAGAGTATGACCCATTTCAACCAAGACGCTAAGGCTAGAGAGGTTATATCCTCTTTTCCTATCACAGGAAGAAAGAGACACTGTCGGGCGCCATGACTTTTCTCTATGCATGTCAATTTTGTACTTAAGAGCAAGGACTGTTTTTTTATCGCTGCCTCTCTCAAAATATCAATCTAGAAGTGAGAACGGATAACCCCTTTCTGCCTGTCCCCACACGGTAACCGGCTCAAAGCTATGAACCCTGGTTGCCTCGTTAGGACCACGGAACCATTCGATCTGAACAGGACGATAATTCGGGTACATCGATTGGGCATCTAATACGCTCACCCTGCATGCCGATGCTAAGGATATCAGAAAACATGTTTTACACGATAGTAACTTCAGTCAGATTCCGGATAAAGGCTCGAAATTATCTGAGTTGAGCCATGTCAAAACCCATGAAACATTCCACTTATGAAACAAGATCAGTGATCTTGACCTTTATATATCAAATTTGGCCAGCAAATGGCCTGTATCCTCTCTTCCATGATGCCAGAATGCGACCGAAATTATGGAGCAGTAGTATTTGATAGTAATTGGAGGTAACCTTTTATCCTCAAAAAGCCAGAGAATAAAACAGAGATTCAGGTATTGCTGTTGTTGTTGCTACTCCACCCGTCCCTGAAAACATCACTTTCCTTCGAAAGCCTTTGAAGTGCAGGGCCTTCAAGCTCGTGCGATTCTCTACACGACTGAAGGTACACATGTCTTCTACGCAAGGCTCTCCTGACAAGAGCCGAACGTGAAGGAGAAGTGTGTCCGGGTAGGGATGAAACATCATAGTCCCGGGTTGTTTGACCAGATTAAGCCTCGCCAGGATTTTCATGGGGACGTTTATTTCTAAGTCGAGAAGATCGTTCACATAGGACTTGTCCCTTGGTCCCATCCGAGGTGTGTGTGTGTGCGAGGGGGGGGGGGGCCTGTTAGAACTACTTTGCCGGTCTGGACCTTTATCTTTCAATTACTCTCAGGATCAGAACAGTTTGAGGGAGGCAAAAGACCTCAGAATCCGTCCCAACTGACTGCCAGGGTGTCCATAGTCCCAGATTCTGGATATAGAACTGGAGAGACGAAGGTGGGCAGTTTGTGATTCCACCTCATCGTAAGAGATATATCATTGGAAGCTCGCAAAGTGCGCAAATGAGATGAAAGATCGACGTATGAAAGTCCAAGACCAAGACGCAGAGCTTTGGTGATTTGGTTCTCCCCCACCCCCCGTTTGAGGAGATTAGTGGCCACCACCGAATTGTCCTACATTACAGTGGTTGCTTTTCCGCAAAGCCGATCCTTCCAGAAATGGACGACATTCATCTTAGCCCTAATTTCTAGAAGGTTTATATGAAGTGATTTCTCCTCTGAACTCTTGTTTCCGCTGACCGTGGTGAAGTGGGGCAACATATGAGCACCCCTACCTACCCCCCGCCACAAAATAAAATCGTAC
Source organism: Margaritifera margaritifera (assembly GCA_029931535.1). Taxonomy (NCBI): domain Eukaryota; kingdom Metazoa; phylum Mollusca; class Bivalvia; order Unionida; family Margaritiferidae; genus Margaritifera; species Margaritifera margaritifera. Next base: position 493,104 of record JAQPZY010000970.1, on the reverse strand, counting down.
AACTGGTATTTGAACAAACCGTAATATCCGGGTTCGCTATTGGGGTTTCTCCAGAGGAATTCCTGCCATAAGCTATTGATTGTCTTTCCACTGACTCAGGAACTGTTTTATCTCGGTCGAGATCGTAACACGATGGTCTAGACGACCGGAAAAGGGGCGCCACTGAGCCAATATTGTCAGCTGCAGAGGGTGCATGCACAGGCGGCGAGAAGAATCAAGTCGCTGCTGCATTTAGAAAACCGAGGAGTTGTAGAAATTTTTTCGACGAAATCTACTCCCTCTTAGAGATTGACTCTGAGAGCATGAAAATCTGTAAAATTTGTATGGGAGGGAGATGAAATATGTTGAGATGGGTCAAAAATTCCAAACCCAGATGGAGGAAGTGTTGGAAAGCGATAAGATCTAACTATTTCCAGTGCACCAGAAAGCCCAGGTGGGTGAAAGTTGATATAAGGATGTTCATCTCCTTCAATACAATTTAGCTTACCATGTGTTTTCGAAGGGTGCCGTCCAGGTACTATGCAGTCGCTGTTAACGAGGAAGACCTGAACAAAGCGACGGCGCAGTTGATTGTTTTCGTAATTGCACATAGACCGACAATGAGGCCAAATGGGACCCCAAATATTCTCAGGTCTCCTTCTCAGAAACTCTGTTACCAGTATCTTTTCCATCTCGCTGGCACCAGTACACACTCGGACACGTTCAGTGTGGACGTTCCGAATATTGATAAGAACATTGCGGCGGTAAACATGTCAACCCCACAATTCTATATGGTTGATCGTCGTGTTATCGACACGACTTTCAAGTTGCTGCATAATATAGTGGCTCTGTCATCGATGCTTGACTTTGCATCATTCGCGATTTTTAGCCTAGCTGAAAAATCGGGCAATGAGCCGAACTCTCCGGTGTTTTATTTAATTTCTTTTTTGTCTGGTGTCAAAAGCCAACGTCAAACTCTGACTGGTAATATATCTCACCCGGCTCAACAAATCCATAATCGCGCCGAAGTTTGAGATGGAAACGTCACGGTCGGTAAGACTTGCCATCAAAAAGGACGAGTTTAAGATCAGTCTCAAAACTGACCGACAGATACTTCCATATTCCTATCTACCCGAATTTGCGCAAGCCATTCGAGTTGTGTTACAAGGAACAGTTTACCAATTTCCAGCGGCACGGAATAAGTAGTGACATCATCCATGTGCGTCACACGGTATAAAATCGGGCTCTCCAGCTAGACTGGTGATTGAACAACCGACAAGGTATGTGTCGCTGGGACGGATGGCTGGAATGACGGTGGAATGCAAGCTGGACGGTCGGCTGGAAGCGAAACGGGCGGACCGGTTATACGGGTCCCCGTACGGTTTCGTATAAGCTGGGACAGTCGGCCGGTATGTGGCACCCACCGTCAAAAGAAATGACCTCCGGTCGCTATTCGGTATGAATGGCCGGATGGATGGCTGGACTAACTGGGCGACCACAGCTGGTAAAACATGTCGGTGAGGTCATGTTCTAGGCGCCCAGACTTACAGGCACTTAGACCATGCTCGGGTATGCAGGGTGGCTAACGCCCACTGGGTTGCCAAAATGGGGAGAAAACTCTCCGGTCGATTCCAAATCTGTATTGGAAAGATATGATGAACTGAAGGATAAAACTCCCATGAAGCTAACAACTTCGAAGTCGCACTGTACGTGTCCTCATCTGCGACTAGAGCAACGCTTGAGATGGGTAGTGTATTGGACGCGTCTGATGCCAATCCATTCTCCGTCTCTAGCTGTCTGGACGTAACAATAGCTGATGCATGATTCTAAGAATCTTAGGAGGGGTAAGTGCCCTTGAAGTATCTGAATGGAGACTCGGGATGTCGCTATCCGTCGACTTCGACTGTCTCTCTCTCTCTCTCTCTCTCTCTCTCTCTAAAACCTTGCCACGCAGCCCGCGAACCATGTCATTTCTGACCATGAACTGCACGGTATTTTTGACATGCATTTTGTGCAGGAAGGCAAGACTCATGATTGTCCTCGCTGACTTTAAATTTCTTGCACTTAGTACACTTCGTCACCATTGTATATCTTAAACGACAATAAACAACAACAACAACAACAACAAAAATGGGAAATAACAACCCAAAAGTGTCAGCAAAATTAATAACTGCACATACAGGTGAGTCATTGAAAGAGCGTTCGCAAAAAAACGTACAAACCACAAGTATCAACAATACATTGTTCGACTTACCAGGTCAGAGCAATGAAGTCCACAAAAGTCCACAAAATGCGAATATATATATATATATATATATATATTAAGTTACATACATACATACAAAACATTCACAACTAATGTTACTGACACCTTGCGGAAACTTTATTTAACAATACTGTACCACACTTTTGGATCAATCGGAAGAGTTAAAGTTGTAAAGATGATATTTATGGATATTGAGAGGTGATGTGTTGTGATGTTCATCATACCGCAGCGAAAGTTTAGCTGGTAATCTGGTCTATACGTTACATAGATGTGAAACACAACTTTGTGTTTGTCTTTCCTCGAGAGCTGGATTTGAGAGTTAGCGAATTTATTTCCTAAATTAAATGTGATCGGGGAATGCATTCGATTGAGAAATATTTGTTGAAAGTGTACATCAAAGTTAAGAAAAGAAATCAGGAGTGGGGCGGATAGTATGTGAGATCCCTCACCAATCCGCCCAGTCAGGGAGCCAATAAGCTTATAGGTGATTTCCAAACATAATTCTCCACACATGCGTATTACAACATAAGAAAAACAAACAAGATGGCACTCATTACTCGTGAAATTCAACAACTGTAGTGAATGAACACCATTTCTGCATAAATAATAAAAGTAAATAGTCCACCGGGTATTGACATGAGGTTTAGCAAAAGCAACTTTTACAATATATACTTTCTTATGCTTTGTGTCAATATCAGACGATTTTTAATGATTTTTGTGCCGAACGCCAAACATCTTCTACCTAACATTGTGTCATGGACCTTAATTGTGTCATGGACCAAAATCAAAATAATATAAACGTTGAGCATGCATATTCAGATTCTGGTATCTATACACAAGGTTTTTTTTTCTTCAAAATCGCTTCATTATTGGGTCCATTTGCATAATACATTAGTATAAACCACTGGTGTTTCCACCAAAACATAAACAAATCGGACTGTAAAATCTAAGTGGATGTTGATGTAAGAATATTATTTTAAGAATATTATTCTGAAAAGTCAAGAAATGCAAAGAAAATTTTAATTTTATCAATTTAAAATTGATTTTGCAAGGAAATGCGGCTTCCAAATAAGATTAAGATATATCTGGCAAGTCTACTTGCAAAAGAAATGGAATGATAAAAGAGGTAGAAAACTTGTCAATCCTTTAGAAAAAATACTGTCGTATAATGGTGGTGAGAACAATCTAAACACAGGTTTATTATGCCAGTGAAGGCTGAGAGAAAGGCTGTGGACTTGGTGGCCGCGGTGGCTGTGGCTGCTGCTGATGTGATACCAATAATTGTGGATTTTCCGTCTGAGATGTCACCATGGTGGTCATAGGATACTGTCCAGACGGATACTGGGAAACGGGTTGGTCCGAAACACATGTAACTGTCTGGGAAAATAAAATTAATACATTTCCAAGAAAATCTTTAGTATGAAACCTAGCAATTTAAATATCAGTTCTGGAGGTTTATCTGTCTCAAAGAAAAATCAAATGGCCAATGTTCTTATGTATTCAATTAATATACATGTATGTATGTCATTTATGCATAATAAATACACACATACCTGACAAACTTTTCTGAAAATCCCACCAATTTTATAATATTATTCTGAATCTTTGTTTACATCAGGCAAACATCTTGTCATTATTAATTTCTTTATTTAATAAAATATTTCTTTCTTTCTTTCTTTCTTTCTTTCTTTCTTTCTTTATTTATTTATTTAGTTATTCAAAATAGTTCTGCTGAAAATATATTTTAGACCATAAGAAATATTGACGAGGATATGTGTCCGTGGATAAAGAACAATAAGTGTCGTTGCATACTGAAAGAACTTAAAGAATTTGAAACCATCCAGAAATAACAATATTACCATTAATATAAACTGTAAAACAACTGATACCACTTTCATGACGACCTTCAGAAATCTACTAATTGTCTGTTGAGTTAATAAGGAATATTTTTGCGTAATATTGAATACATCTTTTTGAAAAATTTATTGATTTTTCTGAAATCGAGGATGAATCAAATAATTAAGTGGTATTACAATTTCAATATTGAGGTAAGAAGGGTGATTATTGAAATCAAAATTCTATAATTTTTGAATTTTTCTATTAAATTATACTTTTAAAATGTATCTTTGAATTCGTTATATGTTTGGCCTGAAAAGACCAATAATTTTGGTGCGATACGGTTAGATAGGTAAAATCTGGGAGCATGAGTCATTTCTCACACAGATCACTGGGGAGTTTTCCATCATGTGATGGTGCTTAAACTTAGCCTGTAGAGTTCCGTTGTAATGCGAGGCCCTAGTATGGATATTTTGTTGAAGGCAGTCAATGGACACAGGTTTAAGCCTTTGCGGGCAACAAAATAGCCACGCAATTAAAGTTAACTGCAGAAAAGATGAAATAGTTATCTCTGAATCCTTGAAATGATGTCACACCTTACACAAAAGATCCTAGGTCTGTGGGAAAAAAAGAATGTCGCAAGAAAATGTGATCCTGTCCTGGTGCAGAAAGGAAATTAAGATACACCACGTGACTCACCCAACTGTATGACATGCACTGGGCAAAGGTGTCAAAGCTGGTGTAAATCACGGCGACTCAGTGGCGTCCACATAATCGCTTGGAGAGAATTAAATGAAAAATGGTCGATGTTATCAGAAAGAAGGCGTAGCCTATTTTTTTCTGATATTATTCTTATTATTATTTTTAGTGTTGTTGTTATTGTTGTTGTTGTTGTAATGGGCGGATTGAATGTTAATAAAATTAATCCAACTGAATGTGGGATTTTGGTGAAAACCGAGGTTGATTGCAATATCTTACTGAAAAGGATGCCTGTCTTTGAATTTCAATTACTCTGTTATTTGTAGACGGATTTGGTGGAAATAAATACTATATGACATTCTAGAAATATTATTTAAAGATCGGAAAGGGAATCTGAGATTAAATTTCCCGTTTTTAGCATTGAAGTACCGCCTGTTGAATAAAATTTTTTATATTATAGTATGCTGATAATTTCTTTAATAATTTCTTTACGAAGCAAAATATAAAGAGGCCCAAGTTGGCATGAGATCGCTCACCTAATGACATCTGCCTAAAAACCAAACACAAGAGCAGTTTGCCAAGAAATATAGGTCAGTAGGATGTTTTCTGTGAAAATTTCCCCAATTCCATATGTTATGAAAACATTGTTTCAAGGTTTCTCTAGTTTTTGTATCATCATCCATATCTGATCGCGCATCAGCATCATTTATTCAATATTGAAAGCAATAAAATTCCGAAATTTATTAATTTATGCCAGAATGCTTTGTGTTAAAGTTGGTCAAAATCTGTTAAGCACTTTTTAAGATAAAGTTGTGTCAACGTTTTTCTACTTTAAGTAACTTTTTATTTGATGGTGGAATGGCATCTTTTGTATAAATCTAAAAGGCTTTCAAACTAGGACAATTTCTGTCAAATTTGGTAAAATTCTATTGAGCAGTCATTTAGAAGAAGTTATTGAAGGCTTTCTATTTTTAGTAACAGCAGCCATATTTGATGGCAGTTTGACATCATTAATATTTTTATTAATTGAAAGGTCTTTATGCCAAGATGATTTCTGTCAAGTTTGCTTAATTTTTATTCAGTGATTTTGGAGAAATTGTTTAAAGGCTTTTCTATTTTTAGTAACGTTGGCCATATTTGAGCACAGTCGTCCGCGGGTCGGTGGGTGGGAGGGCAAGAGGAGGCAATTCCCCCCCCCCTTCCGACCCCGGATAGTTTAAAATTCCATTGTGCAGTGTATATATATATATCCTTTTGATTTCGGATTTACCCCTGCCGCCCGGAAACATTCCTGTTCACGCCCATGGATCAAAATCATTTGTACAGATTTGAAAAGTCTTCATATCAGGATACTTTCTATCCAACTTGACCAAATTCTGTTCAGCGGTTTTTGTAAAACGTTGTTTAAAGGTTGTACTATTTTGGCAACGGTGGCCATATTTGATGGTGGATTGGAATCGATTGTACCAGTTTGAAATGTCTTCTTGCCAGGATGCTTTCTGTCAAACTTGATAAAAAATCTCTTCAGCCGTTTTGGAAAAGAAGTCGTTGAAAGCTGGGTTTTTTTTAGTAACGGTAGCCATATTTGATGGCGGATCGGCATTATCTGTATAAACCTAAAAGAAGTTTATGCCAATTTTGGTTGAAATTGGTCTGACGGTTTTTGAGAAGTTGCAAATTGGTCATTGTTCACGGACACCTGACTATGCACGACGGACGAAGGGCCGTACCATAAGCTAACCTAGCCTTATATATATATCACAGTGATTCGATCTTGATTGCTAGATCACGTCGAGTTCTCCGGATTTTCTCATGCTCACAACAATACGTGATCTAACAATCTCGAGCGAATTACTATGATAATGATATTTTTGTTATATACCTATCAATTTTCAGATAATTTTATAAAATCCCGATACGTAACTCAAAAACGAAAGAAATTCCTAAACATTTCAACATTTTTAGTACGAACTTCATCTGAAATCATAATCCGAAAAACATTTTGATCAGCTGATGTGCTCATGATTATCACAGTTTTACAAATGAAGCGCGTGTAGTTCCAGCTTCGTTTGAGGGTATGGTTATACGGAATCAGAAAACATTAGTATCGTTTTCCTACTTCAAGCAAATGACGGTAAAATGCTGGCTCTTTCTTAAGTAAAAATGACATGAATATGATAAATTAAATTATTAACATACTTTTTAAATAAAACAGGAAAAATATTGCTTTAATATCAATGATAAAAAGACATCAAATTTAAAGTTCTACATATATTAGGTTTGCGTACTGAAAACAGAAAGACCAATTTCCGTCACACTTGAGACGTACCATCCTTAAGGAACTATTTTTCCATATTAGTTGACATTTTGCAGTTTCATTGTCATAATTACAAGAAATCATACAATGCTTCTTAGCCACTCTTCTTTACCTAAATACTAATTCGACGATAAAGCTACAGACTTCATGACTCGGGTTAAAGAAAATTAGCTATTAAAATTAGAATAGCGAACTTGAAACTTCAAACTAGAGCTACTTCCATGGTCTACCATGGTAAATCTCCATACTTTTTATTAATGTCCCCAGCACCCCCTCCCCCATACAGACCGTGACCCATGAGTCGTAACCAAACCCCAATCCTCCTCGTACAAAGTTTGGTCAAAAATGATTTTAAAAAGTCACTGGGATTGTAATTTATGAATATTTGACATTCGAGCCTCTCTAGGGGAGAGGCCTAAAAATCATACCCCTGTCATAGATGGTCACCACATAGGCAACCTATGTGCCAAATTTGGATTCCACCCAGCAGTTTAGGATGAAATGTGGTTACGAACAGTCGAATGGACGGAGGGTATCACACGAATGAACGAAGGGTATCACAATATCCGTTGCTAAAGAGCGCAGATAAATCTCTTTATTATATACCTACCAAATTTCTACGCAAGAAAGAACCAGAATTTTACCGTCATTTCTTACAAGCAGGAAAATGATACTATCGTTTTCTAATTCCGTGTTACCTTACTCTCAAAATGAGGCTGGAACTACTTTATCCTCGAGGTTTCCTGATGACAATAGCACCTCCCCTAGCGACGGAATGCCAACACTAGCAGTAAACAAAGCTCTCACAGCGACGTTAGTTAAGAAGCCTTGCGTTATATGTAAAGTATCTGAAAGATCTAAACCATGTTTTTGTCACAACAACAATAAAAAAACATTTATTCCTTTATTTTGAAGTAGTAAAATATAGACATAAGGTTCGTCTGAAACAAGATCATATTCGGAAATCGTACCAAAACATTACTGTACAGTACAACCCATTTAAGGAAGTTGATAATTGGTGACATTAGTGAGTTTCACGCATAATGAATAAATTTGAAATTATCAATGAGTTACATTCTCTGCAACAAATCTGTATCATCAAGTTCCAACAATTTGTCCAATCCTGCTGTAAATAACTGTCAAAATAATGTTGTCATTCCCATGTCAAGTCCCCATCGGAGCCTCTCAGAATGTCACGCCATAAACAGTTCAACCGCATTCACCTGGCCTCGGAAAGACCAGAGTCATTCAGCTGGTGAAATCTTCCGTGATGCAAAATTTGAGAATTGCACAATAATAACTGTAAATTTTCACATATGAGTCTGCTGCCCCAAGCGTCGAAGAATTTGTATTACTGACAGTAATGGTAGTCAGAGTGACCGTTGTTTCAAAAGCTTCATTCATAAAACTAATATTCATGCGCATGTCAGCTTTTCAAAATGTAATTCAGTTTATGCTTTAAGATGAAGTTCGTATTAAAGAGGTTGAAATGTTTAGCAATTTCTTGTGTTTTTCAGCTACATATATTGATTTTATTAAAAATTTATAGGTATACAACAAAAATATCATTATCACAGTAATGCTATTTTGATTACTAGATCACGTCTCGTTGTCAGCATCAGAAAATCCGGATCATGACTCGACACTTCGCGTCTCGTAATGATCCGGATTTTCTTTTGCTGACAACTCGACGTGATCTAGCAATGAAGATCGCGTTACTGTGATAACAGTATATATGTATTACCAGAATTAAAGATCAAGTTAGTTTAGACCGATAAGACCCGAAATACGTCCATGCATTATAAATTGTTATTCATCTTGCTAGTTAGATCATCAGGACTGCGTGAATTGTTGCAACCATCACTCAATACTCCATACATTTAACTTGACAACCGGTAGTTAAAAGTTTTAAGACAAAATGACTGATAAATTCCACAAAAAATGGCAGAGAAACACAATTAAAACATAATGGGAAATGAGGCTTGAACAGAAAGATGCAACGGCACGAGGACGAGCACGACAAAAGGAAAAGGAACAATATAGGTGAGGCCTCAAACTGAGAGAGAGAGAGAGAGAGAGAGAGAGAGAGAGAGAGAGAGAGTCTTACCCCCTGAAATCGTTGCTTTTTACGCAAGCAGCAGTAGATACATATGACCACGGAAATAATGATCGCAACGAGAAAGATACTGCCAATGACAATTCCTACCGCAGCACCGGTTGAAAGTTTCAAGTGGCAGTCAGAGTTATCTCCACATGGGTTGTAACCATTACATTTCAATTCATCATTAATGCACCATCTATTGTCGCATTCGTATTCGTACGAATCACAGGGACCTATTGAGAGAAAACTTTTAAATTTACCTGTCATTCGAAATACTTTAAATTATAGTGACTTAGAAATTAATTAAGGAATCCTCAGACATAGGCAGCACGTGAACTTTATTTTCTCCCCAAAAGATAAACCTACAATAAAAGTAAAAATAAAAAGAAGGTAATTAATAATGTTATAAAGTTAAATTGAAACAAGTTACTCAGGACCTGTGCATATGATGCAAATGTACAAGTATTAAATTTACAACTAACCCATTAAAAGGAATTTTATAAACTAGTTCGGCGATATTCTTAACGGTGTGCGTTTGTTGTTTTTGCTTTAGTTTCCCTCAATATTTGTTGGCGGCAACCAGTTTACTGTCGCTATTACCCAAAATAGACCATCAGTAACTAGTTCAATTTTTGGTCTACTTCCTGTTCACTTTTGATTGAATGTTTATGTTTCTGAATGATGAACTGATGAACATGACTTTATAGACACTTAATCATAGTCGTAAAATTTTATAAGGAGCATTTCAATGATTAAGATGCATTTGTTTCAAGGCTGGTTCTGATATAAAGACACGGATCGAATATTCGAACTTGGACTAGGGGCTGTCAGACTTGTAGACCCAACTGACAGTAAAGCTATGTATTGTACAACAGCCAACGGCAACAAAGGTTTTACAATTTCACAAATATAAGCCTTCAACAAAAGCTTGCCTTCTCCTTAAAATAATGGCACCTGATCTCTTTTAATACCAAGAATACACTTAAACCACTCAAAAGGCAATCGTCATTTTTATAGTAATTTTCTTGCTTCTATCATGTCACTCGGCCAAAAGTAGCATAGTATATGGATGAATTTGCTCCTCGAGTTATGTGCTAATGGGTAGGGAAACTCTTTGGAAAGCTTATATTTGTAGTTAAACATGGTTAATGTCATCCGTAGCCAATGAAGAAACTAAACCTTCGATAATTTTAGTTTGCCTTGGAATGACAACACTTACATACAGTACAATCCCCGTGGAACTATGAGAGGAAACTATCATCGGTGTCATTTCAAATTCAAAATACGCAACTCGGGTCATAAAACTCAGTGTAAATATTGCGGATTATGGGTTTTCAAATACAGTGTCATTTTTTTCCACAAAAAAGATTAACATGATTTCAGCATTCCAGTCCGTGTTTCGTGGAGTTCAGTGTAAACAGTTAAGTGTCTCGTAAGTCCAGTCATTCACACTTTTATTTAAGTTCTAAACAAATTTAATTGTCTGACGATCTTATCATTCCCGCATCATTTTGTTGTTCAAGCATTTATTTGTCAAGGCACCATATTATAATATGACAGGATACGATTGTTCAGACCTAATGAAAGTTAATCTCTTCTTAAATGTCATGACATTTTCATTTTCTTGAAGTAATAAAAAATTAAAATAAATTATTGATTCAGATCTTGGTTTTATTTCTTACTTATATGAATACAAAGCGTTTTGTTTTCTTTCTTTCTTTCTTTTCTAGAATCCAGCATGAAACTATGGCACACGTACGAGGGGAATTTATTAAGTTCTGCATATGAATGCGCTGTACAACCAAGTTCTGTATTAATGAATAGTACGCAGTGCATCGCCTCGAAGTACTCCACATGCATCTCTACACACTTTCTCAGTCTGATTATCCAATTATTAAATTAAACTTTTTATTCATTTTTTGATATGTTGTTCATACACTGGTAAACTGCACTTCAAACCGCAAGGCCGTTTTTAAATCGTCTGCCCCTCAGAGAATCTTTGATTGCTGGATTCAGCCAAATATCACTTGGAGCTAAATCAGGGCTGTATGGAGGATGTGGCAAAGTTTGGAAACTGTGCTCCTTCAGAAAGTCTGTCACGACGATCGATATATGCGCCGGTGCGTTGTCACAGAGTAGATGGATACCTCATGTACCGGTGATCGGACGGGTGGTTCGGTAGTGTTCCACAACTTTTGGCAACACTTTGGAGGCAAAAAATGTCCAGTGACACTAGAAGGGTCAGACACAGCTACTTGGACGACCGGGTCTTTTGCATGGAAAAATAATGTGTATAAAATTCTCTTGACAGTCCGACTACGTCGAGCGATTTGTTGTCTCTGCTCGTTTTCTCCGATTAAAACTTTATTATTTTCTATTGAGTCGGGTCCAAAAAACGTAAATCCACGTTTCATTACCTGTGACAATCTCATTTAAACGTCTCTGGTCACTCTTGTCATATTTGGCGAGTAGCTATTTAGCAATTTCAACCCGGGTCGGTTTTTGATCAGCCGTCAACAAATGCGGGACCCATCTTGCATAAATCTCTCTGAGCCTCAAATGATTCTACAGTATATTACAATATTAAAAACAGCTGACGAACTAATGCCTGTGATAACTGAAATATCTTCCACTGTGTATCGAGGATCTTCATCAATTGCCCCCTTCGCAGCAGCCACTTCCGGTTCACCAATCGCAGGCAACGGTCTTCCAAAACGTGGGTCACCTTCCATGGATTTGCAACCGTCTTTAAATCGATGAAACTACCTCAAATTTGTTGGGTATGAAAGAGAATTGGATGCGTAAACTTAATCCAAGTCGGCCTTGATATCAGCCAGAGAGTACCCTAAGAGCGCCCTGATTTTATAGTATGCTCTGTGCTCATTAGCAGAAGTGTTCTCCTTCTTCGACATTTTTACGTCACTGTCATTTACCTATGTTACGTCACACGCATATATCTGCAGGTGTCCGCCATGTTGCATATGCAGCTGTACATCATATTATATAACGTTATTTTGTCTATTGATTGGCATTACATTTACTGACAGGTTCAAAGAAACAAAAACTTACAACAAAATATTCAGAACTTTTCAATTACCACTCGTACATTTACTACATGTCTCATAGTATATTAGAGTAGCTTTGCGTTACACTTTCGATCTGATGTTCATGCAATGCCGATGTTTCTTTGTTTGTTTGTTTGTTTTTTGTTGGTTTTTTTTTGGTGGGGTCAGATTGTCTTTATATAGTCTATATTATACATGTCTAAACAATAAAAAGCTACCATTTTGTAGTATTCTTTTGAAGTAACTATTTGTGTCCGTTAGTGTGTGTGTGTGTGAGTGTGTGTGTGAGAGAGAGAGAGAGAGAGAGTAATGCATGCAAGATTAAATCAATAACAAGAGGCCCAAGTGACCCTGATATCGTTCACCTGGCTTATATAACAGAAAAGTTGCCCATTTCACTAAGCAGACTTATGTATTAGTGTAAGAACACATACTATGAAAACTATCTCCTAAAATGTATAACATGTTGATTTTACCTATTTTACTATATCCTGATAAAAATATTTCCAAAGATAAAGGCATAATTAATATGCACAGGCTCTTGCTCATAATCGAAGTCGTCCAAGAGGTTGATCATAATAAATCCTAAAGACAAAAAAATATGGCTTCATGAGTGGTAAGAAGCTCAGTCAATCAGATGCAATATCAGCTCATTAATATGCATCGATCTCGCTCATTATTGAAACAGTCCAAGATCCTGATGATAAAAGCATATATTCCAAGTCTGATCAAAATCAGATCACTAATATGGCTTCCACAATGGAAACAAGATCAGCCGATCAGATGCAAGAGTACATCATTCTTAAGGATGGATCTCGCTCATTATCAAAACTCATCCAAAATCTTATTGATATCAACCAATATTTCAAGTTGATCAAAATCGGATCAGAAATATGGCTTCCAAAAGGGTAACAAGCACATCAAATCAGATGCAAGATCAATTCCTTCATATGCATGCATCTCACTTATTATCGAACTTGTACAAGAGCTTAATGATATAAGCATATATTCCTAGTTTGATCAAGATCGGATCACCAATCTGGCGTCAAGAGTGGTAACAAGCTCAGCCAATCAGATGCAAGATATATCTCAATAATATATGGGGATCTCGCTCATTATCAAACCCATCTAACATCTGGATGATATAAGCTTATATTTCAAGTTTCATTACAATCGGATCAGAAATATAGCTTCCAGAGGGGTAACAAGTTCAAATGCTAGATTACTTCATCGGTATGCGTGGATCTCGCTCATTTTTGAACTCGTCAGAGATCGTAATGGGATAAGCATATATTCCAAGTTTGATCACAATCGGATCAGAAATACGGCCTCCATAGTGGTAACAACTCAGCCAGTTGGATGCAAGATTATCTCATTAATATGCGTGGATCTCTGCATTAACGAATCTAGTCAAGGTCTTGATGATATAAACCCATATCGCAAGACACACAAGAACACAAACACACACACACACACACAAATTATATAAGTGGGTGATGGAATAGGCAGTTGTGTTTTATTGTGCGCTAGCCAAAAGTCACCAAATAAAATAATCAAGTGCTGTAGGAAACTTGAAAAGAAATCGAGTAGCTGTTTTTGAAGAAAGAGTTACAGACCCTAAAAACGTAATGAAGAATGTTTTATACGTCTGAAATTACTTGGATTTCAGAATCGTTAAACTGACACGTATTTTATTAAAAAAAACAAAAAAAAAACCTAAGTCGCGGAAAGCTTTAAAAAAATATGCATATATTACTGTCGCTACTACCTGTTAAAAATCCAACACAACAGAGTATCTCAATTTTAATTAGATTGCTCTCACTATAAATTGCGAGTGCATCCCCCAAAGAATTATGTTTTTTTAAGTGTTGTTATTGATTTGGTTAAGGATCCTATGTGCGCGCGCTCGCGTGTGGGTGTATGTGAGAGAGAGAGAGACAGAGACAGAGATAGAGAGAGAGAGGTCGCCTTAAACTGCACAGGACAATTGATTGATGATAATATTCAACAGTAATACTGTCCAATAGAAAAATTTTTTAAAAAAAAATAATAATTCAAAAGAGTTACAAAACAGGAACAGGAGATAAATAGCAAAGATACAGACGGCTAATTCAGCCATAAACACTGGGACTAACCAATACAAAATACAAAACAGAATATTACATCACCATGAAAGTAAATATGAAGTCCTTTCGATTTTTCTATTGGCTAGAGAGACCAAAAGAATGCTGATCTTTGTTGTTTGTTTGTTTGTATGTTTGTCTGTGTGTGTGTTTTATATACGCATCCGTGCCTATGTGTGTCTTTAAGAGAAAGAGACAGACAGACAGACAGAGAGAGGAGTTGTGTGAGTCTTGAAAGTCAAGTTAATTAGTTTGCGGCTGCTAAAAACATTTTTTTACCATATCGCTCAATTAAAGTAACAAAAAAGCTTTAATTTAGTTAAAATAACTCTTTGCGTGAGGATATATGAATACGCCGATCCATAATGAATACTCATGTTAAAAAGTTAATTTCAGCCAAGAAATTGTTTTTATTAGAAGAATGAAGTTTTAAAATCTGGCTCTTTAATTCACAATACTGAGAGAGAGAGAGAGAGAGAGAGAGAGAGAGAGAGAGAGAGAGAGAGAGAGAGAGAGAGAGAAACGTCAGGCTGGCAGAAGCTACATAGGTCATCGCACCGACTGTATTCTCTGAACAACTGTGGCGGATTTTTTAACCTGTGTATGTATGTGTATGCTGTTTTTATTTACAAAGAATACAAGAATATGAACCCAAAATGAATGCTGCTTTTGCGTATATGAGAGAGAGAGAGAGAGAGAGAGAGAGAGAGAGAGAGAAAGTTCTGTTGTTAAATTCCTTTCGAGCATGAGATTTACTTGTTTAAGTCTGCGCATTTTTGTCTTAAAAATGTATGTCCGAGAATTTCACAAGCTGAATATTTGTTTTCAGAAATATTTATAGCGTGCATATGTGGGCGATGAAGATATTGATCTGAGATGTTTCACTTTTGTTGGTTAAAAAAAGAGAATGGAAATTCAACAATATCAAAGATCATAATTCAGCACATATAGGGAGCATCTGTCTTCTTACGATATGTGTGTGTGTGCGTGTGTGTGTTTGTGTGTGTGTTTGTGTGAGAGAAAGAGAGAGAGAGGTCTTTGAAATTATAAAAAATATACCTCGAACTCTGAAACCTGTTTACTTCATATTCATTTTCAACTGATTTATTATTTCAAATAAGTCGGTTTTTTTTTTTTTTTTTTTTTTTTTTTTTCAGGAAAAGGTTTCAAGTCTTTACAGTTAATAGCTTGTTATAGTATACGCTTCTGAGTGCCGACGCAACAAAGATGAATACATGCATGTAATATTCTGATTAAAAGTATTTGCATATAATTTGTGTCATCTACCAACCTTCTTGTCTAATGCAGTGTGTTCATTTTCTAGATGTCAGATACAGACAGTTATTTTTCTTCTTTCTTTCTTCTTTCTTTGCATATGTACATGTTCAAATTGTTATGCGTGTAAAACAATAAGTTATTCCAGCTATAGATTTGAAAAATGGTTAAGACAGTGAACATTTTGACGTTCGCCTTTCATGTTCTGTCGAAACGTGACTTCAAATATGCCAGGTTTATAGCAAGCAAGTGCCTTCAGGCGATCTAGTAAAAAGTTTCACAAAAAAGTAAAATAGCGAAAGTTATTCCCGGCGCACATTAAATCAAAAAGAGCGTCACCCATTATCATCCTATATCATTTATGTATGTGATTTTTTTTATCTATTTCATTCAGTACACACTACTCTCTCTCCTCTCTCTCTCTCTCTCTCTCTCTCTCTCTCTCTCTCTCTCTCTCTCTCTCTCTCTCTCTCTCTCTCTCTCTCTCTCAAAATCATTAAATTGAATTCTTGGATTGGTTAATTCTAAAGGATGGTACAAAACGGAAGTGTATGTATTCTTGATATATTATTGATTATATCAAAACATTGCAAAAAAGAGTAGCTCGCATGGACCTTAGATCAAGAATGTAACACAAAAACTATTCAAACATACTGTACAAGAACATGTAGTAAGCACAAATATGCCTATGTGGTATCAGTTAAAAACCTTCACGAAGATGAAAATGTCGTGAAATGGGAGAAATCTATGTTGATTGTCGGGCGATCTTATAAATCCCACATATTTCGTACAGGTTTTTTTTCTTTTTTTTCTTCACGGCATTTCTTCATCAAGACACCACAATGACTACAAATGTTAATTCCCTCCTTGAAACTTTTTGATCTCCTCCAAAATTATACGACTTTCTCTGAACACCAAGTTGACACCTAAAACATAGAAACATAATCTTTTCTTTGTTAGACACGGTGATTATGGCTCAATATACGAGGATTTTCCGCGTGAGACAATTTTTTCCTCTAAGATCCTCGATGCAAGGAGTACCGCGTCCCATCATAGTTCCACGGCGACCATACTGTATGGAGACATGTAGGCCGTTAACATTCTAAGAATAGATTATCTGTTCATAGAAAATAAATAAAAAAGAATGATATTGGTACTATAATAGGATTATTTACTGATCCATTCATTCTAGTCCCTGTATTTGTATTGACAAAGGAATGTCATGGGTTTTCAGGACACAGGAGGTAGTCCAATGCTACCAATATCCGTTCAGACTTTCTTTATGACCCAAGGTATGTCTGATAGCCAACGTTCACCTTGAAGAAGCCAACATCAACTACCTGCTGCCATCACTACCAGTGGGTAGTTTACCTTGGTACTAATAGGCAGAACTTCGAACGCACACTAATCAAAATCCTTGCATGCAATTTTTTTGATGAGATGAAATATCGACTGGAACACGTCATTCCTTATTCCTTTATTTTACCTATGCCTTTAAAGCGTATATATATATATATATATATATATATATATATATATATATATATATATATATATATATATATATATATATATATATATATATATATATATTGTTATGTATGATGTTTATATAATATTGTGGGTGTTTTGGGAAATTGTAGGTGTTTCTTCACTTTGGTATTTGCTTGGATCTTAATGTTATCAGGAAGGAAATGTTTAACTAGTGTCCTTGAATTAGGTTGTTTTGATCAATATGTTTTCTCAATTTGAAGGTCAAGGTTGATTTTTGTTTACAAGTAAAAATTCCATTAAGATGACTCATGTTCTAGAACATTCTGTCATGTGACCAATCTTTATATATACCATGTTTGGTGGACATTTATTCAGCTTTGACATTACCATCAGTCTTGTAAAGAGCAATTACAGTTGTGAAAATTCATTCCAAATTCTAAGAGAGGAATTATTTTAAATATTCATTGGATTATAACAGTGCTCATAAACTTTTGGATTTTGGATTTTTAATTGATGATTTTGGAATTTAAGTGAACTTATTCAGAGATATTTTGGAATACTTCATTTTGACATCAGCACATCAAGATTTCTAGTACATCAGGACTTTGGAGACCATTAGCACATCATAACATTCAAGGACACAGCCGTGAATTCGGAACATTCTATATTTAGGACTTGTGATTAGAACAATCATTCTTATTGGATTATTAGGATTTCAAAACACATTACTGTAAGTGACTTTTTGATTTTTCATTTTAATTATCTAGTAATAAATTGCTTGTTGATTTTTACTTGATTTGTTGGTTTCACTTTCTTTCTGTTACATTTTTCTTAGACCATAGAGTCGTAACAATATATATATATATATATATATATATATATATATATATATATATATATATATATATATATATATATATATACTATGCCTTTAAAGCGTATATATATTGTTAAGGAATCGTACCTTTTTACCTTTTTATGATTTAATTTACTAATTTATGATCTCTGTTTTTTTGTCTAAACAAAGGTTAGCATATCAGTATAGATACGACTAATGCTCGATCAATAAGTGGTCACATGATCAATTGCGCTGGAAAATGAAGTCGACCTGGCTTTGTACTTTTGGAAATCAACATTGAAAGGTCACATTCCATACTACAAGAACATTATGTTTACTCTTTAAGATTTTTAGTACGCTAGACCTTTGGGTAAATGACGTGTAACCTAGTTCCTGATTGGTTCTTAGCGGGTTGTGTTATTTTGAAATACCATATTATTAAAGACGGAGAAAGGGTATTCCCTTTCAATTCTACGCACTTAGTAAAGATATATAGGGAATAATCTTGGGAATTATCATTCTTTACAATTGCTTGCACGAAGAGAGGCTATTGAAATTATTCAGTTCATTGTGGAATTTATTTAATTAGTAATTCATCTGAATTACTATACAGCTCCGTGGAATTATCGAACATTATTCTAAAACTTGTGAGATTCCAGACTTGCAAGGATTATTTTGGATTTAATAAGAACTTGTCAGCTTCAGCACAGTACAGGCTTTTTCATTCGGAATACCTCATCCGGATTATTTGGATTAACATCAGTAAGTGAACTTTAAAACAATTTAGGAGTTTTTAGGATATTCTATACTGTAAGTTATTTTAATTCTTTCACTTTGATTGTTTGTTGAACTATTTTAATTCTTTTAATATTTTAGGAAATTAAAGTTTTGCATTTTAATCTTGAAAGCTTGTTTGTGTCTTTTATTCTGTTACATTACCCCTAGAGTCGTAACAATATATATATATATATATATATATATATATATATCAACAGCAGACTGTATTTTTATACAATGTGTTTCAATTCTAACTTTTTCAAACTCTTACCTGTTTCGTAGCAATTAAAAATAACTGAAAAAATAGATTTTGTTGGATTTCCTCTGTAGTGGATACGGAGGTATCTAGTTGTTGTTGAATACACAATAGTTGTTGTATTTCTTCCACACGTTGTATTGGTCAGTCCTACAAAAATACAGAGAACAATATGAATTAGCAGTAGAAACGTTTATTATAGCAAAATGGCATATATCATGGTGTTTGTATGATAGCAAAATGGCATATAGCATGGTGTCTGTATCATAGCAAAATGGCATATAGCATGGTGTCTGTATCATAGCAAAATGGCATATAGCATGGTGTCTGTATCATAGCAAAATGGCATATAGCATGGTGTCTGTATCATAGCAAAATGGCATATAGCATGGTGTCTGTATCATAACAAAATGGCATATAGCATGGTGTCTGTATCATAGCAAAATAGCATATAGCATTGTGTCTAACTGGGCGGTTACACTAACACAATTTTAATTCTCTCTTTCTTTCTCACTCCACAGTAATGTACCGATAGTCCACCCCTTGGAAATAGCTTATAGTTATTTTCAATATTATTTAAGTAGATGCAGACGACATTTAAAATTGAATTAGCTTCATTATTTAATATCAGTAGAATAAATTGCCACTGTAGTTGTCTTTAAGTGTAAAGATTCAACATTTTCAGTCAATTATTTTAGTCATATAGAATGGGCACTAAATTAAATGATTTTCGTCTGTAATTTGGTTTGTACAACACATATTTTAGTTTCTTGTCATTATTGAAAGATCGCGCTGCATAATTTCCAAAATCACGCTGCGCTATCTTCCGATTTCCTATTTATCTCCTTATTATATGCGTAAAATTTTGCTTTATACTAACTAATACTCATAAATTGCATTGAGTTTATGTAAATTTAGCATCAAGTGAATGAAAATTTGTACTTTTTACATATAAAAAAAGTTTGAGAAGCATCATTGTAGTGTACTGGAAGATCCCGCTGAGCGATTTGCTGTGCGATCCAACATATATGTTATTTATCACTTAATTGAAAGTGAAAAGTATTTCTTTAAAAAGAACAATTACGTTGATTTTATGTAAATTTAGGATTAAATTCATTCAAATGTTTTATTTTTCTTATTAAGATTAATTTTAGGAGCAGCATTGTACAGTACTTGAAGATTTTAAGAGAAAATTAGGCAATTGGAAGATCGCACAGCAAGATTTGATTTGTAAATCGTGCAGCGCGTTCTCCCAATAATGGTATGAGACTAAAACGTGTTGT
The DNA here is from genome assembly GCA_029931535.1 of Margaritifera margaritifera. Taxonomy (NCBI): domain Eukaryota; kingdom Metazoa; phylum Mollusca; class Bivalvia; order Unionida; family Margaritiferidae; genus Margaritifera; species Margaritifera margaritifera. Next base: position 472,795 of record JAQPZY010000970.1, on the reverse strand, counting down.
ACAAATATATTCAATTTAGATTATGATTAATTTTAATTTCCATATAAAATCTAACATACATTACTGATTAATAAATATATAGCACATGGTTAAGGTTGGAAGATCCAGCAGTACGATGACGGTACATAACAGGGTTAAGATTGGAAGATCGTCCAGCACGATAACGGTACATAACACAGGGTTAAGATTGGAAGATCGTCCAGCACGAAAACGGTATATAACACAGGGTTAAGATTGGAAGATCGTCCAGCACGATAACGGTACATAACACACGGTTAAGATTGGAAGATCGTCCAGCACGATAACGGTACATAACAGGGTTAAGATTGGAAGATCGTCCAGCACGATAACGGTACATAACATAGGGTTAAGATTGGAAGATCGCGCAACAGGATTATGGTATATAGCACAGGGTTAATATCGGAAGATCGCCCAACATGCTAATGGTACATAGAACAGGGTTAAGACTGGAAGATCCAGCAGCACGATAACGGTACATAACGCAGGGTTAAGATTGGAAGATCGCCCTGCACAATAATGGTCCATAGAACACAGTTAAGATTGGAAGATTGCGCAGTACGATAATGGTACATAGTATAGGGTTAAGAGTGGTAGATCGCGCAAAACGATAATGGTACATAGCACAGGGTTATGATTGGTTTTGGTTTTTCAGGACATGATAGGCTATACATGGCGGCCAGCATATCTGGTGGCGGAAGAACCACCTCCCACGTGAAGCTGCTGGCAAGCTTTCTCACATACCCACGTTGGTCGAGACGAGACTAGAACTCACGCGGACAGAGATGAGATGTGTGAGTTAACTATAAAGGCGAGTGCCTTAGACAACTCAGCCACCTGGAGACCCGGTTCTGATTGGAAGATTGCGCAGCACGATGATGGTAGATAGCACAGAATTAAGATTGGAAGATCGTGCATCTCAATCATCAAATAATGGAGGCACTGAAAGATCGCACAGCGTTATTTTGCAAAGTGTTGTAAGATCTTTCAATTGGAAGATTGCGCTGTGTGATTTTCAAATTGCGCAGATTGGAAGAATACGCAAAAGATAAAATACCTATGGACCGTCAACCAATAATAATATCCCTGACAGAGGCGTTAGGCATCACGTTGTTGGACTTTCAGGCTTAATATCCATCATCTTGCGGACTGCCACGATATATCATACACAAATTCAAACTGTCATAACTTAAAACATTTTTCAACGATTTTTCATGAAGATTTTATCATAAACTAAATAAACAAGAATTTTTTTTTTTTTAAATCTGATTTTATGTGATGAGTTATGCTAACGAGAAGACTTGGCTATCCCTGCTCTGGCTATAAGTCAATTAAGCATGGCGGTCACTGAATTCACTGGAGGTATATATATATATTGTGTTTAGTGTTTGCTTTGTATATTAGATTTTGTGTTTGTTTTGTATATTTAAGCTGTTTATTCCCCTGACGAAGAGCTTGTTTAGCTCGAAACATTGAGAAACCGTTTTGAATTTGCGCCGTTATCAATTTTTGTGTATATATATACTTCATTTTTTTGCAGTATAAAGTCTAAACATTGGTATTTTTTAATACTGTTATACTGATTGAGTTTGCGCACATAGCCACTTACGGTTCAGGTAAGTGTTATTTTCCTTCACCTTACTAAAAACAAGCATTTGTTTTTGCTATGGTGATATATATATATATATATATATATATATATATATATATATATATATATATATATATATATTCTACCAAGGTCGAACAATTTGAGAACCTTCCTAAGAGAAAATTGTCCTTGGCAAAAAAGTCAGTTAAATGGCATGTTCTTAAGTTTCAATGGGATAGCATTCAGTGTTAACAACTTCTGGTAAAGTAAAGTCATTTTTACGAAGACTTTACAATAAATTTTCATACTTTCAATCACTCAATAATAGTAGGCGATGTTAGGTCTCTATTGGTACCTGTTGCTTTTTCTAACAGGAGCATTTGTTTTACTGTACACATTTGTATATAAAAAAAAAGAAACAAAGAGTACCACAAAAGACATATGATACTCCCGTCTCGTGGCCGTTTCCCCCCTAATGACATTGACCTATGGGCGGGGAATTGACTATTGTATGATAAAGTTTGGACCTGGGTAAATTTTCATCAAAATATCTGTAGAGGTTAAAAAGTGCCAGCCTGAATAAGGAAACAAGCCACTGATTTACATTATCGCTTATTGTGACCTTGACATTCAGGCTGGGCGTAAGACTGAATACGCCTGACACTATCAAATCGTGATACATAAATGGCTACAGTTTCTTTAAATTAGCTTCATTTTTTTTAAAATTATACCCGTACATGGATAGAGGCCACCGACTTATATCTCTCCTTGTCGTGAACTTGACCTTGAAGAGGGGGTGGGGGTGCGTAGATATGGTATGTGATACACTATGTTTTACATGATATATTAAAGACTCAAGCTTCATTAAGATATCTTCTGTGGTTTAAAAGTATCCTCCAACCAAGGATACAAGTCACATTGGTTCAAACATTATACTCCAAGCAAAGATACAAGTCACACTGGTTCAAACATTATACTCCAATCAAGGATACAAATCCAAGTTACATTTTCCCTTGTTGTGGCCTTCACCTTGATGCAGTAGTCATGGATGTTGTATGCAACACACCCTCTATATATGATATGTAATTGACTAAAGTTTCATTACAATATCATATGTGGTTCAAAGGTTATACTCCGGGTAAGTATACAAGTCACAAAATTATACCGTCCCTCGCCATGACCTTGACCATATTGCAGGGGCTGTGGCTATGGTTTGGGACACACTGTCTTTTCATGATGTATGATTGGCTATCGTATCATTAAAATATCTCCAGTGGTTATACTCCGGACAAAGATACAAGATACAGAATTACATTTCTCCTTGCCGTGACCTTGACTTTATGGCAGGGGGTACGGCTGTGGTGTGCAACATGACGGCTCATGCATGAAAAAAGAGTCTCAATATATATATATATATATATATATATATATATATATATATATATATATATATATATATATATATATATATATATATATATATATATATATAAGTTAAACAAAGCATGCAGATAACTTTCCCCCAAGATAACGTGCACACGTTTAATAATTTTCCCAAAGCGTGATTCTTCTGTAAGAATAAAAAAAAAAAACAGAAGCCCATTCCCAATGCACGAAATTAATTAGCGTCACAAAACTACGAAAATTGATACCCAGCAAAATAAACGAATTCACAGTATCTTGTAATACTGTTGCAAGGACTTGTGGAAAGTATAGATACGTGACGACGTATGGTTCACGTGCATGTTATTTCTTTTGGCCTCGGTCAATAGCCTAGCAACATTTTCCTTGCAAGATCAAACAATTTGTGAACTTCCTTATTTATGAGAGAACAATGTCGTTGGCGAAAAAAAAAATCCAGTTAAATGGCATGTTCTTAAGTTTCATGGGATAGCATTCAATGTTAACAGACTATGGTAAAGGAAAGTCATTTATGAAGATTTTTCATAAATGTGGGTATCTATCAATCACTAAATACTAATAGCTGATGATATGTCTCTAGTGGCCCCAATTTCATCTTTTAACAATCACATTTATTTATGTAAATGTATAGCTACATTGTGTAGTTTAGCCATACATGAAGGTTATACCCATACATGAGGGTTATACCCATATATGAGGGCTATACCCATATATGAGGGTTATACCCATATATGAGGGTTATAGCTATACATGAGGGTTATACCCATACATGAAGGTTATACCTATATATGAGGGTTATACCCATACATGAAGGTTATACCCATACATGAAGGTTATTCCCATATATGAGGGTTATAGCCATATATGAGGGTTATAGCCATATATGAGGGTTATACCCATACATGAAGGTTATACCCATATATGAGGGTTATACCCATATATGAGGGTTATACCCATACATGAAGGTTATACCCATATATGAGGGTTATACCCATATATGAGGGTTATACCCATACATGAAGGTTATACCCATATATGAAGGTTATATCCATATATGAGGGTTATACCCATACATGAAGGTTATACCCATATATGAGGGTTATACCCATACATGAAGGTTATACCCATATATGAGGGTTATACCCATACATGAAGGTTATACCAATACATGAAGATTATACCTATATATGAGGGTTATACCCATACATGAAGGTTATACCCATATATGAGGGTTATACCCATACATGAAGGTTATACCCATATATGAGGGTTATACCCGTATATGAGGGTTATAACCATATATGAGGGTTATAGCTATATATGAGGGTTATAGCCAAATCTTAAAACTTACACAAATGATGCTTCAGTTTAAGGATTTCCACTTCTGCAAAACTAACCCTAACCGCGGAGCTCGATATAACGTGGTCTTTGCATTAAGACGTAATCGATATGACGCCACTTCTTACCGAAGTGTTTCATAGTGCTATGAACTCAGGGGAGTCTGGGCGTAATATAATTTGGATGCGATTCATAGTGCTATGAACTCAGGGGAGTCTGGGCGTAGTATAATTTGGATGCGATTCATAGTGCTATGAACTCAGGGGAGTCTGGGCATGCTATCATTTGGATGCGACTTAAGTCTTTTATTAAATAATGAAAAATGAAAACTACTTATACAGTTTTAAATAATCGCAACAACAGTCCTGTGATAGAAAATGATAAAGTCAACGAAAAACTGAGGATACCTTGAGAAATCTTTAGCGATTATGATATGCTGTAAATCAGCTACGAAGTCTTTCTGCTTCGGAAAAACCGATGCGATCTCAATAATTGTGCCATAGTGTAACAAGAGTCCCTCCAAGGGACTGACACTCTACTAACAGAAAAGAATTTACAAGAATCCAAGATAAGACCTTTTCTTCTTGTTAACTGCTGAGTGTTGAAACCATCTCTGATATTCTTGAGCGATAACAAGATTTTCAAGATGGCAGCTGTGGTGGCCATTTTAGATGTAAGATCAGCACCATTTTTATTTATGTCCAGCTAGACATCATAAGAAGTCTATTGGTGAAAGCCCCATGTCGATATGACCAACCAATCAGGAGGAATAGCAATAACAAGATATTTAAGATGACCATTGTGGCGGCCACATTGAATGCTAGATTGACACCAATTTCATTTATAACCAACTAGATATCATAAGAAGTATTTTGGTGAAAACCTTATGTCGATATGACTATCCAGTCAGGAGGAGTAGCGATAACAAGATTTTCAAGATGGCCACCGTAGTAGCCATAGTGGACGTCAAGTCGGTATCATTTTCATTTAGGACCAGAATAGGAAATCTTTTGGTGAAAATTCTATGTCGATATAGCTTTCTGTTTAGGAGAAGTAGCGAAAACAATATTTTCAAGATGGCTGCCATGACGGCCATATTGGATGCCAGATAGGCACCATTTTCATTTAGGACCAACTAAACACCATAAGAAATCTTTAAGTGAAAACTTCATGTCGATATGACCATCCATTCAAAAGGAGAAGCGATAACAAGATTCTCAAGATGGCGGCCATATTGGATGTCAGATCGGCACCATTTTCATTTAGGACCAACTAGACGACATAAGACGTCTTTTAGTTAATACACCATGTTGGTATAACCGTGCATTCAGGAGAACAAGCGATAACTGGATTTTCAAAATGGCGCAATGGCGGCCATACTGGAGATCAGATTGGCAATATTTTCATTTTGAAACAACAGACTATATAAGAAGTCTTCTGGTGCAAACCCCATGTTGATATGACTTTCTGTTCAGGAGGAGTTACGAAAGTAGTATTTTCAAAATGACTGCCGTGACGGTCATATTGGATGTCAGATCGGCACCATTTTCATTTAGTATCAACTGGACAATATTCGAGGTCTTTTGGTCAAAACCCTACTTTGATATAACCATGTATTTAGGAGTAGCGATAACAAGATTTTCAAGATTGGACGTTCGTGCGGCATTATTTTCATTTTGGAATAACTAGAGCTTGTGATAAATGTGTGTAATGTTTCCTGGCAATCCTGCAAGTAGTTTAGGTGGGCTAAGATAACAATTTTGTGCCAACGGACAAACAATGACGGACGACGGACAACAGGCCATCTAATAAGCTGTTCTGGTCTATGCCAAGTAGGGCACACAAAAAATGCACTCACCAACGTGTCCTTATCTTTGTGTATTTGATAAGAGGAGTACATGATACTCAACCTGTGCAAATCTGATGAATTCTCATATTTTGATGTGGCTATTATTTTATGGACAATTAGTGATAGGGCACTTTTCCCCATATTTTTGTATGTAATGACCCTTACCGTGGGATTTATATTCAAATACGCGTAACGCAAGAAAATGTATACCGAGCTATAAATATTTAAGTGATTTTGGATTTATTGGACCCTTAGCAATGTGAAAATATCAATTTTTAAAAAGTTAAACACTCTAGCGTTTCACAAGCACTCATCCTTAAATTACCCTATTTCAGCATTTCAATTAGGATGTCACAAGGCGGGAACCTGCGAGTCTCTCAGGTACGAGGTTAGCAGTGCAGCGGTTTTTGTTGGGAGACAAATTAATAACAGCAATACTTATAATCTCACACCACAGAAAGTTTTGTCCACTTTTAAACAGCAACCCTTTAAGGGCAAACGTGAAGATGGTGTATGTTAAACTTGATTCTGATGGCAAACATGACAATGGTGTATGTTAAACTTGATTCTAAGGGCAATTATGATGATGGTGTATATTAAATTTGATTCTGACAGCAAACATGATGATGAATGTTAAACTTGATTCTAAGGGCAAACACGATGATGGTTTATATTAAATTTGATTCTGACAGCAATTATGATGATGGTGCATGTTAAACTTGATTCTGACAGCAAACATGATGATGGTATATGTTAAACTTGATTCTAAGGGGAAACTTGATGATGGTGTATGTTAAACTTGATTCTAATGTCAAACATAATGATTGTGTATGTTAAACTTGATTCTGAGGGTGAACATTTACTGCATAAGATATAAATATGGCTAGTTTGTGCTAGCTGAAGTAACGACATAAAAAAAACTCTGGAATTTTACAAGTATATTAATTATTTACACAAGCTTTCCTATTTACATTAATAATATACATCTGTTTTATACACGATATCCTCCCAAAAGAGAAAAGTCTTAAGAGAAAACAAAAATATCAAAAGGTGGTGAAAGATTGAAATCGTAATTTTGCAATAAAAGAGTAACTTATGAATCTGTTTTGTAACTCACCGGCCACTGATGGAGAGCTTTCCTCGTTGCCATCTTGGAATGTAACATAGGTGTTGGTGCAATTAGAACTCTCGAAAGATACCTCTTCAAAATGGAAGGCGATATACGGGTTGAAGTACCATGATTCTACGGTAACCACACAGTCAAGGTATTTGTCGAAAAATGGAGAAGCTGCCAATAATTTGCCAGTGTAAATGTGTTTCGATATCATGCTAATTACTTTCCCACAGTAATCATTCATATAATCTGAAATAAATATGAAAGATATTTTGTTCAGTAAGACACACTAGCTGTTCATTTTCCACAGATATGATTGTCCATGGGAAAAACATGGAAACTCTGGCAAATGCATGGAAAAGACTGGAAACTTCGGAACATGTCTATGTTAATTAGCATGTAAATCGTGAACTCGGTTTAGTTTCACCAAGGTTTTGACTCAGTTTTTTTTATGAGGCCAAAAACGGCTGGAAACAGTGGTGTCAAGTACACATTGACCCCATTAGAAATGGATGCATGAGATTATATTTGTAGTAAAGCAAGTGCAAAAGTCATGTGACATCTCTCATCCAATCAATTCACATATTACAGTGGCGGGAAAGTCACACATTTTCTTTCCCATCTGTGCAGTTTGTAGCGAGACTGCTATAACATAAAATAGACCAATCATTTTTTGTTAAAAGGTATGTGCAAAGAGACAAGATATGTAAAGATACTACACAGTTATAGCTAGGTCATAAATTCTGGCCAGTTTGATTACCTTTTTTAAATTACCTTGATGGAAATGCATGTGTAGTGCTCACAGTCGTCAGTTTGAAAACGTTGGTAGTAATTGTACCATTTACATAAATTATGCATGCCAATTTCCCAAAATCTTTTATATGGACAGAAATATCTACCACATTATGATAATATGAGTGGACGTGATAACACAAATAAATGGTGGCACTACATCTGACCATTTAATGTTGTGGGGGGTGGCATGGGATTTGTTTTCTTTCCAAGGCCGCCATCCCACCCCCGAAAATTAAATGCTCGGTCACTAACATGTGCATGGACATTTTCTTGCATATTTCCATTCTCATGGCTTGCATAGAAAATGTCCCGCCTGCACATGTCCATGGACAATGTGGAAAATGTTCAGTCTATGCCATGGATGACACTGGCTTTTTCCAGCCTCTCATTTCCAGAGATTATCCAGGGAAAGAGGATGCAAAATTGTCCAAATAATCCATCCATTTTCTATGGACAGTGAAATCTACATGGAAAACATCAAACTGTACACCAAAACAACACATAATAGCATCATATAAAAATAGAACGACGATGGGATGACATTATATATATATATATGTAATCAGGAGAAACCTGTTTAGTGCACATAAAGACCTGAGATAACAACAGGTAGTTCGCTTGCTGTTTAGTAATTATTCAAAAGATGCCGCAAGGAAACGCCAAGCTTGCACCTAAAAAGTAGAGATTACTTTAAATTGCTTTTTGAGTTGAGTCTATCTAACATTTACTTCAAGTAACGACTGGAAGTTTTCCCAGGAGCCAAGCTTTTGGCATATTGACAGTGGTGAATTTTGGTATGTTGACACTTTTGGCGTGTTGACAGTGGTGACGCTTTTAGCATGTTCACAGTGGTATCACCACAGCCTGAACCATAAAACATTCCACATGGAGAAAATATGACATTCGAGGGCATGACAGTACAGGAGATTGATGAGAGGCGCCATCTTCAGGTGAGGAGGACCTGTCCAGGAGTTTATCTTAAGCCAGTCAACATAGCCAGTGTCATGTACACATCCATTTATGGAGAGATAGTTAGATAAATAGACAGAAGATAGATAGATAGATAGATAGATAGATAGATAGATAGATAGATAGATAGATAGATAGATAGATAGATAGATAGATAGATAGATAGATAGATAGATAGATAGATAGATAGATAGATAGATAGATAGATAGATAGATAGATAGATAGATAGATAGATAGATAGATAGATAGATAGATAGATAGATAGATAGATAGATAGATAGATAGATAGATAGATAGATAGATAGATAGATAGATAGATAGATAGATAGATAGATAGATAGATAGATAGATAGATAGATAGATAGATAGATAGATAGATAGATAGATAGATAGATAGATAGATAGATAGATAGATAGATAGATAGATAGATAGATAGATAGATAGATAGATAGATAGATAGATAGATAGATAGATAGATAGATAGATAGATAGATAGATAGATAGATAGATAGATAGATAGATAGATAGATAGATAGATAGATAGATAGATAGATAGATAGATAGATAGATAGATAGATAGATAGATAGATAGATAGATAGATAGATAGATAGATAGATAGATAGATAGATAGATAGATAGATAGATAGATAGATAGATAGATAGATAGATAGATAGATAGATAGATAGATAGATAGATAGATAGATAGATAGATAGATAGATAGATAGATAGATAGATAGATAGATAGATAGATAGATAGATAGATAGATAGATAGATAGATAGATAGATAGATAGATAGATAGATAGATAGATAGATAGATAGATAGATAGATAGATAGATAGATAGATAGATAGATAGATAGATAGATAGATAGATAGATAGATAGATAGATAGATAGATAGATAGATAGATAGATAGATAGATAGATAGATAGATAGATAGATAGATAGATAGATAGATAGATAGATAGATAGATAGATAGATAGATAGATAGATAGATAGATAGATAGATAGATAGATAGATAGATAGATAGATAGATAGATAGATAGATAGATAGATAGATAGATAGATAGATAGATAGATAGATAGATAGATAGATAGATAGATAGATAGATAGATAGATAGATAGATAGATAGATAGATAGATAGATAGATAGATAGATAGATAGATAGATAGATAGATAGATAGATAGATAGATAGATAGATAGATAGATAGATAGATAGATAGATAGATAGATAGATAGATAGATAGATAGATAGATAGATAGATAGATAGATAGATAGATAGATAGATAGATAGATAGATTAGATAGATAGATAGATAGATAGATAGATAGATAGATAGATAGATAGATAGATAGATAGATAGATAGATAGATAGATAGATAGATAGATAGATAGATAGATAGATAGATAGATAGATAGATAGATAGATAGATAGATAGATAGATAGATAGATAGATAGATAGATAGATAGATAGATAGATAGATAGATAGATAGATAGATAGATAGATAGATAGATAGATAGATAGATAGATAGATAGATAGATAGATAGATAGATAGATAGATAGATAGATAGATAGATAGATAGATAGATAGATAGATAGATAGATATGCAACAAACTGACAACGAACAGTGCAAAACTAGTTTGTAACCAACCTAGGCGCTTTCGACTCTCATTGAGTTTTTGTCAAAGGCAAATATAAACCAGAGACAAGACAAACAATAAACATAAAAAATATTGAAATTACAAAAATTTACATTGCTTTTTCTAATGGAATTAAAGCTTGAAAATGTTGTATGCATTTTTCTTAATCAATCCCTGACACACGTGATCACTTGCTGGGCAGAGTGCACTTAAAAGGACTGTTAATCGCTATATGATTTGTATTCTTTGATATTTGTATTTACGTCTCCGTTTATAGCTTTGTTAGATTTTAGTGATTATTTGTTGATTATGGGGAGTCGGTGTTGGGAGAATATTTCTCAAACCGAGTAATTAGCCACTTTCTAGGAGCAGACTTCACAATGTACAGTATTCACGAGACTTTATGACAGCATGGATTAGTTTCGTAAAATGGACCCTCCCTAATGTTTTAACATAGGGAATTCTCTGGATATTTTTAGGTATACGTGTTTAGTAATTTGAGATAGGAATAATTTTTTGTATCAGGTGTTTGAGTCGTGTTTTGTGTTGCACGGCGTAAAGTACTAATATTCGGCTTGGAAAGACTTATTGATGAATCATACAAATGTGAAACCAGAAAAACCTTGCAAGTGTGAAATGATTAGAGTTTCGTAATGTGTGGTCATTAGGTGATTAGAGGAAAATTACTGTAACAATATATGTATGCATGTGTTTGTGTATACATATATATATATATATATATATATATATATATATATATATATATATATATATATATATATATATATATAGTTTGGTGAATCTCAACCTAATCATTTAGATGGACAAGCAGTTACGGGCTTACAGACAGATGGACGAACAGACGAGGGTATCACAATATCTCCCCCCCCCCCCAGCTAAAGCGTGTGGATACAAATTAAATTAATGTGGACATAAACAGAATGCTGTAAAATTATCTAAGCTTGGACATGATCGTCAGCTGGACCTTTCTTGTGCCCAGTGCACAGCTCGTTGTTTGCACCACAATAATGCAGGTACGGTAGTATCACAATCGAAAGAGTTGTGTTTCTTTCTATCACAATTTAAAAGCATGCTTGCAATGCAGAAATTAGCTCAATATTTGACCTTTCTTTGACTGCAACTTAACACTGTAATTTCAATATTTTCGCACATAAAAGGCCATTTATAGAAAAGGTATAAGAAAATAAACCTAAACCCATATTTTTACATTTCACAGCTATATAATCTTGAAAGAACAATCTAAGCAAGTAAACACGTTTCGTACTGTGTAACAAATGTACAGTTTAGTACGAAGTAAAGCGTAATATACTCGATTATATAATACTATAATATAACCATGCCATACCCGTGTACGGCGGGAGCCGCATCGCAGATAAGTGTGGAAAAAAAACTAATTAAGTTTGCAATTATTTAATCAATTAACATGCTACATGTTATGAGCAATTCTGCATCGCCGTTACTATAGACCACTCTCAACATCATATTATCGCCTTCATATTTGGATAATTCGGTTACCTGCGTATAACATTTTGATTAATGAATCAATTAACATGTCATATTTTTATTCAAACTTACAGACCGTGACAGTAAATGAGACCACTCTCACTTTCATATGACCTTTCCTTCATTCTTAGGTAATTCGGTAACTTGCTTATTATAATGTAGACAGCAAGCGCAGGTCAAGCGGCGCTTGATGCCGCTTGCTTTCGCGACCTCTTTTTAAAAAATAACGCGTACATCAATCAATACACCCATGTTTAGTACTGACAAAAGCCGAAGACCTCTTACCAATTAGCATATCAGTCAAACTCAAACACGTGTCGATAATTATGAAGTACAGATCAATACTATAGCTGGAAAAGGTGTGATCGACAGGTGCACTGGAAGCTTGTCCGTCACTTCGCCAACTGCCACTATATATTCTGTTCATCGTCATCACTTCAACATTTTCCAGCCATTTTTCATGAACTTTACAGTATGCGCTTAACAAGAGGCCGAAATGGGCTTGCATTCGCTCACCTGGCTTACATAACTTAACAGCTGACAATTTCATTAAGCAGGCTAAGAACAACAACTTATGAAAACTATCTCCCAAACTTTGTATAATGTTGATTTTACCTATTTTACTATATCCTGATAACAATATTTCAAAAGATAAAAACATAATTAAAACGCTTAGTCTCTTTTTCATAATTGCGCTCATCCAAGATCTTGATGATATAAACCCATTTACCAAGTTTTAATGAAATCGGATGGGAAATATTGTCTCTAGAATTAGAGAGGTAACAAGCTCAGACAATCGGAGGCAAGGTATCCCATTAGTATGCGCAGATCAGATGCCCTCTTCTTGATGATAAAAGTCTATGTATCAAGTTTGATAATAATATGATCAGAAACAGAGTCACTAATGTGTTGACAAGTGTTATGTATGATGTTTATATAATATTATAAATATTTTAGGAAATTGTAAATGTTTCTTCACTTTAATATTTGCTTAAATCTTAATGTTATCAGGAAAAACATGTTTAACTAGTGTCCTTGAATTAGGTTGTTTTGATCAATATGTTTTCTCAATTTGAAGGTCAAGGTTGAATTTTGTTTAAAGTTAGAATTCCATTAAGATGACACATGTTCTAGAACATTCTGTCATGTGACCAATCTTTATATATATATATCATGTTTGGTGGACATTTTTTCAGTTTTGACATTACCATCAGTCTTGTAAAGAGCTATTACAGTTGTGAAAATTCATTCCAAATTCTAAGAGAGGAATTATTTTAAATATTCATTGGATTATAACAGTGCTCATAAACTTTTGGATTTTGGATTTTTAATTGATGATTTTGGAATTTAAGTGAACTTATTCAGATATTTTGGAATACTTCATTTTGACATCAGCACATCAAGATTTCTAGTACATCAGGACTTTGGAGACCATTAGCACATCATAACATTCAAGGACACAGCCGTGAATTCGGAACATTCTATATTTAGGACTTGTGATTAGAACAATCATTCTTATTGGATTATTAGGATTTCAAAACACATTACTGTAAGTGACTTTTTCATTTTTCATTTTAATTATCTAGTAATAAATTGCTTGTTGATTTTTTACTTGATTTGTTGGTTTCACTTTCTTTCTGTTACATTTTTCTTAGACCATAGAGTCGTAACACAAGCTCAGCCAATCAGATGAAAAAAATCACCTTATTAATACCCAAGATCTTGATTATTTCAGCCTATTTACCAAGTTTAGTCACAACTGATCCGAAATACTGTCTCTTGACTGGTAACAAACTCAGCCAACCACATGCAAAATCACCTCATTAAAACGCGTTGATGCCGTGCTTTATCGAACTCATTCCATACCTTGATCATATAAATCTATATTCAAAATTTTATCAAAATTAAAAACAAAAGTATGGCATCAAGAGTGGTAACAAGCTAACCCAATCAGATCCTAGATCACCTCATTAAATTGTGTGGATCTCGCTTTTTATCGATCTCATCCAAGATCTTCAAGATGTAGCCCATATTCTAAGTTTGATCAAAAGCGGATCAGAAATATGACTTCGATAGTGGTAACAACACTGCTTACTTTTGAAAAAGAAAATCATGACTCCCACATTAGTTGTGTGCTTACCCGACCAACGATTAGTTTACCCCAAAAGATCTTTGTAGAGCAGCAAAAATATTAACACTACCAATTAGCACTAACCATTAAACAACAGTCAATATTTACCAGGAGAGGGGATGTAACTGCAAATCATAGTATATGGAAAGTTGACCTTGCCCTTATGCTGTCACACAGAGCATCATATCCTTTCTTGAGACATACAAATAGTAACCTACATTTTTTCATGTGCAAAAATCAACCCTATCCTAAATTACAACCCCTCCCGTAAATACCGACCATTCACTAATTGCGCAAGAGAGAGAGAGAGAGAGAGAGAGAGAGAAAGAGAGAGAGAGATATGTGCACGCCTAAACATGTTTGCGATTAGAAAGTAAGCTAAGGTCTTCATGGACATAAATCGCTAGGAGTCTAACACCTTAGTCGCTTGTTAGTACACTTCTAGAAAGGCTACGATACCTATACTGTGTGACTTTTAGACTTTATTTTAATCCATTGGCCAATCGACGTTTGTGATAATAAATCAATACACAAAGCTGTATACATGTTTTGTTTCTACACGTATTAATACGCCATATCTATCGAGTATTTTTTCCCAGACTCTGAACAAAAACACGTATGCAGTTTTGTATTTATTACACTCGCCCTCTTTCCTGCTTTCCAAATATATTAGCTACACAGTACGAATGGAATTCAAAACAAATAGGGATTTATAAATGTTCAAATCGTACATCGAAGAATATCAATGCGCTAACGTCAGTGAAACAAGAGTTCGTTAATGAGCCTGACGTTCTACTGTCCGAAAAGAATTTCCAGGAATTCAAATTAAGATCATTTCTTTTATTTTTACTGTTGAGTGCTGAAATCATCTCTGATATTGTTGAGCGATAAGAGTTTCATATTAGTCACTGTGGCAGCCGTATTGGACGTAAGATCGTCACCATTTACATTTAGGACAAACTAAACGCCATTAAAAGACTTTTGATGAAAACCACATGTTGATATGACCATCCATACAGGAGAATTAGTGACAAGATTTTCAATATGTTCATTGCGGCAGCCATATTTGAGGTCAGATCGCATTATTTTCATTCAGGACTATGTAGATATCATAATTAGTCTTCTGGTGAAAACCCCATGTCGATATGACTTTGGGAGGTGCAGCAGTAACAATAATTTCAACATAGAAGCCGTGGTAGATACAGTGAATGTCAGATTAGCACCTTTTTTATTTAGTACCAACAAGACATCATTCAGAAGTATTCTGGCGAAAAACCAGTGTTGATATGACTTTACATCTAAGAGGAGTTGCGATAAGATTTTCAACATGGCCGCTGGGGTGGCCATATTGGATATCAGATCTGCATAATTTTTATTTAAGAGCAACTAGACACCATAAGAAGCCTTCCGAAAAAATCCCATGCTGATATGACTTTCTGTTCAGGAGGAGTAGCAATAACACAATTTTCAAGATGGCTGCTGTGGTGGCCATATTAGATGTCAGATCGGCAACGTTTTCATTAAGGACTAACTAGACGTCGTAAGAAGTCTTTTAGTGAAAACCCCATGTTGATATGACCATACATTCAGCCGGATTAGAAATAACAAGATTTTCAAGCTGGCAAATGCGTGGCCATATTGGATGTCTGAACGGAAACATTTTCATTTAGGACCAACCAGACATAATAAGAAGTATTCTGGTGAAAACCGCATGTCGATATGACTTTCCATTCAAAAGAAGAAGCGATAACAAGATTTTCAAACTCGCTGCTATGGCGCCATATTTGACGTTAGATCGGCACCATTTTCATTCATTTAGGATCAATTAGACATCATAAGAAGCCTTTGTATGAAACCCCCATGTTGATATAACCATCTATTCAGGCAGAGTAGCAATAACAAGATTCTTAAGATGGTTGCTGTGGCGGCCATATTGGACGTCAGATTGGCACCATTTTCATTTGAATCCAACAAGACACCATAAGACGTCTTTTAGTGAAAATCCCATGTTGATATGACCATCGATTCAGGCGAAGTAGCGATAACAAGATTTTAAAGCTGGCTGCTGTGGCGACCATATTGGATGTCTGAGCAGCACCATTTTCATTTAGGAGCAACTAAACCTCGGATGACTGTATGTGAAAAGTTTCATGGCAATCCTTCGAGTTGTTTAGGATGAGTTGCGATAACAAACTTGTGCTAACTGACGGACGGACGTCGGACAACAGACAACAGGCTATCCCATAAGCTCTTATGGTTTATGACCAGCAGAGCTAAAAGCATAAATAGTTCCGGTCTGGGTGTGCGATGCGGAAACACGGATTGAACATCCGTATCAAACATCAGATCAACGATTTAAGATTATATGGGTATGTAATGTGTCGGCGGAAAGAACAAGTTTGATATGGCGTCGGGATACGTTGAGGCCGTCAGGCCGAGGTATATTCATACGCAATATCAAATTAATTCTTTCCCACGACTTGGAACAAAACACAAATGCGGTTTGTATTTATTACATTAGCCTCCACTCCCATTTTTTTACTCTGTCTAAATATCTTTAGCGTTACAGTGTGAATGAAGTGAAAACTAAATTGGGATTTGTAAAATATACAGGTATGGCAAGGTGTATGTGAGATACATTAATAAGAATGAGATTATCCTTTTTGCGTATGTAAGTATGAATATATGAAGTGGATTTAAATATAAAATACATATAATACATCACAATTTTTCATAATTTAAGAACGAATTAAAAAAAAGCCTGTAGATTTCAACAAAGATTGGTCTCTACAGAGATTCATCGGCTTATTGTATACGGTCTTTGTTGTTGAGTCTCTATGGCTGGCCGACATATTGGCTTCTGGATTTAAGGAGCGATCAGACCATCGCCCCATTCTCACCTCATGCGTGTATCTGCCACTCGAGCCTATCTTTTCAAACGTGACAGGTAGATAAGACCTACATTAATTGAATCATGCCCCTTTTGGTAGATGAAGATCCTTACAAAGGAAGAAATTCCTCTTCAAGCAGGGAGACAAGCATTTTAAAAACGTGTGGAGACGCCATGGTAGTTTAGTTGGTAGAGCGTCCTCGGCTACCTCGGTGTGTCCGCGTGAAAGGCACTTAACTCCCATTTCATCTGCATGATATAGCCAATTATGTGTTCCAATTGTAGTTAAAACCAATTTTTTTATATAAAAAAGTAACAAATAATTGAATTTTTGGATTTGCCCGAATTATTTGTTATTTTTAAAATTAAAAACGCAGAATATCTTACTCCTCCATGATTAGCAGATGACACTGCTCTCACCCTCGATGGCTCAGAGAAGTCCCTTAAGTCAGCTCTAGATCCTATCTACCAATATTCTAAATTTTCAGGTCTCGGTATAAATTGTGAAAAAACTAAACCAGTATGGAGAGGAAGTACAAATGGAAGTACTATAAAGTACTGTCAAAAATTTAGACTGGAATGCATCTTATTTTACTGTTAAGAATTTAGACTGGAATGCATCTTATTTTACTGTCAAAATTTTAGACTGGAATGCATCTTATTTTACTGTCAAAAATTTAGACTGGAATGCATCTTATTTTACTGTCAAGATTTTAGACTGGAATGCATCTTATTTTACTGTCAAAAATTTAGACTGGAATGCGTCTTATTTTACTGTCGAGATTTTAGACTGGAATGCATCTTATTTTACTGTCAAAAATTTAGACTGGAATGCATCTTATTTTACTGTCAAGAATTTAGACTGGAATGCATCTTATTTTACTGTCAAGAATTTAGACTGGAATGCATCTTAATTTACTATCAAGAATTTAGACTGGAATGCATCTTAATTTACTGTCAAGATTTTAGACTGGAATGCATCTTATTTTACTGTCAATAATTTAGACTGGAATGCATCTTATTTTACTGTCAAGAATTAAGATTGGAATGCATCTTATTTTAAATCTTATTTTACATATATATGTATTACATTTTCCATAGAGTTAGATGATATGTTCAAACTAAATTATGATAGCAAAATTAGAAAAGTCAAATCTTGACTTTTACAGTGGTCAAAGAGATCACTTACCCCACTTGAAAAAAACTGTAGTTGTGAAAAGTTTGGATCTATCTAAGATTACACACCTATATCTAAGTTTACCAAACCCACCTAAAGCTAAGCTTCAAGAATGAGATGTACTTTTCCATAAGTTTGTATGGGATGGTGGAAAAGATAAAATCAAAAGAAATATTTTGTGTAAAGAGTATTTTGAAGGTGGTTTGAAAATGATAGACATAAAAATGTTTGTGCATTCTTTGAAACTAACTTGGGTTAATAGACTTAACACCTCTAAACCTAAATGGAAAGAGATTTTTAACAACTTCCATGCCAAATATAGAGAGAAAAAAATCACTTTTGGCATGGATTTTATGACAAAAGTGAGAAACACTTTGAATGCATTTCGGACAGATACGATTGCATCATATATTGAATTACATGATAACTTTAAGGTAAAAAAATAACAAATTAGAAATAAAAAAGTGCGCCATCAATTTAGGCGAAAAGGTAAATCACGTAATTGTACCCGCGCGGTGCAAACAACATTCCAAAGGTTTTACAAGTTGCACACATAACTGATGATGAGAATAAAAGCGAATACTAATAGTGCCCAGTAGTAAATCACACAGAGAGAAGCAAAAATATTTATCTCGTTTGAAGATAAATAGTTATTTAATGTTTGAATTTATTGTTGATAGTCAAACTGCGTTAGAATCACCCATTTTCACCCTGCAAGTTGTAAAGAACATTTTAGAAAGCAAATTAAGTAAATCTTTAAGATAGAATTATATATATATATATATATATATATATATATATATATATATATATATATATATATATATATATATATATATACATATACATATTTTATTAGAAAATATTTTCTTTCATCTAAGAATAACTTTATAATGTTAGCTGATTATTGTTTTTTGTCTTCTAAATCCATATTATTTTGTTACATTTCAAAATATTTTTTCAGACATATAACGATTGATTTATAAAATTAACTATCACTTCCATACAAATATTGTATTGAAATTCCAGTCAAATCTGTATATGAATCACACACACGCATGTACGCACGCACACACAAATATGGCATTCAGCAAGAATCACCTAGCTTCCCTGCACCAGTACAAGGACTTCCTAAATATCCTGCTCAGTCAAATATTAGTGTGTATTATAATGTGTATTCACTGACATGTCGTATTATTATTATAGCTCTAACTTTGATTAACGATTAATATTTTTAAATAAATTCACATTGAGCATAAGACTGTACCTTATATGAAGTTCAATACATAAGCAGTGTTTTATTCCTGCTAAAATACTCAGTGATATAATCTCTTTCTTGAGGAATTTACATTACATGATAATTGACATGTGATTTGAACGATAAGCATTTAGTTACTTACTACATCTTATCTAATTGCTTACCAGCTGTATTTTGAACTGCAAATATATATATATATATATATATATATATATATATATATATATATATATATATATATATATATATAGTCTTCAAGTAAACTGTTTTACTTGGAGAGTAATTGGTATACACTGTAAATCAAGATTTGTCTTATCTTCTCTATTATGTGTTGTATGCTAAATAAATTATGTTTGTTGTTTTTTTTTATATACCTGACCTTTTTTTGTTAATACAGCAAAACGTCCATTATCCGGACCCATCGGAGGACATAGATTTCGCCCCAATAATTGGTCGTACGGATGATTGAACTATATTCAAAAAGTAGAACTGTGGATGAACGTATATCTTTAATTCGTTGACAGCGTTTGCGAAATTTGACTTCGTACTCTCCCTTTTTGCATTGCTAGTCACATGACTACCCAAATCTCGGCGCCTCCAAGTCCATTACACCAGAGGCCCAATAGTCACATGATACCAACATAAAAAACTTCCCAATGTTGTTGTACACAAAGTTCGAAAATGTTAAATGAAAGTCACGTAATGTTTTGAGAAGAAAAAAAAAACAAAAAACAAAACAAAACAACAACAACAACAACAACAACAAAGGACACAAATTTATAAACATATTTATTCTGAGCACAACGGCCAGAAACCTATCGATGTCGCAGCAACCTGAAAAAAGCCAGATCCATCACCTATACAGCACATATCAACTAGATAGTCACGTGATACCAACTAAAAACGCGCTGACATGTCCTCTCTGCTTGATGAATCTAGCTTTCTGGAAACTCGGACTACTTTAAGAGCAGAAAATATAGAACAAATATTAAAATATTATGAAGATACTTTATTTAAATATTAAAATTCATGGAAAGATTTTCACACCTATCGGATATCTACTCTACCTATCCATGATGGAATTATAACACTGGTGTAACTGATGGTCATTTTATGTGTGGTCTTGTGAACATAGGTGTCTAATGGGCGCCAAACAACCGGAACGTTTTCTAGAGTAGGTTTTCTTTACAGTTAGATGGTTAAAATTATGCTCTGGAAACGCTTAAATGCATCCCACCAAGGGTTCCATCTCGCAGCCCTCTTGCCTACTTGTTTATTCCCCACCCACCCCGCCCCAACGATATTTCTGGATCCGCCCTTGGACATAGATTCTATTCATACCTGTTCCGGTAGGTGAGTAACTTCTGTCAGCCGTTATGTCACCATTGACGGTTGATCGACACCTAATTAAGTATGCTTGGACTACAGAATGCCTTTGATGAGACCGTTACGAGTCTTTAATTATGCTTGGTTAGCTTGAGATTTCTATTTGACAATTAGATATCGCCCTAGCAGTATCCACTTAGCGGCAATCGGGTGTACGAATAAACTTTCTCTCTATGTATATCCATTTCTCTCCCTCCCTCTATCCTAATTACAAATTACGGGAGAAACGGTAGGAGTCCGTACGAGCGAATAATGCAGATACTGTGTATGGTACTAGCATATTGTGACCTCTTTTGTCGATCTTATAAAGTTCCATTTACATACAAACGAATACAAATGTACTGCAGTCTAAACCAAGTTTAGTGACGATGCTGGAGATGCCAGATTCCGCCCAAACAGCGATTATGTTCCACCCCTTAGTAAAGTTCCAGCTCTAGAGGCACTCTTGTCTACGGTGGAAAATGACATTGTAATGTATACTGAATTTATAATATGTGTCCATGAGGTAAGTTGTACTTTAGTGGTCATTTTGTAAATAACATATTTATTGCATTTGAGTTCACGGTTAGTCTTGTTTATATAGCATTTACCACTTAGATTGGAACTTTCCATGTCTTGATGTGAGAAGGTCAAGTACGCACAGTACTTTTCCATTAGAGTTACTCATATTCTAGAATATTCTTTCAGGTGAGTTGTCTTTATGTTTATAGAGCATTTGGTAAACAAGATTCCATTCCTATACTAAACTTCATTTTATAAAGATCAGTCTATTAAGGAATTTATTTTAGTAATCAGATGTTACAGTTGTGAAAATCAGAGCAAATTCAGAGAGAGGAATTATTTATTTGAAATATTCATTGGAATTACTAAAAGTGCTTATTCGCATATTGGATTAATACTTTGGATTTATGTGAATTCATTCAAAGATATTCTGGATTATTACATAATTCAGGCATATCAGGACATTCAAGACTACTGACACATCAGGACATTCAAGGCTACTTTAATTCATTTGGAACATTCTATGCTCAGGACTTGTCATTAGGACACATAGGATTATTGAATTATTTGGACTTTAATTCACGTTTTTTGTTAGTGTCTTTTTGAATTTTCACTTTAATTGTCTAGAAAAAAATCCTTGTTTATTTTACTTACATCGTTGGTTTCACTTTCTTTCTGTTACTTTATTTTAAGACCTAGAGTCGTAACAACATAACTTCTCACGAACGGAGCCATACCAAAAAGAACAATTTAACCCGACAGGAAAGACAGTAGCTGCAAAAAACTGCGCGAGAGGGAAGATATTGTCATGAAGCCAGCAGTAAAGGGGTCCTGTGCTGTTGTCATGAACACGTCGGACTACATAGCTGAGGCGAACAGGCAACTTTCGGACAAAAGATTTTATAAGAAAACTCAGTCATGACCCAATTGCTGAACGCACTGAAACTGTGTATCAGACATTAAAAACATACATAACGCCAGACACATTGATGAAAAAATACTAACTTACCTCCCACCAGTTGACCCCAAACCAGGGAGATTTTACTTACTCCCTAAAATACACAAAGAAAGGAACCCGTGGAGGCCAATCATTTCCGGAAACTACCATCCCACTGAAAAAATGTCTGAATTCATTGATTATCACCTTCGGGCTTTCCTGGGGAAACTGCCTTGATATATCCAAGATACCGCGAACTATCTCAACAAAACACCAAAAACAAACCTTCCAAATAACACTCCCCTCTTCACCATGGCTGTATGTTCCTTTATACACTAACATAACATACGAGGAAGGTATCACAGCCTGCAAGGAAACATGAGATAGTCAACCTGATCCTTCCCCTCCAACGTTCTATTTGGTCAAACTTTTAACACATGTTCTCAAGTTTAACAATTTTATATTCAACAACCAACACGTCCTACAAATTAATGGAACTGCAATGGGCGCTAAAATGGCACCTTCGTGTGCTAATATTTTCATTGGAAAACTCGAGCAACAGCTTCTCAATGAGGCACCCTATAGACCTCTAAGCTGGTGTAGATTCATTGACTATATAGAATCGAAATGGATGGAAACGGGCAACAATTTCAAAATATTTGTTTAATTCGCCAAAAACTTCCATCCTACGATTAAAGTTACGTCGGAGTCATCAAACATGTCCAGTATCTTTTTGGATATTCAGTCTATCCTCCTTGAGGGGAACATATAAACTGACCTGTATTCTAAACCTACTGACTCTCACTAGTATCTACTCCCGACCAGCTGCCACCCCCAGCACGTAATATAAACCTTCCTTATGGTATGTGCGTTCGTACCAAACGCACATGCTCTAATCCTGTTACCTGTGAAAAGAGACTCGGAGAGCTCAAGGGGCATCTTAGAAGGAGAAGATACAGAAGGAGCTACATTGAGGAGGTTTTTAACACAATTAGACACCTCGAAAAAGAAGCCCTCCTGAAATATAAACCAAGAAAACCAATATGCATGCCCCCTTCGTGGTAACTTTCCGACCCGATGCCCCAAACCTACAACAGATCATTCGGAAGCATTGGCACCATACTGAATCGTCCGAACGTCTGAAGGGTATATTTCAAGAAGTTCCTATGGTTGCATACCGTAGAACTAAAAATATCAAAGACCATCTGGTACGTGCCAAGGTAACTTCAAACAAGATCACAGATTCAGACACATACCGCTGCAAGACAAGCGTTGCCAAACATATGCCCGAGACCAAATCGTTCAGAAGTTCGACGACAGGAGATGGCTACACGATCAATCAGAAGTTAGGATGTCGAGCCAAAAATGGACTCTTATCTTCTGACATGCAAGATATGTGCCACTCAATATGTTGGCGAAACCGTTGATTTCAGAAAGCGAATGAATACTCACAAAAGTCACATTCGCAACAAAATCAACGCGAAAGTCGCCAACCACTACAACTCGACTGGGCATTCAGTCGAGTCCCTCGAGATGCTACCGATTGAATCAAACCTGCGGTGGACCGACATCGAACGCACACGTATGGAACGATACTGGATACTACAATTGAAAACTCATAGGGAGTTCGACCTAAATGAAAAACGTCTAACCTTACCTATGCAGTCTTATCAAAATTACACCCAGTCATCAGTTTTTCACCCATACGCAATGTTTGGGATAATATCTACCCAAGTAATTACATTATTTTGTTTTATTTTGTATTATTATTATTATTATTATTGTTGTTGTTGTGTTGCTCTTGTTGTTGTCCATTATCCCGCTGCACCATTTTCTTGACGGATTTCCTTTAGAACCTCAATGTATAACACTCTACCGGGATATAATTTATTTAGCAAAGTTTGTACATGGCGTCGATTTTTCGTCACGCACTGTATCCGTCCTTTGTTCACAACCTGCAATTACGTCAAAACATGTTGGTTCTCTGTGATAGACACAATAACTCCTTCGTTTATTGTTGTTACACAACTTTTTATTTTATATCTCTTGTT
The DNA here is from genome assembly GCA_029931535.1 of Margaritifera margaritifera. Taxonomy (NCBI): domain Eukaryota; kingdom Metazoa; phylum Mollusca; class Bivalvia; order Unionida; family Margaritiferidae; genus Margaritifera; species Margaritifera margaritifera. The sequence continues at coordinate 448,187 of JAQPZY010000970.1, read as the reverse complement.
GTAAACTCCCCTTAATGATTCTAATATGTAGGAGTCAGAATTCTTCTTAGATTTTGTGCTTAGTATTTGTTTCGTGTATGTAAGCTGTTTATACTCATGACGAAGAGCTTGTTTAGCTCGAAACGTTGGGAAACCGTTTTGAATTTGAGCCGTTATATATATATATATATATATATATATATATATATATATATATATATATATATATATATATATATATATATATATATATATCAGGGTTTTGAAGATAAAAGTCAATGTCACCAGATGTGTGACAATCTAATGCACACTCATACTTGTTGATAAACAATATATTGATCATATTTGTAGATAAATCCATACATTGGCCATATTTGTTGATAAATACAAGCATTGATGATATCTGTTGATAATTCCATATAAATAATATATGTTGCTAAAACCAATGCCTTCGTCATATCCATTGAAAAACTATCATTTGTGATTATTTGTTGAAAATTCATGCTTTGATAGTATCGAATGAGGAACGATACCATTCTGTTTATATCCGTTGTTGAACTTTGTGCGCTGAGTAGGGTAGGGTTTTCACTTGTTATAGTTTAGTTTACGAAAGGTGGAAGTAATGGCGCGAGTTTGGGTGTCAGAGATTCAATCATTATTAATTTGCATTATAAATATAAAAAATCTCATTCACGTGATTGTGGTAATTGTTTTTGCAAGATCCAATCCCATCCGGTTTCATCCTGTTACATTAATACTCTTATATTCCAAACAACAATTAGGGAATTTCACACAGTACTGATTCTCGACTAAACAATGAAACCAGACTCTGATGTTCGCAAATTAGTATGGACCGGTTCAGACTGCTCCCCAGGTGGAACTCTCACTTCTCTCGAAACGCAACTATCGCAATTTGAAATCAATCAATTTCACGCCTGATCTTGATTTATCTCATTTTTCAAAGGATTCTCAAAAAGTAGCGGTAAATATAGATATTTTAAGACTTTAGCCAGCAACTCTAGCACTCTTCATCGCCTCTCGCCGAAATTCATCGAAAAAAATTTACTAAAATGATAAGTCAAAACAAGACTGAGCCCGGGGTCATATAGCATGTGCAAGCAGTGGCGTAGTTTACCTACGTCGCTGCAGAACAGTTTGGGACCGAGTTGCGCTATGGCACCCGCTTGCGGTGGATGTTATTCACCTCGGACAGCCATTATGATACAGACTGTAATAGTGGTTTACCTTTATCGCTCGAGTGATTGCGCAAATTCAAAATGCAATTTATCGCTGGTTAAAAATAGAAAGTTGATGACTGTTAGAGTCAGAAATTCATATGCACTATTCTTGTGACGACCAAGATAAACACTGTTATGTAGCTAGTGCAAATCATCTATGTGTAATGTCTAAATTTAATTATAGAAGTACTACAAAATGCGTTTTGCAAAACGTACTTAACTTGTACAAGCGTGTCTAATAGTGAAGCTCTGTAATATTTAGAGACAGAAGATTATTCAGTATCTTAAGAACAAATACAGTTTGCATATGATTTTTAAGCGTTGCCGCATTTTGCCACAAGCAAATAAAAATATTATACAACAAAGACTTCTCGCTAAAAAAAATGAGCGTTCCCTCATTAAAAAATAAATCATATGTACCGTTATTAGAGACAAGTAACTATTGCAAACGTTTAGATATGGTACAAGTCTATTTCAGCAAACACCCTGCATCATTCACATGCTACCTTGCAGCTTTGAAAATTTGCTTATAATTCTATCAAAGCAAAGAACTGCCATATGATACACCATTTCCTGGAATTATAATGAAATTAACTCGGTAAAAAATAAAATAATAATTAGTAAACAAATATATTAAAATAATGCTCAAAACTCTGAAGAATTCTTTTACCAAAATTTACGCTGAATTAACTCCTTTTAAGCACAATATAGTCAAAAGTAGCAAAAATATATATTTTTTAAAAAAAATATTTAATTAGCAAGGTCTTTTGTAATTAACTAATTATTCTTTAATGAGTTTGAAGCACTTCCGAGCCTAATTTTGCGTTGTTTATATGTTCAAGTAGTTGCGTGAAAAATAACTCCAATTTACTATTCTTCCTATTTAAGGATCTATGTCTACCAAAAAGGTACACGATCATATTAAGGTGGGTCCAGGGTCGTCGTAAGGGGCGGGCGATACGGGCGACAGCTCGGGGCGCCGAGCCTGAAGGAGTACCGTTTCGCGGAGTTTTCTGTACTTTTTCCGACGGGGGGGGGGGGGGGCGCCGAAGGCAACGCTCGCCCGGGGCGCCGTTTCGTCCAGCGCAAACTAGCGACGGCCCTGGGTCCGTCATATAGAATATAATCACCTATGTGTCATTTGTGAAGAGACAGTATAAAGTCACAAATAAACACATGAGGCAAGAATGGAGAGGGGATCTGATCGATCGCTAAAGCCAGATGCCAATATATGAATATGTCGCCCAGTCAAGGTCTCCACCAGCAACAATCAAAACCGAATAAAAATAAGCCGGTGCCTCACACTTGAAACTTAGTAGAAACTAGCCTTCCCTAGGAGTGGAGAGAGAATACGCTACGTACGAGCAAATCATTCGCAATATGTTAGGGCGTACACTTCTCCTAGCATGGAGAATAAAAACGAGAGAGAGAGAGAGAGAAAGAAAGAGAGAGTATTGACCATGCTAATCCAAGCGGAACAGCATTTAAAGTGCGGTACTGATCATATATACTGGACTATTGTGTTGTCAGGTGCAGATCAAGGAATTAGCTACTCACATGTTGTAATACATTCCACATTGTACACCACTTTCGAGAAGAACAATACAATCCCAATTGCAAAGTTGAGGATCATCTTCGCTTCCAGATCGTTCCAGGCCAAACCGGATGGTGTGAAAAGGCTGATCAGTCAGATGACCCCAACAAGTTGCTGACCACTAAAAACGTTCTGACCTAAAACCACATGACATCTGTGTGCTATATGTGTCTCTGCTGATACTAAATCACTGACTTGCTAACATTTGTAAATGTACGTTAATTCAGCCAAAATACAGTTAATTGACAAATCCCAAAGCGCAGGTAACTGACAAATCCCAAACTCCACATAACTGTCTCCAACTGTCAGTCAATGCATTGTTTATTCAGCATTATACAAAGACTGTAGACATGGCTTATGTGAAAAGTTGCGCCGTTGCTCCTCAGGCAATAAACTTGACAGCCGTTACGTGCGTAACTGATGGCAAAAGAGACAACCACAACAGTTGTGATATACAAAATGCATAACTTATACTAGTTATTTTGCAATAAACAAAAAATAAAGTCTTTATATAAATTAAAAGATAAAAATGAATATATATATATATATATATATATATATATATATATATATATATATATATATATATATATATATATATATATATATAAACTAACAGAGTAGGCGTGTTTATCCCAGTTTTAGGGACTCGCTAATTGAAATTGAAAATCGTTTAATGTAATCTTTTGTATTAAATGGGGAAAGGAAATTTTAAATTTAGATGATTTTGGTGACTTAATAACGGAATTTTAAACCCCAAACAACTTGAAAAAAATTTTGCTCTGAATACTGGGGGTGGGTGGGATAAAACATATGTAACCATTTTTTATTACTTGGAAAAAATATTAAAAATGAAATTTAAAAAGAAAAAAACATTCTCTTAGAAAGGAGCTCCCAAAAATAAATAAATAAAAAGAATTAAATGGTCAGTCTATAATGCGTGAAAACCGTGCGATCGTTAAAAAGAAGAATCATGTAAACCGACATGTAATTTTATATTGTATTCTCCTTAGGCATGATTATTAGTAGTAATATGTGGCACTTGGACGTCTAACGGGAATTAATATTACGCAGTATGGTTTACATTAGGTGACACTTGGGGGTCAAATGATACTTATATATGCGCATAACACTTGGGGGTCTTACGGGAATTTAAATTGAGGGTACATTGAAACATTGTTAGAAGTGCTTCACCTCAAATGGGGTTACATGGTAACATTGTTACAAGTGGTTGATCTCAACAATTGAAAAATGTATAGCGTCTTACGGGAATTACCATTACACCGTAGGTTTACATTAATATGACATATCGGGTTATATGGAAATTCCAATGTTAAAAATGTCCCTGCTTAAGGTTGAAAATATTATGGGGTCAAACAGGAATTTAACACAGAGATGTCACTATAGGGTCATGCATATAAGGAGCATTAAAAGATATTCATCTGTAAAGACATTTCACTTAAATCGTTCGCAATCAATTTGAAGGACAGGCATGACATATGTATCACAGTGACGGGTTGATGGATGGACTGTTGGGAGCATTGATGACTTTGTTAAAGTATTAAATATAGTTGTTTTCAGTGTTATACACGATTTGCAGGCAAGATATAAAATTTTTACGCGAACTTCTTTTTCACTATATTTGTATTTAATGCTCTATGTATGCATACATGAGAGAAAAAGAAAAGATTTTGGAGAATATGTTTCTTTTTCATATTATATTACACATGGCAGATGTATGCACAAAACTGTCCAATATTATTAATACTGAAACCTCTTTTACATACTTCACAATTTTATTAATCGTTTAGAATCAATATATTTTTCTTTCCTCTGTCATTTCCACTGACTATCTGTGAGGACGAATATATATATATATATATATATATATATATATATATATATATATATATATATATATATATATATATAACTTCAGTCAGTTTTAATCAGGGTTGAATTTTTAAAAAAGGTGTCTCAGAGTATATATATATATATATATATATATATATATATATATAATATATATATATATATATATATATATATATATATATAAGTGTGTGTGTGTGTGTTTTAACATCCCCCTAATTACATTAACTGATACTATTGATATTATCACTAAAATAGACACTAAGAAATCGGTAGGTCTAGATGGAATTCACCCCAAAAATCTGAAAATGTCGGCTTTATCAATCTCTGAGTTATTGCAAGAAGTAATTAACTGTAGTTTAACTTCCGGTCAATTTCCCGAGTCATTGATATTAGCAAAAGTATTCGCAGTTCATAAGGGATATGAAAAGAATGACCCATCTGACTATCCACCCATATCTGTTCTATCTGTACTTTCAAAAGTTATTGAAAAACATATCAGCAAGCATCTTTTCGGATACTTTAACAAGTATCATTCCGATTTCCCCAACTACCAAACACGTAGGTATCCCTATGAGCTCTGACACGATCTGCGTAGCAAAAGTGGAAAAGACATGTTCAAAAGGAAGATAAAGTATATTCGAGGTTTCTTTCTCGACTTGACGGAAAAGGAAGATGTTTTCGATTGGTGGGAATGACAGTCCAACATTGTCAGGCACACTGTTTTATTTACATCCAACGTGACAGGTATACCATTCACCTTTCTTGTATGAAACTGAGAAAGACAGTCCAACAAGGAAGTACTCTTCTACTTTAAGAAATAAATACAGCCCCAAACACACCAAATCTAATAAAGAGAACGTTCTAATACGTCCCTGCTACTACACGAGTGTTTTAAGGGAGTTAAGGACCGACCGTTTGATCTTCTGGGTGGGGCCTGAGATTTTCTTTCCAACCAGCATACTTTCGGGGTTTTTTTTAATAATTATTTTATCTCGGTGATAATTTTTTAAACAATGTGATGCTATTTGGGAGCAGGCCATTTTTATTTAAAGAATCCCATGTCTCTCACCCCCAAAATTTAAATGGTCGGTCCCTTTGGAAGTTACTGTAGGGTTTCGATATAACTTGCTATTCGTCCCATACATTGTTCAGCATGTACTTTTTCCTTTTTGACAAACTAACGCATTAACATAGCTGAAATTGTAATAGCCTGTGTCAGATGCATAGGGTTGAGATGTGAGCTGTTAACTTGCAATGGCATTCAAAAATACAGAATCTATATTTTTGACACAGAAAGAATATTGGAGTCTTATCTATAATGGCATAGGGAGATATACATATCGTTTGGCGACAGTGTCAGTCAACGTTAGAGTTTTTTCCGTTTGGTTTTGTTTTAATGTTGTTTGCAAGTCAGACGGGGGTGGGGGGATGGGATCATCATTGCACAGATTCGGTGAGACACGTGTTATTTTGTTCCTATATTAAACTAGTATTAATGACTCGTATTTTTTGTTAATGCTCATAAACTAGTACTTCACATTAAGAGGGAGACAAAAGTGAAACGTAATAATCATAGTTTAACTATAATACTATACAGTACTTTCTCATTTCTTCTTTTTTGAAATATATTTTTTTCTAGAGGCCTGTTAATTATCTTTACGGTTTTCCTTTTGGGGTTTGTGTAACATGAAACTATTGCCAATTTAAATACTAAATGCAATAGCACCATATTAATGAATGATATTATAAAATTTGGGAATAAACTGGAAACGAAATTTAAAACACAATGAGTCATGTGGTAAATAATATCTTATAATCTTTTTTCAGACATATTTTTTTTCTGGCCCTTTACTGGCCCTTTATCTCGGTAGGTAAACTGTAAATATTCTCTGAATGTTTGAACTCAAATCAGTACCCCTTGCTCATATTTTTTTTAATGTAAGGGAAATAACTTGTATAAGTATGTTAATGGGTTGTCTTAACGCCACTGTCGAAAATAACCTTAAGTTTGCAGAAATGAAACATTTTAGCTAATTTGTTGATGTCAGCTTTATTTTGGTCCAGAAGAAAAGTTGAAAGTTTGTTTGAAGATATTATAAAGATGTGATTTGGGCCATTATTTGAGTTTTCAACTTTTTATCTAATCACCTTCTTTCATGTGTGAGTATAGTTTAAAAATATAGATGCTAATTTGAAGAGGTAAGTTGACGGTGCTTTTTCCCTTTTTTTTCTTTTTTCTTTTCTTGTATACATAATGGCATATAGATAACATGTGACTAAATATCTATAATTCTTTAAATACAGAGGGAATTCTGAGCTACTATAAATATATTAATTGTGAGACTAGAAGACCTGTATAACACAGACAATGTCATCTTACGAATTGTCACACAGTTGGTACATTTTACATACAGTGTTTGCGGTTTATTACGTTTATTATTTTTCATATGTTAACACGTAACATATCACTTTATGTGAATCTGATTGGTCCAGATAAGCCCCACGAAAACCTTGCGCAGTATTCTCATTACTGATTGGCCGCGACCGTCGGAATTTTCCTTGCCCCGCCTTCTGGAACCACATTATTTTACTATTACTATTAACAATATGGCGGCCGTCTTCCCAATCGGTACCCGAATGGACATTGGGGAAAAAAGGGCAATACATCAATGAAAACTGATGATACTATTATTAATAGATGAGCCAGAAAAATTCCGTCTAAGATTATCGTTGTGATTAACTCAGTGCTGCTGTCATAGTGGCGGGAAAATTTCAAAGTGCAGTGTGCGTCATGATTGTTGCCAGGTTATTGTGGTACATCAGTTTTGGATAATAAATATAAAGAAAAAGAATATAGATTCATTTTTGAGTTGCATGTATTTCATTAAATTCATAGTACAGGATAAAACAGTGATATTCAGAGTGGAAATGCTTAATGTTCTTTAATGCTGTATTTGTAAATCTTTTCTTAACAAGACACAAAATATGTGCGTTAAATGTTTGTGAAAATATTATAAGGGTTACATAGGGATATGAATGCTTCTTTGGTTCCTGTTCCACTAACTCTGGAGATGTAGCTATACTATTGTACAATAATTTGCATTTTATCTTACAGTAGGTGAAGAGAGGCAGTATGGGAAATAAACTTACTATGGATATAACTGTTGATAATTATAGAGTCACACTTATAAATAACTGTCGAGCAGAAAAGAATATGTTAGATTTTGTTAAAAATTACCATATTGCAAATGGAGGAGAGACATCAATTTAGTCATGGATCCAGACTCGGACCGTTTAATTATAATAATGGGAATAATCCAAGGACAAGAGACGTTTTTGTATATATTTCTATGCAGGCTCAGGAAAACCAATCGTCTTCTCGTCCTCAGATTTCTTAACGATATCCGCGTTTGCAGTGACACTTTTAGGTAATCTATACATTATGTTGATGTGGAGAAAATTTCCTTTTCAACGATGTATCACACATCTGAATAAGTTAGACTTGTGGTCTTTAGATATTTGGAAATAGGGGAAACTTGGACCTCAAGCCAGACTCACGCAGGAGTTGTTTGATTCGCTTGGTAGTGAAACCCCTTGCGTGTTTACAATACGTTACAGTGGACCTAGAGTAAGTGTAGTCACGCCTACGTCTTAGTTTCTCAAGAAAGATAACTCAGGCTGATGAATTAATAAATGTACTTATTCTCTTCGCAAAACAATTATTTATACATGTATATATTATCAAGACAGAGCTAATTTGTCGTAATTTAAAAGCTACTTAAATTTTATTTTAATGTCGACAAATACAATGCATACAGAAATTGTGAATGGGACATGTTTGATACTGAATGGTTATAAACAATTGATTGGATAATCTTATGTTCACCAAGCCTAAGGGGACAAAAATGTTCCTTTGTATTTGACAGCTATTTATTGTTTACCTTTTGCTTGATACGATACGATATTTTTCCATGTATTCCTGAGTAATTGTTACCTTGATCAGGTTCAAATAAAAGTGTATCATATTTGAATTTTCATGAACAAGTATGTGTGCTTCTTTTGTATACATATGCATGTCCACAACTGTTTCTCCTTTCTATTTCTATTTTCTGTAATAATTACAGCCCAGACATTTTTAATGTTTTTTTTTTAAGGTAATCTGCATTCATGACAAAAGATATCAAGTTATGAAGACGTACATGATTAGTTTATAGAAAGTGTATGCTTCGCTATGTATCAAACTGTACATGATTAGTTTATAGAAAGTGTATGCTTCGCTATGTATCAAACTGTATATGATTAGTTTGTAGAAAGTGTATGCTTCGTTATGTTTCAAACTGTACATGATTAGTTTATAGAAAGTGTATGCTTCGCTATGTATCAAACTGTACATGATTAGTTTGTAGAAAGTATATGCTTCGCTATGACTGTAACAAACCTAGGGTACATACTATTAGTATTTTTACGTCTCTGTTTATAGCTGTGTTAGATTTCAGTGAATATTTGTTTGATTAGTGGGAGTCGGTACTGGAAAGATGTTTCTCAAACCGAGTAATTAGCCAATTACTAAGAGCAGACATATAATGTACAGTATTAACGAAACTTTATGGTAGCTTGGATTAGTTTCGTAAAACGGACCCTCACTAATTTCTTAACGTAAGGAATTTTCATGATATTTTAATGTATAAGTGTTTAGTAATTTGAGATAGGAATAATTGTATTAGGTGTTTACTAATTTGAAATATGAATAATTGTTTAGGTATTTGCGTCATGTTTTGTGGTGCATGGCGTGAAGTACCGATTAACGGTTTGAAAGACTATTGATGGGTCAAGCAAGAAAAACCATGCAAGTGTGAAATTAAGATCTCGTGAATGTATGGTTGTTAGTTGATTAGAGGAAAATTATTTGTCCTTGGAAATAGGGGAAACATCGACCTCAAACCAGACTCAAGCAGGTGGGGTTTTTTTTATTCGCTTGGTTGTGAGACACCTTGAGTGTCGTGTCAAAGATTTTCTTGTGGCAGCGGTGCGATATTGGATAGCGTTATGATATTTATTGTTTCGATTGTGTAGGGTTGCCACTTGAAGAGCTCAAAAATAAGGAACACATATGTGAGCCTTTTAGAAATTGACATATTACAACACTACATGTTATTATTCAATACGAAACGGTTCCTTAAAATACGTAACAGGTGGCAACCTTAGTGGAGTGGAGTATATTCTAATAGAGGCCGGTCGGATCTTCCTATAAGTGAGTCATGCATTTAGCAGACACAGGCCAATTAAATTGTATTTTGAGCTAGACAAGAAATGACTGGAACTTAATACTCTCGATGGGCGAATTGCAAGTATAACAATGATTTTGTAATGAGTTCCTTCCTATTTAAGAGTCACGAATAGATAGTTTAGTATGTTTGATTGACAAAGAAAGAACGTTAAGAAGACTTTGTAACTTACCCCCATCCCCGGTTTTCACTGAGCGAAACTTGATATCGTTTCTATTAACTTTCTAATCTGGAGTTATGACAAAATCTCCCCATCTGTGGGCATGGTCTTGAATATTAATCATTAGCAGGCAAAATTAATTCGACAATAATAGTAATTTTATGTCAAAAAAAAAAATGAAAAGTGATTCATTATAAATCCATCGTCTGGTTATTATAATTGGCACTGAAGGGAGCACACAAAGCATGCTTATCGATCCGCCAATACCGCGGGCTGTTCAGAAGCGACTCTTACCGCCAATACCACCTACTGCCGTGAAGTATTAGAAGCTTATTGAGACCGACTCCGTATGAGAACGAACATTTTGACGAAAATTTACATGCATTCGGTGCCATGTCTGAAGATTCGGGTTTCATGACTATTATCGATGGGACGCCCGATGTTAGGTCGAGAGCTCTGGCGAAGTCAATGATAAGAAAGAGACGCTAAGCCCACAATTGACCAAGGAAGTTGGCACTAGAAAAACAGCGTTTAATTCTTCTCCAGCTCGAAGTAAGGAGATTATTAAGCCAGATGTTTAAGATGGTTCATAACTATTTTTTGACTATGTGAAATCGAGAAGGGGTTGCGCCTGGCTGCATGCTTAAGGTGCTTAAGGAAGGATACCATCCAAGTCTTGACAGATCTTCAAGTCGAGTTTTGGAAGTTGAAAGCTTCTTTGGAAGCTCGCTTCGCGCCTCGCAACCAAGATGAATACTACAAGACGCAGCTTCGAAGCCGTTTCAGAAGAAGGGGCAAAATGCTTCCCGAGCTAGGGCAAACTATACAAAGACTTGTTTCGCTGGCATATCATGGTTGCCCATCTGATATTCGCGATCGAGTCGTAAAAGACCGTTTCTTGGGAGCCGTTCAGGATCAAGACCCGAGACTTGAGGTCGGAGTCCTGCCCAGAAGATTGTCGTTACATCTCTGGCAGATTGACACACAAGTCGACAATACGTTGAAGAAGGGAGCGATAGAACCGTCTGCAAGCTCTTGGGCTGCTAAAGTTGTACTAGTAACTAAGAAAGACGAAAAAGAAATTGTGTAACTTGCACTAGTCGGTGCCTGTGTCACGCGTCGTAAGCTGTTGGCCATCGTACATTTTATTCGGTATTTCAAGACCAATCTTTACGGCAGAAAATTCAAAGAAGTCACTGATCACAGTAGCCTGTGGTGGCTCATGAACTTCAAAGAGTTCGAGGGACAATTGGCCCGTGGGTTGGAACAGCTATCATTATATGACTTTATGATGGAGCACATCCCTGGGACTCGCCATGCCAATGCCGATGGTTTAAGCCGCTTACCATCCAAATGTTGAAAATACTGTACTCAATACACTGTGAAGTTTTGCGCTGTACAACTGGACAGGGGTATTCATTTCGAAGAGGTGCAGAAACAAGACACAGTTTTGTCCAGGGTAATTGGTTGAGTTGAGGCTCGGCAGAGCCCCTATTAGGAAAAAGTATCTGAAAACAGTGGTGAAACCAAAGCCTTATGGGGAGAGTACACGCTATTGGAGATGTTTGACGGAATACTCGTGAGAGTTTGGCATGATCGTACTGGCAAGCCATTTAAAAGTTGTATCGTCGTACCGTACAGCTTGCGGCGGGAAGTCTTAAAACAATGGATTGATGGAGCCGCTAGGAGACATTTAGGAGTCGACAAAACCCTCAGTAAAGTGCGCCATCGTTGCTACCGGCCTGGTATGAGGGATGATATTTGAGAGTATTGTGTGACATGCTCCGTTTGCGCTCAGCACAAGCACCCCAAACAGAAACTCCGAGCGAAACTTCAGGTCATAATGGCTGGTAAGCAGGAGAGCTTGTAGCCCTCGATATGTTCGGACCTCTTACAATGAAGGAGGAGGGAAGTGCTCACCAAGTGGATTGAGGAGGTGCCTTTGCCTAATATTGAGGACACCACGGTTGCAAGAGCGCTGCTTGAATATTTTATTTGTAGATTTGGCGTGCCTCGCATGCTCTTGTCTGAAAAAAGCCAACAGTTTGTAATCCTGTATTTAAAGAACTTTGTGTCATGTTAGGAATTAAAAAGACGCGATCGTCTCCCTATCATCTTGAGTGCAATGGGATAGTGGAACGATACAACCGAACTCTGTGCCACATGCTGGCAACATACGTTGAAAAAGATCAACCAGAAACTGGGACCAGTACCTTTCTCTTACGAGAATGTGTTACCGTGCATCTGAACACGCTTGTTCCGGATTCACCCCGAACAAGCTGATGCTGGGGCAACAAGTGTAGCTTCATAAGGATCTATTGGTTGACAAAATAAAAGACGAAGCCCAAAGAATCTGTCGCAGTTCGTGTCAGAATATAGGAAAGCAATGGAGGCAGCAAACGAGGAAGCGCGAGAGAAATTAGGCACCTCTCGGGATAAGAAAACCACCTATGATCTCAAGGTTCATGGTCAGTCTTTCGGTGGTGGTGACCTTGTGTGGTTACACCATACTCTGAGAAAGAAAAGGAAATCAACTAAGTTGCAAATTAAATGGACTGGACCTTGGCGAATTGTTAAGCTGATGTCACGCACCATTCTCACAAACAACGATCATAAGACGACTCATATTGTTCACTTCCATCGATAGGAGCCATGCTTGGTACGATCTGAGAGTGAACATGAATCTTCCAACAGCCAGGAAGAGTTATACGATGGGGGTGATGAGACTTAAGAGGAGGAAATGCCGTCATATCCCATAACGGCTCAAAGAAATAAGCTTGTGGCAGGGTGGAGGAGGGTAGGCCGCAAAACCAAAAGAAACGAACATGAGAACTGTGCAATAGGAGTGCTGAGGAGTCGCTGGTCGATTCCATCTCTGCTCTGAGAACCAAATTAATTCAGCGTAGGAGGGCGCGTCGTGGCTCCGGCAAGCCGGTGGCTTTTTCTCGAATTTGAACCGCAAGTTTCTTACGCAGTCTTAAATTTCTTTCAGTATTTTTTGTCTCATTTTTTTTAATTAATTGATCGGCTATAGATGAAGAAAAAAAAAATAGATAAATAAAATAAGGGTGGGCAACGGCATTGTTTTCGTGGCTGCTAAATGGTTGGGCTAGGGACGGCTCAATGCTGTCAAATGGGTTGAATCGACAAAGTCGCACGGATCAATGAGATACGGATGCTATACATTATGTGAATATGTTACTTGATTCTGAGATTCTTATGTGAAGGCAGATGGCGCATTTTGTGTATATTGTTTCGGATTAATCATGTGCAGTATTAACTTCCATAAGCATTGGTCACAATTCATTCGTTTGTTGCTTCGAGTATGATTTACGTAAATTAGAATTGGTATGTGTGCTTTTAGAGCAGAGTCTTAAATAAGACCATGAATTGTTAAAGAGCCGATTAGAATCATTCACATAAAGTGTTTTGGCATAAAATGTTGCCTTTGAAGTTAGTTGCAAGAGTGAAATGTGACAATTTAAACTGTGATTTTTTATACTAGTGAACGGTTTTCTATTGCTGTGGCACTTGTGTATTAGTAGATGCGAGGATGCGGTGTCAGCTAACATAGTCTGATAGCGACGATGAAATATTTGACGCTGTTTATTATGGCCTGCTGAGGTCCTGAGCGACTTGTGGTTTCGGTAGAGATGCTTTGTCCTGTCGGAAGCATTATTTTTTTACCTGAGTTTTCATAATGTTTAAGCAGTACGAGCCTGCGTTTTTGACCTGTTAGAGACCTGCTTGCTGAAAAGCTTTTGCTACGGTTTACTTTGAATACTTTTGGATACCAGCCTAGCATCGGTAATAGTCTTGTGAAGGTCAATGTTCATTCTGGAATTGCTGAAAGACTACTTTCAGTAAACACAAATTAATTAGCAGCATTGATAGATGAACCATCGTAAAGTCATGTTTTTAGAACTGGTTTGTTTGGGTTCTGGAACAGGTAGTACTGCATAGAATTGATTATTTGCAGTAATGTTTGTTTCTGGTCTTTTATATATATTTATCTAGCGATGAGTGATTATGCTTCAGCTTTATTTTGATGGAGAGTGGCGGAGTTAGCAGACTAGGTCCATTGATTCTGAATCAGATCTGTAATCATGTTTGGGAATCAAGGAATCGGGTTGGTGGTTGATTTTGGGGGAGTACTCAATCGATTCATGACCACAGGTATGACGTTTGTGATCACTCGGGGACGAGTCATTTTCGTAGGTGTAGGCAATGTAACAAACCTAAGAGACGTGCTATTTGTATTTCACGCCTCTATTTATAGTTTTGTTAGATTTTAGTGATTATTTGTTTAATTATGAGGAGTCGGTGTTGGGAAGATTTTCTCAAACCGAATAATTAGCCAATTACTAAGAACTGGCCTCATAATGCACAGTATTCAAGAGATTTTATGATAACATAGATTAGTTTCGTAAATTTGACCCTCTCTAATTTCTTAACATAAGGAATTCTCGGGATATTCTTACGTATAAGTGTTTAGCAATTTGAGATAGGAATAATTCTTTGTATTAGGTGTTTGGGTCGTGTTTCGTGGCGTGAAGTACAGATTTAAGGTTTGGGAAGACTTACTGGTGAGTCATACAAATGTAAAGCAAGAAAAACCATGCAAGTGTGAAATTATGGCCTCATGAATATATGGTTGTTGGTTGATTAGGGGAAAATTACTTGTGAAATTTGCGCGTTTAATAACCCTTCACTTGACAATGATTGTTGTCTTGATGTCCTTGTAAATTGGGGAAACATCGACCTCAAGCCAGACTCACGCAGGTGTTGTTTTATTCGCTCGGTAGTGAGAACCCTTGCGTGTTACAAAACTATTACAGCCGAACAAGTAGTAAACACTGGTTTGTTAGCTACATTTTATATACGTTTTATATCCACTAAATCATTATGACACATAAAATACTGTAACTTTTCAACTGTATATTTATCACCCACCTTATATGATTATCTGTACACGATAATCCCAATGCCCTCAGCCTTGGCATCGTTGTGATTCTGGCATTTAAAAAAGAAGATATGCCATGCATGTAATAGCTATATATATATATATATATATATATATATATATATATATATATATATATATATATATATATATATACATACATGGATGAATGAAGGAGAAAGAAAACTCATGCAGAAATATTTTAAAATTTTTCTACAGAAGTGAAAATAAAAAACGCAAGGAATCATGTTTTTTGCATCAAGCTTTTGATAAAAAAATTGAATACCACATTGGATAACAAGTCAGGCTGATATCAGTCTTCACTCACAATATATTGTACGTGTGTACTCTTGGGCAACCCATCCAGTCTGAAAAGTAAAACAAATTAACTTCGTCTTCTGTGCAAAGGTGCATATGGATAACGGAAGAAAAGGAAGATTTGTTGCTCTCTCTACGAAGTAGAGGAGAGCTATTGTATTACTCCCAGCGTCGGCGTCGGCGTCGTCATAGATACAATCATACACATATGTACAGCATTAATGAATCTAAACCATTTTTTCTTACTATACAACAGTTTGGAGTGGATTTCACAGCTGAGGGCCCAACGATTGTACATACATCTACATTATTGGTACATTCTTGGTTTTTGCGTTCACCTCAGGTTTTTGCATACTATAAATTACTGTTATACTTGGAATCATGAAACATAGTGAGAGGATGCATCTTGGTGAATACTATGCTGTCATCACAAAAGTAGGTCACTGTAACCCATGAGTCACTGACTTTGATTAAATTGCGTGTTTTAAGTTTATTTTTCAAGTTCTGTTCATGCAAAAAGCATCAAACTGGATGATTGGATGCATTTCTATTAGTACCACACAATTACAACAAAAGAAGGTTACTGTGACCTACATTTCATATTTTACTAGCTTAGGTTATGTTCTTGCGTTTAGCTCATAAAAAATTAGGTGTCTGACACCCTGCATAAGTACTGTTGTACCTAAAATCATGAAACTTGATGAGGGGATGCATCTTGATGAGTACTTACACCCTCATCACAAAAGCGGATCACTGTGACCAATATTTTAACACCTCGCTGACTTGGGTTCAGTCTTAAGCACTGTTCATGTTCATACCAGGATCATTAAACTAGATGATTATATGCATCTCTATTTATTGCCACACCCTTAAAACAGAAGATCACTGTGACTAACATTTCACAGTTGACTAGTTTAGGTTAAGTCTTTGCGCTTAGCTATTGACGATTTAGGTGTTTTTACCTCCTGTATAATAGTGTTATACATGGAATCATGAACTTGGTGAGAGGATGCGTACTACATTCTCATCTTAAGAAGAAGTTTATTATGACTCATATGTCACGTTTCGCTGACGATGGTTAAATATATTTGTTTTAACAGTAGTAATACATTATCTGTTATTATTAAGTTGCTTTCACTTTTTCTGGCTCTAGTCCTGGGTCCAAGATAAATTCCCTCGTCCAATTAGTAATTGAAACAAAAATTAAATAAATAAACACAGTCCCAGTCCGATGCTTTAATCACCTCTGTCATACGGAATATCATCCTTATTTTTTTTTTTTTTATTATTATTATTACTTTTTTTTGTTGGACTTCGTGTGTTTAGCACGCGTCTCGGGTCACTCAACGATTATTGCTATTTCAAGTGTCTTTTGACATCATTCCCGTTAATCGTATACATTTCTGTGTTGCATTTTACCTTTTCTCCCCAATACTTGTGTGTATTATATTTACCATTGGCCCCTTTTGTTAATATCGAGGGTTTTTGTGAACACGCTATCTAAGCGGTGTCCTACAATTTGATCTTCTCGATGGCAAACGGTGTTAGGGTAGGTATTACCAACTACAAATGTGTTCCACTTGTTTGCCAGCCTGCGTCAAGAGGGTCTTCGTTGGACGATCAGAGTTTCCTGGATGGAGCCTCCTCGAGCAGGTCTTCGTCATCTGACAGGTCATTGGCCGGTAACCTGGTTTTGGCACAGGTCACCGGCCAGTCTAAAACGTACGGTCACCGGCCACACGCCACCGGACACTAGGTTCAGGCACCAGTCACCTTATATCCGACCGGGCATCTGGGTTTTGATCACCGGTCATCTAGTACTGGTCACCGGGCAGTTCACCAGGCATCGGTCAGCGGGCATCAGATTTTCGGTCCTTGGACAAGCAACCTCTCCATCTAGGGAAAGGGTTGGAGTCGACACCCCCTTCTGTACATGTTCAATTCATATTGGACTTGGGGACTCCCACCACAGACCGCGCAGGCCGTAAACCTCCCCATCCCCCACATCCTGCTTTCTCATCGAAGAAAAATTATGGCGGCCACCACTTTCTCCTGTTGTCTCTTGAGGTGATCATCAATCCCTTTTTCCAAGGAGAGAGAAAGAAATGAATAGTCCTGTCTCGCCACATCAACGGAGATAGGACGACGAACTCTCTATTCTAGTAGACTCTAATGAGTTCTAGGACTACCCGATTGTGTCAGGTCATTCCCCCTTTGGTGTCCACACCTCCGTGCCACCTTACTGTTCAGTCGATATGAACCTTTGATCTACCCCCTGATCTGTTTCCAAAGCCTTCTGGGTCTTTGGACAGCAGGATCCTCTCCAGTTTGGAGAGGCTTTCGGAGCTCAGACTACAATGGATCTTCTGCTGCTTCCTCGTTCAGCTATGGTGAAGGGCATAGCAGAGAAGTTGTCACAAGAAGAAGAGGAAGTCAGACAGCGGAGGGGTTAGTCAACCCACTCTCCCACTATTTTTGCCTCAACGTACATGATGCATTCCCCTGCTGGGCTACTCAAGCCTCCCGCTCTGGATTTGGGATTCGGGAGTATTCCAGATGGGAATATTGACAGGGACCAGCGTCCATATCCACGTTAACTTGCTCGAAGCTATGGAACTTAAGGCTAGGACTCTACTTAACATAGTTTCACATGCCGATCTCTTTGCGGTGGGCTCCTAAAACATATTGATTGACGAATCTATGTCATTGGTCGCCTTACAGAGATTTCTGGAGGCTGTCGCCAAGACAGCGAGGCACTCATTCTCGTTGTCGATGGCACTTTCAGCGGAACTTCTCCACCTCCGTAGGAATGCCGCGTTAGATACTTTAATGGTTTTGCTGGATCACAACAAAAAATCTATTGAGGGCAGCTCCGTTTTACGCGGAGTCCTTTTTCGGCTGTTTAATCCATACAGTAGCCCTCCAAAATCTCATAGATCAACAACACCTGTCGTTGACCGCAGTCCCAGACCCGATCAAGCGGCTGAGAAGTGTACCTAGCCTAGCCAGTCTGAGAAGTCTATGGGTCCGCTGCATAAACATGTTAAGCTGAAATCCCAGCGGGATCGCCAGATGCCCTTTAAATTCCTTCTTACCCTTCTTTCGTTAAACGAGGTGACCGAAATGGCGTGGGAAGGATGTCTATGACTCCTAGCCTTCCCTAAGAAGGGAAGCAGTCGGCCCTAATGAGTTGCACCCTCACCTGCCATGTCCCTCTCTTTCAAACGTCCCAGGTGGTTCTAGACTTAGCCTTTATTCAGAGGTCTGGTCGGATCTAACAGACGATTCATGGGTCCTCTTCGCAAGTAAAGAAGGTTACCGGCTTAGCTTCAGGGACTCTCCACCTCTCTCAAGGACACTCATTTCGTTTCGTCAGACCAAATTGAAATCCGTAAGGGTCAAGAAGCACACTTTTCTAAGGGCAGTAAAGAGGGTGAAAAACACTTCACGTTCGGGATTTTACTCTCCCATCATCCTGGTTTTGAACAACTGGGGAAACATTTCGCCTCATTATTGAGCTTTCCCTATTAAACATGTTTCTTTAGGAAGAGTGCTTCGAGATGGAGACGTCCGCCTCAGTCAGGAACGTCATAAGGGCGAACGACTGGGGGGTGGGGTGGTCTTCATATACCTCTAGGATGCTTACTCCCGTCCCACATGAAATTCGTGCGGTTTTGTCTAGTGAAGGAGGTCTCTCAATTTCGTGCTCTTCCATTCTGTCTGACGTCCGCTCCCAGCGCCTTTACCAGGGTGATGGTAGTGTTAGTGGCTCACTTAAGATCGTTAGGGGCTTCCATCATCCAGTATTTCGACGACTGCTTTTTCGCAACGGTCTCAGTCGTGCCTTTCTAAGAGACCTGCCACTCTGTTGGAAGTTAATGACTCATCTGGGACTAATCTCCAACCAGGTAAATTGAGATCTGACTCCTTAAAATTTTACTTACGTTATGAAGAATTTCCTCACAAATCAAGTGGCAGTTCGTGTGCCCCCCAATCATATCGCACAGATCGTGTCCCTAATGGCAAGAGTAGACCAAGGTCTCTTGGGGACCGTGAACACAGCAGCGGATCTAGTTCCCCTGGGAAGACTTCATATGAGGCCAAATTTGGTCACCACCTGAGTTTGGTGACTAAATCAAGGCTGATTTATTGCCGGAGTTCCGATACACGCCCAGAACCTCACTCTATCCTGTATACCGACGCCTCGGGTTCAGGTTGCTGTGCTCCCTTAGAGCCTGATGGATGTAATCTTTTGCGGCTTGCGGTCTCGCAAGGAATCTCCTCTTCACATCAGCAGCCTAGAAATGCAATCCTTGTGCTATAGGGTGTGTCAACCTCAAAAGACGCCGCTGTGTTATCGTCGCCACAGACAACACCTCGGTCATCGCATACCTCATACGTTAAAGGAGACACTGATGCCTCTTCTCTTTCCTTGGAAGTCTGGAACTTGCTCAGATGGACATCTTCAGATGGGATCACTCTCAGAGTCCGTCACATTCCACGCTAGAGAAATATCATTGCCGACAGCCTCACCAGGCATGAACTGGCGGTCCTCACATAATGTTCTCTGCACCAGCCGGTAGCAGATAGACATATTTATTAGTGGGTAGGCCAATAGTAGACTTGTTTGCAACGACATTGAACAATAAGCCACCACTTTATGCCTCTCCAGTTCAAGATCAGAGTTCATGGGCAGTTGACACCTTCAGTCTGAAGTTGCATCGACTTTACGCCTACGCCTGCACACCAATTTCTCCTAACTGTTATGTGGCCCTTACAGTCGAGGTTCAACGATTTCCTCGACCAATTTGTAGACGCTCCCACGTAGTTACCGCTGAGAAGATATCTCCTATCCCAACATTGAGGGTCCCTCCTGCACGGCATTCCACAGATTCTCCACCTTCACGACTGGCTCAGGTACTCCTGATATTTTGGCAGACATCATCTCGAGGTGGATTATTCTATAAAAAGAGCTTGTCAGTCTCTCACTGAGGGAGATCTTTCCTTCATGAGAATCAAAGTACATGATGTTAGGGCTATTGTTGCATCTTGGGCCTTTCTTAATCATTCTTCTATAGATGATGTCATGAAAGCCACCTTCGGGCAGTCTCACTTCACCTTATCTTCGGCCTATCTTCGTTCGATGTCGCAACATAGCGAAGGCATACACGCGAATATTCTCAATTGTGTCAGCCCAACGCTGTCAAGCCATCCTTAAGTCTGCAGTAGAACACCCTCCTGAGAATATAGGGCAAGTTCTGTGTGACAGCTTATCATGGAGCCATCAGCCTTTTACCAAGCTGGAAAAGTCAGCAAAGTAATAATAACAACTGGTAATGTATTCGTTATTAATTTTTTTAAATTTTTATTGTGGGGGGAGGGGATGAAACTAACTTTTACTATGTAATAATTACCTGCTATTATTACCAGATTCCCTCCTCCCTCCCCGCTCTGATGTCCTTTCAGTCTTGTTGCAAGATAAAGCATTCGATATTCCGTATGACGGAAGTGATTAAGGCATCAGACTGAGACTACGCCATTTGTGTTCTATGTATGCAATTTCTAATTGGATGACTGAATTCACCTTGGACTGGGGACTAGCACCAGGAAAGGTTAAAGTACCCTAATAATAATTGTAGTAGTAATAGGCGTAGTAGTGTAGTAGTAGTAATAATAATAATAATGCTACTACTACTACTACTACTAATAATAGGTAAGTGTTACATAATTAAGATTTGTTTTACGTATAAAAATTACATATTTACTGTTCATGCTTGAATCATTAAACTAGACTATTGATACATCTCTTTTTGTACCACACCGATACAAAAAGGACACTGTGACCTACATTTGACAGGCTTAGGTCAAGGTTTGCATTAGCTCATGACCACATCGTTTCGTTGCATGCTATGTACATATTATCTTTTCTGGATTCATAACACTTGGTGAGGGTGTGTATCTTGAGTATCACTCCAACATTTCAGTAGGAGGTCAGTATGGCTTATAGTTTTTACGCTTCACTGACTTGGGTTCAATTTTGTGTTTGATGTTCATTTCTCAGGTACTGTTCATGCTAGAATCATGGCATTGATGATGATATGCATCACTGTTATTACCACACCCTTACAGCAAAAGAAGTTTATTGTGACCTACATTTAATCTTTTATTGGCTTTGGCTACGTTTTTGCGTTTAACTCGTGACCACATGAGTTTGTGGCATGCTATATGCATACTATCCTACATAGAATCATGAAACTTGGTTATTGACTGCATCTTTATAAGTGATATATCCTTACTGCAAATAGAAGTGTATGTAATATATGTATGCTTCAGTGATTTTTGTTGAAATTTTGTGTTTTGAGTTCATTTATTAGGTATTTATGTTCCAGTCATGAAACTTGATAATTGGATGCGTCGATTTGTGTACACCCTTACAACCAATGAAGGTCACTGTGGCCTATATTTTATGCTTTACTAACATGGGTTAGTATTTGTGTTTATGACCACAAAGATTCTTCCATGCTATACACATCGTAGCCTACTCAGATGGCCCTAAGTGATCAGTGGAGCAGGAAGAACCAATGTTTATTCACTGGTAAACTAATGACTATGCATTGCATATTGTGATAGGTTACTCTCAACATGTTAAAAATGTACTGAACATGTGAATGAGATTAGGAATTAGATAAGTGGATTGCATGTTGCATACATTGTATGTGCGTCCTCATTTGTAGTGGCTTTTTAAGGTAATTACTGAAGCATGAACTATGTTTCTACTACTGGCTGTCTCTCCAAGATTACTCAAGGCCTGTGGCTTTCACCCAGCAAAAAATGGCTTCTATGAGAAATGATAATTGCTTCTTATTCCGATTTTAAGAACAGTGACTTAAAAAAACAAATACTTAAAAACAACATTACTCTCTGTTTTTCATCGACTCATTATAGTACCTCTACTTTGATATCATAGAAATGAATTTCCTTTATCCTTGTTTCATGTCTTTTATGCCCTGTCACAGTAGGTAGGTAGGATGGTTGATTGGTTCATTGTTTTAACTGTATCTCAGCACAATACCGGCTATATAGCACTGATTTAAAGTTAAAACTTTTAATTTTAAAATATTAAACGTTAAAATGTATAGAGAAAAAATATGCAAACAAAGAAAGCAATTTTTTAAAAATTAATTAAAAAGGGGACCAAGATTTCATTGTCAAGATCACTTTAGCCTCAACTAATTATCTGCATGATAATGAATGTTGACAATAGCTTCAGAGAGGTGAGCTACGTAATCGTTGATTACACGCTGGTTTGTTATGACTGAGACCAATATATGTACACTTTGTCTATCGTTTTCCAATATTGTTTGGAGAATTTGTTTTTATATGCAACACGAAAATAAAGTCAGGCATTAAATATTAAATAATTTTTCAACACTGGATGTAGAGAGATGGGATTTTTCTAGAGCCAATACATTCTCATTTCCCTTCTTATTGGTATGTTAACTCTTCAGTTGGCAAAAGTATTGTTATAGAGGCGGGGGTATATAGTAATACTAGTGTCCGTTCGTCCGTCCATCCTGCCGTCTGTCACTTGTTAGTACAAAGGCTTTGATTGATTGGTAAATATTCTGGCCGTCATCCGAATATACCCAGTTTTTTTAATGGATTGTCATGAAACTTGGTAAATACTATGTCTATCACCTCAAGATGCGCATATCGACTAATCAAGTTTTGTTAGATTTATTGCTCGTTTTGTCTTGTAGCTTAATGCATTGTACGACTCAGTCTTGTTAGCTCAACTGGAGCCGTAGGAGCTCAGTTGGTAGAGCTTCTTCTTTTTTTAAAAAGACTATAGTAGATTAAACATGATATTAGGCCCTATCTAGATATGATGCGCATTGCGGTATTTAATTGCGCTCATATTGTTTGATGGTCATTTACGATCGATTAGCTTCATGGGTTTCAACAGTACATTTACCAATTGAAAAATCAACACGCAATTCAAAATAGAAATAAGTCCAATGTCGACAAGCAAATGTAAAGTATGAAATTCGAAATGTTAATTGGTGCCTTTCATTTGTTTTTGTTCAGCAATGTCAGGTAATTGCAGCTGTCTGTAACTATGGTTCATACCTTTAAAGTTTACGATGCATGGTCACGTTGACGCTACGTAAGGTTACACATGCGTGATGGGACTTTTTGTGTGGCAATCATTATCATCATCATCTTTTTTTTACCCAGAATGGCATATTTGGTCATAAAATACCCATCTGGCACATGGTCCTCAAGATATTTACAGGTTATATTATTAATAAAGTCACTCAAACACGCACATGAATACATATACATACAATATATGTCAACTGGTGAATAGATAAACATATACACATTTGAATACTAGTATGTCAACAGTCAAACAGATATGTATAGATTAAAATTCACACGTATGTATACATACTTTTGAATGCACAAACATACGTACAAATAATGTATTCGAACTCTCATACATTATGTTCACATACCTACACCCATAGTATATATGGATAGAATGTTAAAATCCTGTACTGGGAGACTTTAATATATCAGTCAAACTGGTCGAGTATTTTTTTTTTTTAATGAAGCGTTGAATAAAGTACGGGGGATATGAATTACCTATCAACAGTAGTAGAGAATTCCAAACAGTTGGTGATGATTAAGGCTGGCGCGATTAATTGACTCATCGGCTAATTAACCTATCAATATGCTAAAATCGATTATCGATACAAAAATTAGATAATCGACGTTTAAAGAATATATTTACTGTTATTACAATTACTTTTTATGTATAATTTTGCACCATATTTTGCTTAATTCAACCATTGGAGCATAACATGAAGATAGACCTTGCAGTACTTTTTAATACATTATTTATTTGATAATGTTTCATTCCCCCATTGCAGTATGTGACAGGAAGAAAAGACGATGATGAACAACATTATGATGTAATCATAAATTGCAACTGGTAACTTTGTATGCTCTCGACAACGAGGGCATTCGATTACATTCTGTTATTTTTCAGTTCTTACCCGGTGCTTACCAGCTGTAAACTTCCATTCCACCGTCTCCTTCATATACGTGTAATTTTCACGGTGCACTTGAAAGTAAAATTACCCCCCAAAATTCAATGCACTTTATAAATTCTTAAAGTGCGGTTCACAAGTTTTTAGCATTTTCAGAAAAATGTGAGTTAAGTGCTCGAGTAGTTGAAAATTGTATGTTTGAGTAGAAGAGCAAAGACGTAGAGGAGCAAATACAAGTACGATAAATGTATTTAAATGTATTTATGGGGCATGCTTTTCCACATGTTTTTCGGTGCAACCGCCATCTACGCGGTCTTACATTTACTTATTAACGGAGGATTAATTATGATACATTTATTTAAGATACATCATTAAGTAAATGTATCGTACCTAATCCCCCGGTACTGAGCCCTACAAGGTATTCGCATCGAATAACACATCTAAACGCAAGTCTGAAATTACCCCTAAATGCCGATGTGTATAAGAAAAGAGACAAGGTAAGAAAACAAACGTTGTCAGATACCGGTCGCTGTTGCCTGACGATTCTCCTCTAAACTATACAACGCATACTAACAAATAACTGATGTATATGTAAATAAACCACATGATCTTAGGCCCTGTTTTTTTAGGATGCATAATGTTACAAGAGAGAAAGAAAAATACCTTCCAGCACCTAAAAAATCTTACAAAAAGTCTTTTAAAATATAATCAAACAATTTTCTCTTACCTGCAAACACAAGCAACACTTCATATGAGAAGAGACGTAGCAACTATTTTCTCAAGGCGCGCAGTGCCTTATATCCAATTCTTGGTCAAGGAATGCACACCTCTTTCTATATAAGGTTATGAGTTCAGGGCTCGGGGTCTCGGACCACGAGATTTCCACGAGACTCTCATACAACGCATTCCCCTTTCCAAAAATGGCTACAGGTTATACGAAGATTGCTGAGCTGGTCAGGTGAAGGTCTTGAATTACGTAGACGTGAAAGAATTTTTGCTACCATCAGCATTTTGCCTTTACAATATCCCACCTGTGTATTGTCAGAAAAATCTCACTCCTACCGTAAAATATCAATGCTGTACACTTTTGTCCTATAATGTTTTAGAGAACTCAAGCGCTAAAAATTCTGTTTTATTAGGAATTATAAACATTTGAATTATTAAAGAAAACTTACTCTTTATAAAAATTCCTTAAAAATTCATCGATTAAAGAATTATAAAATTTGAATTATAAAAATTTGAGTTATAAAAATTTCTTGAAAATTCTATCATAACAATCTACTCGCGAGACGTTTGTTAAATTTAAACACTACATTTACCAATTAAAATATCAACACGTCAACCGATGAGGAAAAAAGAATAATTTCGACAGGCGAATGTAAAACATGAAATTTTCAGTTTAAATATATCAATCTTTACCGCGTGACTTCATACATACATACGTACATACATACATACATACATACATACATACATACATACATACATACATACATACATACATACATACATACATACATACATACATACATACATACATACAGACATACATACAGACAGACAGACAGACAGACAGAAATAAGAGAGAGACTACCTGTTGGTGGAAATCAATCAATATCCAGTTTCTTCCGTCATCGTAGATTGTTTGTTGACCGATTCGTCGTCCACAGTTCCATGGTTCCAGTAGATTGAGTATGTGTGACTGTGAGGTGTGGCTAGCACGAAGATTAACGCTATCAGCTTTGGCACACGTGCACAACATCACTGTAGAATCATACAGGAATATAATTTTCCATTACCAAGTGTTTAATGGGTATTTTCATAGGTTAAACCCAACGAGTATAATTTACTTTAATAGTTCATACCATGTATTAAAAAGTGCAATCAGCCTTTATAGAAAAATGCGACCATGAAACGGATGTGTTAACTGAGAATAGAGAAAGAGGAATGGAGGTTTACATCAGGTAAGTGCCTTGTCAGGACGGCATTGACACTGACCCCCACCCCCCACCCCCCACCACCCCACCACCACATTGAGCTGAAAAAAAATTCACAACTCGAAATATAAAAACAATAATTGTAAATAGTGCATGCTTTCAACCAATGCGAGCAGGGGAGTCCATTCCAGTGGAATGGCGGCAATTACCTGCCGTAAACATCTATTGCCCTTTCTATGTTCACAGAAAAACTGATAGTTTTTACGTCACATTTTGCAAAACAAAAGCTGATGAAATTGTGTATTGCATGACACGAAGTATTAGAGTAAGATATATCCGTTGGATTTATCTCCAAAAAATGTGAAAGAAAGAATCTGTAAGGGAAGATCATCTGCCGTTAAGACTCTTCCGTACGGAAGCATAGATGGCGACTGTCAGTCGTTGTCTACATTATATAAAGGTACGATCTGTGAAACGGAAAAACCAAATGGTCAGCACCAACTAACATCAAGCACCAAACAACATCAAGCACCAACTAACATCAAGCACCAACTAACATCAAGCACCAACTAAAATCAAGCTTCTGTGCATAGATTATAACTCCTTATACGTTAATTTTTGGTGAGTTTTTTAAAATTCTAAATGACTGCTATTTCAACAAATTGGTGATTCCTCTCTCTCTCTCTCTCTCTCTCTCTCTCTCTCTCTCTCTCTCTCTCTCTCTACATACTAGGGGCAAGGATACTACCCTATAAGAATAGTAACCTACTAGACAAAAATATTACCCTACAAGAATACTACCCTAATATACAAGAATACTACCCTACAAGAATACTACCCTAATATACAAGAATACTACCCTACAAGAATACTACCCTAATATACAAGAATACTACCCTACAAGAATACTAACCTAATATACAAGAATACTACCCTACAATAATACTACCCTAATATACAAGAATACTACCCTACAAGAATACTACCCTAATATACAAGAATACTACCCTACAAGAATACTACCCTAATATACAAGAATACTACCGTAATAAACAAGAATACTACTCTAATATACAAGAATACTACCTTAATATACAAGAATACTACCCTATCCTACAAGAATACTATCCTACAAGAATACTACCTTAATATACAAGAATACTACCCTACAAGAATACTACCCTAATATACAAGAATACTACCCTAATATACAAGAATACTATCCTACAAGAATACTAACCTAATATACAAGAATACTATCCTACAAGAATACTACCCTAATATACAAGAATACTACCCTACAAGAATACTACCCTAATATACAAGAATACTACGCTAATATACAAGAATACTACCCTTCAAGAATACTACCCTAATATACAAGAATACTACCCTAATATACAAGAATACTACCCTAATATATAAGAATACTACCCTAATATACAAGAATACTACCCTAATATACAAGAATACTACCCTAATATACAAGTATACTACCCAACTAGACAAGAATACTGCACTCTTAGATGCGAATACTATCCTACTTGGTAACTTGTATGGAAATTTAACTCATTCAGTATCAAGAGTGTAAACAGGGTACTATGTTGTTGTTGACGTCTTTGGAGTCTATGTTCTTTTCTTCCTCTCTCTCTCTATCTCTCTCTCTCTCTCTCTCTCTCTCTCTCTCTCTCTCTCTCTCTCTCTCTCTCTGTTTATTTGCTTATTCATTAGAACTAGTATGAATTCGCCTTTAGTAACTTTGTACATAGAAAATGAAAAGCATTGTCATACTCACCATCATTAGTGGTCACATATTTGAAACTGTATTTCACGACCCATCCTACCTAAAGAAAGAGACATTATATAGGACTCACGGTACTAATTATATGAAAGAATGGGAACCAGTCTAGAAATGGGTGAAGATCAAATAGAGTGTAAATGGGTTTGGCTGGCCATCATTGGTTGATAATGAACAGTCAAATTTTAGTATAAAAGGATCTTTTGAGTGCTTATCCTATTTGTAACTGAAAAAATAGGGACAATGTCTTCTTGATGGAATTTCAGTCCTTTTACAGACTTGACTTTTGGAAAACTCAATACTGAAATTAGCACCTGAATATTTAGGTGCGGAATTGAAAACACATGTTTCAAACATATGTAGATCCGAACAATGCTATGGGACATATGGTTTTCTCCACACAGAAGCTTGCACCAAGGATGGGTCTATATTGAGAAATATAAGTTTGATCATGAGCATTCAGCAATTTTAAGTTATTGAATTTTAATATCATGGTGTTTCCATAGGTTTACTCTCGGAGCTGAATTAGTACCGTGAGTCCTATTGAGAACAAGAGTCTTACAGTGGTTCCACATATGCATGTACAATTAAGTTTACTATAGATGCAAAAATCAGGTTCTATTTGTGGATAGTAAGCAAAAGGAATACGTTTTGTCTAACTCAGAATGATTTCAGTGGGATATTAAATACACTTTCACATATGACAACTTTTACCATGAAAAGAGGGTGGGGGAGTGTGTAGATTTGACTATGATGGGTGGTGTGTTTTGCACATTGGTTAATATCTATGCAATCAAATATATAAAGTTTAGACAATTTACCATTTACAGAGTAATTATGGTCACCAGTTTGATATTTCCATAATTGTATTTTAAAGCATTATGTTTCAGATATGATCACTTAGATCTCTACAACCACGCTTAATGGTGATGACCCCTCATGATTTTGTGTCCCACCAGTTTCATTCAGTGAATATTTTGGAACTTCATATTTTGTATTTTAATTGGTTATGCCTTCCTTACTTCAGTTTTAAACTATACCTGTTCTGGAGGCATTTTAAGTCATTTCTGTTATTTAAATCTCCTTTTCTGAAGTAATGCATGCACATATAGATGATCACATTGATATTTTACCCATTTATTGCATAATATGACAAGGCTGATAATATATTTCAATCTTAAATTGAAGAGAGATAAATGGTGATAGCAAACAAGGCAACTCTTGATTAGATAGATTTATCTGAAAATATTTTCTCTGATTTTCTGAACTGAAGCTCAAATACTTAAATGTTGCCTGAAATGCACCATTGCTATTGATGGCATGCATGAACTTGCAATATAATTTGATATTCACTAATGTAATCTTTGACAAGCAGAATTATGCGCACTGTTTACTTGTGCGTTCTACTATTATTCATCAAGGGTAGATATAACTAGATTTCAGTTCCAGTCAGAGTTACCTCCCCTAACAAATTGGTGTCGCCTACTGTCTGGGGCAGCCTCCTCGCTCTGAATAGGAATTTGTTACTTACAGAATAAGATCGAGCTGGCACATTACGATTGAATGCTGCTCACAAGACCAGAACAAGACAGTTTAGCGCAGAAAGGTGAATATGGATGAGCTTCTCTGTGTTTGGAGCAGGCATTACATATAAATTCACGGTACACCCTATGAAAAGTTGAAGATGATGACGACAGATTTCAACAGAGAACTAAATGACACCGGGAATTGGAAACGGCGGCGGATATCAAAGGTGTGATATGGTCGGCCCAGAGTATCACACGACGAGTGAGACTTTAAGAGAAGTGTCTGTTGATGAATAGGGATGGCCTCTTCGAGTCACTGTTTTAAGAAAAAATCGAAGAATTAACGCGTTAAGATTCAGATTCGAGTAAAAGAAAGTAGTCAAACCAGAATTTTTTTTTATCAATATAAAATGCCAGTCTTTTTTGGCACAAGGAATTCTTACTTGTATTGATGATTCATTATGTACCTGTCATTTTCATACAACCTTCCCTCGTTTATTTTTTATTTTACATTTTTTTAAAATTCAATTTAATTCTAATTGTACTACTTGTGATTTTTCCAATATCCGTAAATTTTTGCCGACCTATGGCAACACTAATTTAATTCTGTATTTTTATTTTTATTGTTGTATTTTACTTCACTGATGTGTAATGTTGAATGTCTAACCAATTTAAAATAAGTTATACAAGCCATAAATAATTTTTATAAAGGTTTAACAAGAAGAAAATAAGTTAGCTTTCAAAGCTTGATATTGAACGGAAAGATGTAGATTTAAAGCTTGTGCTACTTTGTTTGGTATTGATTTACTAAATAATAATAATAATTTCATTTAATTGGAACTTTAATAAAAAGTTAGAAAAAAGTTAAAATTGTCAACAATCAAGATAAATGCTATGATTTTTCACTTTTTTAAAATACATTTTGAATAAGAAAATTAAAATTACCTTCTACTATTTGACACGTGCCTCGTGGAAATCAGTTACCTTTTACCATTGAATAATTTATTTTATGATCTAAAATGTTTTTTTTAAAAAAATATTTTAAAATACAACGACAGCAAAATATAGACCACCCAAAGAATTTTGAAAAAAGCTTTGACGTAGATGCTGTTTTAAATTTAAAAAAGCAAAACAGCAACAACAAAAACAACAAACAAAAATTTAAAAAACCCCAGGAATTAGAGAGCAAAAAGAATAGATCCGTAGCATGTGCTACTCTTTGGGCATATTTGTGATAAATAATATTTATTTATTTAGCAAAAATTCATTAACTCTTTCAACAATGAACCACTTGCCATTTTCATAATATGTGAATATATATCACAAAATCTAAACTTTTGTATCATAAATAGCTACTTTATAACATATAGAAGTTTATCCACATTTATTCATTTCTTTATTACCAGTCATTTGATTTTAAAAACAAAATAATTATTTTTAAAATGTATTTATGCCAAACTGCCACAAGTCATAGACAGCCCAGAATATTTTGAAAATGACTTTGCATGTTTAATGTTTGACCAATAAAAAAATTATTTAGAAAGAAGGATTGAGTGTGTGGTACTTTTGTATTAGGGCAAATTTGTGATAAATTCTTTATATTTTATTTATATAAAATATATTAAAATTTTCAATAAAGAACCAATTGCAATTTTCATAATTTTTCATATATACCCACAAATTGCAACTTGTTTATCATGCATTAGCTTAAATAGCTACTTTGTAACATTCGGAAAGTTTCCCTACATTTAACTCCTTCTGTGTTGCCAGTAATTGTATATTTTTAAGAAAAATAATAATAACTTTTAACATGTATTCATGCCTTACTGCCGCAAGTTATGTACAGCCCAGACAATTTTGAAAAACAACCTGCTGGCATGTTTAATATTGGCAACAACAACAACAACAACAACAAAAAAGATTTAGAAGGAGAATGATAGCTGTGTGGCGTGTGCTACTTTGTTTGGCAAAGTTTTGGATGAATAATATTGATTTTATAAAAAATTTACACCAATTTTGAATACAGAACTAATTGTAATCTTCACAGTGTTTGATTATATATATATATATATATATATATATATATATATATATATATATATATATATATATCCAAATTTTAACTTCTTTTATCATGTATTAACTTAAACAACTACCTTCAACATTTGGAAGTTTACCATATTTACTCCTTTCTTTTTTGACAGTAAACGGAAATTATTTTTTAAAAATATCATTTTTTAAATGTATTTTTGACGAACTGCTGTAAGTAATGGACGTTATCATGTTTAAAGTTAGACTAATAAATAAATATTATTCAGAAAGCAGAAGGATAGATCTGTGGCATGTACTTCTTTGTTTGACAAGTTTATTATAAATAATGTTGGTTTTGCTCCTTTAAAAGGTATGTATTCAAAATAATTTTTATTTGGATTTTTATTATATAAATAGATTTACAGAAATGTAAACTTTTGGAATATTTGCTGGCCTAAAAAGTTAAAGTACAAACATCAGGACGATTATATACTTGTACTCCTTTCTCTGTTGCTAGGGATTTGGATATTTTAAAATTTAAACCGTTTCAAAAATATATTCAAGTTAAGTTTTAGCAAATCATACAATAGCTAACGTATGAAAAAGACTCGGGTTGTGTTCGATTTGTGGAAAATGTGTTAAAAATTGTTTTAGAAAACAGTTACAGGAGGATAGATCATTGGCTTGTGCTACTTTTAATGGTATTTTTTTTATTGAAGATTACTTTTTAGTTTACTCGTTTTGAAGTTATTACAATATTTAAAACCTTAACTCTGCGTTGAAGTGGATATAAAATGTATCCTAAATACGAGAGGAAAAAAGCATAGACACGTTCTCGCGAGGCATGGTACCTGGCATTAGTCTGCCCTTCTCGACCTGAGGCAGGCTGGCGTTTACAGGCAGGCGTGAAATTCACACCTGTTCGGGTACAGACTTGTTTCTTTTGATCTCAGGTTCTTTCCATTGACTGCGTTATTTAGTTTCCTGGTTTCAGAGAGGGGACCATATTTAGGCACGCAGTGTGACAAAGTTCTAAATTCTGTGTCCGTTTTTAAAGTTGTTAAAAACAACTCCATTCCATTTTCTGTCCGCGTAGATATTTCCTATATTCATTTTTCTTTACAGTTAGACGGTAAAAGTTATGCCATGGAAACGCTTAAAACGCAGGAGCCCCCCCCCCCCCCAACATCCACCCCTGCTGTTGCAGTTATGGAAGTCATACTCATGTGTATGCACCTTTCTTCTGAAATGGACGGCTGTATAGAAATACATGAAAGATGGGTAAACAGACAGATGTTATGAGATATTTAGCTAAAAATAACAGCGGGCATCAAGTCATGGAAACATACAGACCGAGGCATCAGATACAGACAGACGGATAGGCAAACATGTAGACAGAGATAATGATCTGTCCTTGAAAGGCCACTTTCAACAAGGGATATCTATCGACAGAAAGACTAACATACATACAGAGACAATTACCTGTCCATCAAAGGCCACTTTTACCCAGTGGTATCCGCTGCCATCAGCCTCCTCGTGTAAACTTTTAAAACAATAACCCGAAAACAAGGTTCCATAGATAACTGAGTCTGTGTTTGGCTCAGCCCGTAACACAAGGGCCTCAGTGGGACAAATCAGGTCCTCAGCAGATACCAAGGAGACAGCAGTGCTTAACAACAAACACAGACAGACGACAGCCTGCATCTGAAATAATAATAATAATAATAATAATAATAATAATAATGCTTGAAACCTTATTACTTTGATAACAACTTGAATGGCAGAGTAGGATATAAGCAAACATTTGAGATTGTTTAATATAGAACTTGTACTTACCTCTTTTGATTTACAAAACCAAAGTTTTAGATGTAGTGCTAATCGCATGGTTTATATATCTAATTACTATCTCTTTCTGCGATAGATAACATTGGAATATGTGCACATACTTCCGCATCTCGACGTGACAGGTCGAGATCGGACGTATAGTTATCTTAGATCACCGCACAACGGTTTTGCACTTTTGTTCCATACTACAAATTCGTAACATGGGCGAGACTGCAGTTCCTAAAGGAGAAAGTATCGGTCCGAATGGGAAGAAACGAAAAAATATTGTGAATATTCAGAATGACTTTCACAAGACCTCTCCTCGCCAAAGTTTAACTTTGCAGTTTATTTATTTATTTATTTATTTGCTGTTTCATAGTCTCAACAGTGACTTCAATCTTTACGTGTTCCACTCTTGAATGTCTTTTTCCGACCTTTTGTGAATACGGCGCCGTATAGGGGAACATTTTGGCGTCCCTCTTGAATCGTCCTCAAAATGTGCAAAAGGATCAGTTTTAGCCTGCTTCTCGTAGTAGGCTTCATGTTTATGTTAATTTATGCATAATATTCTACAAAATCCACAAACATCTAATCTTTAAATATTATTTTTAAAGAACACGTAAAAGACAGTTAGTTCGGTTGAAGATCATTGTAGATTAAAGATATATTTGTTGAAATACAGGTAGTCTGTATTTTATTAAGAGGGAGAATATGCTTCGTCAGCTAAATTTTAAATTTTCTTGTTCTCTGTCTTACAGTGAATTCATTTATTTCAGTGGGCATCATTTTTATGGAGCTAACGAAGGTGGGAAGTGAGGCCTAATTTTTTTTGGAGTCTACTCTACAGGGAAGCGAGACATAACTTTTGTGGAGCCCACATTTGTGGGAAGCGAGACATAGCAGTTATTTCTCTGGCCACTGCGGCGGTGTAGTCATCAACAGTTTGTTTGAGTTTTGGTTCATGTTTTTCTATTGCATATATTTCCTAACCTCTTGATAGATTCTTATCATGCTAGTCATCATGAACCACCATGAAGCTAACAATTGATTCTATGACATACTCACTGGCCCCTTTTACCTTGGTGCTAAGGTCCCAGTTATAGAAAATTGCGTTAAGATTTTTTTCATTTTTTTAAATACTAATTTGCTAATGCTTTCTAAACCTTTTGATATATTTTGTTCATACTTGGTGTGAATCATTATCAAGCTAAGACAAGTCATTCTACGACACGCTCACTCGCCTATAAGTCTTTCAAGTCATAGTCATAGAAAATTTGCTGCAAGTTTTGGTTTAAGTTTTTTCTTTGCTAATATTTCCTAAAATCCTTAATTATGTTCATACTTGGAGTGAATCAATATAAAGCTAAGAAAATTAATTCTGCGACACGCTATTTACCCCTTTGACGTTGGGCTTAAGGTATGTATGTATGTATGTATGTATGTATGTATGTATGTATGTATGTATGTATGTATGTATGTATGTATGTATGTATGTATGTATGTATGTATGTATGTATCCAATATTTTCTACAAGAAACAAGTTCTGGAAGCCATTCAAAAAGGCTCATGCCACTTTTAAGCACCCATCCTATTACCGTTTCCATGAGAATACCTTTGTAGTCGACTTCAAATATGCTCTAAGTAATTGTGAACCTACTTTTATAAATCCAGACCTTGATGTACAACATTGGTCTACACTTTTTCTTGAAGTCCTAATTCGACATGCTCCAATTTAATGCAAAAGGGTCAAGAGAATTATGCAACCTGACTGGTTTGCCTGTGAAATAAGGGAAGCCATGAAACTGCGTGATTTCTGTCACAAGCCGCGTGACAGGTCGAGATCGGACGTATAGTTATCTTAGATCCCTGCACAACGGTTTTGCACTTTTGATCCATACCACAAAATCGTGACATGGGCGAGACTGCAGTTCCTAAAGGAGAAAGTATCGGTCCGATTGGGAAGAAACGAGAAAATATTGTGAATATTCAGAATAACTTTCACAAGACCTCTTCTCTCTCTCTCTCTCTCTCTCTCTCTCTCTCTCTCTCTCTCTCTCTCTATATATATATATATATATATATATATATATATATATATATATATATATATATATATTGCTGTTTCATAGTCTCTACAGTGAAAAACAGTGCCAAACGAAGTTAGAGAAATATAGTAAAAGTTTAATCGCTAAAGCTTAAAAAGATAATATTTCAAGATTAATTGAGAATAAAAGTGATTGCAGAAAAATATGGAAACATTTTCGTAACTTTAATTCAAGTTCAAAAGTTCATGATTTCCCTTCAGAATTGAAAGCGGTAGTCGTACTAGTATAGAACCATTAGCAGAGGTACATTGTATGTTTTAGATTTATATTAATGGGATACGTCATCCCTTCTATACCCCATGACTTTAGTATTTTTTATCATATTAGTGCATGCGCTGTTCGGTTTATAAAATATAATTTCCAGCTGGTAATTGCTAGAATTTATACTATTAAGTCTCTCTGGGAATTTCCCAGCCAGCGTACCAATCACTACGATTTATACTATCAAGGTCACTACGGAAATTTTCCAGCTAGCGCAGTGATGTGTATCGAGGGTTACTATACTAACGCAGCTGCACCGATTCCAGTGCCGCAGCCAGGCCCCGATCATTTCTTACAACTATACTACCGTGAAAACACAATTATTGATCGACACCGACTGTGTAAGCAATAATGTTGATATTATTTTCTCCTGAGTTAATCTGATATTATTTTCTCCACAGCTGAATATTCTACACTGGCGTAGTCTGAGAATACATTTCGCAGACAGAAAATATGTTATACCAACTGCCGCAGAGAATATTTTTATATTAGACATTTACTCTGGTATATATATATATATATATATATATATATATATATATATATATATATATATATATGGCGAAAAATCAACAGAGCGACGCATACAGTATTCTGAAAGAATTTAAGAAACTATCCGAATCTGGAATTAATCTACCAAACGAGTCAAGTGTGCGAAACGTCACAGAAAAGATTAAATTATTGTTACGCTTAAAAGCAACATACAGATTTGTTAAAGAGGCTCAAAAGATGTTATATGATTTTTCAAACACGTATCCGGAGCATCTTGATAAAGTAATCAACTTGGGAATTATCTTGGAAAAACAGCTGTGCCTACTTGTAGAAAAATATAACAAGCAACTTGAAAAAAAACATTAGTTAATATTGTGCAAGAAAAAATAAAGTCGCTAAAGTTGACTAGGCCACCTAGTATATAGCAAAACGAGCGAACACTATAATCATGACGATAAGACCGAAACATCGAGCGAATATTCCAGCAACAGCGAAGATCATCAAGAACAAATTAATTAAACAAATGTTTTTGGTATTTATATATGGCATCACCAAAGACATGTTTTTGTAAATCTGTGAAACGTTTAGAATATGCAGAGCGAGAGCGGTGTATGCATTGTTCGGAGGTTTATAAGAGATTCTTATGCAAAGACACAAATACTATGGCATCAATATACATAAAACAGTACACGACATTTTACGTTATCGGATATCATTGTACAAGCGGCGGCCATTTACGAGTTGGTGTAGTATCTCCGTGTACTGATGAGTATGCAGTGATTTGGCCAAATGCCGAATTTAAGAAAATAATATTCGAACACAAAGATCAATTTAAAATAGATCCATGGGTGATACAGCCTGGCGAACAAATTTTACAGCTAAAAAGTCTTTGCCGACCATGCGGATATATTCGCGAGTATTATCGTGCACGCCGTCAAAGCTTCGCTTGCGCAACAGCAATAGAACCTATTGCGGAAATACCCGACGTTAACACGCCCGATGACGTTACTGAAAACGATACAGAAGTAAATGAAATAATAGGATTGCGGCAACTGCCATTTCCATGCCCGGTAAAGTGAAAAAAAAATTAAATTGTTTTTTGACGGAATTTACAATCAAAGAAAGATTTTCCCTTATATAACGGTATGCCGACTGTGATTCAACTAAAACAACTCGCGCAACAGCGTGGGATACGAATACCAAGTTACATGCGAAAAGTTGACATACTTACTTTATTAGGATCCGTAACTAAACCACAACAGGTTGTGGAACAATCGCAACAACCAGTTACCCCGACAACAGCAACGGTACGATAACTGAGACAATTCGCACACGAGCGTAATATACAAATACCAAGAGGTGCAAGAAAAGTAAACATGCTTACGTTATTAGGTATTATAGCCGAACCGCGCCAGACTGTGAGACAGCTTTGTGAAAGAGCAGCGCGATATTAGAATTCCTCCACGAGCCAAGCGTGGGGAAATTGCAAATATAATCTAAGCTGAACAAAAGCGTCGACGCGTCGCAGCTACTATCGCCGCTGAGGCAGTCAAACATGTTCATGAAAAAATACCGCCGTCGTATCACCGTTCATGAACAAGAAGCCCCCGAGTTTAAGTCTCACAAGCATAAGGTCAATTATGAAGATTACCGTACGATTATTCCAAATACGTGCCCGCCAAGCAAAATCATTATAAAACTTATATCGACGTTTCAATACTGTGGCACCTTCAGAGTTCAAGCGGATATTAGTGTCCATGCACCTTTTACTATACCGCTTAATCGCAAGTTATCAGACAAGGGTGGATTTAAAACTCAAAGTACGTGGCTTCATAGTGGCCCACTTATAATTACGAACCGCAACGATGCCAAGGGTATTGTATGAAGCAATCGATACAGGTGCTGAAAAGATTCTCCACATGTTGAAAAAATTCACCAACGTATGTTCAGGATGGACTCTTGACAAATGTGTGAAAGTTCAACTACATACTTCTCGTACGAACCATTCCGTAGATCAAATTACCAAAATATGTTCCGCCGCGGTCAGTAATAAATGTAAAAAACGACGACAATCGATGTTATGAATGGGCGATTGTGTCGGCGTTACATCCCGCGCGTGACAATACAGATCAGCCGCGACAATACCAGCAATATCTGAATGAACTCAATTTTGGCAACATTGAATTTCCGGTGCAGGTTACCAAGGCTGATAAGCAGCATGAATGGTTCAAAGCCTTTATCTTATTACAATCGCTTATCCGACATAGCAAGCACACGGGTAAAAAGTTTCCATGCAGACGTTGCCTGCATTTATTTAACTCTCAACATGGGCTTCACGAGCATGACTTTTACTGCGGTGGAATTGGTGAAAACCCCCAGCGTACAATTATGCCAGAAACCGGCAAAAACATTTTGAAATTTACCGCGGTGCAACGAAAAATGAAAGTCCCGTATATCATTTACGCTGATGTTTAGTGCATACACGTTCCCGTGAACGACCAAGAGTCTCATACAGTCCAATCAAACACAGTCCAAGTGCGGGGTAGTAGACGAATCGGGAAGCAAGTTTACTGAATGCACCAAACTTGTTCTAAGTCTTCGGCGGAAAACCAAATATGTAGTTCACGTAGGAAGCCTAGTGTTGTATCGGATGCTTAGATTTCACCAACACGCTTGGATGGCCCCTTATATCCAGATGAATACGAATCTGCGAACGAATACTAAAAATGATTTTAAAAAAGAATTCTTCAAACTAATGAACAATTCCGTGTTTGGCAAAACTATGAAAAACCGAAGAAAACAAGCTTGGAAGACTCATCGCGGACCCGGCATTCGAATCCCGAAAGATCTTCGATGGTGGGCTTGTGGCCATACATAATAAAAAGTCAAAACTCAAGCTGACAAAGTCTATCTACGTTGAAGCGTCTGTGCTTGATCTTTCAAAGCTGCTCATGTATCAGTTTTACTATGACAAAATTAAACCGTTTTACCAGGATCGTGTCAAGATGCTTTACACCGACTCGCTGCTGATGCATATCACCAAAAACGACGATATGTATGTGAATATCGCATCGGAAATACTTGTAAACGAAATTGACACTAGTAATTATCCCAAAAATCATACGCTACAAAACGATACAAACATAAAAGTCGTAGGAATATTCAAAGACGAGTGCGCGAGTGATCCTATCGAAGAATGCGTGGGACTGCGCACCAAAATGTACTCGATCGTGGTCGTACCAAAGAACATCAAAAAGGCGAAAGGAGTTTCCGGGGTTATTGTGGAACAGGATCTCACACACGAGATGTATGTGGAATGTCTTCGCGAGCGACACGAATACACACATACGGACAGCATGATCAAAAGTAAAAAAAAAAAAACATCACATGGGTGTATACCGATTGCACCAAGGTGAATTTGTCTTCGCTTGATACCAAACGATGGATATTTCACGATGGAATTACCACTTATGCGTACGGACATCATGCGATTGCAAATCAACTTACAATTGACGTTGATGCGATTGACTAGCGTAAAATAGATCTTGGTGGCAATTCTGTATTCGCGGGGACGACTTGCAATTCCTCTCGCACAAATGCTGTGCTTGGTGGCTTTGTCGATTACTCATCCACAGGCGCCAAATGATAACGTGTTGGGTAGCCTTGGCAAGTCAATCCGATCAGCGATTGTAAATACATCGACGGACCATTCCGGGTCAGTAACACGACGTTGTCCATCTTCTAACTCCCCCAGGTGCATACCGATATCGAACAAAATTGTTTCCAAGTGATTCGAACGGTGGTGGTTGTGAAATAATTTTCACAACGGTGACAGTCTTTTGTCGAATCGCATCAGCGTGTTTTAAATCCAATCACGCGTGTGATTTCATTATTGAACTGAACGAAGCCGTGTTACCCACTTGTGAGATCGCTTTGCGATCTGAGACCTCAATAACAATTCTTTAGCGTACTCGTGTCCAAATAATCGTTCCGCAAGTGTGCGGTTAAATCGTTCAACAATAGCTTGGTCACGACGTATATTAACATTCCCAACACGAACTCGCACACGTTGTTTGTTTTGTTAACAGCGCAACAACAGATCCGAGAAATTCTTTACCTGGCAAAGTTAATGGTCCACGTGTGTAAATATGTTTAAGCGCATCTGCGACACCAACCGAATCTTTAGACATTATCGGTTCCGCTTCGTTGTATCTGCTAGCGATATATACGACGGTTAACGAGTATTTATAAGTACGCCCACGTACCCGATAATGCGGAAGAAATAAAAGATCAGCCTAGGGAAGCTGGCATTGTTAACCCGGATTTGACAGCAGGATCTGGCACTCATTGGGTTGCATATGTGATAACGCCTCGACATCTTTTGTATTTTGACTCGTATGGGTTCGCACCAGCACTTGAAGTTGCTGATTATTTAACCCGAGGTGGTCGACCTGGACAGCAAAGTCGTCTACCACTGTTGTATTCAACGCTACCGTTGCAAACTCGGCTGGACGGACCAATATGTGGTCATCTGTTGTGGCGTGTCTTGCGGAAAGCAAAGCTTCATCAAGCCCGACATTAAACTAAACTGGATAGTATACAAAATGACTATTAACATTTACGGACGCTCAACCGCCCGACGACGCGGAGCCGATGTGGATTTAAGCAGATTTGCCACCAAAGCGGATTTGACCGAGTTTACCAGCCGGGTTGTTGTTGGTGTTGACCCAGGCGAGCTTGTGATTTTCTAAGATCAAACTGGAAAACTTAAAACGTTAAAACCTGGCCGCGATCAGTGAAAAATTGCTATATGTATATCTTACGTATGTTTTAATCTAATGTATGTATGTATGTGTGTGTGTATGCATATTTTATGCTTACATGTGAGTATGTCAGACACTGTAGCAAGTAGAGTTATATTTTACAAATACGTTGCATTTATAGTTTTAATATTATATTGTTGAGGACTACGTGTAAGATTGGTTGATTGATTCAGAACCAAATGTATTATCCTCAGAAAATAAAGCTATGTATGTATGTATGTATGTATGTATGTATGTATGTATGTATGTATGTATGTATGTATGTATGTATGTATGTATGTATGTATGTATGTATGTATGTATGTATGTATGTATGTATGAATGGATGGATGGATGGATGGATGGATGTATGTATGTATGTATGTATGCTATAACGATAACATCCGTTCATTCATATCATAAATCCTCACAGAAAAACAACCAGATATAAATTGCATATAGACTTACATCTTATACCTTGATTCATTACATATAAACCGTATATTGCTATGACACTTTTGTATAATCTTATTCCTTGATTCATTACATATAAACCGTATATTGCTATGACACTTTTGTATCATCTTATACCTTGATTCATTACATATAAACCGTATATTGCTATGACACTTTTGTATAATCTTATACCTTGATTCATTACATATAAACCGTATATTGCTATGACACTTTTGTATCATCTTATTCCTTGATTCATTACATATAAACCGTATATTGCTATGACACTTTTGTATCATCTTATACCTTGATTCATTACATATAAACCGTATATTGCTATGACACTTTTGTATAATCTTATACCTTGATTCATTACATATAAACCGTATATTGCTATGACACTTTTGTATAATCTTATACCTTGATTCATTACATATAAACCGTATATTGCTATGACACTTTTGTATCATCTTATTCCTTGATTCATTACATATAAACCGTATATTGCTATGACACTTTTGTATAATCTTATACCTTGATTCATTACATATAAACCGTATATTGCTATGACACTTTTGTATAATCTTATACCTTGATTCATTACATAGAAACCGTATATTGCTATGACACTTTTGTATAATCTTATACCTTGATTCATTACATAGAAACCGTATATTGCTATGACACTTTTGTATAATCTTATACCTTGATTCATTACATAGAAACCGTATATTGCTATGACACTTTTGTATAATCTTATACCTTGATTCATTACATATAAACCGTATATTGCTATGACACTTTTGTATCATCTTATTCCTTGATTCATTACATAGAAACCGTATATTGCTATGACACTTTTGTATAATCTTATACCTTGATTCATTACATATAAACC
This sequence comes from Margaritifera margaritifera, assembly GCA_029931535.1. Taxonomy (NCBI): domain Eukaryota; kingdom Metazoa; phylum Mollusca; class Bivalvia; order Unionida; family Margaritiferidae; genus Margaritifera; species Margaritifera margaritifera. The sequence continues at coordinate 405,589 of JAQPZY010000970.1, read as the reverse complement.
GTATATTGCTATGACACTTTTGTATAATCTTATACCTTGATTCATTACATATAAACCGTATATTGCTATGACACTTTTGTATAATCTTATACCTTGATTCATTACATAGAAACCGTATATTGCTATGACACTTTTGTATAATTTCTTAATTATGCCACTTATTTTAATCTTTCAACAAAGTCTGTGATAACAATCAGGTTTATTTACAAAAGCGTGAAACGACCAGGATGATGTCAATTAGGTTGCAGTCGTACATTTGACAGGTGGATATAGGCTAATCCAACAAGTCGAGTGTCAAAACAGTTTGGTGGTAGTCATACATTGGTCCTTTGGATACAGACTAATCCAACAAGTCGATTGTCAAAACAGTTTGGTGGTAGTCATACATTGGACCTTTGGATACAGACTAATCCAACAAGTCGATTGTCAAAATAGTTTGGTGGTAGTCATACATTGGACCTTTGGATAAGACTAATCCAACAACTCGATTGTCAAAATAGATTTGGTGGTAGTCATACATTGGACCTTTGGATAAGACTAATCCAACAAGTCGATTGTCAAAATAGTTTGGTGGTAGTCATACATTGGACCTTTATCTAAGACTAATCCAACAAGTCGATTGTCAAAATAGTTTGACTCTACATCTAAGTGTAAAACTGTTTTGATGTCCGACTTGTCAAACTAAATATAGGTTAAAACGTTTCCTTTTGCACATAAACCTATATTCGTAATATAACTTTATTTGTTTGTAATTCATTTATTTCTTGCACTTGAACAAGTACACTCAAATTTGAACACGTTTCAATCTCTGTTCTAATCATTACTTCAATAGCGTGGGCAATTGAATAAAACATTTCTGAAGTGAGTGCATTTAATGGGGTAGCTAAAAAAGAGAAAACAGCAACATCAACCTTAACAGTAAATGCTGCAGCAATCATTGGTGTAGCTAGGCATAAACAAAGGTACGTGCATGACGTAGAAACTCAAGGTACTATGTTATAAATCAATCGCCGCAGTTTCCTGATAGTAAGTATATCAGAAAATTGCCTGACACGCCACTGACAGTTACAACAAAAGAAGAATATCAACAGCAAGAAAAAAAGATGAGGAAGAAAGCACTCAACATGAACGTATTGGTTAAAGAACTATTGTTACTATGTTTATAAATATCGACAATTTCATTTTAATAAAAATGGCGCATCAGTCATTGGAAATGAAAAAGCTGACGATATAATTTGTAATTATTAGCCGATGTGATAAACTTTTTCTCATTCTTCGCTTTTATTTTGCATCATTACAATGTTAAACAAATAAATAAATAAATAATTAAATGTGTGTGTGCCAGGAGCGCTCAAATAACAAATGGAGCGTGACCCGCGTTAATTACTTGAATATGTACTTATAGTGATGCAGCCTACCTATATGCCTACTCGGTTATGCACATGTTAGTACATGGAATTTAACTCAGTACTTAAATGAGTGAAACAGTGTCATTTTTTCTGTCAATTCAATGGGTATTATTAATCAATGCACATGAAAGTACATGGAATTTAACTCAGTACTTAAAATGAGTGAAACAGTATCATTTTTTCTGTCAATTCAATGGGTATTATTAATCAATTTGTATGTACTTTGCAAGTAATTTGCATTCTACGTTTAAAAAGAAACATGACGCACTTGTCAGTGAAGCTCCCAGATTCGCAATGCGCATCACGACTCGAGACACAGATTTTACCAGCTACCGGCCTATGGTATGCCAATTTAGGCCGGGAACCAGCAAAGTGAGTCGTGTTTCCTACGTTCGAGATGCAGAGAATGTGATCCTGACCATCAAGAACGGTTCTCTCTAATGCAGCCTCTCTATTTAGTTCAAAATCGGGGAGGGGGTGGGGCGTTAATCTCAACGGCCTTGCTTAAAGACGCTTTTGCTTATTAGATTGAGCAAGCTGGTGCAAAAGAAAGAAAGAAAGAAAACGAAAATGAACGAATAATGTAAATATTGAATACACATTAATCAGTCAATTAGCAAAATGATTTATCGAGTACCCAGTCAAAAGCCAACGGTTCACAAAACATCCCACCGAAGTGAAAGTAACATCTGGAAGTTAATGATAGCTTTTACTCCCGCACAGATGATGATGAACACTAATGATAAAGCATAATTACTTCCGCCTGATGAGACTGCATTCAAAACACGTGACTGTCTGGTGGGTGGTATCAAATATCGTATAACAGTTATAACAACAACACTAAGTCCCAGTGAGTTTTAATCTCACACATTGACATCTTGGCATTCTATACTCTACAGGTAAGTTTGTTATTTTATCAATTTTCATTTGTAAAGTCTTCCTTTTATTGTAGGATCCAGTTATGATTTTGAAAATTATATTTACCATAAACATTGTGTCCTGACATTTCGATAAAAATTTCATACCTCACGAACAACATTTGATATTTGGGAGATTTCATTTTATTAAAATTAAAATACAAAAAATAAATAATGAAAATGTAATCTGGCTTTTAGAATTTTCACATTTTTATTTACACTCACATACACACACACACACACACACACACACACACACACACACATATATATATATATATATATATATATATATATATATATATATATATATACGCACACACAGAGATACATACATAATGGGGTATTCTTGTAGTAGTGAAGGTACTCTACGTTACTTTTAAAAAAATAAGAATATGAAGATTAAATTTATATAAAAAAGCAAAAGTACTTGTTTTCTGAAAGTTATAAGAAGTTATCTTCAAATTTGAGAATTAAAGATAAATTTGAGATTTTAAATACGATTAAGATGTTTTCATCAGTAAATATAATGCCATTGATATTTCTTGTATGTCTGTCGGGAAAGAAGAAGAATGGTTGCTTCTCGATTGAAAAAGCTTTCCACAGTTCTTGTTTATGGGTGTATGTGTAGAATTGTATCGGATATTTTTGCATGTCTTCTACTTCAACAATTTTTAAATCTTTATTTTATTTCTAGTTCTTTTCCTATGGAACTTTCAAGACCTGTCTCCATGGAAATTCAGGGAGGAGTTAACTCCAAAAGACCGATATTTATGGGAGATAGATACCATTCCAAACTGTATTCTAAATGTGAAGCACCCGCACAGGTTTTATCTTACGATGAGGTATATAAAAGTTTTGTCTGTCTGTCTGTCTCTCAGATTTATTGACTACTATATTGTCTCTGATTCTTCATACACCATCAATCCATATTTATTTTAATTATTTTTTAAAAATAATTTTGTTGTTGTTGTCTTATTTCAGGTTCAACCAATTTGTGTATTACACATGAAAAAATAATTAACAAACGTGTACCATAATTAGAAATTACCGGAAATTCGTAAAAATTGTTTGCATTACAATACGAGAAAAGAGAGCCAAAACTTTTCTTTAAAGAAGCGATCTCTGATTGAACTTTACTTTACATAAATCATGCAGACATTGTACTCACACTGCACGTTTACCTCTTTCATCACCAGAAAATATCATTGCAGAGCTTGCAGACTACATCCGATGCAACAAGTCCGTACCTGATGACACCAAATTGGAACCAAAATGTGACACGTGATCGCTCATCCGCATCCAGTATCTACAGTTTTCTTTTGTAAGTTATTATAAATAATCGCCAGCTTTTCCGTCACATAAAACTTAAGGTTTTCAAAAAGGTTTGAACTATATTTCCTTTAAATATATGTATTATGGAAAAGGTGCCATATACTTAGATACATTCTCTCTCTCTCTCTCTCTCTCTCTCTCTCTCTCTCTCTCTCTCTCTTTCTCTCTCTCTCTGCTACTCCTCCTCCTCTCCCTACTTTTCTTTATACTCAATCTCAAAAGTTAATCACTTTATTGTAGTCAGACTCCGAAATGTTTGCAATGATATCACTTTATTTTAGTCAGACTCCGAAATGTTTGCAATGATATCACTTTATTGTAGTCAGACTCTGAAATGTTTGCAATGATATCACTTTAATGTAGTCAGACTCCGAAATGTTTGCAATGATATCACTTTAATGTAGTCAGACTCCGAAATGTTTGCAATGATATCACTTTAATGTAGTCAGACTCCGAAATGTTTGCAATGATATCACTTTAATGTAGTCAGACTCCGAAATGTGTGCAATAATATCACTTCAATGTAGTCGGACTCCGAAATGTTTGCAATGATATCACTTTAATGTAGTCAGACTCCGAAATGTATGCAATGATATTACTTTAATGTAGTCAGACTCCGAAATGTTTGCAATGATATCACTTTAATGTAGTCAGACTCCGAAATGTTTGCAATGATATCACTTTAATGTAGTCAGACTCCGAAATGTGTGCAATAATATCACTTCAATGTAGTCGGACTCCGAAATGTTTGCAATGATATCACTTTAATGTAGTCAGACTCCGAAATATTTGCAAAGATATCAATTATATCTTCACTGTTCATGAATTTGTCAACACTTCTAAAACGGTGGAACTTCATACAGCGGGGCGATTGCTTGTATTACAGATAAAGAAACACAAAAATGTTCATTGAACCTTGTGACTTGCTCATCACGAACTTTCCGCTGATTAAAAATGTTTACATTTGAATTTAAAATCTGGTTCGGTTCGGAAACAAAATCGGCATTTTCCCCTTTATTTAGGGACCGAAATATTTCGGAAAGACTGTGGAGAGGGGGATGGGATCTTTGTTTTAAAAAAAATCTCCAACCCCATAACACCCTTTAAATAGCTTGAAAACTATTCTTGCTCTGATTTGTAAGGGAAAAATGAACTAATTATATCCATCATATTAATTGGAAACAAATTATCTTCAGTTAAAAGAAAGAACAAATTCCTGGTTGGAATGAAATCCCACGCTTCCACCTCCTAAGATTAAATGGTCGTACTCGTAGTCTACATACTTTGGGAATCTATAGAAATTTGTTTACTTTCTTTCCTCTTACGTGTCTTTTTTATATAGTGTCATCTTAATATACTTTTTTTAAAAAGAGATATTATTCATTGTCATCGTAGGTATCAAGGAATACACGGTGCACATCAAATTAGACAAAACAAACTCCAACCAAGGGACTCTACTGACGCTTTAAAAATATGGCTGAGTAAACACAAAAAGAATCCCTATCCTTCCAAAGGGGAGAAAATAATGCTGGCCATCTTATCGAATATGACCTTGACCCAAGTATCCACGTGGTTTGCCAATGCTCGAAGAAGGCTCAAGAAAGACTACTCGAGTGATATCCACAGATTTGGCCCAGAGACTGAGATCTCCATACAAGCAAGGTCAGAGGTCGCAGGTAAAAGCCACTCGTTTGATTGATTGATTGATTGATTGATTGATTTTGCATCTTTTAAGGTTTAAAATTCATATTTTTAAAGATTTCTTATTCCCTTGGCTCTCTAAGTGCAAAAATGACACTGTTGTTGATAGTTCATAAACAAAGCTCATGTGTAGGACATTATTATGAAATGAATTTACATTGTCGTCACCACTTCACTACTTATTATGAAAGGATTTTGGTCGTCCAGCAAGATGTCTTTGCGGCCTCCCTTGCGGAGGTGTCACTCCTTGCGATGTTGTTGGTTACATCGCTGGGGTGCGAGAGGGGTACCGGGTTCGAACTACAAAGGAGGCTGCAATCACAAGCAACACTTCATATAATAAGAGACGTAGTAACTATTTTCTCAAGGCGCATCTCATCTATATAAGGTCATGAGTTTAGGCGATACAGGCTAAAGCGAGGTCTCCAGCCACGAGATTTTCACGAGACTCTCATACAACGCATTCCCCTTTCCAAAAATGGCTACAGGTTAGTTGAACTACGCTCTTTACACGAAGATTGCTGAGCTGGTCAGGTGAAGGTGTTGAATTACGTAGATGTGAAAGAATTTTTGCTACCATCAGCATTTTGCCTTTACAATATCCAACCTGTGTATTGTCAGAAAAATCTCACTCCTACCGTAAAATATCAATGCTGTACACTTTTGTACTATAATGTTTTCGAGAACTCAAGCGCTAAAAATTCTGTTTTATTAGGAATTATAAACATTTGAATTATAAAAGAAAACTTGCTCTTTATATAAATTCCTTAAAAATTCATCGATTAAAGAATTATAAAATTTGAATTATAAAAATTTGAGTTATAAAGATTCCTTGAAAATTCTATCGTAACAACATGCTTAAAACGGAATAAAAGTAACAAGTGCTTTTGTGAGGGGTTAATAATTTTCCAGTTGATTACTCATTAACGCAATAATTACGTTTTTTGCTCTCAGAAATTATGATTGATTTAGTCGGGATTCAAAATTATTTTAAAGTACTGTATTTGTCCGTGTTTAGACAATCACATCATAATTTCTCGTTTCGATTGGTGTTGTGTGTGTGTGTGTGTGTGTGTGTGTGTGTGTGTGTGTGTGTGTGTGTGTGTGTGTGTGTGTGTGTGTTACAGGACAGAACGCATTTCGCTTTGACTCCGGAATACTTTAGCTGGCAATGTCATTGAACGTGTTCCAACGGACAACTGTTGCCACATGCCAACATCATATTACGTCACATTATGTCATGTGAAATACTGGATCTATTATTGCCTTCTTTGGAAACTGTTCTACTTCAGAGTTGTATATGCCCTCGCGTTTGGCTCGTGCATTATACGGATTAGACAACATAACGGTTAACAGTTGGCAAGTGACAAGGCAATATTAGAATAATAACGTATATTCAACTGCGGACAGTGTAGAGACAGAGCTGACGTCGCATAATGCGCCGGCAGATCAGGCCTACGCTGTTTGCTGTAAATTATTAAAGTTGTCTGTTCAGATGTATGTATATATGTAAGTATCTATAGAGTCTAATAGCATATCAACACGATACTGGCTATAATGGTGCCGATTAAAAGTTTTGTTCTAAAAATGTAAGGATAAAAAATTGGAAAAAAAGAGAAGAACAAATAAAAATAATAACAGTAAAAAACATTGGAAGAAAAAAACTTCGAAATAAACTTAAACCTGTGGTACTACAAAATAAAATATAAAAGGCAAAATATGACAATTCTGCAAAGGGTGTATAAAATATAAAAGAAAAGGTAAAATATGACAATTCTGTAAAGAGCATATAAAATATAAAATAAAAGGCAAAATATGACAATTCTGTAAAGGTATATAAAATAAAAAATAAAAGGCAAAATATGACAATTCTGTAAAGGGTATATAAATAAAAGATAAAGGTTAAAATAAAAAATCTTTAAAATATAGAGTAAAAACCGCATTACCTCACAAAATCTAAGATTTTATCTAGTGGTACATCGTCATAAGGTTTCTTAAATGAGTTCACATAAAAATAAAAATAAAATATTTAAAAAAAAACTTCGGTTTCGCAGGGTGAAAGACTATACACTTGACAAGAAAGACTGGAAAAAAGTAGTAATGAACGAACTTCAAGTGAAGGAAATACAGCTACAGTGGATACTTTTTCTGAGAGCCTAATGTAACAGCCATTTTTTTTTTACCTCCACCTCGAGTTTCCTACTAAAATTTATATACGATGAACGGTATAAAAATTATAAATTATCTAGACGGAAATAATATGTTCAGTAATCTCTCTCTCTCTCTCTCTCTCTCTCTCTCTCTCTCTCTCTCTCTCTCTCTGGGACCCTGGGTGACCGAGTGGTATAAGGCACTCGCTTTTACAGATCACTGACATATGATCGCGTGGGTTCGAGTCTCGGCTCGGCCAACGTGGGTAGGTGACAAAGCTTGCCAGTAGCTTCCCGTGGATCGGTGTTTTTTCCTGGGGTTCTTCCTCCACCAAATATACTGGCCTCCGTGTATAGCCTATCATGTGCTGAAAAATGGCTTTAAAACCAAAATAAAACCTCTCTCTCTCTCTCTCTCTCTCTCTCTCTCTCTCTCTCTCTCAATCTTGTGATATACTAGACAGATACATATTTGAAATTTACGTTCTGAAATATGTACCACTTGGGCTGTAGTAATTTTTTATTTAATGCGTTACTTAAGTTATCGTCCTAGAATGGTAAATTACATTGAACAACGAATATGCTGTATTTACAATTATAATAAGTATATGTATTACTTTCTTATATGATGCAAGAATGGCAATGCATTACTTTATTACATGATACAAGCTTGATTGTAATGCGTGACTTTCTTTATTTTTCAGGCATAATACCACTTGTTCCTGAGAAAATACAGTATTTTACATCATTGCAAGAAAGCTAAACTTGTGGAAATAAATACCACAAATTCTCTTTTCTTTTTTGAAAGAAGCTCTATCATACTAATTAATAAAGATAGAACTATTTCAAAGTCATTCGATATATTAATAAATCTTGTTATTACTATGAACGTTTTTTCGATTTTATATAATTTCTATGGTTGTATAGTCCTTCCCTTGTGTTTTCTCTGTGACATGCAATTTTATAAAATGGGTTCAAGCAGCCGGTATCACATTTCCATCACGCCGTATTGAACACAAATGTTATTTTAGATTTATTTGGACCGGAATATTGGATTAATGTTCCCGCTCCTGCGGTGAAAAACAGACTGAAATTGTCTGTCACGGATTTAGTTGACAAGACAATGGTGAACCCATCCATCACAACCTATGCTTTTTTAGAGAGGGACCCATTAGCATTTGGTAACACCCCGTGAAACAACCTAAATATCCACAGGGCACCGAATTATTAATTTACTAAAAAGCGCCACCCCTCTAGACTGGGTCTCGAATAGGGGTAAAATGGCATAATTTGGCATAATATTGGTTGCTCTGGTTAATTGGATTGAGAACGACGACTGACAGAGTGATAGAGACTCATTAATTTAATGGTAAGCGAGGGAATTAAAATTCAACAGTTGTTTCCTTTACAGTAATTCATCTAAAATATGAATTTTCTTAAATATAAAAACGTGGAAGTACCAGCAGATGGCAGGAATGGATAAAAACGTCTAACCTTCTTTTATAAAACGCCAAAGACGAAGATATTCAAACATATATCTCCGAAAGTATATCTTTGAATCCAAGTATTGGACAAGTGTTTCTTCTTCTTTTTCTTCTTCTTCTTCTTCTTCTTCTTATTATTATTATTATTATTATTATTACATCAAAGTTGTCTGATTTAAATTTTAAACTTGCCTCAAATAGTTTTATTTGTATGAAACTAATTATATATTTTAATTCAATATACATTGATTTTGAAAATTACAAAGACACGAGGAAAACTGTGAGGAAAAATACATGCATGTGTGACTTAAAATTAGCACAGCAGAAGCTATGCATTGTAATTATTTCTGACTCATAGGAGTACCTAGATTACATTATTTTAATTAAAAATAGGTAAGAATATTTAATTAGTTGCCACTAGAACAAGCAATTTCATTTCATTTAGTTTCTCAAAGTTCACCAACAAAAGGATAAAAAGACAAGTCTAAGACATCTTTACACCATAGTGGTCATCTATTTAGACCATAGTGGTCACTGATGTTACGGTGAGTACCCTTAACTTTACAACTGCATGTTTAAGCGGTAATATCAAAACTAAATGTGATTTGTTTGGACATCGTAAATATTTGGTGAAGTTTTGAAGAAGAAAAAAATTCAATTGCTTGTTCAAATAGCAGTTGATTAAATATATTTACCTATTTGTAATTACTGTAATGTATTCTAGGTACTAGTACAAGTCATAATTAATAACAATGTATAGTGTATGCTGTGTTCGTTTGAAATCATATGGACAAAATACATGGTGTAAGGACCAAAACGGGTACATAAACGTTAGCAGCCTTTAGTTAACAACTGGGAATGGACACAGGTTCCCGCAACATATCATAGGTACCTCGCTTGCAAGAATTATTCATAGAAATATATGTACAAGAGACGGCACCATGCAAAACCCATAACCCGGGAAAAAAATAAATCGGATAATCAAAGTTTAAACACGATCTTAAAATTCCTATTAAAAAAAAGTTAATCATTCAACTTTCTACCCTATGAGTAATTAAAGGCGTATTTTATGCTATGTTGTCATATAGTGTGCGTACTACACGTGCCATACTTAGATGCCATACAGTTATTGTAAAGGTCTACACAGATCTGGCCTGGAGGTACAAAACCCTGAGACTGAGATCCAAATAGAAGTAACATCATTTGTGATTGGTCAAAACAAATAGAAGTAACATCATTTGTGATTGGTCAAAACAAAATCTCAAGATCAAACGCAAGCTCAGGGTGATCAGCCACTGTTTGTATATATATATATATATATATATATATATATATATATATATATATATATATATATATATATATATATATATGTATAGGATGTACTCTGTATCATTGATCTACCACGAGATGTATAAATTTTTCATTAAAAGGAAACGAGGCTTGCCGAGTTTCCTTTAATTAAAAAATGTAGACAACGAGTGGTATATCAAAGATACAGCGTACATTCTATACATATATATATTACATATAAATACACATACTTGCATTTCCAACGGAGTTAAGATTGACTACAGGAACTGTGTATTGATGGAGTGAGTGAACTCTTCGCATCCCTGCCCGCTGTGTCCGCTACAAAATGTAGTTCTGTACCTATTGCGGCTGTTCACAACTCTCTTTGCAAATTTATAAGTTGCTTCTTTTTTTTTTTTTTTCTTTTTTTTCTTTTTTTTGTTGTTTTTTTTTTCTTTTTTTTTTTGTTTTAGCTTCTATTTTCATTCATATTGATTAAATAAAGATGACACACTTATGATTTAAACATGAAATATTGTTTAAATGAAGAAAGTAGATAACTACAAATACAGCATGGTTAGCTTCTTGAACACTGAACACGCAGCCATTCAGTCACCAACGAGTATATTGAAACGAGTGTAGAATATAGATTAATATAAATGACGAGCCAGCAAGAAGTAATTCAAACATTTAAATGTATTTACAGTTGATCTAAGTAATTATTATGCTTTAATTAACATTGCTACCGACCATAAGATTGTTTTTATCCTCCATCTCCCTCTTTCCCCTTTCCGTTGGTCTGTTTATCTGTAACTATTACCATTATTCATAGGTAAAGAGACATCGTCGCATGACAGGCGAAAATTCGCTACACTCGTTTTATTCACGGACATTCGCCCGTAGCTTGCGACGATGGTTCAGAGAGAGAGAGAGAGAGAGAGAGTAACCGACCAACAAAACAGAGAGGTTGGGGGAGGGGGGGGTAGACTTAGCATAAGATTTTTTTTTTATTGTCCATCCCTATGTTTCTTTGTGGCTCAATTAGTATGCTGTCTGACCAACCAACACAGTGAGAGAAAGAGATAGGGAGAGCAGCATTCGGACATTTGAATATTTAAAAATAATATTTTTAGAACCCTAATATAGGTTTAGTATAAAAATATATAAAAAGCATTAAATATATTACAGTATGTGTGTGCCTCATAACCAAGAAATTTACCGTACAGTCTCGACATGCTATTGCAACTTTGTATCATTGGTATTGTGAACACTGTAGATAAATACCATGAAAAGTGTAAGCATACCATTACGACGACCCAGGTTCTTGTGGGTTACTTGGTGTAAGTTCAAGTTCAAGGGTTTCATCCAGCTCAAATTCTTCTCTCTCTCTCTCTCTCTCTCTCTCTCTCTCTCTCTCTCTCTCTCTCTCTCTCTCCGTAGATTTCCACGTATGTGTGTCCCGTATTCATAAGAGAGAGAGAGAGAGAGAGAATAAATGGGAAAGCAGAGGGGATTTCATTGAAATTGTGTACCATGTTTAATTCATTTAGAAAACGGGGATTATTAATATTTTTTCTCGTTATTATTTTATGTCGATAATGATTAATAAGTGGAAATTCATCACTGATCTAGAGAGTATAGAAGTAATAACCACTGTTGAAACCATGTTTATATATGCGTATTCATGCGCCATGGGCGGATCACAATTTGATATACCATTAGTATTGGTATATCAAATTGTTTTATACCAACACTTTAAAATTCATGTTATTGTTAATGTATGTGGTATAAAGAATATATATATATATATATATATATATATATATATATATATATATATATATATATATATATATTTAGGCGGGTCAATGATTTTGTCTATTACGTAGCTAACTCTTTAAAACAAGGTAGAGAAGAATCCAAACGTACTTAAACATGTTATTCTAGGGATTGGACAACTAATTCATTTCCCATAGAACTTAATGTTAATATATTTAAAAAATGGAAATATTTAGTGCAGTACATTAGCATACAAACCACTCATGCTTACATTCCTTAATTTTTTTTTTCAGCCTTGCAAAGCATGTGTTCCGCGGCAGTTTTTGAACCTTGTGCTGTTAAACATGGGACCACGTGGTCTGCACCTAAAAACATAGCCTTGCACTATGAGTTCATACGATATTTTATCAGTAGGAAATTAAAAACAGGATATAAATATAAAAGCAAATATTTTGTTGTCAACTATAGTACATAGATTCAAATTTGGGAAATTGATAATGGAAATAATTATATAAATTTACTACCGAATGGGTGCATCTCAAAACATTTTACATTCGATTTCTAATTCCCCGCACCCCCCCTCCAACCGCACACACACACACGCACACACACGTTCCCTGGCTGTAAAATAATTAGTGGCCCGATTCCGAAGAGAGAGAAGAGACTAAACTGACTAAAACGTGTTATTCTAGGGATCGGCCTCTGTTTCCTGATATATATATATATATATATATATATATATATATATATATATATATATATATATATATATATATATATATATATATATATATATATATGCAAGTCAATGATTTTCTCTGTGCTGTAGTTAAATGCGAGTCAATGATTTTCTCTGTGTTGTAGTTAAATAAGGGTATGTAGAGAAGAGAATAAACAGACTAAAAATATGCTATTCTAAACCTGGTCAATAATAAAGTTTGCAGTTTTAGCAGTGAATATATTGAGACAACCAAACCACAATGAAATTTAAAATAGTAGGATCTTTTTAAAAAAATAATTACATTGAACAAATTCAATTAATTAAAATTCCAGTAATGCCATTTTAACCCCCACCCTAGCGCAACTGTATTCTACTATCGTGCTATTTGAAATCTTAACTAAATAACTGGAAAGAATTGTTTAAAGAGAATGATTATACTGATTGAACAATTACTAGCATAAATGTTGGGCATTGAACGGATTGACAACGGTAGAGCGAACAGTAAAATGAAATTTGTGTGCATAATAAATAATGGTACAAATCTGTATTGTATTGAATTTAATAGTTTTCAGAAGTAATATATTTCACCAGTTTAGTTTTCAGAAGTAATATATTTCACGAGTTTAGTTTTCAGAAGTGATATATTTCACGAGTTTAGTTTTCAGAAGTGATATATTTCACGAGTTTAACATGAAAGCAACAATGTCGGTATCTAGAGATATTGCCTATTTGTTTTCAAGTTTGAACAAGATAAAAACGTGGTCAAAGCTTGTAATAACCTTCAAGAAAATAAAGGTGTTAATTTGTTGATTTAGAACATCTAAAGATATACTCCAATGCTTTAAAAATGATGCAGATTTACAAATACCTTTCAATGATGATAACACTGAAATAATTAAATCAAACCCTGAGAGGAAGATAAATCAAACTGTGCAGTATGAAGGAGGAATAAGTTACGTGTTTGACGTGGGTAAATACAAAAATTTGTATTCGGTTGAAACTACAGTACAATTTGAAGATTTTGTAAACTCTATAATGTCTATCTACAAATTTTAAACTCAAAACGAGATAAAATATGTAAACCAAAGTTCGATTTAAAACAGCACATAGTGATTCAGTATATGAACTAGCTGCAGCAGGGTCCCGCTTTGCGGAGCCTACGAGGTCAACCATAGAAATGACAAATTATGACATAAATCTGAAATCATTAATACGCTAAAATGATTGAAGAAACGCTTCAAATTGCTGAAATAAAGTACTGTTGTAGACTGTCATCATGTGGGCTTGTTGTTAACACCCAAAGACAATTGTCCAGGTACAGTGTATTCTCTAGACGTTTTTAATGCATTTTAAATGACCGACAAAAAAAATTATTTAAGACATCTTTACTACGGTTCTAAAAGTCCCGTTACTTATACCAATATCAGTCAATTATGGGAACAAATTAAAAAGGACATAAAGATACACTAATTGAAGGAAGTGATAACTGAACAATCTTCTTACATTACAAAAGCAAGCAAAACAGACTTCCTAACAAAAGATTCTATGTCAGTCACGTGGATGACCACTGGCAGGCAAACATTGTTGACATGCAAACATACGAAAAAGACAACAATGGATACATTTTTACAGTAATATATTTTTTTCTCAAAATATATTTGGACTGAAAAAGTGAACATGACAATGGAAATGCCCAACACCATGCTTTAAGAGAAATCTTCAAAGCGCGAAAACTTGAAAAGATAGTTTAATGAGTGGAAAATAGTTTTACAACAGGAAAGGTACGGATTTAATGAAAAATTAAAATATTGATTACTATTCAACTTACTCATACAAAAAGACATAAGCAGTGAAAATATTAAACAAAACTTTAAAGAATAGACTATCGAAGTGTTTATCTCAAAATGAAACCAGAACGTGGGCTAACGTTGTACCAAATCTTATTGAAGGATACAATTACACACATCACATCAATAGGCATGACCCCTGTTGAAGCAAGCAAGTAAGAAAATAGATCAAAAATGTGGATGAACCTTTTTGGATACCTAAAATTTGCTACATTTGGAGTACCAAAATTTATAATGGCGAAAAAGTTAGAATATAAAAATACATTACAATTTTTTCATATGGTCTACCTTCCCAACTTTACAAAGGAGATATTTAAAAGCAATTAATTTTAGACAATGCAGTTCTTTACAAAATGGAAGATTTAAATGGAGTGGATTTTAAGGGAGTGGATTTAAAGGGAGTGGATTTTAAGGGAGTGGATTTTAAGGGAGTGGATTAAAAGGGGTATGTTTTATAAACAAGAGGTACCTATATACAAAAAATAAGATAACATATACAAAGTTGAAAACTCTTGAAAACCAAAAGAATCAATGAAAAAATGTATTTACTTATGAAATGGAATGGATATGATGAATCGTTTAACAGTTGGGAGGCAGCTGAAAATATTATGGCATTAAATACATAATGCACCAACAAAAAAATGGACGCCATTTTGAAGGAGTTTCTAGAAAGTGACAGATGCAGAAGCAGTAGTGCAGTAGACGGTGAAGGAATTAAAACATGCCTGATATATGACATTTCAGAGGACGACAAAAAGTTATTAAAACAAATCTCAAAGGTAAATAACAAACTGGTACACATGACATACATGATAATTGGACTACAGTGAACACATGACATACATGATAATTGGACTACAGTGTACACATGACATACATGATAATTGGACTACAATGTACACATGACATACATGATAAGGGGACTACAATGTACACATGACATACATGATAAGGGGACTACAGTGTACACAATGTCCTTAAAGGTAATAAATTAAATCACATAAGAAATAAAATAAGATAGCATTAAAAATTTTAAAGTTGATTCCAGCTACAACTGAAAGAGCTGAAAACATATACAATATAAAAGACTACAAGTTAGTCTTTAACATTTTAAATAAAATAGAGGTAAACAAAATCGCATAAATGTTGATGCAATCATGTGAACATTGAAACTTTGCTCAAATGTTATGCAAATAAGGTATAGATATTACACAATCAACTATGCATTTTATTTTTATTTTTTTCCAAGATAAAATGTTTAACATGCAAAATTTTAACACATTGATAAAACATTCGATCGCACAGAATTACCACAAAATTAATAAAAATCAGTTGACATGTGAGGAGTATTTACACCACATGTATGAAGCCGAATCCAGTACACCTTTTACAGTTTGGCACGATATTTTTTTCAGAACTTTCATGTCACATTTAGTGCTGCGACTCAGATTTAAAAAAAATAATTTGGTTAACTCACCTTAACCAAGAAGACATATGAAATCTTTGTCAATGCTAAAGCGGCTAAAATTCCATCTGGTCCCTACTCGATGGGTTTGTTAATGTTTACTGATATGGCTGACACTTGGAACAAATTATTTCTGCAAGTCTTGAATAGACATACACCGCTGAAAGAAAGAGAGTGAAACACAAAATGTTACAGTGGTGAAATGAGGATATAAATATCGCACTAAATCAGAGATAAACATAAGTGTCAAAGCTCAAATATCAACAAAGCTATAAAAAAAAAAAAAAATGAAAAAAAAATGGAGAAATGATGTAACTAGTCTTATTCGAAAAGCACATAAAAAATTCTATAACAATATCCGAGACCAATGTATCAAATATTACAACTGAGTTTGGAAATATTTGAGACATATTTTACCGAATTTAAAAGTACCAAACACTACCTTTTTAATAGCAAATAGGTCTGAAACTGCAGACAGCAAAAATTAGAAATTTAAAAAAATGAATTCTTCACCTATGTTGCTACAGGGTACATTAAAGTGTCCAAAAATCCTAATGCTGCTTTAACAAAAAACTTTTGTATTTATCAAATTTTCAGAAGGTACCAAGTTTGAAATTTCACTAATTGAAAATTCAGATGTTCTCAAGTTTTTGAAATCCATTGATCATAAAAATGTACTGGCCAAGATTGAACCAGTGCAGTTTTTAAAAATTGGTGCTGACCATATCCACTAAAGCATTACCTCCGTTATGCAGTCCACATCGATGATGAAACCAACGCCAGAATTATTAAAGCAAGCGTTGCCGTTGGCAGACTACGTGCAGATGTATGGGAGCGCAGAGGCATCATTCTACAAACAAAACTTAAGGTCTACAAAACCATTGTGATGCCGACCCTGCTGTACGCTTGCGAAACTTCGACGGTGTACAGACGCCATGCCAATAAGCTGAACTATTTTCACATAGGCTGCGTGAGGAAACTGATGAGGATAAGATAGCGGGACAGGGTCCCAGACACTGAGATTCTCACACGGGCAGAAATTCCAAGCATCCACACTCTTCTGATGAAATCACAGTTGAGATGGGCAGGCCACGTCACCAGAATGTCAGAAGAGCGACTACCAAAGACGATCTTCTACGTCGAGCTGGAGGGAAAGCGATCTCAGGGTGGTCAGAAGAAACGTATTAAAGATTCCCTCAAGTAATCCTTGAAACACTTCCACATTGGCCCTGAGTCTTGTGAAGATCTCACACATGATCGCTCCACCTGGCGGAGTCCAATCCATACTAGAACTACAGACTTTGAATGGAGGAGAACTGCAGAGGCAGCGCAGAAGCGTGAGCAGCGTAATTCTCAGAACTATAGCACGTCCTCTGTTGATCAAGCAAACCCAAGCGGCATCGACTGTCAAGTGTGCCTCAGACAGTTTCAGAGCACAAACTGGCTTGATCAACCACTCACGTTACTCACAGAAACCAAACCAGTTAGTGATGTCATGGTCATCTTCGAACTTGAAGGACGAACAACAACAATCGCCATTATGAACTATGCTATAAAAACTGGCTCTTTTTACCTATTGAAATCTGCTAAAGCAATGCCTCTCTTCAAAAAATGGCAAAAGACGATAAATATATAGAGGATGTCTACGGTTTTTTTTAAGAGACATAAGGAAATATTTCACGAGTGAAGTGGGAACATTGTATTGTCGCTAGTGGCTGACACGGGGGACAATACAAAATGTTTCCACTTCACGAGTAAAATATTTCCTTATATCTAGTAAAAACATATGTAGATTTTCTTTTTATTATATATTTTTAAAGTCAAAATCATTCGATTTCCATGGATTTGTTTCTCTATTCTGTGTAAATGCGATTAACGGCTGCATTATTTATTTTTTAAGGAACATCGATATAAAGAAGTTACAAAATTTTACAATAATTTTAGAACAGCAACTTTTTACAAATTTAGATTGTACATATATTACTTTCAGTTGTGTATTTTGTGAAATTAATGACTGTTTTCATACAAAAATGTATTTTTTTTATCACATTTCTTGCGCGGATTGATACAGTGAACATTGCTGAGGTGGGGATATTGTTGCAACAAGACTTCAGAGCGTAACATCATTAAACAACACATTTTAATGATTGTGAGTTTAGTTGTAAGGATTATGGTTCCTATTTTTGTTTATTTCTAGATTCAGACGTGATTTTTGTGTTTTGACAATCTTGCAGCCTATTTCGGTAATATACACTGCACGCAAATTTCGATCAACAGTTAATTTCGGTTTGCAATCGGCACTAATCAATGCCTGATTTCTCCGTCGTTTTTAGACATGATTATGATTGTGATGAAAGTTAAACAATTTTATTCTATATGTAATCAAGAGTTTTTCTTGGAAACGTGTACCGTTTGTCGTTGATTGTAACATGTTTGATACTGTATGGGTGAAACGGAATATCGAATAGCAAAACAGGTCACGTAAGTTCAGTCACTGACAATTCGAACGATTCATGCGCAAAACTAATTATAAAAAGTTTAATAATTGAAGCCTACTATCTGTTGTTTGGGGTTCATTTTTAGGCATTCTTGATGCCGCCTTCTCATTGATTGCATAAATGTATGCTAGAGGGTCAACAGTCTTGACACATTTTAAGATATATTCATCCTGGTGGGGAGGGAGAGAGAGAGAGAGAGAGAGAGAGAGAGAGAGAGGAAGGGAGGGGCAGAGAGAAAAAGAAGGAAAAGAGGAAGAAAAAAATGAAATAGATCTTAATATGGATATACATGTCTGAATAACATACATAAGGCAGGTATACTTCCTAAATGAACAAGAAAGTAGTTCCATAAGTGATATCACCACTGTGGCGATAAGTGATATCGCCACTGTGGCGATAAAAGTGATAAATAAAAAGTAAAAATCAACAAGCAATTTATTTCTCGACAATTAAAGTGAAAATTCAAAAGACACTTACAGTAACGTAAATTAAAATCCAAATAATCCAATAATCCTAAGAGCCCTAATCACAAGTCCTAAATATAGAATGTTCTGAATGAATGAATGTATCCTTGAATGTGTTGATGTGCCAATAGTCTTGACTGTGATGATGTGCCAAAACGAAGTACTCCAGAATATCTTTGAATAAGTCCACATAAATCCCAAAATCATCAATTCTAAATCCAAAATCCAAAAGTCTATGAGCACTTTTATAATCCAATAAACATTTTAAATAATTCCTCTCTGAATTTGAAATGATTTTTCACAACTTTAATGGCTCTTTAAAGACTGATGTTAAGGTCGAAACTGAAAAATTGTCCACTAAACATGGTATATATAAAGATAGGTCACATGACAGAATGTTCTAGAATATTGTGGTGTATGTGACTCTTAACACACAACTCTAGGGAAAATTCTGTTTCATCTGTAAACAAAATCAACCTTGACCTCAAATTGAATCAACAACTTATTTACCAAAACCGTCCTTAAACTCAAATACTAAGTAAACAACCTAATTCAAGGACAATAGCTAAAGCTGTCAACATTATACTTAACATTAAGGTTTAAGCAAATATTAAAGTCAAGAAACATTATATAAACATCATACATTACAATATATAATAAATATTATCATAGTAATTCGAACTTGATTGCTAGATCACCTCGAGATGTCAGCAACAGAAATCCGAATCATGACGAGACGGAAAGCTCTAATCATGATCCGGATTTTCTGATTCTGACAACAAGCAACAAAATACCTATCAATTTTCAGATCATTTAATAAAATCCCTATACGTAACTGAAAAAGAAAAGAATTTGCTTAACATTTTCACCTTCTTAATACGAACTTCATCTTAAATCATAAACCGAATTGCATTTTAATCTGCTGATATGCGCATGAATATCATAGTATTTTTTAATGAAGCTCAGGAAACAACAGTAACTCATTTTTACTACTGTCACTGTCAATTCTTCGACGCATGCAGACCCATATATGTGATTTAAAGTTATTGTGCAGTTGTCACATTTTGCCTCAAGGGATATTTCACTAGCTGAATGACTCAGAAAGTTTCTCCGCGAGGCCACGCTGATAACGCTTGAACCGTTTCTGGCGGGACATTCTGAGAGTCTCTGATGGGGACAGCATTCATTGGATCGTTATTTACAGCGGGATTGGAGAAATTGCTGGAACTCCACGATACAGATTTGTTACAGAGAATGTTACTAGTTTCGTTTTGCATGTCAAGTGAGGCTACTACACATTTGTTTCCACTGGTGTCGTAACCAGAAAACCTCGAGGAGAAAGTAGTTCCAGCCTGGTTTGAGAGTATTGTGATACGGAATCAGAATACGTCCGTATGGTTTCCGAGGAAATTACAGTAACATTCTGGCTCTTTCTTGATTAACAAATTAATAGGTATGTAGTAAATCAAATTATAGGTTGATTTCTGTTTTTCCTAATCGGCCAAATCTACAATATTCACATGTCTATACCAATTTCTAGTCCTTTTTATCAGCGCATAATTTATTATCCGAAATTTAATTAGATTTCAGAAACGTTTACTCCTGTCGAACTGCTTTAACAAATATGACTAATTCTTGGTATCAGGAAATAGATAAAGCGAATCTTATAGGTGTATTTCTGTTAGATTTCAGAAAAGCATTTGACCTGGTCAATCACAATATTCTACTACAGAAATTAAGCTCATATTTAAACAGCAGATCTCTAACCATTTGTTTTAATGGCGTTTTAAGTGACCTGTCCCATGTTACTAAAGGAGTACATCAAGGGTCAATTTTAGGTCCACTTTTCTTTTTACTGTTTATCAATGATCGCCTCTTGGTATCGGAGCATTCTGATATGTTTATGTAAGCGGATTACATACCTGTTCAAGCTGTAAATAAAAATATTAATGAAATTGAGAGTAAGCTTAATTCTGACATGTCAAACTTTTCAACTTGATGTACCAATAATTCTATGTGCATAAATTCTATTTTAAAAAATTACTAATTGGTTTTACTCCAAAGAAGAGGAGAATGCTGTATACTGCGGACATAGCAAGCTTAAATGTGTTACTCATGAAAAACGTTTTGGATACTCTATCATGGAATAAACAAATTAACTCTGTAATTAGCTGAATTTCCTTCAACATTTTTCATGTGAAACTAATGAGGCATTAATACATTTTACAACTATTTCGTGTTACCTTATTTTGAGCATTGTTCCAATATTTGGGAGCACTGTTCGTCATACCTTTTAAAGCGCAAGGAACGTTTGCAACAGAAAGTGTCTAGAACTCTTTAAGATGACGAATATGCCACATGATATTAACTTTATTTAGAACACTCAAAAGGTTACCTTGTATAAATAGAGTTAAATACAATGAATCAGTCCTCATGTACATAGCTTAAAACAACCTTGCACCAGATTATCTGAATACTTTTACTTCCAAGTTCATAGTCTAATCATGTGCTCTTCGAATTAAAGTAAACTAAGTACCCCCGAGCACAAAAACTAATGTTTAAAAAGGAGTTTTACATACAGTAGTATTTTAACTGGAATACCTTACCTAATAATATGATATAATGTGCAACCTTTCTGCTTTTAAACACAAATGAAAAATATTCTTTTCAACCCAAATATATTATTTATAGTTTCTTTTAATTGTTTTTTATTTTACGAACATGCCTTATTTTATTGCCGTCAATCTGTGCTAAAATACGTATATTATGTGTTTTATTGTACATATTGTGAATACTGTACATTTGAAATACAACTCGACCCTAAGTAAGATGAGCCACCAGCTGAATGGTCCATCGAGAATAGTCCATCGAGAATAAGTAAAGTCTATTATTATTATTATTATTATTATTATTATTATTATACAAAGTGGCATACAGAGAATTGAATTATGTGCAGGCTAACATGGCAACAGTTCATGTTGCATGGAATAGCATCAGCTAGATTATATATTGCAGGAGTAGCTACCGGTGTAGTTGTTTCTTTGGGTTTTTGGTAGGCGTAGTGCAACATTGAAAGTAATTTGTTGCAAACATTTTAAGGAGTAGTTGATATCGTATCTGTTATGTTAACATACTATTAAAATCCATGTTTGTTATATGCACAAGCTAAAGTGTATAGTTAACTGGGCAAAACTTCTCAATACTTCATTTGAATTCAGCAGGTCATATCAGTATTTAGTGTATGTGTAGACTAATTGTAGTGAGTGTTCGTTTAATCTAAATTGAGCAATAGGTCCCAAATTTGATTGTTTAGGTAGTAGTGTTTGAATTGCATATGTTAAAGTAGGACCGAATTCATCTACTTATACATAACTGGTTGTTGTCTCTTCTCTGATCCAAAATCCACTCGGTGTATCCTTGTGACATAAGGTAGTTATTTTTGTGTCGATTGATATGAAGGTGAAAGGAATTTCTACGAATGCAGCGGCTAACAATTTGGGTAAAATACTTATGAACGACATCACCATTTCTTATGGCAACGATGATCTCTTCAATTTGAAAAAATTCAATATTTTTCAGGATATACAAAGGTATGTGGTTACCTGATTCAAGTAGAACAAAGGGGATCGAAAAAAGCATTATGAATGATAAATTCAATAAGTTGAGACCAAGAAAAGATAATGGCAAAATGTTTAGAATACCATTAGACTCTCAGATTCTAACAGATCATTGTCCGCTGTATCCTTGTGTTCTTCCGCAAGATTTCAGATTCAATTCACTAGATACAAAACCCTCGGAAGCAAATGGTGGTAAACAAGACTAGGAACTGGAAACTATTTATTTACAGTACGATACGATTGCTTCGGAATCAGTTGCGCTTTATGACTACATCACTAGGAAGAGAATTATTGACATAGCAACTAATACAACTTTAACAAATATCACAGCTAATTCTCCAAGAATAAGTGTAAAGGGTGTTTTTATATTGTGCACAAGGAGTTTAAAAAGTAATCTGGAAAAGTGTTACAACTCGGCAATAGAAAGAAAAAAATCTCAGTGACTATAGAAGATCTGCCAAATATGATCTATTCTCAAGGTTTCCAGTTGAAGCAACAATTTACAGAAGCGATAAAGTATTTCTTTGATGAACAACGAAAGCACACATATATTAGTAACGTAAGTTTTAACAATTATATATGGCTTGAATTGAGCAATACACATGATAATAATTGCATAGTGCTGGTCAAAAGTTAGCTAATATGCAACAAGATATCGGCCTGCAAATCAACATAAAAGAAAAGTAGATGCTCGCAAAATATATATTTTTGTTTTAGATGTTCAGGTACACTTACAAAACAAACGAATTAAAATATGTTTGAGGCATGATACTGTACTTGATAAAACTCCATAATGACTACCGAGTAACTAATTGTGGAAAAAACTAAGTTTGTACTAAAGTTGATAAAGACTGAAAACAAGATTTTTTTTGATTACATCCTTATCATCCGTCCAACTTTTCTGTACTACAAAGTTACCATAGAAACTGAAAATTCAAAGATGAAAAAGTTATCGTTTATGAACCTGAGGATAAATTAGATAAGTGGTTACAGTTACTGGTTGATGTCTACCAAGGTACACATACTTTCTTCATGATTGATGACTGTGGTAATCTGAAACAATGTAACGAAAGAAAGCTACTAATCTTGCCAAACTAGCTTTTAGTCGTCGACATTTTCACATATCAGTATGGGTGATTCTACAAACGTGCAACTCTGTAATCGAAGACAGCAGAAGGAATACGTTTTTTGGTTGTGCTTTACAGCAATGGCAAAATAAACCTTGGGATCTATGTTTGAAGAGAACCATGTTATTTCCGACAAAATAAAAGTAGAAATTTTCAGATACTTTGAAACAGAATAAAATAAATAAAGATTTAGTGAGACTTGAATTTCCATTTAAATACAGTGTGCTTACGTGTCCGTATGGTAATGTGTATCCGTTGCCAACCAAAACGCTCTTGTCGTCATACATAAACAATACCACTTTTTTTTATTTTGATGGTATACATCTGATGATTGTATGATTTGAGTGAATCGATTTCTTGGTAGATATCTTTGTGATTAAATATACAATCTTTGTACATTTCGAATTTAAAATTCCTTTGTATTTACTTGTTTAAATATTTCTTTACAACTTTCCTTGTCGTCTTTGTCAGTTGTGAATACAAAATGTTTTGATCTTAACCCGCAAAACTCATTAATGGGAGCGCTATTTAACTCATCCTTAAAACGTCCAGGAACGTTTATTTTTTTTTTATATCCTTTTGTGGTAATCCAGATATGTTATCCTTTGGATAGCCACTAGTGTCATAGAACTTGATGTTATCTTTTATGCAAAGTTTGCTGTCTCAACGTGAGTGCATAAAGAATCAGTATAATATATTTACAGTCTCATTCTATCACCGTATGTGTTTCATCTTGTTATAATAGAATACGTACATCAACCAATTGCTTTGCTCTAGCACTGTAAATCCACTGTAAACTGGTTTTGATAATTCGAATTTTTTGTTTTTCAAACTGACTAACACCATGTCATCGTCAATACTTGTTCTCATGGTAAAGGGTAGATCTTTTCCGCATTTGAAAAATTTATTTTCACCTGTACATATTTTAATGTTCTTCTTTTTCTAAGTGTCTTTCCAAAGGATGTGCCAAGGTAGCCGAGCCAGGGCTGACCTGTGCATATATCGAACTCACGACACTTGGATTACGAGTCTAAGGCTCAACCAAGTGAACTACCACAAATCCCCCCCCCCCATTGTTGTTTGTATGTGTATCTTTTACAGCATTAATATTAACAGTATGAAAAGCTTTAGGTTTCTGGTGCGAATAATGTGTTTCACTTCATTTCAGTGTACATAACAGTTTTGGTACAGGTGGTTTGGTACCCTTGTTATCATCATCCAACTTCTTTTGTTAAGGGAATAACTCGTTTTCCTCCGGAAGTAGTTTCCCTGAGCTACTGGATAGTCATTGGAATGGCCATGGAAGTGCAATGGAATCTAAAAATCCACTTCTAAATGCAACCAGTAACATAGTCATGAAGTATTTCGAACAAAATTTATTCTAGTCACCTAATTTATTCATCAGTTGCAATCTAAATTTTTCTAACTGGCATGTATTGGCTCATGGCCCAAGTATAGAGGTTGTTAATATATAGGTAACGAATGACCTTGACCATTCGTACTCACCTTACCATCATTTCCAAGTAGTATTCATGACTTGCGACTGCGTATTTAAATGATATCATGCTAATTTCACCTCTTATTCCACTTTCAATAATCAAGAACATGTAATAGTCTGTCAACAATTCTAATTCGACAACTGATATCTTTAAACTTGCATGATGTACTAATCCAGGAGCACTGTAATGTAATAATGAGCAGGATATAGTTTAAAATATGTTCATACAGACATTCCTAAATTCCTCAAAAATGTCACACAACATCAATCTATCTTACTTTACGTGATAGTCTTGTAGTCTCCAATTTTTACCAGGCTAAAATGTTCCCCAAAATGGTCTATGTTCTAAAATATCCTGATATACTGATAACTGTCATTTATGTTGGAATCTTTAAACTGAATAACACTTTCTTTTGACGGCAAAGTTATCCATTTATTCTTGTTAATAAATGTTTTTCCTCTAATATTTTTGGTGTCAGGTCTATAAAATGTTTCAGTGTCTCTGTAAATTTATATCACTTTAATTTCTTGCCAGCTGTTCAGTTCAATAGACTGTCCCATGAATCTAAAGCTATCTAAAGATAGTTGCTGTTGATATTTTTCTTAAAATTATACAACTGAGCCTCCTTAAGGCATTATATCAATCAGGTTATTCACATTGCAATGTAGTATTTTGTGCTCTGATAATTGTTCTGGCGTATTAAAAGAAATTCAAGAATATTTTTTGACAGATGTGTTTATGCCTGTGATGTGTGTTAATCTGAGATGACACCAATTTAAAAATATATTTTATTTCAACGTAATGGTACCTCCCATATTATAGTCGTTATGACCACCATATTTCAATAATAATAATAACTTGTCAATGTGTCTTTCTCTCTCTGCTTAATATTTCACCTAGTCTAATGAATTTGATGTAGCATGGTTTACCTATTTCATACACATTTAAAAAGACATTTTAAAAAATTATTTTCAAAATTTCCTAATTTTTACCAGAAGTCTCTCAAACGAATTACTGTATCGATTTACATTTTATCTTGCTTGTCTACATGATCTCTTGGTGTGTTAACACAGATTCGACAGCATAAAAGAAACACCTACCGTCTTTATTTTTCACATTAATACGAACTTTTTTGTTCGTAACACATGCTGGCAAATGTATGTGCGCGCTTCTTTATTTATGTGCAATGTTAACTATCCAATCCTGTCAAACATCCAGGTTGTACTTTCGTTCATTTCCTGTCCAAAGTTGGCATGTAAAATCTCGAATAAACGTTCAATGACATTATCCTTTTCACATGTTTTCATTATATTTAAAGGCTTTACTCTGTTGACAATATTCTTATCCTCTGCTTATTCTACTTCTCGAGTGGCCCGTTTCCTAAGTGTGATCATTAGGTCTAATTGAGCTTTCACCAAGCCCAAGTTTTAGAACGATGAGCTTCACATGTGGTTCAGTATCATTGAAAGTGCATTCAAATCTCGATTGTGGACACCGAAAAATCTATACGCATTTTAATCTGTTTTAAATGAATAGTCTTTTCGTTATTTTTATCATTAAATTCTGTCTTTTCATCATCCCTACTTATTTTCTAGTTGGAATCTGTATTAATGGCGGTCCATGGGAGTAGTATTATCAGAACTGAACCTCCAGGGGTAGGCCAAATTCTTACTACAGATCTTTATCTACTCTCCGTGTTCAGACTTTGTGCTCCATATGTCTTGAATGTTCCTAGGTCCTTTTTCTATTTTTGTTGCTTAATGCAACTCTTTGTAAGCCCCACATGAAACCAACTCCTCCCTGGAGACTTTCTGCCTTCATATGTTGCTTTATACGTTCACATGGTAATTTAGTCCTAGTTGTATCAGTCTATCTTGTACAGTAAATTATGTCTTTAAAGGCCAGCGCTATGAAAGGTCACCTGTCTTCAGAGACCAGATACTCAACTAATGTTATATGGAAAATAACTTTCAAAGAGAGACCACCTTTCTTGAGTGACCATGTTTTGCTGGCAGAAGGTGTAGTAACTCAATTCATCAGTTTTGGTGATTTTTCAGTGCCATAATTATAGCATTTTATCATCTCCATTTATTTTAGTACCATTTCAATTAAATAGCATATCTGCAACAGTCGATACTTTTTTTGTGACCTAATACTACTGCACCAGTGAATATTGATTTTTCTAAGATGATATCACCCTAGTCTTTACCGTTTCAGTGAATATAGATTTTAGTATTGTTATATACCTATATAAGTAGGTTGATATGTCACTGTAGTAATTGTCTTCAAAGTTTGGCTGCTCTAGTGATTTGTTGATTTTTGTGAAATACCCAAGTCTAATCGGTCCAGTGATGCTTAGAATAATTGATAAATAGAGAGAACTGGAATTTTAATTTCTCTCTGTATTTATTTAAAAAGAATCATACTATTTTTAATTTCACTATAGTCCAGTAATATTTAATCTCAATAAATATGAGTGGTAAAGTAATTTTTAATGATTTTCCAAAATATCACCAAGTATTGCTGTTCTAGTATTTTTTAAGTTTTGAGTTTTAATGTTCTCATATCTCCATGGGATGTAAAAACACAAAATAAGAAGGGCTCATTAGCATCAATAGTTTTACGACTATATAATTTTAATGGGTGCAGATTGTTGATGTAGTCTGTATTTTGGCTGATATAATTGATCAATCTAAGTGAGTTTGCATGTATAGATAACTATGAAATCAAAAATGTGTTGTACTGATATAAGAAGAAATGGATGTTTTTCAGAACATGTTCTTTGTAACATGCTTCGCAAGCATATGCACATCATCACAAAATATGCATCTGACTACAGAGGATGACCCCTTGATACATGGGGACAATAGAAAGATTACAATAACTGATTAAGTTTACAGAAAATCTGGAATTTTTTTCATTTATTGCACATTGTCCACCTTTTGGTTAGATGTGATACCCCCACCACTGCAACCTCTAGAATCATCTTCTGCAGCATTGTGGATATGGCTGGTTACATTCACCGGCCAGTTACCATGTTTTGAAACTGAATCTAATTGTGTGCAATCCTTTTCAGAATCCATACTACTGGGTCAAGAGTGAGTAGTCACTTAATTTGATATCATATATAGAAGGAAAACTAATGTTATTTCCAAACAATCTCCTGCCAAAACTATTTAAAAAAATGGTACTCACACGTCCATAACTTGCTAATTAAACCTTTGGTTCTTATCACATCTTGTAAACATTTAGATATGGAGTCATAAAGTCATCTGTGTAAGATTGATTGAGAGGAACCCAAATTTCAGTAATAAAATGAAGATAAACTCTAGATTTAATTTCATGTAGTCTTTTCTCAAGCAAGGATTTCACTTTCTGCCATATATTCTCAACAATATTGAGGTTTTGGGTCTATTATGACCCGGTTTGTGAGTCAGTGTGTATCATTTTTTCACTGTGTTGTCATAGCAACATTGGCTGGATAATTATCCTCCTGGAAAGATAATTTCTCATTGGGAAATTCTTTTGCAATAACTGTCCACGAATTTTCATCAAAGATGCTGATATATTTGTCAGAGTCAATGTTGCTCTCAGCTGGAGTCAGATTTCCAACTCCATTATAGATAATACACCCCCAAAACATCGCCAAATTTTCTTAAATGGCGAGTGTGCACTGTACAGACCTAAACACTCTGGTTGCTATTCGTTATTGTGTCTTCAATCTTTGCCCAAAACAACTTCAGCTGCATTGCTAAAATTACTATTGACTCCTAGTTTTCAACTGACCAGTTATGTCTCCTTACACCATAAAACACGTGATGCAAAATTCTACTGAGAAATCATAGTTTTGTTTCCTTACAGTGCATCTCCTGAATCCTAAACTCTTGAATCTGCTCTTGACAGTGCTTCAGAAAAATGAATGCTGACAGCTTCATTAAAAGCTACAGTGAAGTCCTGCAAAGATTGTGAATAATGGTCAAAAATTGTCATGAACAAGAGGAAGTACCTAATCGTGTCTTCTTCTCCATATGAATTTTAGTTTCCCCACTTATTTCTTGTTTTCTATGAACCGCCTTTTTTAAAACCTTTTCAAAAGTATCAGAATTGAAGAACATTAAATTCCAGTTGTTTCAGATATTTTTCAAT
Source organism: Margaritifera margaritifera (assembly GCA_029931535.1). NCBI lineage: Eukaryota > Metazoa > Mollusca > Bivalvia > Unionida > Margaritiferidae > Margaritifera > Margaritifera margaritifera. Next base: position 376,137 of record JAQPZY010000970.1, on the reverse strand, counting down.
GACTGAAATCTTTCTTGACTAACTGAATTATTGTATGTTTCTGACTATCTGTCAATTCCTTAGTACTGTGAGGCGTCATGTTTGTTTACACCATCAAGGAGGTCTAAAAATAGCACTCTTAACAAATTTTCAATTTCATACTACAATCAAGATGTTCATTAGTGCACACAGATACAATCAAGATGTTCATTAGTGCACACAGATACAATCAAGATGTTCATTAGTGCACACAGATACAATCAAGATGTTCATTAGTGCACACAGATACAATCAAGATGTTCATTAGTGCACACAGATACAATCAAGATGTTCATTAGTGCACACAGATACAATCAGGATGTTCATTTGTGCACACAGATACAATCAAGATGTTCATTAGTGCACACAGATACAATCAAGCTTTGAGGAAAAATTCTTATTCATGCAGTGGCCATTTGAAATCATACTTTGCTACATGAATTATCTTACTTAGGTAACATCAAAATTTCTTACTCAGTTGGTTACTCACTTTTGACTGCCACTGTATTAGAAAATTGAAGCTTTTGATTAATTTCTTCCTTAATAAAAATTTTTTTTAAATGCCCATAAAATCCACAACCCTGAATGATCAGCCTCTAGGAAAAAAAAGAGGTATGGGTGCTTAAAAGTGGACATGAAGTTTTAGATTTAGGGCATAATGTTAACCTTTGGGTTTTTAAGATGTGGATCCCCCCACCCCCACTAATTTGCTATAAATCAGTCACTGTGTTGTCTTGATTAGGAGCCATGATACCCTGGTAATTGCAGTTTTCAAATTACTGATGTCTGATCCTCTGACCAATCCTAGTGCTGACAAAGTATAAATCATTAAAAGAAATTGCAGCTTAATGTTTGATGGTCCGAGACTTAGGTATATACCATACTTAAATTCAACCTGTCATAACTATAATATTTCTCTGACAATTTGTATTAAAATTTCTGTAAATACTTAAAATTTATTTTTATAGATTGTTACTATCAAAAGAAAATCACTGATTTATACAAATGTTATGCTAATTAGTTGCAGAATCACCTCTATTCTGATGGTCAGTCAATTGTTCCACCATGCTTTATCTACTCTTAAGTTGCCTTACACATTATTAAATGTCACAATAAGTAATGGAACCATTTGACGGGTTCAGAGATAGTACTCCATTGATTTCTTGCCCAACCCCACCCGAAGCTGTCGCAATCGCTTCTTACTGCAATTAAGTCTCTGCCCAACTTGTTCTGTAAACTTTACAAGAGAACTTTACTTGATTTTTCAGCCATCTTCAATTTTCCACCAATGTCTTACTTGTACAAAAGTCTATGAATATCAAGGGGGCACGTTATATGCAAGTTTATCAAGTGGATGCTATTATCCCCAGATGTCAGTCTAGAAAATAAATTCCTTTTCAATGAGTTCATCAAGGTCAGTAGCAAAGGATAGGAAAAAATAGCCATCACAAGAAATGGCCTTGGAAAAGGCACTTAGCTTCCATTTTCTCTGCATGATATAGCCAATAATGTGCTAAATGTGCTGTTAAAACCAACCACCACCCCACAAAAAATACAAATGTAAAAAGTAACATAATTTTCGCTCGTGATTTTGACCTATGATGATTTGACTTAATATTGTTATGCTTAAACCACGTCAAAATCTGAACTCCAGTCACTCTGAAGTCTCGACTCTCCATGACATGGAAAGCTCTCCATGCTATTCAGCTGCATGTATGAGTGTGTGTGTGTAAATTTAAATTTCTGTGCCAGTAACTCAACTCTGACCTTAGACCTACCAGCCCCCAGAATTAATTAGGATTGTGCAGTATACTTGATGAAAAGTGGGTCCATATATGTTGAGTTATTATGCAGAAACCAAGAATGCAATTTCACATTTAGTGACCTTGACCTCTGATTTATGAATCACTCAACTGGGAACTGCCAATTACAGACTCAATAGGGAGCTGCCCTTTCTCATGTGTAATGCAACTATGTTGATAAACAGGAGTACTGTGAATGGTACATTATATGCATTCTCATGCATAATTGTCCTCTATGCAGATAAATTACATTTTTTTTCCTTCAGTGACCTTGACCTTTTGACCCCAAAATTGATAAGGTTTATCCTTACCACAAGTGCAAGCCCTACAAATGTTTGGTATCTATAGTTGTTTGAGAGCTCAAGTTACTGTTCAGAAACCATTTTTCTTCTTTCAGTCACAGTGACCTTGACAATTGACCTATTGATGCCAAAATCAATAGCGTTCTTCCTTACCACAAATGAGAAACATCTACAAAGTTTGGTAACTGCAGATGGTGCAGAACTCTAGTTATAGTGTGGGAAACACTTTTCTTCTTTTATTCAGTTACACTGACCACAAGTGCAAGCCATTCAAATGTTTGTCAACTGTAGATAGTGGAGAACTCAAGTTACTGTGCAGAAAGCATTTTTCTTCTTTCAATCACATTGTCCTTGACATCTGACCTATTTATGCCAAAATCAATAGGGTTATTCCTTACCCCAAGTGCAAGTCATCCACAAAGTTTAGTACTGTAGTTGGTAGACAACTCAAATTATTGTGCAAAACTGAAATTGGTAACAGACAGATGAACATCATAATAAAATATGCTCCACCTTATCATGAGCATAAACAAGAGTCCCTCAAAGGGACTGATGCTCTACTGGACTAAAAGAATTTCCAGGAATTCAAGATAAGACCATTTCTTCTTTTTAACTGCTGAATGTTGAAACGATCTCCGATATTCTTCAGCAATAACAAAATTTTAAAATTAGCTGCTGTGGTGGACATATTGGATTTCAGATTGGCACCTTTTTTATGTAGGACAAAGAAGACATCATTAGAAGTCTTTTATTGGAAACCCCATCTCAGAATAATCATCATATCAGGGGGAGTAGTGACAAGATTTTATGACAGCCATTGTGGCCACTATATTGGATGTAAGAGTGGCACCATTTTCATTTAGGACCAACTTGGTATCATTAGAAGTCTTTTGGTGAAAACCCCATCCTGATATAGCCATTCATTTGGGAGGAGTAGAGATAACAATATTTACAAGATAGCCACAATGGTGGCCATATTGAGAGTTAGTCATTTTCATTTAGGATCAACCAGACACCAGAAGAACTCTTCTGATGAAAACCCATGTCAAAATGACTTTCCATTCAAGAGTAGCGAAAACAAGATTTTCAAGATGGCCGTTTTTTGGACATCAGATAAGCACCATTTTAAGTTAGAATCAACAAACATTATTAGAAGTGTTTTAGTGAAAACACCATGCTGATATGAACATTCATGCAGTAGGAGTAGTGATAACAAGATTTTCAAGCTGGCCACTGTGGCAGCCATATTAGACCACTGATCAGCACCATTTTTATTTAGGACCAACCAGAGATCATAAGAAGTCTTTCGGTGAGAACCCCATATCAATATGACTTTCCATTCAGGAGTAGCAATAACAAGATTTTGATGGCTGCTGTGGCGACTATATTGAACATCAGATCAGCACCATTTTCATTTCGAATCAACTAGACATCCCAAGAAGTCTTTTAGTGAAAACCTCATGTTGATACAACCAATCATTCAGGAGAGCTGCGATAACAATAACAAGATTTTCAAGATGGCTGATGTGGCGGCCATATCGGATGTCAGATTGGCACTATTTTCATTTAGGAACAACTAGACATGATAAGTCTCGTGGTGAAAACATAATGTTAATATGACCAGCCATTCAAGAGAGTAGCAATAACAAGATTTTCAAGATGGCCCAGCGTGGAGGCCATATTTGATGTCAGATTGGAAGCATTTTCATTCAAGACCAACTGGATATCATAAGAACTCTTTTGGTGAAAACCCCACATCAATATGACTTTCTGTTCAGAGTAGCTGCGATAACAAGATTTTCAAAATGGCTGCTGTGGTGGCCATATTGGACATCAGATCGGCACCATTTTCATTTCGGACCACTAGACATCATAAGAAGTCTTTTAGTGCAAAACCCTATGTTGATATGACCATCTATTCAAAAGGAGTAGCGATAACATGATTTACAAGATGGCCACTATGGCGGATATATTGAATGCCCAATCAGCATCATTTTCATTTAGGACTAACTAGACCCTGGGATGAATGTGTGTGTAAAGTTTCATGGCAATCTTTCAAGTAGTTTAGGAGGAGTAGCAATAACAAACTTGTGCTTATGGACAGACAGATAACGGGCTAAAGACCATCCCACAACCCATAAGCTCAAAATCAATAGCTTTCTGCTTCTACCCATGGATAAGTTACATACAAGGTTTAAGAATAAAATACCAAAGCAAACTAAAGTTATGATGCAGGAACCACCTTGTTAACAGATGGATGGACAGACAGACAGTGCTATTACTGTATCCCTCCACCCCCACTTTTGGTCCGAGATATAATAAACAAAATCATTTCTTACTTAATAAAAAAATAATTGCCCTCTCTATTTCTTTCTCTCTCTGAATAAAAGCAATAATTTATAACATCTGTATTAAGTCTGTACATGAGAAATTAATAATAAGAGTAATATATAGTATTAAGATCATTGGCATTGTGTAATATCGGTCATTAAAACCATGGGTACCATATAATACTGGGTATTAAGACCACAGGTATTGTGTAATATAGGTCATTAAAACTATGGGTACCATATAATACTGGGTATTAAGACCACAAGTATTGTGTAATATAGGTCATTAAAACCATGGGTACCATACAATACTGGGTATTAAGACCACAGGTATTGTGTAATATAGGTCATTAAAACAATGGGTACCATATAATACTGGGTATTAGGACCATAGGTATTGTGTAATATAGGTCATTAAAACCATGGGTACCATATAATACTGGGTATTAAAACTACAGGTATTGTGTAATAAAGGTCATTAAAACCATGGGTACCATATAATATTGGGTATTAAAACCACAGGTACTGTGTAATATAGGTCATTAAAACCATGGGTACCATATAATACTGGGTATTAAAACCACAGGTATTGTGTAATACAGGTCATTAAAACCATGGGTACCATATAATATTGGGTATTAAGACCACATGTATTGTGTAATAAAGTCATTAAAACTATGGGTACCATATAATACTGGGTATTAAGACCACAGGTATTGTGTAATAAAGAGTATTAAGACCACAAGGAAGGTACAATTCATGAGTAATTTTATTTTGCCATTGACTAGACAATCAAGAATCTATATTAACATTAAACTCATACATAGAATATGACCTGCAGTAAAAAGAATGCATTATATTCATTATTCATTTCATATATATATATATATATATATATATATATATATATATATATATATATATATATATATATACAAACACATTTCTATATAGCATTTTTAGGTAATCAAGAAATTCTATTCTAATTTACCAATATGAACAACATGATAATGAGTATTAGCAATTGATATTGTTCTTTATTTATTGTTCTTTATCATCATATAAAGTGCAAATTGTTGTCTTGATTATAAATATTGCATTTAATTACAGAATCACCTACTGGCTGAACACCTATATTACATACATGAAACAATTTATAACATACTTTAATTTTAACAATTTGAACTATTAGTCAAGGAAATGCATCCTCTCCAAAATAATTTAGTCATATAAATAACATTTGTCTTAAAAGTTATCAATGTAAATGTAGCAGTTAAATAAAACTTGCATTACCTAACTTATAAAAGAATATTACTTACATATTTGCTTTAGCCATTAGAGAGAAATTTCCCCCTCAAAAGAATTAATGAGCACATGAATTGCTTTTAGTTTTTGAGCTTTTTCATCCATTAGTAACAATGAAAAGTGTTTAATATCATACAAAAGCTTTAATTTTCAACCTTCCAGACAGCATGCTAAATGAACACATTGTAGTATAAACAAATAACTGGGAATGTTGTTAGACATTGTATACAAGAATTATACCATCTGAATAACATACAGATAAAACTACATATACATGTAACATGCAATGTGCATATTACAAATCAATTACCATCTATTCTCGCTTACAAGTCGAGTCCAACTGCAAACAACACAGATCCTGATCTGCTGTCACATAATGTGTTGGCAGATCAGGGTTTATGTTCCTTGTTCTTCTGATTACTCCTAACAAACTGCATAGACCCAGATTTGCCATCACATTATGTAATGGCACATCTGGGTCTGTGCAGTCTGAAGTTCGACTCAACTTAAAAGTGAGTAAAACAAGTATACATTAATTCTGGTATAGTACCTGCATGAAATAAATGCACAGTGGAACCAACAAATAATGAACTTCAATTTAATTAAATTTCTTTTATAACCTCCAAAACAGTGTCCCTTGAATTGATCTTTAAAAATTTCCATAAATGGCATTCGTTTCTTGGAAATAACATTCAGCTTTATCAACATCCTGCATATTGCAAAAGAAAATTGCACACTGCCAAGCAATTTACATCGCTTACTGTGCAACACTGTTCACATCCCATCTAAAAAAGTCTAAAATGTCTTTACTTATGAACAAGTGTTCTAAATAAGTAAAGCTTAACACATACTACACTTGGGTCATTAAACAGTAAATCAGTTTCTCTCCGTGACTATCCAATATTGTGTGCCAATCAAAGCATAATATAACTCCTTTTATATTATCACCCTGAATGTACATTCATGGTGGCAAAAGCCTTTCAGAGCAATGTCATATATAGTGATTGGTTGAGCTTGTTTCATTCATCAAACTGTCTGGGAAGCCAAGCACTTATAAGCAGAAAACTTTAACATTGGAAACTTAAGTGGAAATTATATGTGTGACTGAGAGTGGATAAATATATAAACACAAATCCTCACTGAGAAAATTCTACAAAAATTGATCACTGAGAAAATGCTACAGGAACTGACAACGTAAAAAAAAATTATGAACTTCTTATTTCCAGTAAGTAGATAAAATCATAAGTTTCCAGTGTCCCACCTGCATTTGTCGGTACACCCACTGTTTCTGATTTTCAAAAACTTTAACACAAAACTTTAACATTGTTGATGACAATGATGATGTCACCATCACAAGAAAAGTGACTACTACATTTAACCATACTTATGCAGATGAGAACTACAAATGATCATTTGTAATAGTCACTGCTGTTCCTCTTGTACATTATTTCCTGTTTAATGTTATTTGCTTCTTGCTTGTGCCTTGTTACTTTCCTAGAAATCAAAAAGTTCAGATGCAATTAAGTATTCAAGTAAGTTTCCAAGTATTGTGTTAAAACCGGGTTCCACTGTACTTTATTTTCAAAATCTGGACACAAGTGTACCTACTTACTGAAATTCACATGTATATAATAATGAACATTCAACTTAACTCTTATACATACTAACATAAAAATCATTTCCCATCTACATGTGCTCCAAAGGTTTTTCTAGTAATTTTAATCACACAAAGATCCAAACTGAAAGGCAATGCAAAAGTTTAACATAAAATGACAGAAAAGCCATAGTTATTAAGAGTGTGATAACAATTATATTGCACTCTAAATATTTATCCTTAGTACCTCATGAGAAGAAAAAAACCCATCAAAATTTTAACCAAGTTCTCCACCCAGGTTGTTGCTTTGGAGGTAAGATGCCTCCAGAAAAGTGCACAATGGTACTGATTATCTCTCAAGAAATGGATTTGGAGAAAATATACCACTTGTGTGCACCATAGGTAAAATATAAGAAGTTTTGAGATCAAACAGGCCATTTACAAATGACAAAACTGCATATATTTTTAGTTGCCTTAGCATTAGCATGTACACTTTGGAATCAAAAAGTGTGCCGTAACCTTATTTGAATGTTGATTTCCAATTGTCAGAAGATATTTACAAACTGAAATTGGTAAATTTTTTAATATTCTTCACAAATGACCAGACCTGGTGCCCCAGTGTATGCCTTTTCATAGCTCTCTGTATCATCTTGAATGGACAAATCAAACCCTTTTCTATAGAAAATAGTGAAGAAATCTGCAAGTTCATAACTCTTGTAAAGACAGACAAAGCATTACTCTAGTTATGGTGCCAGTGCCTCAAAAAACCAACATGATCTCGTCAAACTGGAAGAACCAAACCACCTGCATGTGTCCTATTCACATTTTAGCAGTACCCCATGAGTGAAGAAAACACAGAGTAATAACTAAGCAATCAAATTATCTTTGCATCCAAATAAGGCTTGAAATAAACTAAAAACTCTGCAACCATGTGACAAATTAATGTGTATAGTAGATGCATTTGAGAAAGAATACTGTCTAAATTTGATGTTTCCCACCTTTAAAAAGGAAAGACAGTTTTCAGCATTGCATTTTGCAAATACGCCCCAAGTAATTGACTTGTTCACTTAATATTTCATATGCATGCATAATCTAATAGCTATGAATTCATCTATGATGCTTATTTATCCAAAAAATGTGTTCACCATGGATTTTCCCCTTTATGCTGCTGAAGGCATCACTACACTAAATAATTTTTTTACATAATTCCTTGACTTTTCTACATTTTTGTCGATGAAATCCTGTGCATTTGTTATTAATGTCAAGATGCACCAAGACAATCTTACTTATGTTACACACTAATGTGGACACAACATATACAAAATCTACTTTAGGTTATGTTGCATTTTCTGGAAATATCTGCACTGGAATGAAATTACTGGAATTTTATGTGCAAGTGACCTTTCCAGAACAGGCCAAATCACACCTGTTTCCTAAGCAAAAGCCAAAAGGCTTAACTCAATAAACATTCTATTTTCTGTTTAGGTTTTAATGCAAGTAGCATTCTTCACAGTTTAAGAAATCTCCAGGAAAAATCAGAAAAAATACTAATGGTTGTCTTAGGGACTGCAATAGGATGCAATAACAGCTAACTGGCTCAATTAGTGAAGTGACACTTATAACTGGAAATATAAAACATTTAAAATTCATATTTTCCATAATAAGGAATCAACAACTATTTGGACATCTTCCAAAACAGACAAGTACTATGGAAATGTACCCCAAAATAACTCTCAAATGTCAGTTTTATGTTTCATGCATCCTTGTAGTTTGAGCAGGATCTCTTGTGTGATTTTGTTTACAACACAATTTTCCATCATCAATAACCATTATGGTTAATAGTTCAATGATGATGCATTAATTTTCCCATAAATGATATGTACCACAATAAATTTAATCTTGCTCCTGTTAATAGTCAGCAAGACAACACTCCTGTTGTTTTCCCAAAAAAGCACAATTTAGGGTTACTATTTTGACATATCATCCCATCAAAGAAAATTCAGATGCAAGTTTTTGAAAATCAGAGATAGAAAATTGACCCATTTAATGATCAGAGACTCAGGGTTTAACAAATTTAACCAGAGTGTAATCAATGAGTATAATCAACTCTGTAGAGGTGAGCTAAAAATCAGATGGTACAGAGCTATAAATCAGATGGTACAGAAATGCCATCCCATAAGCATTCTTATCCAGAATCCTAGTATCAATCTGTCAAATTCTAGGCAGCCTGTCTGGAATGGATAACACATTCATTAACAGTAACAAACTTTTATACGATCATATAGCATCTTCCTATGAACCTATACAAGCGTGTACAAAGTCCATAACAATTAAGATCCAATGAGGATAAATGGTGTATCCATTCCTTCAATTCCAGGACCTTGAATTCTTTCAACATTTTTTGCCAAAATAATAACTATAAACATAAAGTTTCCTCATGAAAATTATCTCTGTCTTCTTCTCTTTACCTCTGCTGCCATTTTTAACCCATTTACAGTCCAGTCAATTTGGTTTATTGTTATTTACATTCTGTTTTTCACACTGAGAAAGTATATTTTCTGTATTACTTGAACATACTGGTGCTGAAGTACTTTTCTCCCTATCTGTGTCAAAACAGAAAACTCCTGTTCAAAATTTTATCCTTTAAAAATTGGATTTTCCATAATTTAATCACCATAATTTAGAATGCAGAATTTTTACAAAAAATTAATAATTGGGAAAAATCCAGAATGGTTGGCATCTCTGGATGGTTGCATAATGCTGGGGTACTAGAAAAGAACCTGGTAGCCCAGCTTAAATTCAGTAGTCCCAAGAAAGCACACAAATATGAAATTATTACCTTTAAGACCATGTTTTTGCCCTGTTATGTGTCAGGACATGTAAAAATTATTAACATTTGTAAAGTATTTTTTTAAGTATATTGTGAAAAATAAAGAACAATAATATTAAGTATTAAGGATATCACATAGTAGCCCACTGATGTTCCATATATGGTAGCACAGATGATGTTCCATATATGGTAGCACAGATGATGTTCCATATATGGTAGCACAGATGCAGCATTCTGGTGGCCCCTGGGCTCTGGGCACAAGAGTTGTTGGACCCTATAGATTACAACTAACACTATATAGAATATTTAATCTCATCCCCATTTACGGTCAGCATCACAACACTCCTGTTGTCAATCCAGACCAGTCGGACAAGCTTGAGGAGGTTGGTGTGTGGCAACACCTGTAGAGGGGGTGTGGCCATCTGCTTGGTACATTTGGTCTGCTGAGAGCCAATTCCAAACAGTGAGGAGGAAGCTGTCTGTAAAAATGTACAGGATCATGATTGAAAATTTAAATTTATGGATAATCACATGATGGAATCAAATACATGGAAATAATGAGGATAATACTGACATGACGTCCTTGTGGGTCTGAGATCACTCAGCTGGCTGAATTCTATTGCAAAAAAATAAGAGTTATTATGATTCTTGCTGACAGTTAAAGGATTTTCTATTTTCAGAAACAGTGATCATATTTGATGGTGGATTGGCACAATTTGTACAAATTTTGAAGGCCTCCATGACCAGACGCTATCTGTCAAATTCTGTTCAGCAGTTATTTTTAGAAGTCATTTGAAGGTTTTTCAATTTTTATTAACAGTAGCCATATTTTATGGCAGATCAGCATCCTTTGTATCAATTTAAAATGCCTTCATCACAGAATTCTGTCAAATTTGGTCAAATTCTGTTCAGTGGTTTTGAAAAGTTTTTCTGTTTTTTTGGTATAATGGTCATATTTAATGGTGGATCAGTATTATTTGTATAAAGTTGAAAGGCTTCCATGCCAGAATGATTTCTTTCAAATTTGATATTGTTCTCATCAGTAGTTCTTTTTTTTCAAAGGTTTGTCTATATGGTGGCTATATCAGATGGTGGATTGGCATCATTTGTATAAACTAGAAAGGCCTCTAGGCCAGGATGCTTTCAACTACCATTTATACTTGCGTATAATTTCAGTCCAAATGCAAACAACACAGACCCTGATCTGCTGTTGGATAATGTGCTGGCAGATCAGGGTCAATGTTGTTTGTTCTACTGATTAGTCCTTACAAACTGCACAGACCCAGATCTGCCAGCGCATTATGTGACAGCAGATCTGGGTCTATGCAGTTTGCAGTTGGTATAAGCTTATACATGAGTATATAAGGTAAGTTTGGCTGAAATTGGTTTAACTGTTTATGATTTGGTGATTGGTGTTTTACATGACTGCAACACAAACAGGTTATTTTGTGTTGAGGCAATTGGAGTAAAGCGCCTTGTCTAAGGACACATCATGGTTTTTGAGAAGAAAATGAAAATATTAATTGTTGATGGACAATGGAGGGATGACATACAATGCACGATGAACAAAGGGCCATACCATAAGCTCATTTGACCAGGTGAGCTATATATTTTGTAACCCACACAGCATTTGCAGTATTCACAGAATTGTCCTGATTAATGCTAATTTCTCATGCAGTAAAGCACTCACTGAACTTTGCTTCATTTTTCTGTATATATATTTGATTATTTCGATGCTGTATATGTAATATTGCCACTCAATGTTATTCCACACCATCATTTATTTACACAATTCGTTTTTGCTTCTGAGAACTTGTTTGCATGATATGTTTAAGTATTGTATACAGTTCATTAATATTAAAGGAGAGGAATTTATATAAGTACAATTGTTCATGCAGTTAATTAATTTTTAAGAACAGGAATTTATACAAGTACTATGCAACTGTTTCCTGACACTGAAAGTATTTGTATGCATACTATATTGAATGATTCGGTAAATAAACATGGTTTAAACAACTGAAATTATAGTTTTACTGATGCAAAATTTGATGTTTAATCGATCAGGCACAGAGTTAAATTTGCAGCTATATTCAAATATGTTTAAACCACAAAATAAATACTTCAAATATTAAGGAGCATGCAAAGTATGTCTGGTTCTTTTTTTTTTGTTTTTTTGTTTTGTTTTAGAAAGAGAAAAGTAAGGTATTATTATTATAAGTGCAATGTTCATGAGCAAGACATTTTAAGCATGTCTATCTACTGTGGAGCACTTAGTGCAGTCAGTAGAAAATATAAATTGAATCAGTGGGTTGTTGATTTGGGCCTTAACTCTGACCAGCTCTAGCATGTACCCTCGAGTAAAAGGCCTTGTCCACATCCAACTTGTTGGCTCAGTTGTTTGTTACAAGAAACAGCTGATTACTGATAGTATTCTTTAATGAAAACAAAATTCCATTTTGAATAAACACTGTTAAAGAGTATATCAACGGGGTCATGTGGGTGCATTTACTCATCCTAAATTAAATATTAATTGTTGCTCTAAAATTTAATACTAATATAGTTTAACTAAAGTCTATTCAATCCTGATTGTTCAATGCTCTGCACCTTAAATGTCATTAAAAAAAAAAAAAATTAAAGATGAAAATTATTGATCGCTAGGAACTTTTACAATGGTGGCCTGGTAAACTGGGTCAAGACAAGAGCATGTCAGGTCTAATCATAACGAATAACAGGAGAGTAAAAAAAAAAAAAAGCTTTCATTGTGACATCACAGCATGCGACATTCCATCCGGTTTGTACTGGATCACACCTTTAGGTTGACCTTGTCCAAAAATGTGCATGTATTTTTACATTGATTTTGCCATATGTATTTATTGGGACATGTATATAATAACCTTCTAAGGAATATGGATGTATCTGAATCAAAATGAAGTGAATACCATATATACTTGCGTATAAGCTGGGTCCAAATGCAAACAACATAGACCCTGATCTGGCATCGCATAATGCGCCGGCAGATCAGGGTCTATGTTGTTTGTTCTACTGATTAGTCCTTACAAATTACATAGACCCAGATCTGCCGATGCATTATGCGATGGCAGATCTGGGTCTATGCAGTTTGCAGTTGGTATCGGCTTATATGCGAATATAGACAGTAATCGCCATTTAAAGGTATGTGTAATCAAATTCTACAAAATTACACCCATTACTGAAATAGATAAGGACTGAATGCATTCAATGTTTCATCTGTGATCATCAATACTGCATAGGCTTTTACTAATGAATACTGTTTGCTAAAAAAACTAGATTGCAAGAAATTCTCCCATATCAGGAATAATAAATAAACAACATCCATAGTAACTTAAGCTATGAGATTTATTTCCCTTACATATACCCAAATGCAAATTGCAGAGACCAGGCCCTGTATTCTGAAAACTTTCTGAGCAAGAAACTCATGCTCAAGCTCAAGTCCCAAAACTATGACAGTCTACGCATCTTTAATTATGATAAAGCTAGAAATACAGAACTTATTCTTCACTCAGATTTTTCTTAACTTGGGTCCCTCTACTAGACTGCCAAATTTATATAACATAGGTGCACCCTAACTATCAGCTTCTTTGGGGGATAGGAGCTTGAGTTTGAGTTTCTTGCTCAAAAAATTTTGAGAATTCTGGACCTGGCCTAGAAACCATGTAATTCTTAAGCTTGAGTTAGAAATTTTGTTTCAACCAATCACAAATGATGTTACTTTTTGAAAGGATGTCTCTGATTGGCTCATTGTGAAAACTCAATCTCAAACTTAAACTCGGAGTTCATTATCTCCAAGCTAGATCTGCCATCACACAGTGTGCCAGCAGATCTGGGTTAATACTATTCACAGCTGGGAGTGTGGGTAGGGATAGTAAAGGAATAATCTCAGAATTTCTACTTACTTGCCAAACCTTTAACTTGCTGTCAGCATGTGAGTAGGAGACTAGATACTTGCCATCTGGAGACACAGACAGAGCTATCACTGGACCCGAGTGAGCATGGATCATCTGTAAGATTTCAGAAAAAAAAATTACATTATAAATTCTCAAGATCTGATTGACTGACTACAGGGATCTATTTTAGAACAGCATGCTCTTCCACTTGACATTGTGATGCTATACTTGACTATGAGAATAATATCTGTTCCAGCAGGCACTATTGCCTTTCACTGACATTATATGAATTCAGTGATGATATGTCACCAGACATGTTATATGACATCACATGATGTCATGTGATGTTCTAATCTATTATTGCCTTCTCCCTTGTGAATTGTCCTTCTACATTTTTGTCTGGAGGTGTACAGTGCCCTTGCCTTCTGCTTGGGCACTATTCACCACCAAACAATACCATAGGGCAGCAGTTCCCATGGGAGAAAGCAATAATAGAATGATATTACACATATTCAACAGTACACATCATAGACCTAGATCTGCAGTCACATAATTCCCATGCATATATGATCTATTCTGCTTGTTCTGTTTATGGTTTCAAGAAAAGAACTTAAGACTGATCAGCTGGGACATTATGAAAGAGCAGATGAGGGTCTATGCTATATTAAGTTGGGAATGCATTGCACATGGATAAACAGATTACTTAACGGGGGCACTACCCCCATTTTTTATGTCAAAAAAGTGACTAAAATGGTAATATTCTGTATCTTTGACTATTAAAATCAAGATCTTGTACAAAAAACAAAAGAAATATTTCATCCAGGAGACTGAGGATGTTGATTTTTGTGAGTAATTTTAATGTAAAAATGACATTACACCTCATGATTATTCCAAAGGTGGAAATTAATAAAAGAGTCACATGGTATATGTGACCCTTATTTTGTGGAAATGCATTAACCACAGTACAGTTGAAATATATAATTATTCAATAAATACTGAATGAATAACTTTGGAGTTGATGTGTCTCTCAATCATGACTTTTGAAATGACTGAACTCAAAACAATCACATTCATTGTATATATGCATCAAATTCTTGATGATCACAGACCTGCATACATGTTGGTCAGTGTATGAGTTTGCATACAGTTGGGTTCAGTAGAGGATAAAGGTAAATGGTGTGAAATTAGTTCAAAGGAAGTAAATGGAGAAACAGAGTGACAAATACAAGATAAATAGGAACAAAGGCATATTAGCCATTACATATGTAAATTATGAAAGAAATATCTGAAGTAAATGGGCATTTAATGCAACTGTTCTCACTGAATTCATCACTAAATTAAATGTTAAGCAAACCATTACTGTTATAAAATGATCACATCAGTCAACAACCATAATAAATGATTGAGAAAACAAAAACAACAACAATAATAATAATAATCATGTGAAGGGGATGTAGCAAGAAAAAAGGATACTGACCACTCATGCTAATATTTACTGCTAAGTGCACAGCACCAGTTACCATACATATCTGTTCTGGTTTTTTATTTCTCATACACAACTATCCCATATTTTTTTATATTTTACATGATTTCAAACAAGTTAAAGAGTACTTATTCACATGAAACTTAGTGAAATGAAAAGTACTGAGCTTCGACGAAATAAAAATTGCAAGTATTTCTTTTACTCCATTTGATATTGTGTTTCTGGATTTTCTTGAAGCTCACATGACTTTAGAAACGATGATAATGATGATGATGGTTATGGTGGTGGTGATGAAAACTTGAAAATAATATCATTCCTGTACTTTCTTCTGCTTGCATTATAATAATAATTTTTAAAATCTTATTTTCATTAATATCCATTTCATACAGGAAATTGATACTGAACCCTAAATGTACCCTATTAATAATTCTACAAAGGACCGTAGTTCATAACTTTTAGACAGCAACCAAATAATGCATATCAAACTTCATTAGGCAAAAAAATGCCTGATCCCAAATTGTATCTGTACCCATTCATTTTACTGTTATTTTACTTTTGTAAAAATATTTTTAAAAATTTGAATGAAAAATATTCAATAAATCAGTGTTAGTTAATATTTTTTTCTTGATGTATTTTTATCTAAAACTAATTCAAAACCATAATGCATATATTTGTACATGAGAAGCAAAAAAACTTATTTGATGGAATTATTGAAATTTGTATATAAAAAAATAAATAAATAACATCTGAGTACAAACAAAGAAAGAGTATATATTTTATCACGTAATTCATAAGAACCGAAACTCCTTTCTCTACATGTGGTCAAAGAACCAAGTTCAAGACAAAATTAAATCCCTTTTTATGAAAAGTGCTTGGAAAATTTCACAACTCTGTAAGCAATGGATAACTGTTATTGCCAATGTATAGGACTGAGATTCTGTGCACATACAGCTTTGTTCAATGGTAATGGGCTACAAAAACAAACTAAATATAGTGGCCCCCCTCTTCTAAGGCCACCCATTCTGTAGCAGGAAAGTGGCCTTATAAGAGGGGTGGCCTTTTAGATGGATATCACAAAAATGTGAGTAATAATTATTTGTAAAGAAAGAAAGGCATTAGATAATTTTTAAATATTTAATATTTTCATTTAAAAATTACATGCATGTTATAAAATCAATGTAATAAAACTTACATTAATGTTATTTAAAATCATTATAAATTATCATTAATCATGGTGCAAAACCATAAAAAAAAATTGTCAATAAATTTAGGGTACAGACATCTGGCGGTAACTATCATTTTCTGTCCATTCCATTTTCCCACGGCTGCAGAATGTATAATTGATGGTGTTTATTTTAATCTTTCCGATGTCAAATTTCCCAGCAATGATCAAAGGGCCGACCCTCTTTTCATTGCACTGAATTGCTTTAACTTTTCCTTCTAAACTGAGAATGTGTGTTGACACTTTGCACTTTTTGCAACAATTTGTTTCATCATTGGCAACTATACCACTGTCAAACTAATTTGTAGCTATTTCATGAAATGCTGTGTTTACAAGTAAGCTTGTCACATGATCAATTGGTTATAGTATGTTGCTCTTCAAATACATTTTGTAATCTAAGAGAGAGAAGCCATTACAGCTAACATTCCATTTTTACTTTATGGCTACCAGACATCACGCTGACAAGAGCTGAACAATACTGTACTTCTCAGCTGTAAGTTTTTGTCATCTTGATAATAGCTGGTGGTAATAATAACTAGTAATTATTGAAATGACAAAACCTGCCATCTCAGGAATGTATAGCAGTAAGGATAATCGAATTACTAACTTCTCTGCATGGATTAAAGTTAGGCACCTTAGATGCATGTTGGATTTGATTTGGTTTTTTGGGATGATCTGATGGTAGAATTCGAAACCACACTCTTTTGGTCAAGAGTCCAGTAAGATAACCAATGACCCACCACAGCTCCTCAACATGATGTAATAAATGTCAATGTATTGAGTGTAGAAATCAACAAATATTCACAAGATTCAAGAAGTGGCCATCCTAGAGGGGTCTTTTGAATACAAACTTGCTGGTGCAATGGGGTTCTGGCTGTAAAAAGCAGTTGGCTGCTGGTCGGGGAGGTGTGGGGGATGGGGGGACCAACTGTATGTAAGGTCCAATGAGCAAATCAGCTTTCTAACAAAGAATTTCAAGTTTCGTAAATTTGTTTTCTTCAAAATCTTTTAAAAATAAATGAAGATGCAGTGGAACAACTAAATGACTAACCCTGAATCAGAGCATTTATGGAGGAAACAGTACTGTAGTACTGTACTAATTCATGTCTAAATGTGAATACAACCCTTTTTTCACACAATTCTGTCTTAAAGAACCAATTTCATCAATACCTTACTGTTGACTATTACAGATTCTATAGTCCATAAAGATGTGATCAAAAAAGACTGTGACATATTATAAGACTTTTCCTAAAATGTCATTCATAAATCAGCTTAGGATGGCAGTCTTATTAATTCTTACCTGACATTTGGAATTGTGCTTCATCTCATAAAATGCCATGGCACCATTCTTTGCTCCCACCCAGACTCTCTTTGTGGCATTACAGCAGCACACCATACTGAATCTGGCAGTAAAAAAAGCCAACTGTTGTCATTCAGTGATCAAAGAGGTTGGTTGAAATATAGTTAGAAAAAGAATTGTTTTGCAGATCACTATGCTTTCTCTCCAAACTGTGCTGTGACTTTATAAACTTTAAACTTTAACCAAAAAATCTTAAATGTCAATATAACCATCCATTCATGAATAAATAAATAAAAAACTGTTAAGATTTTCAACATGGCTGTCATGGCAGCCATATTGGAGTTCGATCGGCTCCATTTTAATGTTGAACCAACAAGATATCATATGAAGTCTTCTGGTTTAAACCCCATGTTGATATGACTTTCCATTCAGGATGAGTAGTGATAGGAAGATTTTCAAGATGGCTGCCATATTGGATGTCAGCAAAACAGCATTTTCATTTAGATCCATGTTGTATGCCATATCAACACCATTTTGATTTGAGACCAACTAGACATCATAAGAAGTCTTTTGGTGAAAACCCCATGTCGATATGACTTTCCATTCAGGATGAGCAGTGATAAGATTTTCCAGATAGCTGCCATGGCAGCCATATTGGACCTAAGATCGGCACCATTTTCAATTAAGCTGAACTAGATATCATAAGAAGTCTTTTAGTAAAAACCCCATGTTGATATGACCATCTATTCAGGAGTAGTGATAACAAGATTTTCAAGATGGTCACTGTGTCTGCCATATTAGATGTCTGAGCGGAAACATTTTCATTTAGGACCAACTAGACGCCATATAAAGTCCTCCAATGTCTTTCCATTCAGAAGGTGCAGCGATAACAAGATTTTCAAGATGGCTGCCATGGTGGCCCTATTGGATGTCAGATTTTTATTTAGGACCAACTAGACATTATAAGGAGTCTTTCAGTGAAAACCCCATGTTGATATTACCATCCATTCAGGAGGAGAATTGATGAATGTGTGTCTAAAGTTTCATAGCAATTCTCCAAGTATTTTAGGAGGAGTAGCGATGACAAATTTGTGCTAACAGATGGACAGATATTGAACAATGGATGATGGACAACAGGCCATTGCATAAGCTCTTCTGGTCTATAACCAGTAGAGCTAAAAATGATATATATTATCATATTATCCCTAATTTCCTTATCACAGTCTGGTTATCTCATTGTCAATTGTCATATAATGGTTCACGATGCCAAAATGTTCAACACAACTTTCATATCTGCAATCAATAATTGGATAATATGAAGGTAGGATAATTCATTTTCTATCAGAAAAACTGAGGTCAACTGACCTCACAACACGCTACACAGTAGTGCTTGTGCTGGAAGTAAGATGTTGCCCTTTCCCATCATGAATATCAGGGTCAACATCTTACATTGTACGACTATTCGTACCCATTGCTACATCTAAGGTTAAGCGCACAATATTGTTAAAATTTGGATGAAAATGATTAATTCTTCTATATATTATATGCTTTCAAACAATTTTTCTCTCAATCAATGTGAACAACATCATTCTTTAAGGGGCCTTTCAAAGTGTGGTAAGAATTTTGCCCTTTTAAATCTGCACTCAGTCTTAGTGAGATAATCAGAATCAGCAAATGTCTTTGTGTGCAAGACTAGCTTCAACTGGGAAGCTGACAGAACCTATTTCAAAGAAGGGACACACATCATATCAGGGAAGACCTTACTTGCATAACAGACACTAAAGTAAGTATCCAGAGTTGGCTGATCAAAATGCGTACTACTATTTGACCACAAATAGAACCATTTAAAAATTGCAAGACTCAACAGACATCTTAGTCAGAAAGATGGATTAATCTTAAGAATGCCTATAACACTGAAAGACCCCTGAAATAATGGTGTTAAACATGCAATCTTTTTATCTCTGAGACAATCAAAACAAAATAAAAGTCTGCTGCAACCATGTTGAAACTGCAAGCCTACAATTACAAACATGTGAGAAAATGGAACTTCACATGTTTCATTGAACTTCAAATAGCATTCCAAGTTATATGTAAAATATGATCCCTTTACCTGCATATAGCTGGGAATATTTCAGTCAAACCCTTTACTTTCAGCTGGCTGACATCAAGGCAGTGTAGTGTTACATCCATTACCTGCAAGAAGACAACAATAATAATAATACAACTCATCTATTGATTATTTTCCACCTACCCAATCATCATTTCAAATAAGGACTTCATACAGATTTGCATACATAATTAAAAATAATTTTTTGTATACACATGGATTAAAAATTTTGCCAAAATTGGTTGAAACATTATCATTGATCAAAGTATCTCGTGTACAAACTGATTGATGTTCATAGCTATTCCACAGGAATAAGGTAGAAAATTAAAAACAAATGTCAGTCATAATTTAGAATGCAAAATCCTAAATCATCTAAGTGGGAGAAAATCAATCACAACTGAACATGAAGCATGTTACAAATGTTCATCAAGGCTTAGGATGTCCGAATATCAGTAATTACAAGAAATCTGCATGACTGTGCTTTGTGACACAGCAGATACATTACCCATTTTACTGTGATGTATCACTGTGATGTCATTGTTGCTTTTTATGTGACTCCAAAAATACTGAATAACTCTATCCTCTAGATCTTATTGATCAATGATAAATATTTGCTGGAATTCTGTCTCATGGCAAAATTCTGACCTGTTTCAACTTTTAGAAACACCATATTAGAAAAGCTAAAATAGGGACAGGGAACAAGTCCATAAAGTATCAGTCCCTTGCCAGAATTATAGCTTGGGTACTAAACTATTTGTTGATAATTTTTAAATATGCACTAAAGAAAATTATAAATGTACAGTGAAGGACACTCAAGGGACCCCAAAAAATATTATCATATATAGACAAATGCCCTCTATATGGAAGTGAAATACGCTAAATTCTCAAAAATAAGCTGCTCCTTATTTTATTATTTTCCATCTTGGTAAGCAGGGTGACCACAGAAACAGAGTTTTCCACAAATTGCAGATTGAATGTTCACAGTGTTTGTAATTTTGTGGCAGATTTAGCCAATTTGCTGATTTTCCAAGTCATCTGAAACCTGTGGAATTTCTTTACACTTTAGAAAATGCTCCAAATGCTTTCAATAAATTGAAAAATTAAAAATCTTAATGGTTAGATTTAAATTAGATGTAGATTGTGCTGTTACTGTATATGTAGATAATACTTGGCTGAATGTAACAAAAAATGCTTTGGGTGAAGATAAACCTGCCTTGTACTTCTATTATTACAAAAATGGGCTGGATCTCGCTCACCTGGGTAGCTGACATCTGTCAGCTTGTGCATCCAAATTCACACATGTATTGAAACTGTAGTGGGGAATGAAAAGCTTGGAGTATATATATATATCACTTATTTGGCATATAAAGGACAAGTCATTTATACAACTAGTATTGTCACCTGGATCTCTTCCTGCCACTGGGGACTAGGCCCTGATTCATAACTCAGAAACTGTTCATAGTCCCACCTTTAATTTACGTACACTTACTTGGCATTACATAGAGAGCTAATCTATGCATTCAGCAGGGATTCCTGGGTTTGTCCCTACCTTCCTGGGGCCCCACCCCTAAAGTCATAACTTGGAAACCAGAAAACTTCACCCAAGGGAACTGTCATTGCTCAGTGGTTAAGGCATTGGACTCATGACCAGAACTGCATGGGTTCTATTCTAACCATGTGACCAGCCTGGATTCTAATTGATATGCATTGATATTGCTCATAATCAATAATATGCATGGATATCGCTCATCTAATATCTTGATGATACAAACTTAGATACCAGATCTGATCAAAATCTGATCAGAAATATGGCCTCTAGAGTGTTCACAAGGTCAGCTAATCAGATGCAAGACCACCTTATTAATATGGGTGGATGTTGCTCATAATCAAACTCATCCAAGATCTTGATGATAAAAGTTTACATTACCAAATTTGATTTGGTTTGCTTTGTGTGGTCTTTTATGGCAGATCAACACAAGTAGGTTATTGAGCGCTGAAGCAACTGCGTGAAGTGCATTAGCTAGCCCGAACCACTCGGATAGTAGAATTTGAATCTGCACCCCAGTGGTCATGAATCCAACAAGCTAACCACTGAGCCATCATGACCCAAACTCTGATCAGAAATATGGCTCCTAAAGTGTTCAGAAGCTCAGTCAATCAGATTCAAGATCACCTCATGATCATGCATGGATGTCACTTATAATCGAACTCATCCGAGATCTTGATGAGCTAAAGTTACATACCAAATCTAATCAAAATCTGATTAGAAATATGGCCTCTAGAGTGTTCATAAGCTCAGACAATCAGATGTTAGATAATCTCATTAATATGTTAGGTTGTTATTCATAATTGAAATCATCCAAGATTTTGATGCTAGAAGCTTACATACCAAATCTGATCAGAAATATGGCCTCTTAAGTGTTCACAAGCTCAGCTAATCAGATGTACGATCAGCTCATTATTATGCATGGATATCACTCTCATCAAACTCATCTGAGATCTTGACAATATAAGCTTAAATACCAAATATGATCATAATCTGATTAGAAATATGGCCTCCAGAGTATTCACAAGCTCAACCAATCTGATGGTAGATCACATCATTGATTGCATGAATAACACTCATAATTGAACTCATGGAAGATCTTGATGATACAACCTTACATAAGAAGTCAGACTGAAATCTGATCAGAAATATGGCCTCTACAGTGTTCACAAGCAAGTGTTGATGGATGAACGGATTACACACAATGGATCACTCATGACAGACAGATGCAGGGCCATACCATAAGCTCACTTCACCTTTGGCCAGGTCAGCTAAAATTGAAATTTAGAAATTTTCATGATATTTGTGTAGTCACTCCGGGCTAAAATTTCTGATGCTAATTTTTAAGACCATCTTATTTTCAAGAGCACTGTATTTCTGAGTACCTTTTGGCAGTAAGGAACTTCAAACTGCCTCCCTCCCCCATCTGAACAAAAGTAGTGTGTTTTTACTTTGTAAACAATACTCAGCCAGTAAATGGTAGTCAGATAAGGTCACTTTGAAAGCTATTTAGTCAAATCTGGTTAATTTGACGGGCACATAATTATACATGAAGCATACAGGTTTCATGATTTTATTCACTTCCATATGCATGAAGTTGAAGTTCATGGCAAGATGGAAGCTGAAATTTTATATCTGTTCCACTCTTGTCTGTATGCACAGTAAAAGCAACCATATATAAGCTATGTATGCCTGAAAATTTGGCATCTTATTTTCAAGACTGTCTTATTTACAAGTCAGTTTCAACTGTAGGAATAGTCTTTTTTTCAAGATCATCTTATTATCAATGCCATCATATTTTCAAGATTTTAGCATATGTATGCACGCATAAGGAAACTTGTTTATAAATGCTATCCTTTATCTGCAGGTGTCAACTATGGAAGGTTTCACTATTTTTTTATTGTTGCAGAACAAAAATCAGAGGAATTCTTACCTCAACCAAATGGTCTGCCACATCATTAGGCATTTTCTCAACCAGGAGTTCTACCATCCGTAGAATCTCACCTTTGGCCCGCATTAGCACAGTGTTATTTGGCTGCGAATGCTGGGATTGTGATGACTGAGCCATGGCATTATATCTGGCAACCTCCTTTGCCATGGTGATGATAAATGCTGCAGGTCGTGCTGTTGCTATCAGTGACAAGGCGTGCCTGGCTGTTCGGCAGGCATCAGCAGCAGGGCTCAATGGAAGACCAAAGGTCATACTAAAAACAAATAAGAGTACTGTGTACATTACATTATATGCCCACCCTGTGTTTAACAGTCCTGCATGTGGGCAATGACAATGACCTGGGTCAAGCTATGTGATCTTAAACTAAACTTACTGTGCACAAACAAACGTTTTCTTATTAACTTGCCATGACCTTGACCTCTGGACCCCAAAATCTAAACATTTATTTAATACCCTAAGTACAAGCCATCCACAAAGTACGGTCAAGAAACTGTGCAAAACCAAGGTTTGAGTCACAGTGACCTTGAGCCTTGACCTTTTGATTACAAAATCAATAGGCCTCTTCATTATGTTAAGTGCAAGTCCTCCTCAAACAATGGTCATGGTATATGGTCTAGAACAAAAGTTATGATGCAAAAACCATATTTCTTCTTTCAGTCAGTGACCTTGACCTTTGACATTTTTACCCCAAAATCAAAAGGCCTGATTCTTACCCAAAATGTATGCTGTCCACAAACTTTGGTGAAGGTACATGATCAATAACAGAAATTTGTTGGCAGAAACCGTCTTTCAAATTTGAGGCACACTAGCCTTTGGACCCCAAATTCAAACATCCACAAACTTTAGTCAAGGTCTGTGATGCAGAACAGAAGTTATTGTGCAGAAACCATTTTTCTTCTTTCAGTCATAGAGACTTTGACCACTGATCTTATGACCCAGAAACAATAGGTTTCTTCCTTACCCCAAATACAAGCCTTCCAAAAATGTTGGTAAAGGTTGATGGTGTAAAAGCTATTGTGTGAAAACAAAAATGGTAAAGGATGAAAGGATGGGCATCATAATATATGCTCTGCTTTTTGGCAGTTGTATGAAAAGGCAGGCATATGAAAAGTAAGAGTACAATTATGACTAAATAATAAATATATAATTTTCAAAGATGACTAACTAATGAACCAGTTAAACAATAGATTTCTCAGTTCACAGTCGTAAGTAATTCCTAGTTCCAAACTTCTGTTCCATTTCTATAGAAAGTTCCACTTCTATAGCAACTAATAACTTTTCTAATGCTCATCGTCAGACTTATTTAAAAATGGAAGTACTTGGGGACAAATGAGTGTTACTTTAATATAATATTGGTCATTGAAGAAAGTGTTTGAAAATATGGATTTTAAAGTTTTTGAGTCACATTACCATAGGCTTCAATTTGAAAACAACATGTAGTATTCATCATCTGTTCAGTGGTTAACGTCTTGTTACTCTTAGGTATCTCCATTTTTATCAGGACTGTACAGTAAAAACTTGTCAATAGATGACACTCAATGGACAACACAAATTTGTCCATTATTGACAGGTGAACTTTATATGAAGAAAACTGTCTGAAGCACTCTACATTTTCCCCTTATACTGAATCATGTATTGAAGTCCCTGATAATAACCCATGAAAATAGACATAAAGGTTTTTCCGATCTAAAGACATCAATTAATCAACTAAATTCAGTTCCCAATATAATTGAAGCAAACATGTAAAGAGGTGTAAAATTAATTCATTTGTTTGATAATTCACAGTTACTTTGTGAAAATGTTATTTATATAGAGTTAAAACATAATTCAAACACGAACAAGTGTCTTCTGTCCATGTTTGACAGGTTTGTATACAGGGCACCAACATATTTTTCCCTGGATATTCCAGAAAGTGTCCTTTATGGACAGGTGTCCATGATATAGATATGTCCTTTAAAGCAGAATTTACTGTATACTGATTTCCAATATCATAATGGATGTTACTGTTATAATGTAATGTCATAAATATCATATGTTTGCAATTTTACACATCAATTTCACTGAGTAATGCAGATTTTTAGAGGTAGGATGATGCTTGACATGACATAATCTCAAACTTCTGTTTATTGGACAATAAATTGAAGAAACTTGTTTATCCATACAAAATGAAAATGGTTCCCAACAACTTATGGCATAATATTACTCAACTTATTTCAGAAATGTTATATCCAATGAACACTCACTGTACTGTTCTGAAGTGGTACAGTGAATTCCCTATTTTTGTTAAGTACCTATTTTCATTGACTTCATGGTCTCTGCAAACCACGAATTTAAAGACTCTATGAGCAATAACCCTCCTGAGGAAACAGTAGGACACCTTTAATTCCCAAATCCATGAATTTAAGTACCAACAAAAATGACATTTAGCTCAAATGACCACAAAATTTGATAACCACAAAAATAAATGAATTCACAGTGTATGGCACCTGCACATGTCTCCTTGGAAACTTTTTATATGCCTGATCTATCACCTATCTAACACAAGATGAAATTTGTTCCAATGATGACATTTCAATGGTCACTACCTATGATGGTGTGCCTTAAAGAATATCTACTTTAAATCACTCAATTTTAGCTCGTAAGAATTTGTAAAATGAATTGCATGACTTTGCAAAAACACTAGGCATTAAATAGAATATAAAACAATGAAAATAAGTTGTTCACATGATTTCTGTATCACATATCACTGAATTTATCACACATGTGAGAATTAAATGATGGTTATTACAACTGTGAGTATTTAATGATGGTTATTACACATGTGAGAATTTAATGATGGTTAAAGTATGACTTTCAGTATCCTTAGGTCAATACTACCAGGGCAACAGCCTGTCCGCATCTATACAGAGCTCTAGCAGACCCAACAGAACAGCTGAAACATCCAGATATGGCTCCCAGACAGTGAAACCTCGTCCAATTAGGTCAATGGCTGCCCTCCTAATTGGTGTGTGAGCAGGCAGTTTCTTACTGGGAGGCTGGTGTAGCAGGAACGTCAACGCTTTACCTGGAAAGATACTAATTCTTACAGGAAGGATTGGCTTATCAATTCAGAGGATTATTCATAGGAGTGCAAATATAGTGAAAATAAAAACCCCTAAATATAACCCTTTACAAAGAACTATCTGACTGGAGCAAGCTCTTCTTGACCTGAAAATTTACTAGTAATTCTATATTGGTATTACCTCATTTGATAGCTTAGAATTCCTTTACATAACATGAGTTATCAAAAAATCAATTTGCTATAATGGCAGTGATACTTTTTGTATTAATCTGGCACTAATTTGCTACGTGACTAAGATTTCCAGGAATTTTTCCCTTTTCATGTTGTATCATTCTGTCAAGATAAATCTATTTTAAAAACCCAAAGAAATTCAAATCACTTTTAAATGTTACACTCACTTATATGTCGGGTCCAAGTGCAAACAACATAGACCCTGATCTGCCATCACACCGGTAGATAAGGATCAATGTTATCTGTTCTAATGATTACTCCTAACAAACGGCATGGACCCAGATCTACCAATGCATTATGTGATGGCAGATCTGGATCTATGCAGTTTGCAGTTGAATCTGACTTATATGCAAGTATATACAGTAAGATCTTTAATGGCTTTCAACTGATCATTCTTACACAATCAGGCTTGTTTTACCTGGCTTGACATGTGCAATTTATTTTACATTTAGCCATACTCAAACATGGAAATTGCACATGCTGTTTGAGTATAGCTTGTGTGTTCAAAAACTCCATTTTATAGTTATTTCATATGTTACAACTCCATTTTATAGTTATTTCATATGTTACAACGGGCAATGTAACAAAAAAAAGGACTCAAACAAGCTTTCAAGATTTAAAATACAAATATTTAATTTCTTAAAATATTAAAATATTTCAACAAACAATTAAAGTGAAAGAATTAAAATAACTTACAGTATAGAATATTCTTAAAAGTCCTAAATTGTTCTAAAGTTCACTGATCCGGAAGTTAATCCAAATATTCCGAATAAAGTAGTTTCTGAATGAAACCTTTGCTGTACTGATGTGTTAATAAGAATCAAGTATATCCAAGTTTTATAAATTCCAAATAGTCCTTGTGAATATGAAATAACACAATTTCTAGAAATGTTTCCGATAATTCTACGGAGCTGTATAATTATTAGAGTTTAAGACACAGTACTGAATCCTAAATGCACTGTATGATGATATATATCACAAAAGTAGAATATCCACACACAAAATGAACCAAATTCGTTATGACCTCTCAATCCAGTGTAGCTATGAAGAATGCTAGAATGCTGCTATAAATCCTATAATATAGTCTCTTACTGCGCAGAATCAAAATAAAACCCATTACGTCTTTGATAAACAACTGGGTATTTCGAAATATTACAACCCTCTCCGAACCAATCAGAAACTAGGTTATGCGTGACATCTCCAAAGTGCTGGTGCCCTGACATTATTAACAGTAAATAATGTATTGACTCTGAAATGAATCATAGAATCTAGGTCAGAAGTTCATACCCACACGCGCTGGATCACGTGACATGACTAAAGCTTCAGTGAAATATCGATCCAAATTACCGTATGTGTACTCACGGCAAGACAGCTGTTAGACTAAGAATAGAGATCACAAACTAATAAAATATATCATTATTAAAAGAAAAATGATATATAATTCTGTAACACATATAATCTATGTATGTAGGTGACTGATCAAGTAAGAATAATGATCATATATCGTTTGCTGTATGCAAACATTTGCTGGAGTACTCTTGATCTCAAATTCTACCTCATACTCAAAGTAATATTTACACACAGCAAACTGTGTAGGATCCCCATATTGTATACCTCTTACCTTGCACTCCATGATATTTACATACAGCAAACTGTGCAGGATCTCCACATTCCTGTCATGAAATTGAATAATAATACCTCATACTCCAGCAAACATTTACACAAAGCAAACTGTATAGAATCCCCATATTGTATACCCTTACCTTGAACTCCAGGAAACATTTACACACAGCAAACTGTGTTTGATCCCCATATTGTATACCCTTACTTTGTACACCTGGAAACATTTACACACAGCAAACTGTGTTTGATCCCCATACTGTATACCTTTACCTTGTATGCCAGGAAACATTTACACACAGCAAACTGTGTTTGATCCCCATATTGTATACCCTTATCTTGTACACTAGGAAACATTTAGAACTGTACAGGATCCCCATATTGTATACCCTTACCTTGTACACCAGGAAATATTTACACACAGCAAACAGTATAGGATCCCCATATTCCCATCATGAAATTGTAAAATAGCACAATATCTGATAAATGGGAATAAGAGTAATGAAAGTAGATCAAGTCAATTTTGATGACATTGCTACTGTTGAGCCTAACTTTTACAACTTTAACTACCGTATATACTTGCGTATATGCTAATACCAACTGCAAACTGCATAGACCCAGATCTGCCATCGCATAATGCGCCGGCAGATCTGGGTCTATGCAGTTTGTAAGGACTAATCAGTAGAACAAACAACACAGACCCTAATCTGCTGGCGCATTATGCGATGACAGATCAGGGTCTATGTTGTTTGCAGTTGGACCTGGATTATATGCGAGTATATATGGTAATCGTGGTATGTTTTATGTTCTCTTACTTGTATGCCGTGCCAGAGAGTAATTTGAGAGAGTGAATCCTTCCTGGGAACTCTTTTTACTCTTCTTGGATTCATCTTTTCTTCTGCTGGGTTCAATCTCATGTCCAAATTCTGCCCCAATCACAGCTAACATCACAATGGCAGTGGCTTGTTTACATCGGCTCTCAAAGGATTTGGAAGGTTTGTGGACAGGGGATTCTGCTGCAATTGAAATCCACATATTGTTGTGTTGCAATTCTTGTAAGTAAAGCAATCAAAGTATTGTAAATACTGATGGCTTGGAGGGTGTAGGTGATACAGTACTCTCTCACTACAAGGTGCATCAGTATAAGGCAGTACCTTTTATAAAGTGGGTACTGTCATGGATCCCATTTTATTATTTAACAGTAATATTATATATATAAAATATCTCAGTACAAGGTAGCCACACCTATAAGACAGTCCACATATATACGGTATATTAAACAGGATCAGAGAAATGAAAATAACATTAGAGATATTGAGAATCATGTTCCCACTTGTATGATCATATATCACTACCATTATCCCTCTAAATAACGAGAATTCTACACGTTTTTTTGTCTTCTTCTTTTCTTTATCTCTTTACAGAGCATTTTAAACAACATTCATAAAATATTGTGAAAAAAAATATTGATTCTTTGTTTGTAATACTCCATCAACTATAAAGAAAGGTAACCACTCTAAGGTTTAATCATTGCCTCTCAGGATTTGAATTTGAGTTATGTCCCTTACATTAGTTTGATTGACATTTCAAGCAAAAAAAAATCCCTAAAGAGCTAAATGTTGAAAATTCCTTTGTTTAGAACACAAATATTCTTAGTAAATGAAGAAATATCACAGAGCTGCTGTATCCAAGATTTCAGAGCGTAAAAATCTTTCAACAAAAGATTTTAATGATTGTGAGTTTACTTGTAAGTATTCTGGTTCTGTATTTTGTTTCTTTCTGCATTCAAATTTTAATTTTTGTGTGGCCTTGGCAAGCTTGTAGTCTAGTGCATTAAGAGACGCTGCACCCAAAGTCTGATTGTCACTGAATTTCAGTTTGCAATCAACATTCACCAATGCCCGATTTCTCCATCGTTTTCAAACATGATTATGTTTGTGAGGTGTTAAAATCACTATTTAAACAATTTTAAGACTATACTTAATCAAGAGTTTTTCCTAAAAATGCCTACTGTTTGTCACAGTGTAACAGGTATATGATACTGTATGGGTGACACAGAATACTGAATAGCAACAGGTCACACAAATTCAATCACTGACAGTTTGCATGATTTATGTGAAACTAATTATAAAAAAGTGAATACTTGAAGCCTACTTTTTGTTGCTTGGAGTTCATTTTTAGGCATTTCCTGATGGTGCCTCCTCATTGATTACATAAATGTATACTAGAAGAGTCTACAGTCTTGACACATTTTAAGATCTGTTGATCCAGAGGGCAAGAGAAAAGGAACAGAAGAAGAAAGATGAAATAGGTCTAAATATGGTAATACAGGTTTGAATAACATACGTTAAGTGCAGGTATATTTCCTACATGAGAAAAGAAAGTAGATCCAAAAGTGATATAACCACTGTGGCAATAAAAGTCGTATCACCACTGTGATGGTATCATTTTTTTTTTCCACTGATATATTTCAATATCTCATCATGAAATATATAATAAAATGAAATACACTAGCATTTATTGCTAGTGTAATTACATCTTAAAACAATGCCTTGAATGCTTCAAATGAAGAGAACAGTGATGCTATTTGTGCACTAGCAATAAATGTACACAGCCTATACACTATTTACCTGAGGGTCACAAAGCAAAGGATAAAATGTGCTTTAGCAGTCCCCCTGTCACTATCCAACAATTTGCATTATAACATTGCAACATCTCAAAACTGTTCTACAATTTCTCAACAAAACTGATCAAAATATGTTAAAATGAGGATAAACAGTCTTGTATGTGAGAATTTAAGGATGTTAATGGTGTTTTTACTGTCACAAATATTAGTTTTACTGGCTCAGCTAATAGATTCCTCGTAAAATGTAATGACCTCAAATTTTAAATATAAGTGTTCTTTCCTAAATATACTAAAAATGTCCAGGTTAAACAAACTAATAACCTGTTAGCACTTGTTCTATCTCTTCTTCTGCTTCCTCCTCATCTCCCTTCTCTAAACTGAGAAGGCTAAGGTGGGGGTCTACATATGTGGGAAGATATGGTGACCAGTTATCTAAAATACTCTTTCTTCCCTCAGGTCCAAGTCGTCTCAACTCTGCAAGCAACAGTGCTTGGGCTGCCTCTCTGATCTGAAGTATAGGAGAGGTGCTATAGAGAAAAATTGGATTAAATATGGGTTCTGCACAACATTATATATCGTTATCTGCACACCTTGCTATGACATACTGATTTCTCCAGGATTTTTAGCGAGGGGAATTTGCAGGGATTTTAAATTTTTAAAGGAGGCCAATTTTTTATATGCAAACATTAACTATGAACAGACCCCTTATACCATATTATCCAGTCTATAAGTCAATGTCGAGTATAAGTCGAATTTGCTAATTTTGTAAATTTTCCATCTTTCATCCATACATAAGTCGATGTGGAGTATAAGACAAAGCCAGATCAACACCTTGACTTCGTCTTTTTTGCTAGTAGCTTCTGGTTTCATGAATATTAATGGTATCACTGTATGTTACTCCAGAATAATTGGAATATTGAAGTCAACAATGCTAACATGCTTTTCCCCCAGTTTCATTTGCAGCGTACTTCGTCACTTAGAATTAAAGAGCCAAATTCCACAAGTATGTCTGCTATATACACTTTTAAGCGATACTGAGATATTTCAGCATGTGTAAATGCACAATTCGATCCACATTTTCATTTCTGATATCATTTTTTTACGTGGTTTCAAATTCACTGATATATGGGGTTCACATTTACTTCAACATCATGGAGGTAAGTTATTCTCTGATTGGATAAAATGGTACACACATCAAGATAAATTACTAGTACTGCAAAACTAAAAACAGATCATTGATAATCTATGAGTAGTCCATCTCTGTTCTGAATTTTAACCTATATTATGGGCATTCTTAAGTGAATATATGATAGTATTGTGAATATATGATAGTTATGTGCTTAATCTATGGTATTTTACAAATATTCATCGAACATTCGAGTCGTTAATATGGATTACATCCCTCTAAAGGATCAATTATATCAATGAAAAAGATGTACTGGTAATCGCTCGATTACAACTATTGTTGGATCAATTATATCAATGAAAAAGATGTTCTGGTAATCGCTCGATTACATTCCTTTGTAGGATCAATTATATTAATGAAAAAGATGTACATGTACTGGTAATTGCTCGAGTGCAAAAAAAATATACTGGTAAATCAAATATCAATGGACCTATGGCTAAAATGAGATCAGGAAGAAAGAGGTCTGGTAAAAAAAAAAAAGATGAATAAAGCAAAATCCATTCATCTTTTTTTTTTATTGTTGGAACAAACAATATGCTTTGCATAAGTACAGTACACTATAGAGTATAGACCACAAGTACCGTACTACGTGGCCCGTGAATTGTGAAGTCTTTAATTGTTTTCATGTTGGAGAAATCATAAAATACAAGCACATACAAATGCATACGAAATACAAGCACATACAAATGCATACAAAATACAAGCACAAACAAATGCATACAAAATAATGATAAAAATTATAATATAAAAGAAGTCATATTAGTTTATAACAATTTACTTACATGGTAATTAAACAAGAATTGGTACAGTTATGTGACCTGTTTTTGATTTTGGTGATTACATCTCAAACTCATGGTATTACCAGTACTTAAAGCAATTTCAATGACAATCCATATATAAGTCAATTTAGAGCATAAGACAAAGCCCAGACTTCCAGGTCAAAAAGTATCGACTTATATGCTGGAAAATACAGTAGTATGCTTCAACAAATGTCTTTGTGTGATAAATAACTTTTATCAAATAAAGATAAAACTTGCAGTTGTCTGTCTTCATTATTGGTACAATGGCAATGATAGTGTTATGACATTGGCATTATACACCATATGCATTAGAACTGTATGTAACAGCAGAGTCATTACAACTAAATACCAAAAACTGCATGTCCACCATTGTACAACCTCGCCAAGTGAGTTGGTAAAATGCTTTTAATAACTAATCAATGAAAGCGTCTCATTGTTCACTTGCAAAAAGTCACTCAGTAAGCATTTGATTACGCAGTTGATCTGGAAGTCAAGCATTGACATGATAATGAATGTTACAGGTTTCATTATATTCGTATCAAATTGATTGTGCAAAATATTTACATGCTCACTCATTTCTGGCAAGGTTGTACAATGGCAGACATGCAGTTTTCGGTATTTGTTGGTAATGTCTCTGCTTTTACATGCAACTTCTAATGGACATGCTGTAAAGTACCATTGTCATAACACCATACCTGTCAACCATTTAACTTTTGGTGTAATTATTATGCTATTTTTCATTGAATTACATCTTACACTCACCCGTATATGGATTATGCTTATATGGTACATACATTTTTTTTTTTTAAAATCAAAGTTGTTTATGTCGTTTTCATTATCATCTCTTTCATCCACACATCATATAAATTTCAGAATATTCTAGAAAGGAAGGCTTCTGCATGTCAACACTGAATAGCATAAGAGTACACTTGTCCATCATAGATCTACATGTACTTACCTAACACTATCATTATGTTCTATATAGCACAGCTGTAAATAACAATAGTCCAAGAAAACAATGGGTTTCTTCAATTTTAAAACATGTCTTGCAGATTTATTTATATTAATGAAGAGAACTGGTTAGATTACCAGTCTATACTGTAAATAATAATTAAGCAGACTTTATCGACGTGACTCATGAATATATATGACTGAAAAATGTTACAGTAGAAGATTCATGAAATTATGGGGGGATTCACGCAATTGTCCTGGACAGAACACTGCACATAATGTCCCTTTGTATCACTTTCAAAACAAGTACAACATTCCCTTCACATGGTTATACATAAATCTCAGTACCAAATTTAATGACTCTCAAGAGCTTTTCAAGGGCTTGTTATAGTTTTATCAGGGGCTTGTTATAGTTTTATCAAGGGCTTGTTATAGTTTTATCAAGGGCTTGTTATAGTTTTTTCAAGGGCTTATAGTTTTTTCAAGGGCTTGTTATAGTTTTTTCAAGGGTTTGCATAGATTAACTTAATACCTACTTTTAAAGTTGAATTCTGAAACTTCTTGTGCTGTATTGAGTCTATCTTCCAAATTTTAAAATAAAGTGTGAAAAGTTTGTCTGGAAATATAAACATCAACATGTATACAATAATGTCAGAGTCAACAAAAGTTACTGTCATTACTAATTTTCCAGTTGCATATGTACTTTGTCAAATTGTTGTATTGTATCTTCCAAGCAATGTTCACTCTCTACATTTTACTTCTTCAGGGATTCTACTATATCATTCAATTTTTCTTCCAGATTATTTCAATCCTGGGCTTTTTCTTTAGGTCTTTTCCTATGACAGTTTGACTGAATCGTAAATGGCAATTGCCCTGTGGCTTCTGCCTTCTCAATGAAGCTGTCAGCTTTAACTGTGATTATTTGGAAAGGAGATCTGGTCCAAATATGGATTTTGAGCCATCAGGAGAGAAAGGGGGATTTGTAGCTGACTGATATAATTTTTCTCAGAATCTATGTCTTCAAAAAAGAAGTCATCAATGACTGTTCAGAGTATTCCAGAGTACTCGCTAATGATTGGTGTATTTAACTTCTCGTATGTGATGAAAGAGCATACCTCCCCCCCATTTCTCTGAAAATCTATTAACTTATTACACAAAGCACACATTGCCATGACTCATCCCCTTTGAATTCTATAATCCATGAGTATCTGGAATCTGTGACCTATTTGTAATTAAACATGCATTTCCACATCATTGAAGCAGACAACAAAGTCAATGTTCACCATGCTTCATCTGCCATTTGCATTGATTGGTTTACTGACAAAAACACTTAAACTATGCTTTGGGAGGCTCAAGTGACAACATCTCACAGTCTGGCCATAGGAGAAGGGATAATACCAAAGGTATCTGAATACATGTTCAGTGTGATAAAATGAAGGATCAGAATCATCATTATTGCTCAGTTTCCCCCAAAAATAATTAAAGATGTAAAAATGACACAGTTAATAGTAAAAAGTCAAATATTAGCAAAATTCAAGGGCTTTTGGTTGGTTAGTTGGTTAGATCATCCATTCTTCTGAAGCTATTTTTTCCTGTGTCAGTTGTTGCAGTGATGAAAGCATCATTATTGTCCCCACACATCAGCAACTTGTTGTGTAAGTGCCCCGTTTTCTATAATTCCTCTTTATTGTAATTACTCTATTTTGGTATGTATAGCGCACACTTTTTATACCTATTTTCTTATTTTCAGGAGGAGATGTACTTTCACATAGCATCTTGTGTTTGATCTTGAATCTGAACGAATATAGTCAGACAAAATATCATCATGGGCTGCTATAAACTTCTAGCCACATACAGGTATTAGGCATTGACAAAAAAGAACAGAGAAACAGTCAAACACTTGTTTTATTGTTAACCAATCAAATGTCATGTAACAATTGATGATTCATGCACTATCAAAAAATGGCCGAATGTTGTTTTATGATGAAAATGGAGTGAAATCCTCGAGAATTTGATAATAGGATACCACATGAACCTTATACTGCAAAACTAGCATCTCATGTTGGGTCAAAAACTGGCATGTGTGTTATACATTAAAGCATGTTATACACACCAAAATATGTTAAATAGGAACAACACAGTGTTGTGTCTTTAGCATCAGAAGTGGTAGAAAATAAAGTCACCACCAATAAACAGCTATGTGTTGTATCTCGCCAATGTTGATTTTTCTGATTCTGCTTTTCAACTTCTATTTCACCTTCCATTCATACATAATCCAGACAGTTTTGGCTGATTTGACACATACAATTTTGTGATGCCAGCCCTGCTCAAACATTGGAATTGCACATGCTACTTGAGGAAAGATTTTTTTTTTGCGTTAAAATAACCTGTTCCACCTTGTAGATATTTGGCACATAATTTGCATACAAAGTAATTGATATTGTAAGAATACCGATCACACATGTCCTGCTGTATGCAAAGATTTGTATTGGGATGAACCTTCAGAGTCAAACTCAACCCTTGTGTTGTGACACATGAGTGGATATTTTATATTTTTCTGTATTAAACAGCATACAATGATCAAGTATGTATGCACCTTACATTAACTCTTTGTCTCATAGCACCCTACCATTGAACTACAGCTTGGATTATGTGACTCCTGCTACACTGTACAATGTGCATACATGTGATAGAAATGAGAAGTCAGCTTGGAACAGATCAAGAGATTTGCAAAATCTGGTCAGGTGTTTTGAACTCAAAAGAGGGAGGATTTTCATCAACCTGATTTTTAGCGTGCAAATGGGCAAAAATTACTACTACTGAACAAATTTCCACTTTTTAAATATTAAAATATGCAATTCAGTTCTTTCACATTAACTTGTTGCCTTTCACACTCTCCATGTATGTAACACGAGCATTTTTAGCATTTCTTGTAAGATCATTGCCTGGATTATACTGGTGGCAGTCCTCATCATTGATCTTAACACTTAAATGATTGTGTATTGTCACTGGATCCAGGTTTCCTCTAGAGTCAGCCTGAATGGAATGGAAAATGTCCTTTCAGTGTCTGCATTGGAATGTGACAATGTCAATACAACTCTACTGAGTTCACCAAGAAGTTTAAATTATTGGGAAGTTCTTCTTTGGGAGTCAGAATGCAGCCCTGAATTTCATCTTCCAATGCAGTTCTCTCACTCTGGGTTAATGTTATGAATTTCTCAGACAGCTTCACCACTGCAATACAAAATGCAAAACATTAGAACTTTGAAATTTGCTTGCCATGGATAGAAAATAGGTAAATTAAAATAATATAAGGCAACTCTGTTAATAAGGTTTAGTGAAATTTTCCTTTAAATGTACCTATTACTGCCTTTAATTTCCAATTATCAGTGCAGATCTATAATATTGTTTCATTGTTCACACATCAATAGCTGAGAATTATCAGTATTGATCATAGGAGATAAGAAAACCTACCTAATTGGATTAGTGAGTATTTATTGCACTCTAAAGCATCTAAATAAACGTTGTTTTAAGGTCAGTAAGATTGTCAACATGAAGCACTGATCCATATATTACACTATCACACCCTTTGTGACTTTAAGCTTAATGTGCAGATGCCTTTGTTGTCATCATTATCATCACTATCACCATTCTTTAACAATAACAATCAAATCCAGAAAACAATTATCACTTACTAGTATTATAAACTAAGACAAAGACCTCATTCATCCCAGGCATTATGGATTAATTCCTGTACAGTATTCATATTATTATTATTATTATTTCTTATGAACAATAAACTTTAGTAATACTTACGTGAATATTTTATCCAAGCATGCAAAGATGAGTTCTGCTGATCCAATGTTACAGGTTAGTATTCCAAGGAATCTTGTTGATATCCTGTTTACATCCTTGTCAAAAACATGAACTAAGACTGTCAGCATTTTATTATCCTCTTGATCATTTGACTTGTCAATGAGAACAATGTGAGTAGTTTTTGTCCATTTGCATGAGAACTTGTGTGCGATTTCCGTGTCCAGGAACATTATTTTGACTAGATCTGAAAAATGATCTGCTACCAGAAATGGGAGATTATGTTCGGCTATAAAGTTGGCAAATAGTGTCTTGGCACATGCAACATTATCCACATTTGATGCAGATTCCGCGAACATGGATTTCAGTGATGGCATATTGGTTGTCACAGTTAATATGCTTTTATGCAATGGGGTTTCTGCATGATTCATGATGTCATTCTTGCCACCGTAACAGACTTTAAAAAATCATGTCCCTTTGAACTTGATTGCAACCACTAAAATTCCTGTTTCCATCCATCATTGAATTTCGTGTGATATTTTGCTTGCTTGGATTTTGTTGTTTTGGTACTGGGAGATAATGCACGCTTAGACATCTTGACAAACTTTAAACACCGAAGTCAAACCGACTCAGTTTTATGCCATTTTATCTCGAGTAATCCAACCACAATCAATCAACATCTTTAATCCTGTCCAAATTACTTTTGATCATACATAGTATAGACTCTAATTCATCTCCACAACTTTAAGCACTGAAGCCGAACATACCTTGTCTAGAGAATCAAAGTAATGTTTATTGTAACATGTTAACTGAGCTCTTCAGTAACCCCGCCATAATCAATTAACGTCTTTAATCCTTTCAGAATTACTTCTACTCACACACAGCATAATCCACCTCGACAAACTTCAAATGAAGCAAGTTGACCATTCCAACAGGATCAAAGGACGAAATTAGCAACTACATTGTCTTGCCCTGCTTAAGCCAGTTCACAGTCATGTGATCACAGGCAGTATTACCGTAAATATACCACACTGGAACAAAAATGTAAAAACAAAATGGAAAACAAAAATTTCAATAATAATTTTGCGTACGCTGGAGATTTCAGCGAGTGATGGGAGACACCCCTAAACTCATGAGAAAAACCTTCCTGTGCAGTAGGTTCAGATGTATGAATGTGCTATCAATAAAACAGTATGCC
This sequence comes from Margaritifera margaritifera, assembly GCA_029931535.1. Classification (NCBI taxonomy): domain Eukaryota; kingdom Metazoa; phylum Mollusca; class Bivalvia; order Unionida; family Margaritiferidae; genus Margaritifera; species Margaritifera margaritifera. The sequence goes on along the minus strand of JAQPZY010000970.1, from coordinate 336,938 downwards.
ACTGGCTGACGGTATCCCAAAATGGATGGCTGGGAAAAATGTCACATTGCTATATGCAGATTTAATGCTTACAAATTCAATATTTAAAGCTTAATGTTTCTTTCTAAAGAATAAAATTATAAACAGCAATATTCTTGCTTACTTGTATATCAAGCACGGAGTCCACGGTAAGTGTGCTATAAACAGGTTCCACCTAATGCTGGGCTTCAAAGGTCAGTGATCACTGTCATTACTATGTTGGTTATTTGGGATTATTTTGTTCCTTTTTGTTTATTAAACAGTTATTTTATGATTACTGACAAGGTCTTGAGATAAATTTAATTCTCAAAAATCAATCTGATTGTCTGGATTCCATGCTTCTATAGTCTGGATTCCATCCTTCTACATGCACAGACTGCAGCCATATGCATTTTGGAGTTTTTTTGGAGTCTTCTAATCTCCAGTTGGTTATTTAGGAGTTATCTAATACCACAGCATGTGCTATGACATTATAGAAACTTCCAGAAAACCTGTTTTACAAGAGTAGATTTTCAGGTGGCGCTATGAATCGACCATGTAAATTGTTTTCTAGTGCTTGTATGGAAATATGGAAGAGGCTCCAAATGTACTTACATAAAATAAGGTGGACGACTTGAAAGGTGCTTGCATTGAAAGGAGGTAGGGACAGCTGGATGTGCTTCCATGTGGAAAAGGGTTAACAGGCAGTTCCTTTAAAGGTCAAATACTATTTCATCTCATAGGTAGCTTGTAATATATGTAATACTGTAATAACTTATTTACCTCTAAACATCTATCCTGCCATCTTCTTGCCAGCATTTCCAGCAATGGTGAATCAAATTCTCCCGAGCCAACAAGTTCTGGCAGCAGAACACAGTGTAGGGCCGCTAGAAGACTCCACCCCTGTTTGATCTGTGACTGCTGTACCATCACTAACTCGTCCTCATTCCCATGCTCGGAGCTGGTCTCTGCCTCTGCTACCACTGGGACCTGGTTTCCATGGACCCTCCTGCTACTGCAGATGAGAAAAGAGGCTCAAGTAGGCCTGATACTGCTCATCTGGCTTACATAACTTAACAGTTGACCATTTCACTAAGCAGGCTTATGTAGTATTATAAGAACATAACCAATATAAACTATCCCCCAACCCTTACATCATGTAAACTTTAGATATTTTACTGTTGTCCAATACAAATTGTTTCCAAAGATAAAGGCATAATTAATATGCATTATCTTTTGCCAATAACTGAAGTCATTCAAGATCTTAATGATATAACCTCATCAGGGATCCTTAAATTCTAATGGTTCTTGTAGGACATTGTTTTCCTAAAAAAAAATGGTGGCCAGGTATTAGTGAAATTTAATAGAAAAACATTCAAAGAAGAAATAAGTTGAAACAAAAAAGAAAACATTAAAATTTTTAATTATTAAATGTACCAGAAAAATGTGTAAATTTAAGTCCTGGATTTGCTGTTGCTTCAGTTTTAGTGCTATCCTTCCATGCTTCACTAGTTTTCTCTCAAACTCTAAATTTATAAAAATGACTTTTTTCTTTCAGAATGTACACTTAGTCAATAGAATTTCACCTAACAACATTATTTTATGTCACTATAATTATTAACTGACAACAAGCATACTTACTACCTCAAAAATACATACCGTAACACTTAATTAAAAGCATTTCCGGTTAAGTCAAATGATAAAATTTTTTTTGATCAGGTTCTCAAACAAGTGTTGTAGGATGATAATAAAAGCCAGTTGTTGTTTTTAGTATCTTTTTTTTCTCCTTTAAATTATTGCCTGGGCTAAACATGTTTGTTTTATATGTGCTGATGCACTGACACACAATATAGCTAAAACACACATGGTTTTAGGGACTGATGTAATATCTGTAGTAATTGACCCTGGGACAATTGTTAAATTATAAGCTTTTGATAAGCCCATGAGATACGCTTTCACACCTCTTTTGCCTTGTGCTTTGTGGCTATAGTGTGTTCAGACAACTGGGAAAACATAATGACCAAACAATTGCATGGGATAGTTATGGACACCTTATGTCCATTGTCTGACATGCCAAGTTAGCAAAAAGTCATTTGAGCTCATTTGATGGTCATTTGGCAAATACAGCCACTTTTGGATCTCTGAAACCCATTTACGAAGTTTCTAAACTGGATGAGAAATATAATCTCTTGAGCTATAAAGGCAACAAGCTAAGCCAATCAGATGCAAGGCATGTCAATCATATGCACATATATAACTTATTACAGAACCTGTCTATAACAATGATAATGTAAGTTTATTTACCAAGGTGAAGCAAAATCTTATTGGAATTTGGTCTCCAGAGTGGTAACAAGCTTAGCCAATTAGATACAAGATTACCTCACTAATATGCATAGATCTTGCTCACAATCAAACTCAACCAACATCTTGATAATATAAGACAATTTAACATGTTTGATCAAAATCTGATCAGAAATATAGTTGCTAGAGCGTTGACAAGCTCAGCAAGTCAGATGCCAGGTCACTTCATTAATATGCATGAATTTCACTCATAATCATACTAAGCCAAGATCTTGATGACTTTGGCCTGTTTACCAAGTTTGATCAAAATCCTATCAAACACATTCTCAAGTGGTAAGAAACTCAGCCAATCATATGCAAGATCACCTTATTAATATGGTCAGGGCCCCTCTAAATCTTGATCAAAAAACCTTGATAAAAACTGGAAAAGTATTACAGCTTCCAGAGTGGAAACAAGCTCAACCAGTTAGATGCAAGATCACCTCTTTAACAGACATGGCTATCGCTCACTATCAAATCAACCCAAAATCCTGATGATATAAGCCCAAATTTCAAGTCTAATTAAAATCGGAACAGAAATATTGCTTCCAGAGTGGTAACAAGCTGAACCCAAGCAAGATCACCTCATTAGTATGTGTGTATCTTGCTCATTACTTAACTTTTCCAAGATCTTGATGATATAAGCATCTACTCCAAGTCTGATAAAAATTAGATCAGAAATATGACTTCCATCAATGCAACAAGCTCAGCCAATCAGATGCAAGATCACCTCATTAATATGCATGTATCTTGCACAATATGATACTCATCCAAAATCTGGATGATTAGAGCATATATTTCAGGTCTGATCAAAATTGGATCAGAAATATGGCCTCCAGAGTGGCAACAAGGTCAGCCAATAGATGCAAGATCAGCTTAATAATAGATATGGATCTTGCTCATTATCAAACTCATTTTGGAGACTATGATGATATAAGCCCATATTCCAAGTTTGATTGATATCAGATCGGAAATATGGACTCCAGAGTGGTAACAAGTAATTGTTGACAGACAGACAGACAAAGGAAAATGCAAAACAGATGCAGGGCCATATCATAAGCTCACTTGTCCTTATGGCCAGGTGAGCTCAAATAACTTTGATATAAAAAGAATTTAATAGAATACCAGAGCTATTGATGATAGGTGCATCATGAAAGGGCCCCGGTCACTACATTCTTTTTTAAAAATTAGGAGAATGGGCATTTAGGGGTCGCAACTCCTTTAATGATGATGCGGAATGCTGGAAATCCAACTCATTCATGGTCTCATCAATATAAAGCTGCATGCCAAATTTGATTGAAATCCAACAATCCTTTGAAGAGTAATACTGCAGAAACCGAAGTCAGGAATGAAGATGAACAGAGGAGCCATAAGAGCTGATGTTGCTAAAAATCAAACTAATTCAAGGTCTTATCATTATAAAAGTGTATGCTGATGTTGTGGGAGGCTAAAAATCAAACTAATTCAAGGTCTTATCATTATAAAAGTGTATGCTGATGTTGTGGGAGGCTAAAAATCAAACTAATTCAAGGTCTTATCATTATAAAAGTGTATGCTACATATGGTTGAAAACAAGAAATCCTTAGAAAAGTTATGCTGCAGAAATCAAGTTAGGAGGATGAAAAATCAGGGGACATAACTCCTCTAAATGATGTTAAGGAATGCTTTAAATCAAACTCATGCATGGTCTGATCAGTATAGAGCTACAGGCCAAATCTGATTGCAATCCAACAATCACTGGAAAAATAATGCTGCAGAAACCAAATTCAGGAGGATGGGCAATCAGGAGGCATAATTCCTGCAAATGAAATCTTAGAATCCTGGAAATCAAACTCATTTGAGGTCTCAGCAACATAAAGTCGCACACCACATTTTGTTAGAATCTAACAACACTTGGTAAAGCTATGCTGCAGGTACCAAATTAAGGAGAATAGGAAATCAGAGGTCATAACTGTTGTAAATGACATCATGGAATGCTGGAAATCAGAATCATTCAAGGTCTCGTCAATATAGAGCTGCAAACCAAATTTGGTAGTAAAGTTCAGCTACGGAAATGAAAATAGGTGGAATGGTAATCAGAGGCCATAACTCAACTAAATCATGACACAACACTGGAAATCAAACTCTTTGGAGGTCTAATCAATATTAAGCAGCAAAACAAATTTGATGAAAATTCATCAATTCCATCCAAAGTTATCTTGCAGACACTTTTGCACAGACAGACAGGTGGGGGCCCTAATCAAGCAAAAGACTTCATATTTATAAAAGTACTCCAGATTCAGAAGACAACTAAAGTTGCTCAAATTTTATTCTTGTCAGTAGCAAAAAAGTTCAATAAATATGTATTGCTACAAAGAAAATTGTGATGATTATACATCATGCATAAGCTAAATGTTTTATGTCATTACACATATCACAACTATAATTAATTTATCAAAATTTAATGACACTAAAATATGACCATTTTAAGTATTCATTTTTAAGTCATCATATGTGTTATTCTATTATACCCATATATTTATCTAACAATTTTTTCATACACTTTTGAAAAATATACTGGTTTCACGATAACAAATCTGTACACTCTTTATTACAGTATGGCCAACGCGATTTCTTTTATTCCCCGTGCTTCACGATGGGGGTGGAGAGAGAGTGGAGAGGATTAATTAAAAAACATCCACAATCTCTCTGCGTGTCCTGATGGAGTTGCCGCGGTATCTTGCAGGGAATAGCTCTGCAAAGCCCACTTTCTTGCACAGTCACATCTGATGACCACAGCAGAGTGGACATGGTCTCGATAATATTGGCGCGGTTTACTGTTCATGACCCCTGCAAGCATGCTCTAAAGAGGTCAAGAGAGAGAGAGAGAGAGAGGGGGGGGCACTAATTTATCTACAGCATTATCTCTTTCAGGAGCAATTTGCTTACTTTTTTATACTGAAAAGAACGTGATCATTCAGTTAATTATAAACATTTCCTAGTTCTAACAAAGATAATGTATGACACACAATGCCATATCAAATTTAGATAAATTAACATAATGACAATGCTTCGCACTGTATTAATACTACATTTTGCAGAATGAATCCAATTATTTTGTTTTCAATAATACAGTATCCAAATCTACAGATGTATTCATGTCCTTATTTCTGTTGCAATTCATGCAATATACTTTTTTAATAAAAATATTAAAGTCAGTGATATTGTACTCCCTGCAGTGAAAACAATGATAAACATCAAACAAATTAATAAAACAATATCACATTCATACCTGACTGAAGTGAAACAAAATTGCACAAGTTCCGATGGTTACCCCATGCATGAGTTCTCATTAACATAATGTACGATTTCTTCTGACATCCAATCACAGCATTATAGAGGGGTAATTAAAACCTGAGAAACCATAGTTCTGGCGGTTGCTGCATGAAGATGCAAAATAAATTAATGCTAAAAAAAAAACATTATTAAGATTTTGTATCTTTAGTTTAATTTATACTCTACTATTTTGGAATAATTATCAAAGTAGGGTTTATTTTTTTATTTTTTATATCACAAATGGCTGCAAAAAGTCATCCTAGATACATGTAGGTTCAAACATACAATTTTTAAAAATAAATGTTCATGTGCAAACTAATAACCTAGCACAATAGAAGCCATCAACATGGTCTGTTTTCTTTGCTACTGACCTATTAATTTCAAGTGCGAACTGATCACCTAAAAGCACAACATCAGCACTTCTGCACATTTGTTTTCTTTGTCATTATGTTGACAATAAACAATGTACTCAGGGATAAGTTAATCATACTGTATAACCATGGGTTATTCATTGCTTGATTCTCGTAAAAGAAAAATCAGTGATAGAAAGAAAAACTTGTGAATTAATCAATACAACTAGTATCAACTTTTTGCATTTAACTGTTTATTGTCTTCCATTCCTTGCGTCAATCAGATTACTTGTTTAAAATGGACAATGGTCTTGCTCCGAACTACTTACAAAGATGTAATTCGACCTTTTGTTATTAACAATGAGACCTACCACATTTGATCATTCAGCTCCCTTTTTCTGTATAACTACCTTGTATCAAAATTAATTCCTGCCTTTTACAATTTACCAACAGAAATTATAAGTAAACCATCTATACAAATTCTGAATACTTACCTGAACCAGGATAAACTTATACCCATTTGTCGTATGTAAAAAGTGTACATCAATTATATACCTGTATATTTATATCACCAATTAAACTTGAGCATCAGATGAAATTAATGTTTTACTTTTACCTTTTTCTATTCGTTTTCCTACTGCATACTATACTATTGTTAGTAAAGTTCCTCGCTCTCTCTCTCTCTCTCTCATAAAATATGGAATCCAAATCACTGCTGCGCAAGTTATCATAATCAGTTGCACTTAATATTAGAAACATTTTTTTTTGTACTTGCTTCGGTAACAGTATAAGTATTCCTTGATTGACTAGCTTTCTTCAATTAGCAGCCTCATCATTCACACCAAGTCAAAAAGAGGTTCTTGCCATGAAAGTTTTTTGTGATTCTGCTTTTTTGTGATTCTGTTTTGAAGAATTTTTCACAAATGTGAGTTTCAAAAATAATGCTAAAATGCTTATTAATGTTAACCAAATTTTACTTTTTTGATGCTTGACATGTCAACATTTGTAGGCAATCTTTAGAATTAAAATATTAAAAATCAACTAATTGTAAATCTACACGTAGAGAAACTGAAATCTGGAAAAGTTTGTAAGTGGTAAGAAAAGTAATATCGTACTAGACATTATTGCATCATGGAGGAAAAAGAAAGAAAGAAACTTTCCCACTAGTGGGCACAAACTCACGACCTTGTGCTCCAAAGTCAAATGTGTGTGTGTATGTGTAGGTCACACACTTCATCCACTCAGCCACAATAACTGTAGCTGTAAAGCAATATACCACATACAGAAACATGCCAAAGAAAATTCAAAGAAATTAGTTGACATTTTTTTTTTCTTCTCAATAACCAAATGTTCCAACAGTCACAAATGGGAAGTGCATACTTTAATATCTATGTCAAAAATAATTATAAGAAATAGATCAATATTACGATTCGGTTATTGACATATCATTTCCGTATGATTTACTATTTTATCTATGATGATAAAAAAAAATTGTTTTTATATTTTCCACTTTAAAAAAAGTTAGCAAATAATAGGATAAATATGGAGACAATACATACATGCAGAATGCCCTGAATTTGTTGGAAATTAAAATCTCTGAACATCTGAGATTTGACAATTTTTCACATTATTATTCATTTCAGCAATAAGCTGAGTTCAGACTAATTACGAACAATTATGAAACTTCCGTTCTTAATCGCGGGAACATAATTGGGGCTGTTAAGCACAATATGCCGAGTCAGATGGCTTTATACAATAAAAACACACCTTTCTCAAGCTGAAATTGATATCATCTTTTGATGATAATCCTTGTAAATATTTAATAAGTGTTGACAATGGTCACTGCCATGATTTCTGTAAAACATCCGCTGAAGTCAAGTCTTTATTAGGGAGAGACCATTTAATTTTCTAAAATGGGGGTTAAATGCTTGAAAACAATTGCCTTGCTCGGACTTGAAGTATAAAATAAGACATTATTCCATTCCATATTGTATTTGAAATAAATTTATCTTGTGATGAAAGGGAAAAAAATATAATATTCTTGCCCCATACATTAAATGGTCAGTCCCTTACAGTACACATAGTCAGAATTGAACTAGTTCATAGTTGTGTATATTCAGCCATGTGACTGTGCCATTACTACTTAAGTAATAAGCAAATGGTTCGCATTTCAGTATAAATTCAGTGTTTTCTGTTTGTTTGGTTGCTTTTTAAAACAGAAGCGATTGTCAGTTTAATTGTTCGTATCTCAAAGGGCTACTTTTCCTTTGGAACAATAGGATAAATTTATTCTGTTCAAGAGAAGCTCAACAAGGTGTGCCTCTTGTCAAGGCAGTGCATAAGTATGTCAGATTTCTTTGAATAAAGTAAAAGTGTAAAATTATTGCAAAAGAAGTCGATCAACCTTTTCTAAATATACATGTACTGAATATACAAGATTTTTTAAATTATTTTTTTATTGTTCAAATATATGATTGAAATAAAAATGACTAATTCTTCAAATGATATCCAGTTGTAAATCACTCTTGACATCTCTGTCTTTCCATGGGTGGTCTTCATTCATTGGCTGTTCAAATGTCAATCAGTAATGTCAACCAGCCCCTGCAAGGTGGAGTTTTCATCGACGAGCCTGCTGAGGCACAGTGGTGCTTGGTAGGTATTTATCCCTCCACCGTGGACTGAAAGTGGAGGGGATTAAGTCCCCCACCATGAAGAGTGATGATTCGAAAAATCACGTAAGCTGTACTGTACATATCCCAACTCTCCTCTGGACCCTAACCCCAATTCCCAAAAATCCCACCCATGCCTTTTAGACTGTGACCCAGGGGTTGTAACCCCAATTCCGTTATATAAATTATGTGCCCTCCTGTTATGATTGCATGAATATAGTTTGGTCACAAAATATTAAAAATGCCACTGGAATTGCAATTTTTGTATATCTGACCTTCAAACCCCTCCAAGAATCCTCAGAGGAGGGGAAATAAAAAACAACACCCTCTCAAAGACTGTTACCATATGGTCAACTACAGTATATATATACCACAGCTGGTAAATTTTCTACCCCGTATTAAGAGAAGACAGAGAACAGCCAGACAGATGGCTGGACAAATGGACTAACAAATGATATCATAATAAAGCATGGGGATAATAATTACTTAATGTACAAAACATGTAAATTGTCCTATTTGTAAAATAATTCTGTTTATCACAGGATCAGTTAATTAGTTTCAAGGGGTTTGGTTTAAATTGGTCTATAAAAACCACTTTTGTGTGGTCCCCTGAATGGTTATTATACACAAGTTTGACTGTACGTATGTAAGACATTACGTCAATCCAGCTGTACGTACATATGTATGTACCTACCTATCTACCTACATACATACATACCTTCTCTTCCTTGTTGGTGCATAAGTCCGGAATGTGGCATGGTTCATACTCATCAAGGTGTTGGCAACGGAGATGACACTTAGAAGATGCTGAGTAGTAACAGCACTTGATATCTGCCATCGAGCTTTTGTGGAGAAAAGTTTTGTCTCCTCCTGTAGAACAGTATCATCTTGTTTTGGTGACTTTCCTGCTGATGGTCCACTATCTGAATCACAACTTTGATCACTGCTGTCATTACGAGCGAGACTGGCAAGAGTAGGTCGAGTCAGTTTCAAACTTTTCCCAGCCTCAACCTGAGATGCAGATCTGGCTTGCTGATTCAGTGTTTTCTTTTGCGCAAGAATCCTCTCCTTCACAGCATTATTAATCTCCTCCTGGCAAACTCGCTTGTGCCATCCTGGCAACATCAGTGACATGTGACCTTCCCGTGATAGCAACCCATAGGATATGGGGCATTTTGGCTTTATAAGTCCTAATTTATTTAAACATAATTTATCTAGATCAGGATCCAAGCCCCAAGCATGAAGAAATGACATGAATAACTGTGCTATTTCCATTGTCATGGTCCTCATATGAACTTGTTCTTTCTTTTTCTTCCTTACTGAAAGTGGAGACAACTGTTGTACATCTACAATACTGGAACTGTCCTCTGTTATAGATTGGTTCTGAATTGGTGTAAAACTTGCTGTTTCTACTGTCAACTGGATTTTCTGACCTACAGTATCAGTCCTGTCCTTGACCTTGGAAATAATCTCTGTAAAACCAAATTTGCAACAATATAAGAATTATGGAAATAAAAAATTAAAATTAAAAACAAAATTTTTATTTCATGTCAAATGTTAACAAGCAAGGCCATTTAAAAAACAAAACCAATTGCTCAGATGCTGGTGTGAAATGGTCTTATGATGTGAGGAAATGGAATATCCCAGAGAAAACCAATAAATCTGAATGGGCAACAAATTATTGTTGTACTCATTGGCATCAGGAAAAAATCACTGGAAATTTTTTTGCATCAACAGGTGTTACTAACAAAGTATACACCAATTAATACACATTTTCTATGGATAAGGTGAACATGTGTAAATTAAAGGAATATAGCAATAACTATATAAGTGTTCCATGGAAAAGGAATTTTTTCCTGAAAATGAAGTTTCTCCAAGAATAATTACCTAAAAAAACAAACATTTCTGTCTTTTTAAGGTGGGCTCGATTTGAAGGGAAGAGTTCCTTTATTTATATGCCATAATGAATGTAAATCTTGAAACACTTGATGGCAAATCATCATCATTAAGTTTGTACTAATCTAATGCCCTTAATGTCACAATGTTTTCTGTCAAATTTTTCAAATTATACTTTGCAGTGTCAGAAAACAAGTTGTTTAAAAGTTTTTGATACTTTTAGTAATTGGACAACATTTGATGGCACATTGGCATCATTGGTAAAACTGTGACAGGTCTTTATGTCAGGATGCTTTCCATAAAATTTGGTCCAGTCCTGTAAAGCTGTGAAGTGATTTTTGAAAAGTTTGATTTTTCTTGTAGTAATGGCTGCCATATTTGATAATTAATCAGAATCATCTGATCAGCAGTGAACAATATCTATACCAAGTTGCTTTTGATCATTTATCAGGATGCTTTCTATCAAATTTGGTCCAAATCTGTTCAGTGGTTTTAAAAAAGAAGCTGTTTATAGGCTTTTCTATTTTTAGTAACAGTGCCGATATCTGATGACAGATCATCATCATTTGCAAAAACCTGAAAGCCATCTACGCCAAGATGCTTTCTGTCAAATTTAGTCAAATTCTGTTCAGTGGTTTTTATGATGTCATTTAAGGTTTTCCTATTTTTAGTTAACAATTGCCATATTTGATGGCAGATTGGCTTCTGAACAGATATGAAAGACCTTCATGCCAGGATGGTTACTGTCTAATTTGCTCAAATTCTCATAAGCAATTTTTGAGAAGTTGCTTGAAGTTTTTTTCTATTTTTAGTCATTTTGACCATATTGGATGATGGATGATGAATCAGCATCCATTGAACAAATATGAAAACCTCCAAATCCAAGAATACTCCCTCTAAACTCATGTGCAAGATGGTCAAACAAGTTTTGAGAAGTTGTAAACTGCAATTGTGAATGGATGACACACAACAGATGATGGATCAAAGACCATACAATAAACCCACTTGGCCTTACATCCAGGTGAAGTAAAGATATTGAATGTGGAAAATTTAAGTATGAAAAGTCATCTCTGTGATACTTGCTTGACATGTGTAACAAATTTATATTTAAATACCTTGAAAGAGTTTTGAGTCATGCTCCAGAAATGAACATGTTTACAGACAGACAGATGGACATAGCAATAGCTATACCTGCCCCCCCCCCCATTACATATCAGGGAATAATAAAAATGGCAATTATGCCAAGTACATGAGTGAAGATGTTGTCACAAAATTTCTAACCATTTTTCATGTTGCTTTGAATATTGAACAATCATTTTTATAAATGTTTGTTGTTGTTTTTGTTGGTTTGAATGGCACTTTGAACACATTATTGGCATCAGAATATGTTGAAGGGTATTTGAACTATACTGATTACAAGCAACATCGCATGTAAACATATGAAGTCGATCAGCAAGGGCCATAACTCTGTTCAAAATGGTGTAGATGAGAGAAAACCCAGAAAATGCACATCTAGGCGTAAGAGACAATGTTCTTACCAAATTCAATAAAAAATATGCTGAATGGTTCTCAAGTTAAGATGACTGCAAGTAACATTCCAAGTTTCCATATGAAGAAAAGAATATGCTTGACAAGGGGCATAACTCTGTCCAAGACAGAGTAGATGAGACTAAACCCATAAAAGTCACATGTAAGTCCATGATACAATGTTCATACCAAACTACATCAGAATGATTCTTGAGCTATGCCAGTTACAAGCAACACCCCATATGAAGATATGAAGTTAACTGTTAGGGTTGTAACTCTATCCAAAATGGAGCCAACAAGACAAAACCCATAAAAGGCACATATAGGTCTACAAACTAATGCTCATACCAAATTGCATTAGAATATGTTGAATGGTTCTTAATCTATGCTGGTTACAAGCAACATCCCATGTGAAGATATAATGTTAATTTTCAATGTCTACAACTCTATAAACAAGAGTCCCTTGAGGGGATGGATGCTCTCCTAGGCAAAAAGAATTTCCAGGAATTCAAGATAAGACAATTTCTTTCTTTTAACTGAAACCATACTTTCAAATTAGTTGCTGTGATGGACATATTGGATGTCAAATTGGCACCATTTTCATTTAGGACAAAGTAGACATCATTAAAAGTCTTCTGGTGAAAACCCCACATCAATATGACCATCTATTCAGGAGGGAGTAGTGACAGCAAGATTTTGAAGACAGCCATTGTGGCACCCATATTGGATGTACAATTGGTACCATTTTAATTTAGGACCAACTAGATATCAAAAAAAGTCTATTGGTGAAAACCCCATGTTGATATAGCCTTCCATTTGGGTGAAGTAGAGATAAAAATATTTTGGATGTCAGATCAGCACCGTTTTAATATACAACCAACAAGACATTATAAGAAGTCTTCTGGTGAAAACCCCATGTTGATATGCCTGTCCGTTTCGGAGGAGTAACAATAACAAGATTTTCAAGATGGCTGCCATAGTGGCCATACCAGATATCAGATTTGCACCAATTCCATTTAGAAGCAACCAGATATCATTAGAATGTATTCAGGTGAAAGCACAATGTTGATAAGACCAGCCATCTAGAAGAAGTAGCCATAATAAGATTTTGAGATGGCCATTGTGGTGGCCATATTGGAGGTCAGACTGGCACCATTTTCATTTATGACCAACTAAACATCATATGATGTCTTTCAGTGAAACCCCCATGCTGATATAACCATTCATTCAGGAGAAGTAGTTATAATAAAATAATAACTATGGCCACTGTGGTGACCATATTGGATGTCTGAGTGGCACCATCTTCATTTAGAACTAAGTAGACATCGTAAGAAGTCTTTTAGTAAAAAACCTCATATCAATACAACCATTCATTCTGGAGGAGTAACAATAACAAGATTCTAAAGATAGCCACTGTGGCAGCCATACTGGATATGCAAGCAGCACCATTTTCATTTAGGACCAATTAGATATCGTAAGACATCTTTTGGTGAAAATCTCATGTTAATACAACCATCCATTCAGGAGGAGTATCAATAACAAGATCTTCAAGATGGCACCATTTTTATTTAGGACCAACTAGACATCATAAGTCCTTTGGAGAAAACCCCATGTCAATATGACTTTCCGTTCAGGAGTAGTGATAACAAAATGTTCAAGATTGCTGATGTGGCAGCCATACTGGATGTAAGATCAGTAACCATTTTCATTTAGGACCAACTAGACCTGATAAGAAGTCATTTTTTGATCTGACCATCCATCCAGGAGGAACAGCGATAACAACATTTTCAAGATGGCTGCTGTGGTGGTCATACTTGAGGTTTGAGTGGCACCATTTTCATTTAGGACCAACTAGATCTTGGGATGAATGTGTGTCTAAAGTTTCATGGCAATCCAAGTAGTTTAGGAGGAGCAAGCAATAATAAACTTGTACTAATGGATGGACAGAGAACAAGAACTTTTTCCTCTGATAAGTAACAAGGATAACGAAACTGGTCGAGGACTGTGGATTACTAGACCACTCCAGCAGATGGGAGGGAATGCCTCAATATTCTTTCAGGCAGTACCTTCCTTAAAGGCTTATCTTAAATGTGCTATATGTAAGAACTTTTGCTACCATATGTACTTAACTGCTGTATCTCATCATGAATAACTAACTAATCCTCAGATATCACATGATATTATGAGTAAATTCTTTTAGCTGATTTAACTTTTATTCTTCAGCTGATGAAGTCCTTTAAAATCCATTTTTGCATAAGTTGGGCTGACAAGATTTGCCATATAACAATAAACACATTTTAAACCAAAGTAGGCATTACTCGGACTAAAGATTCATACAAACATAAAAACTTCATGACCTACATGCACATTTGTAGATCATGATCATATTGTCTACCAAGTTTCAGGCCAATCTGTCAAAAACTAAGAAAGTAGATACATATAAAAGATTTCAGACTGAATGGATGGATGGACATAAAAAATAAACAAACAAATAGGCATGACAAACAAGTAGGGGTATCCATCCATACTTGACTGATTGCTTCCTCCAAGTTATCCGTTTCTTCTATCACACCTCAGGTCATCATCGAAACTGTCACAAGATTGTTAGAATTTGTTGTACAATTAACATAAAATAAACTTTAATTACTAGAAAACTGTACATATAGGTTTTAAAAAATTTGGACCATGTGCCTTCTTACTTATAAAAAAGGGGGCACAACCAAACGAGATGGGGGGCTCAGTGTTCATTATGAAACACTGGAATGAAGACTGTATGGAGAATAATAAATCATTAGGCAGCCACATATATGTAACTCTGCAGACACTGTTTGTACACTATGTTTTATCATCCTAACTATTTCAAAGCTATGTTAAAAAACAGCAACTGACAGCCTTAATGTGACTTTTGTTTTACTCGCATTCTTAATAATAGCTGCATAAATCTGACCTCTGCCCCAAATTGTTAAAATAAAGAAAAAATCTTTAAAGCACATTTGGAAAAGATGAATAGCATTTTTTAAGTACAAACATAAATACTTGCAGTGAAAATCCATATCACATACACAGTATTTATGAGAACAGTTTCAATCTTCACAAGTAATATTTCAGTCTCCATAAAACATTGTTGCAGATATAGACTACGTAAAAGAAAATCACTTTCTGTAATGTTTTCAGTATCATAAACATCTTCCCAGTTACCAGAAAGGTTACAGTTTAACAGAACAGCAGAATAAAACAAACAGTGAAAAAAAAAATCAACTATTTAATTTCAAATGGGTTCTTCTTGCATTTATAGCTCATAAAAATGAAATACATGATCTTAACATTTATACCTCGCGCACAATGGGGTCCAACAACACAGACTGCAGTCTAAGTGAGGGTGCGAGTTACCAAGGGACCTCTGAATAATTAGGAAGGGAATGCCATCCTGGCTGGACATTGACAATGAGAAGATGGGGGGGGGGGGTTACTTTTTAATGCTTTAATACTTATTCTATAATCGTGTCAGGAATAATTGTCAATAAAATTCTTTTTCTAATGAAGTTGTTTGCTTTCCTGTATAAATTACCTTTATTTTTAAGATAACCAACCTTATTAAAAACATTGCTCCAAGACATTTCAACATACATCTTTAGTGTATCTCCGAAAACAGTGTATTATATCACTGCTTTTTGCATGTGAATGTGGATATATTTGCGTGTTATTAATGATTCATAACAAGATTTCCTTTTTTTTTAAAACTATAGGCATTTAATTCCTGAAACAACAACTGTTAATGTAGAAACTCAATTTTTAAATTCTTCTATTGGTAAAATACTAATGCTGCAATTTCATTGAAAGTAACAGTGAAATTTATGCTCATCCTTGTGCAAACCTCCAAGTCAATTTGGAATTTTAAGTTTACCATAAACTTTGGAACCCAATCCTCCATAATGAACTGTATCTGTGCAACAAAGCTTTTCATTCACTGACTGCTCCTTTCGCTTGCTTCCCTTGCTATCCTTGATCACATTTGTGAATTGGTAGGATAAACCACTGATTAATGTTAGATACTTTAATTATGTTACCAACATAATATTTATAACAGTTAACTTCTCTTATTCTACCCCCTTTATTTGATTTGATACAAAAACATAATTAACGTGATAATACAAAGCAGGTTTACTTTTAATTGATTGTAACATAACAACAAACACTTCCACAAATCAGAGATCAAAACAAAGTTGGACATATAATTAGGTTCTCACAGAAATGCTCATGAACATAGCTGTGACGGTAGATTGAAACTTTTCATGTTTGAATACGAGAGGGACTATTATATTTATGATGGTTACACTGAAACCAGATTAAAAGATAGAACTAAAACACAAATTTCACTTCACAAAATATATTGAGTTGGTATTTATTTCTTAAAGTGCTGCCACCAGTAGATGTTACAGACATTTTCATGGATCAAAATTTCATCGAATCTTGTTATTTACAGTGTACAGATAAAAAAAATTTGTAAATTAAATTTAACAAAATATATGATTTCTTATTAAAAGTTGCAAATTCCACGATGTTGATTTGAATTTCGGGGAACTAATCACCGTTTTCGAAGATAAAACAAGTGATATATCAAAGTTTCATATACCAGTTTTGAAACTGACTTTCTTCACATTCAGCAAATAAGGGCTAATAGTTTTGGTATTTTCAAGGAAAGAAATGGGATCTATGCCTGACCCGCATTAAAAGCGGGTTCGTGAGATATCAGGGCATGAGTTATTGAGGGAGAGGCATATCTATAGAAATGGGAAATTGAATCAGTTGCTTGTCAATCATCAGGAAAAAGGCCAAGTGAACTTGATAAGAGCTGGTATCAAAGTGTTGAAAAACGTCTTCAATTTCCAAACTTTCCTGTTTCTCCATGCTGTCAAATGGCAGGTAAGGGGTTTGAGGCATGCATAAATAAGACAGCCAATCAGAACTTCAACATCCAACAATTACATCACTTACTGGTGTACTGATTTTTCTGGACAGAACCAGCATAGACTTTCTCGTATAACATGACAAACACGTGTGGGATTTGTACAAATTTTTGAACAATGCTTATTTGTTGCCGTATTTTGTGTACAAGGAGACCACATATTTGCTGCATATTTTCATTTTAGGGAATCATGCAATCACATGTCCTAGATGCAACCATGAAGTGGTACCTGCTATTTTGGCCTGAGCCTCATTGATATCTGGCTGGCTGGACCTTTCTGTGGTCCCGGCAAACATACCCTTGGCTTCCAGTTCCCCTGGGGACATTGCAGAAAACTCATCTGTTAACAGCTGGACTGAAAAGGGAGAAATGTCCATACGAAAGTAAGATCCTGTAATTGAAGTATAAAGCTAGCAACATGGAATGTCTTTAAATTAGGTCAATGTGATCTCATATTTGATGATATTGGGATCTTATACTAAAATTTAGTTTTTACATGCTGCCTGTATATTTGCTGAACTGCAAACATTCCTTATGTCTTCAAATATTAAAACAAGATAAGAATCCTCATTATATTACATTTTAAGAAACTGTGTGAAAATGTTATTGAAAATGACATATGTTGTTCCATGTTCAAAAATCAAAATTGTCACACATATAATTTTCATCCAACTGTTTCAGATTGAGTGTGTCCTTTGTCTCTGCAAATGGTAAATATCACTTTCCTAATCTGCACAATTTCTCTTATAGGCTTATGATGTGTGTCAGAAATTACCATAGCTACAATAAATAAATTGCACTTAAAGTTACCTCTTACATAAGTATGGTGTGTACTGTTCCTGCCATTTAGTATTGGGAATCAGTTTAAAGATCAATGATCAGTTGATCATCACTGATCAAACATCAATTCTAATCAGCTGGAGATATTTTACTTTATTTTTAATGGCAAATGTCATATCTGCCTACTTGGAGAGGTTTCTCTGTGTCCCTGAATTCAAAGAATTATCACTGTCACCAGGTTATCTTACAAAAGCTCTGGATGTCTGGTACTGTTGACTGACAACCAATAAGAGTATATTTCTGAAGTGGTCTATCACTGATTTAATAAACATGTTTGGTTGTAATGCAGTGAAAATGTTAGAATTAAAGGTGTAAAACAAAATATTCCAAAGAAAGAAACTTTAATCGTTCATAGTTGATACTGAAAATCATAATCAAATGCTTGATCATTGGGCTTTTCCAACCAATCTTTGATTATTATATTTAATCGTCATTCTACTATTGCCATTTCAGTAAAAAAAATCACACTCTCAAGCAGTCAGGATGTTTCCATGTAGCGGACATTTAGTACCAACAGTCAACAAACATATATTCAGCTTCAGTCATTTTTACCATAGGTAAGTATCACTGAATAAAGATGTTTCTGAAATGTGCTATACTTAACACATGCATGGCAAGGGTCACCTGGAATTGTCTACTTCACATCTGACAAAGGCAGTCACTGCTACACTCAATCCAAAATGAAAGTTCAACTCTCCCTCATTATAACATGGTAGTTGGGTCATATCTGCCACTGTGTAGCAAGAATGATCTCAAATTCTATCAATATGTGTATATTTGGGGTAGGAGGGGGGGGGGGGGGGGGTGTAACATAATGCCAGTCTAATTTTTTAATTCCATTTTGATCACAGGGTCTATATCCAGAATTGAATTAAAATGAAGTGCCCATATTGGATGTTGTAAACCCCATGTTGATATGACTTTCTGTTTGGAAGGAGTAGCAAAAACAAGATTTTCAAGATGGCTGCCCTGGTGGCTATATTGGTTGTCAGATTGACACCATTTTCATTTAGGACAAACTAGACTTCATCAGAAGTCTTCCAGTGAAAACCCCATGTTGATATGACCATCCATTCAGATGGGGTAGCAATAAGATTTTCAAGATGGCCATTGTAGCAACTATATTGGATGTCCAGGCAGCACCATTTTCACTTAAGAGCAACCAGACATCATAAGGAGTCTTCTGGTGAAAACTCCATGCCTATATGACTTTCTGTTTAGGAGGAGCAGCAAAAACAAACTTTTCAAGATGGCAGCCACATTGGATGTCAGATCGGCACCATTTTTATTTGGGACCAACTAGACTTCATAAGCAGTCTTTTAGTGAAAACCCCATTTGAAACAACCATCCTTTCAAGAGGAGTAGCAATAAAAAGATTTTCAAGATGGCCACTGTGGTTGCCAGATTGTCCAAGTGGCACCATTTTCATTTAGGACCAACTAGACATCATAAGAAGTCTTGTGGTGAAAACCCAATGCTGATAAGACGTTCCATTCAGGAGAAGTAGCAATAACAATATTTTAAAGATGACTGCCATGATGGTCATATTGGATATCAGATTGGCACCATTTCATTTAGGACCAACTAGACATTATAATAAGTCTTCTAGTGAAAACCACATGTTGATATGACCAACCATTAAGGAGTAGTAGCGACAATATTTTCAAGATGACTGCTGTGGTGGCCATATTGGCTGTCTGAGCAGCACCATTTTCATTTAGGACCAACTAGACCTTGGGATGAATGTGTGTATAAAGTTTCATGTCAATCCTCCAAGTGGTTTATGAAGATAATGCAATAACAAACTTGTGCTAATGAACAGACAGATGATGGACGACAGATGACAGATGATGGACAACAGCCCATGACCAGTAGAGCTAAAAATTGAGTTCCAACTCTAATCAGGTTTAGGCCTTGAATTCAATAAAGTTTTGGAAGTGACTCCAAGCTTTAGAATCCAATATCTCTAAGTTATAACTGTTAACTGCATGAAATTTTATGATGTTGCTACTTGCCTCATGCTAATTATTTCTACAACACTTCTGAGATTTTGTTTCAATGAAACTATTATTTCTAGAATTCAGTTTTAATCATGAGGTTGGGGAGTTTTGTTTAAAGAGATTAATGAATTCTAGGCCAGATTACAAAGTTTCTGAAGAGTGAAGACTATATGGGATTTGTTTTTGAAAGTGAAAACATGTCTCCCCCCTCGACACCATTAAAATTAAGGTAATTCTGTGGCACTGGTATTTAACAGAAGGCAGAGAAAAATCTTGCAAGGTGAATGCAATGAAATTCTGCATGAAGTATGATATAAAAAGTGCCAGAATTTTAATGTCAAAAGACAACATTTTGTGCCTAGAAGGGGAAGTTATTATGTGACTAAGATATCACTAGTATCAGTGGACCAAACCTGATCTAGGTTTGTTTCAAGTGACCTTAAACAGAATTCCAAGGTCACTAGTCAATGTCTTGTGTAAATGTGTGGATCTTTACCTATATGTAAGACATCATGGAAACCATTTGTAATAGCAAATGATGTCATCTTTTGATATTGATAATAATGTCAAAGAAAGCAATAGCTGTTACAGTGAAACCTGTCTACAATGGATACACAAGGTCCACTTAGATTTGACCATTATAGACAAGTGTAGTCTATATATCCGTTTAGAAAGATATAATCAAACTTCACTGAGACAATGGTAAAATATGCATGAATTCAAAAAATCAAATCAATGTAAATCAAATGTTGTCCTGTGACCTTGAAAATAAGGTCATGGTCACCAGAACCTAAGAAAGTCTTGGGATTCTTTACAGACATATACATATCCAATTAGGTAAAGTTTGTTTCCATTGTTCTCATCAAAATCTTGCTTGCATGCTAGGTAGGCCTCACTCACCCAACCACGATGCATAAACCCTGACTGCATACAGAATATGATCCTTTAACCTTGAAAAATTTGCTCAAGTTCACAAAAAACTATTCAGGACTTGGGACACCGCCAAAAAGAATCTGCATATCAAATTTAGTCAAACCATACTGAAGCTATCTTGCTTACAAGCTGATGTCCTTATCTTGTTCACAAGCTGATTCCTTAACCAAATACACAGTAACCTCCTGTGACCTTGAATTTTTTTTAAAGTATCCCCCATTTGGTCTTGAAAATTAGATCACAGCTACTGAAATCTAAGCAGATCTTGGGATCTTCACAAGGAATCTACATATTTAATTAGAACTGTCTTAGTTCAACAGTAGTTTCTAGATATTTTGCCGACATGGTCAACACAGGCAACCATCCCCCATGCCCCACCAACCAATGAGAGAATGTCACTCTGTGACTTTAAAAGTTGGGTCAAGGTCAACTAAAGCTAAGCAGATCAAGAAACTCCACTAATGCATCTGCATATCAAATTTGAACTGGTGTGGTCAAACCATATTGGAGATATTCTGCTTACAAGCTGATGTTCTTCACTTAAATTAGTATCACCCTGTGACCCTGACAATAAAGTCACAGTCACTAGAACCTAACCAGGTCTTGTGACCCACTCAAGGTATCTAAATATCCAAGTTGGTCTGTTTTAAAAACTTTTTTAAGATATTTTGCTTACATGCTGTGATAGATGCATACCATGAAACCATCTAGAATCCATCACGTGCACTGATGTGGGATTTCCCTATCACACACCAATGCATATGATGGATTATTTTTCTCTCATTTCTAATTAGAAAACAATGATGTGAAAAAAGATGGAGGATCATCGGTAAGGATGTAGCAATAGAAAGACATGGTATTTTGTAAAACAAATTTGTATATTTGGATGGCACGTAAAATGTTTAGTTTATCCAAAATATTTGTTGTAAACAAGAATTTCTGTTCATATTTCTAAAAAATCATACTTTCAATATTAAAACTGCTGGAAACATTGCAGACATTCATGATGTCATCTCTCGTGACACTGAGTAAACTCATTTGGGACAAGCATGGCTTTTCACATGGCCAAACTGCTTCACACATATATAGGAATGAGACAAGTATGTCTCCCTCCTTAATTGGGGTGGGGGCAGGGGGAGAGACACAACAAAAATGTTACAAGTCATACATATTTTGACAGACAACACAGATGGGGTGAAAA
Source organism: Margaritifera margaritifera (assembly GCA_029931535.1). NCBI lineage: Eukaryota > Metazoa > Mollusca > Bivalvia > Unionida > Margaritiferidae > Margaritifera > Margaritifera margaritifera. The sequence continues at coordinate 314,903 of JAQPZY010000970.1, read as the reverse complement.
ATGACACAAAGTGGATATTCAGTGATGCCATGCATTTAGCTAGCTTAAAAACTATAATTATTTCAAACTGAGATGAATTTCCTTTAAAAAAAAGCCGGTAATCTAGTTCAAATGACAACAATTTATGTATATATTCAGACAACTGATATGAGATGCAAGGGATTCAATTGGAAATTTACCTAGTGATACAATGGCGCCAAGACTTGTATGTAAGATTTTTAGTAATTAACCCCAAGTAAACATTTTTTTACCCCAAAATGACCCATACAAGATGATTATGATAAAGTGCAGCATTTTTAATATTTAACGAGATCACTGATGATGTACCATCATAACAAGAGTTTATAATTCATAAAGACATATTATGGACTCGTACCAAGTTTTAATTTGATACTGTTTGTCAAAGCCAATAAACAACATGGAGATAGTGGTATACGTTAGATGTCATAAAATATTAAAAACTTTTTTTTACATCTTAATCACAGTTATTTCTTACCTATTAATGCCTCTGTATCAAAAAAGATCACATGTGAATCTGGGTCCCTGGAATTGGTTCTAACTCCCTGTATGTGCATGGGGAAATCTTGGGGCCTAGAAAGGTCCAGCTTGGCACCTTGGGTCTGCTGCTGCTGCCCTAGGGCCTGAAGTTTCTGCTGGGCAAGGTTTTTGAAGGTGGCCAGGTTCCGTCTCTTGAGTGCCTGGACCAAGGTGATGTTTGGATTGATTAGCTGGTCCACTGGCATTGCATTTTCATCACAGTTGTTGAGGATTTCTTCACCAGTCATTCCATGGACAACTCTATCTAAATGACCTGTTCAAATTAAGCTTTAATCATTACACGTTTATCTGACAACAAGTGTTTATGCATATACCATAAATTGTTAAGATGTTGACAAAAGGGGTCCTAACGGTGGAGGGAACTGTTGAACCTGCAGGAAACTACAAACACGCATTGGTGACCACTTAACCTGGCTTGCAATTGCTGGAACAGGGAAGAATACAGAGGTGTAATGCAAGTGCATCACTGCTGCACTAATCAGGGCTGGCTCAAGTGATGACAAATTGAATGACATATACCTATTTGGTAACTGTAATTGTATTATTTACCGAAATGTTTAAAATAAATATACAGTAAAAAGGGGCAGGCAAGAAACAAAAGAAAGTTTTCACATATGCCTACATATGTACAGAGATGTCAACATCTGCCAATGTGAAACATGAATGCCAGGTTTTAAAAAATCAGAATCTGAACATAAATATAGGTCTGGAATACTTCAAATTTGTATCTAACAATTTATTTTAAGCATTAATTCTTACTGATTTAAAGTGGATTTTGGTTGAAACGTGATTTATACAGTCATTTTTCCCACCATGTGATATGCTGAAGTCCATCAAGAAAAGACTGCAAAGGCATGGTGTATGTCGATTGTTGATGCCTTGCATATTCTATTTCAAATATATGTAGCACATTTATCCATCAAGGTATACTCCTCATCAGTCGCTCTCAGTTTAATATCTTTCTTAAATTTTCTTTGGTGAATCAGGGTACAAAGCTCATGTGATTTCTGATTGGTCAATATTCAACTGCATTTGTGCATAAAGTGCTTAGGTACACTTTCACAAAAGATAGACAATCAGATATTACAACCATTTCTGTGATCTAAATATATTGATAATCAAGTTGCATTTTGCCTACATAAAATTATTTCTAGCCTGAAAATTGAAATCTGACAGAATGACCATAATGACACAATATGAAGTTATATATATGAATGAACCTGACAAATTCAGAAATTGTTGATATCTGTGTAGATCAACAATGGGGAATATTTGTATCTTTCATCATGTGACCTTTACTGCAATCATAGTGCACCCAATCTGGTAAAAACTCCATGATCTCCTTCAACACTTGAGCATGCATTCACAATAATGAAAATAAATATTAACTGCAACACATTTACATCCTAACATGTGCAGCAGTTTAAGTCGTGTACTGCAAACATGTTTTGCACTAATCAACCGATCTACAGGTAAAGTTGCAGTTGACATCGGTGTACTGCCAACATGATGTTTTGCTTTGATCAACCCTAGCTACATACAGGTAAAGATTCTGTACTCGGGTTTCAATCAGAAAAACCATTGTAACTGCTACTTTTTTCAATTATCTTCTTATTATGATTTTCCAATGGAAAATGTATTCTATATCAAAGATGAATCGAAGACTATGTCAGTCATTTTTGTTCATCTTGTTTAATCTTAGGGATAAGAATGGACTTTATTTTTTTAAGCTGTTCATACCTGTATCATTGTGCAAGCAATCTACAGTGCACAATTTGAATGCTGTGTACTGCCATTACCTCACCAGTCTGGACCACTGTTCCTTGATAGCTGATACGTGTTTAAATGTCATTTAATATTTACACTTAATTTTCAGTGTAAACATAACTTGTTATGTTCCACCTTAAGGTGAAGAAATTTTCACTGGGTGTTTTACTATTTTAAGTTGTATCAGTATACACAAAGCACCATTTTTATATAAACCATTATTTTTAATTCAGGAATTTGATAAAACTAATCCTTTATTATGCATCAGTTTTGGATAGGAAAATTCCACTCTTGGGATCAAAATTTCACAACAGGCACTCAGCAAAGCAAACTTCTATTTAAAGGAAAATCTGGCCTTCAAACCTGTTATCCCTATATTAGTTGTTATTAAATTCTAAGCTACTGAACCAATTTTCAAAGTTCTGACTAATCTGATAAGCAAGATATAGTCTGAAATGTAAATATCACAGGGCCTCACTATGTTGGCTCCATCCAGGCACTCCCAGATGAACAGAATTAACTTTCTCTTCTGGTGATGTAACATTGGCATATCTAAATTTGTGATAATGGTTGGGATGTACATGTTTTTATTTAAGTCAACATCCCTCCAATTTCTTCTATATATTTGGTTTTAGTAAACTTGTGCACATTATATTTATTAAGATGGATATTAATTAACAAAACTATGTATTTATAAAAATGCTACATTTTTAGAAACAGTAAAAGAATTCTTCCTCACACATAATTTATTCAAAATCCACACATGATCCACTTTTTTCAATTGAAATCTTGTAAATATCGACTGACTGAAAAAAAGCAATTTAGAAAACAACAAAGAAATACATAACCAGTTTTTCTGATGCAGACGACAGCGATGACAAAGAGTTAGATGACATTTTTTGCCTCTATAAACGCTGACTTTGAAACATCAGGCTCTTGTTTTTTTCATTAGTTCCAAGTGTTTCCTTCCTTTTACGTGGCTACTTAGGGCAACAATGCCCATTCCTGCAATTTCGATGTATGTTTTCTTGCACACTATGCAAAGTGCTCTGTGTTTCAAGGTTGCATCTTTTCTAAGCCACTTAATGAAGTCTTTGTCTTGCAGCCAACTATCACTGAATGTGCACTTTCTAGGCACTTCGCGATGATCAATGGTTAAAAAGACTGTCACAAATGAACTGTCCTTGCTTGGTGGAAAAATGTGGTGAAGTGAAAGAGTGCACATGAGTTAATGACATCATGTGAAAGGGACACTATGCACATTGTCTGATTACTTTCCGTGGATTCTAATAATGGCTAGAAGATGACCAGAAAATCAAACTGTACTTCCAATCCTTGCACAATGTAAAATAAATGACAAAAAGCAAATTTTACCATGATATTTTATTTTAAAGCCAAATCTCGCAAATTCAAGGACTTCCACTGACCTATGAGAAAAATCAAGACTTTCAAGGCCTTGAAATGATGTGTTAATTTCTCCATGACTTCCAATTACCCTTAATGACCGTGCAAACCCTGCCTTGGATAGAGGGCATGGTACCAAATCCCATCTATACTTCAGTTACAACTGGAGAGGATATACATGCTGTAGGATTAAAATTTCAGTGCATGGAGGCTAAGAGGGTGGGCCCATATTATGATCAAGTAAGTATTAATAAAAAAACATTTTGCTCCAAAAATTGGTTTCTTCTTCAAATAGATTGCCTGATCATAATACAATAGGAAAATAGGTAAGAAGTGGAGAGAGTGACATCCCCTTATCCCTGAGACAGTCCAATCTGCTGTCCCCAAAAGTACATGAAGCAGCTCCAAATCTTGTGAGATAAGTCTGGACTTGACTCGTAGGGAAAAGTTTCCTCCACAAATCAAGCGGAAGTGGCAGTATCATTGTGAAGCTGCTGAACGACCTGGTAAGGTAGCCTGTTATGCTGCTTCTATAGGTTCCACCAGGTCAAACTGAGCACTTTGGGAAGAAAGTAAAAGCTAGAGAAAGTTGTCTCGAACCTTCATTACATGGGTTGAATAATGCGAGTTTGGGACAAGTTATGCTCTATTGCTATGCTTGTGGTGACTGCCCTGACTCTCATGAACCAATATGTGCAAAAAACTAATTTGGTCTTGGAATAATTCTTTATATGCAGAGCAAATAACCTCTTCTCACCGGTTCAGTTAACTTCTGATACCACATCAAAGCTCTTATGGGGTCCTGTAGATGCCCATGAGCAAAGGGTCCAACAAGGAAAGAGGTTTCACAACAAAGGACTGATTCCCCAAGAGTGGGAGCATGTTCTTAGTAATGCAGGCAGGTGCCATCATAAGTGAAAATGAACCTTCATGATGGGACTGCAGATAATTCGGACTGACTGACAAGGATTGTATCTCACTGATTCTGCCTGCTGCAGCTAGGACAACTAGGAAGCAGGTTTTGTATAAGATGCAAGTCAAGGAGGTTCTATGTATAGGTTCAACAGGTGCTTTATTCAGCAATGTCAGAACCATGGGTAGATTCCATTTCTGACACAGGGCCAAAGCCTTCAATTAAAACAAATCAAAGTTTGCCAGAAGGTGGGTGAGGTCTTGTTTTGGGGCCTATATCCTTCCTATCGTGAGGATGAAATGTGTCTGTGATAATGGAATGGTAGGTAGCCTTTTATAGTGTTGTGGGCTAACTTCTCTTTGCATTGAGGCTATTAATGGAATGATGTTTCTGCTTGCACCACCGGGAGAAAACTCTCCACTTCCATTCATATGCTTCCAATGTGGTGGGCTTCTTGCCCGAGCACTTCTGTCCACCACTGGTAGCAAGAATAGTTTTCCCCTGAAGGCTTGCTTGATATGAGCCTGGGATGCAGTTTCAACAATTTAGGGTTTGGATGAAACACCTACATTTGTGGTTGCTTAAGCAGGTGACGAAAGACCAAGAATTTCCTAGGAATTTCTGTTGCTAAGTTTAATAGCTCATTTGTCCATGATTTTTCCAACTTGAAGGGAGTAATCTAGACCAGATGGCACTCTAATTCTCTCACTTTCTGCAAGACTTCGGGAATCAGAGGGGTTGGAGGCAAGGTACACTTATATAGACTCTTCCAGTTCTGGAAAAGAGTATAGCCTGCCCAGGCTTTTGGATCTGGGACTCGAGAGACAAAGGTGGGTAGCTTTGCCCTGTCACAAATAGATCCATGAGTAGTCAACCCCAGCAGGAGCAGATTTGTCTGAATATTGTGGGGTGAACAGACTGTTCTGTTTAAATTAGCTGATTCTGATGGGACAGGAATCCACTAGGACACTGAGTCTGACCGGGATGTGGCAGACTTGGATATAGATTTGTTACTGATGACACAACCTGAGAAAACCCCAAACCGTAAGGCAGAGGTCTGGGGATTTGATCCCCCCTTGCCTTCTGATATAATTTACTACAGTGGAGTTGTCAGATAGGTTGAGAATACCCTTTCGAGACAGCATCTCCTGCCATGATTAAAATGCTTTCATAATGGCCTTCATCTCCAGGAGACTGATGTGTAATGAATGTTCCTGTAGGGGCCACACCTGATTTCTTGAACCAAGGGCAGAAGGTGGGCACCCCAGTCTGCCATGCTGGCATATATGCCAATCATAATTCTGGGAGGCTGAATCTGCATGGGAATGCCCACCAGGTGAAGATTTCTCATTTGGTGGCCTGGGACCTCTTGTATCCCCAAACTGTGATCACCTGACCCAGTGTGCAAAGCTTCTGTCCCCACTGGGACAAGATAATCAGCTGCAGTGGTTTCATAAAAAAGCAGCTCAAGATGACAAGATACCCGACCACATTGAGAAGACCCAATAGGCAAAGAAATTCTGGGGCTGAGATGTGATACTTTGAGAGAATAGTAGATGCTATTGAGATGATTTCAAGGCATGTTCTTGAGGGAGATAGAGACTGTTCATATATATTTTGAACACCATACCCACGTGGATAAAATGTTGGGATGCGATGATATGAGGATTTTTCCTTGTTAGCAAGGAATCCAAGATAAAGTATAGGTAAAAGGACATTTTTTTAGTAAATTATGTTTCTCCAAAAACACCTACCTGATCACATTAACATTAGGAAATTACTCTCTGCTACCCCCGAATCCAGCCCTACCCAAAAGATGAAAAAATGTCTCTCCATGTAGATATCACATAGATGAAGGGAAGTAACTCTTACAGATAACTCTCCTTGTTCCCACTAGGTGGCAACCATATCCAGATGTAACCAGTTTAAGCTTGAGCAAAAACCTATTAAAGGATCCTTGCACTTGTGGGGAAGGGTGCGAGGGATTGATTGTAATGTGATTGGGTAAGTATTTTTTGAAGAAATATAATTTACTAATCAGTTTCCATTCTCAGTCAAATACATTACCCGATCACATTAACATTAGGAGAATCAGTAAGGGGATGAGGAAATGCTTCCAACCTCTACCTATAGCACGATGATAGCTCTACTGAAAGGATGAACTTCTCCAAACGTGAGGTTATCACAACCGATGATTATGCATTTATAAATGTGCAAGGACGATCCCTGTGGATTCCACACATGCCTATTGCCTTACATCAAAACATGTCCTGGGCAAATCAAACAAAAGTAACAAGGTCATGCCCGTGGCTGAGCTTGTGCTGTCATGAACAGGGCATGGTAACTGTCTGGGCAGCTACCAGTGACCCAACAAGATTCAGCTCTCTCCTTTGCAAGGCCATTTCATGCAAATAGAAACTGGAGAAAGTAGACTCGGCATGCCAGCTGACTCTACTATGTATTGAATTGAGACATTACATTCAAAGGTCAGGCAAGGAGTCATACCTGATCCTGTGAGAGTTCAGAGTACGTCGATATAATAACCCCATTTAGTCAAGCGGCCAGAGCTTGTGGGTTATGACTTGCTTTCCTGCCTTAAATGGTAGGAAGAGCCTTTGACGGCTGCCGTGGAGATTCTCCATCCGCCTCAGATAGCATCTGAGGGCACGTCCTGGGTACTGCAGTTTCGCCTCTCCTGACAGATCAATCGAGGAGAGAGAGTGGATAGTTATTTGTTGGTTGAAATGAAACCCGGTTGTGTCATTAGTACGAGTGAGAGATCAGAATGGAACTGCATGTAGTTCGGATCCACAGACTGTGCATGCAGCTCACTCACCTGGCAAGCTACTACTAGTGCTATCAGGAAGCAAGTCTTGTATGATAATTGCTTCAGCGAGGTGGAAGGCAGGCTTGAACTTAGACAATTTGAGCCATGTCAAGATCCAAAAGAGGTTTCATTTTGGGAACAAGGTGAGTGAGCGTGGCCTGGATATGTCGAAATTGGACAATAAGTCTGAAAGGTCATGGTTGCAGCCAATATCGTCTCTTCCATGATGTCTGAATGCGTCTGAGATCATGGAATGGTATCCCTTGATTGTGATATGGGCTAGCTTCTTGTCTTCAAAGAGGAAAAGAAAGTTAGCCAGTTGGGGGATGGAGGCTGAGAGTGGTGTGACATTGTTAAAATGACAACAGTTGTTGAAAATGCACCACTTCCCCTTGTATGCCTTCAAAGTCGATGGCCGTCTAGCTGTCATGATCCTCTCCACAATCAAAGTGCCAAACTCCTTTTCATGCAGGGCATTCCTGACAAGTACCAGGCATAAAGGAGGAGTTTCTCTGGTCATGGATGGCAAAATGGCAACCTTGGCTGCTTAAGCAGCATGGGGATTGTTACAATTTTCCCAGGTAAGTCTGACGCCAAATCAAGCAGATCATTGATCTATGATCTGTCCCATTGGAAAGGGGCAATCAGAACTATTTTGCAAGCCCTGCCCCTCAATTTCTGAATAAGTTTTGGTATTAGAACTGCTGGAGGGAAGGCATATGTCCATATTCCCTTCCAGCTGTTGAAAGGGCATCAACGGCCTATGCCTCTGGGTCTGGGAATGGGGAGATGAAGGCTGATAGTTTGTTGCTCCACCTTGTTGTGAATAGGTCTAGCATCGGTTGGCCCCATAGGGCACAGGCTTAAGATGGACAGATGGAGAGACCATTCTGTATGAAGCAGCTGGCCTTTCCCTGATCATGAGTCAACCAGGACATTGAGCCTGCCCATGATGTATCAGACTTGTATTTTTATATGATCTTGGGCACACCGATGAAGGTACTCCCATACCATAATGCAAAGGTCCAGTGATTTTGTCCCCCCTTGTTTTTGAAAAGATAGTTCACTATGACTGAATTGTCCGACATTATCAGAACCATCTTTCTTTGGATGCATTCCACCCAAGCATGGAAGGTGTTGAGAATATCCTACATTTCCAGTGGACTGATGTTAAAATTCGATTAGAATCGTTGCACTTGCAATATTAGTATACACACTTGCTCTAACTCCCCTTGAACACACATATGAAAATCAGGTCGAGTTCAATAGACCTGACAGTGCTAACATGGCAATAATAGAAGTGCTGCCTATTTGTCACAAACATAGCACATTCTACAAGAAAATGGCAAACCTCCTATGTTAGAAACAATGTAAAATTAAAGGCTGATTTCTCCTAAATGGTAGGCCAATTGTGCTTAAATTTGACAGATGTAATAAATAAAGTCAACTCTATCGCTTGAGTACATATTATACCCAAGCCAGGATTTTACCTTTAATACTGAAGTAGTTTTGTTTTTATTTTCCTCCATGGTAAAATGTACTTTGTATGCACTGAGAATGGTTAAAAAATTGTGTCCATTGTCCATGATAAACAGGTATCCTTTATATAATGGGCAATTATATAGGCATTTTTATTAGGGATTATGAAGAGTGTCTTTTAAAAACAGGCATCCTTTACATGGAAGTGTCCTTTCAGGCAAGTTTCATGGTAGATACAAGGAAAGTGACAAAATTGTTTGGACACTTATTACTTGCCCGATTTTTGCACATTTCTTTTTTCAGTAAATCTGCATGTTGAATTTACACAATTTTGCAATGTTTAAATTAACTGTAATTTTGTTTGTTAAATGAATTAAAAGGTAAAGATCAGATTGCACCCCCCCCCCCTTCAGCAAATCTGAATTAATTTGGTCATGGCAGGATAACCAAAATCTTACCATACCACAATTAGGAGCAAAAATAGTTAATTAGTGAAATTTCAAATTTCAATACACTAATTTTCAACTTCCATATGAAGATAACATTCTCTTAATAATCTGAAGAATTCCAAAGAAAAGAATATTTTTTACAATGAAAAGTTACAACTTTTAAATCATTCACATAAACCCTACCTTGCATGCACGGGTTTCTCTCTATAAAACCAATAATCAATTTTGAAATTCTTCCAAAGCTAAGCAATTACAAGTTTCATGATCCTGAATCAAAAGAAATTTCGTTGATGAAATCACAATATCAATGACATCTCTGACATCATGAAATTGTTGATTAAGCACTTAAGGCATGCATTAAATTTGAACAAGGTTTCAGTAGAACAGTCTCACCTACAAACAACACAATGTTGGATGTTACATGATGTAAAATTTGCGCCACAAGGTTTCAATATTGCTGATGCCACCACCCTGGCACAAAGTGTTATCTATCACTCCCAAAATGTTATATATCTATCACTCCCAACCTGTTATATATCCGTCACTCTCAAACTGTTATATAGCTATCACTCCCAAACTGTTATATATCCATCACTCCCAACCTGTTATATATCCATCACTCCCAAACTGTTATATATCCATCACTCCCAAACTGTTATATATCCATCACTCCCAAACTGTTATATAGCTATCACTCCTAACCTGTTATATATCCATCACTCCCAAACTGTTATATAGCTATCACTCCCAAACTGTTATATAGCTATCACTCCCAAACTGTTATATATCCATCACTCCCAAACTGTTATATATCCATCACTCCCAACCTGTTATATATCCATCACTCCCAACCTGTTATATATCCATCACTGCCAAACTGTTAGATATCCATCACTCCCAAACTGTTATATAGCTATCACTCCCAACCTGTTATATATCCATCACTCCCAACCTGTTATATATCCATCACTGCCAAACTGTTATATATCCATCACTCCCAAACTGTTATATAGCTATCACTCCCAAACTGGTATATATCCATCACTCCCAAACTGTTATATAGCTATCACTCCTAAACTGTTATATATCCATCACTCCCAAACTGGTATATATCAATCACTCCTAACCTGTTATATAGCTATCACTCCCAAACTGTTATATAGCTATCACTCCCAACCTGTTATATATCCATCACTCCCAACCTGTTATATATCCATCACTCCCAAACTGTTATATAGCTATCACTCACAACCTGTTATATATCCATCACTCCCAACCTGTTATATATCCATCACTCACAACCTGTTATATATCCATCACCCCCAACCTGGTATATAAATATCACTCCCAACCTGTTATATATCCATCACTCCCAACCTGTTATATATCCATCACTCCCAACCTGTTATATATCCATCACTCCCAACCTGTTATATATCCATCACTCCCAAACTGTTATATATCCATCACTCCCAACCTGTTATATATCCATCACTCCCAACCTGTTATATATCCATCACTCCCAAACTGTTATATATCCATCACTCCCAACCTGTTATATATCCATCACTCCCAAACTGTTATATATCCATCACTCCCAAACTGTTATATAGCTATCACTCCCAACCTGTTATATATCCATCACTCCCAACCTGTTATATATCCACCACTCCCAACCGGTTATATATCCATCACTCCCAAACTGTTATATAGCTATCACTCCCAACCTGTTATATATCTATCACTCCCAACATGCTATCACTCACAACCTATTACAGCAAAAAGGAACAAAAAGAACATCTTTCCACAAGCACGGTACTCAAAATTATGACTGAGAGTTACCTGAGGTAAAAGTTAGAGAAAATCGTTTGTGACCTTTATCCCATGGCTTGAATAGCGTCAGATAAGCAAGGTACTCAAAATTATGACTGAGAGTTACCTTAGGTAAAAGCTAGAGAAAATCGTCTCTGACCTCTATCTGATGGCTTGAATAATGTCAGATAAGCAAGGTACCCAAAATGATGGCTCTGATTTACCTGTCTCCATCTGCCAAACATACACAGTGCCATCTGAGCAGCTGACCACCATAAAGTCATCCAGAGGGCGCCACCTGATGCACTGGACAGGAAATAGGTGGCGTGCTGCCATCAGAATGCACTTTCTCTCCTTCAAGCTCAAAAGAGTCACTGAGTGATCTGCAGCTACTGAACACACAGATGACAGTATCCTTGGCTAAAGAAAAAAAAACAAAAACATGAATACCATAAATTCTTTTTTATTCATGAAGTACCAATCTTCATAGATATGATGGTTTCTCTGCATGATGGATGGACAAATCAAAATGCCAGCTTATACAACTGTACAAAGAATAGTGTTAGAGAACATGACCTAAATGCAAACCTTAACCAAGAGAAATTGAGCTCTTTGCAAAGGTAAGCACAAATCACTGAATCACATAACACAGGTCACAGCAGCTAGTTTTCAATGATGGCTGAATACTCCTCATGATGCAGTTATGTACCAAGTTATGTGACTCCATAGGCAATGGTGCCTGAAAAAATGTGCTAAATGCAAAGGTTAATGAAAATCACTTGATCATGAAATATAAGCCACAGTTACCGGGTACCTAATTTTAACTGAAAGGTGTAGTACTCCATATGACACATCTAAAAACCAACTGATGTGACTCTACAAGTACATGTAATAGTGTTTAAGAAAATGACCTGAACGCAAACCCTAACCTAGAGAAACTGAGTTCAATGCAAAGGTAAGCACAAAAAACTGAACTATGAAATAAAGGTCACAGTGACCAAGTTTTTACTGATAGCTGTAGTAAGTACATGAAGCAATTATATTCTAAGTTATGTGACTCTATAGGTAACAGTGATCTAATACAAGAGTCCCTCAAAGAGACTGACAGTCTACTGGCAGAAAAGAATTTCCAGGAATCCAAGAAAAGACAATTTCTTCTTTGTAACTCCTGAGTGTTGAAACAAAACTCTGATATTCTGGAGCAATAATGAGATTTTCAAGATGGCCACTGTGGCAGCCATATTGGATGTAAGCTTAGCATCAGCTTTATTATCAGGAGGAGTAGCGATTAATAGATTTTCAAGATGACCATCACAAAGACCATATAGGATTAAGATCAGCACCATTTTCATTTAGGACCAACTATATATCAAGAGAAGTATTTTGGTGAAAACCCTATTTCAATATGACCATCCATTCTGGGGAAGTAGCTATAACAAGATTTTCACGATGGCCACCATGGTGGCCATATTAAATGTCAGATCATCATCATTTTCATTTAGGACCAACTAGACACCATAAGAAGTCTCCTGGTCAAAACCCCATTTCAATATGACTTTCCTTGCAGGAGTAGCTATAAGATTTTCAATATGACTGCCATGGTAGCCTTCTTGGATGTCACATCAGCACCATTTTCAGTTTGGACCAACTTTGCATCATAGGAAGCCTTTTAGTGAAAACCCCATGATGATATGACCATCCATTCTGGATGAATAGTGATAACAAGATTTTCAAGATGGCCACTGATATTGGTTATCTGAGCAGCACCATTTTCAATGACGATCAATCAGACCTTGGTGTCATATGTGTGTGTTTAAAGTTTCATGACAATCCTCCAAGTAGTTTAGGCAGAGAAGTGATAAGAAACCTGTGCTAACAGATGGAAGGATAATGGACAACAGAGTATCCGATAAGCAGGTCTGTGAACAGTAGATCTTAAAATGAGCTATTCTTTACATGATGCATCTAACTACCAACTTATATGACTCTACAAGCAACAGTGTCTGAGAAAATGACCTAAATACAAACACTAACCTGACTGTTAATGCCAGATGGATGAATGGACATCATCAATCTATAAGCTGAATTGTTTTGCAAGCAAGCCAAAAACTATGAGACTGAAAATCAACATAAAACAAGAATCAACTGTGCAAAGTAAGTTTCAAAGGCAGGACTGATTAATTCTGTATGTCTTTCAACCAAGCAGCATTATCATGGAAAAGACATATCATCAACACACATTAAATTTACACAGCATACTTTATCAAGACATGTCAATTTGCAGCTTAACTTATTTATCTACCACAAGTACCATGAACTGCATATTATACACCTGTCTCATGTTTAACAGTTCTCTTAGCTGACAACTGAAATTTCTGCTCAGAAACCAATTTTCTTCTTTCAGTCACAATGACCTTCAGCTTTGACCTTTATATCCCAAAATCAATAGGCTTCTTTCTTATCCCAAGTGTAAGTCATCCACAAAGTTTGGTTTAGGTCTGTCATGTAGAAAAAATGTTATTGTACAGAAACCATTTTTCTTCTTTCAGTCACAAAGACCTTGACCTTTGCCCCCAAAATCAATAGCCTCATCCTTACCCCATGTGCAAGTTATCCACAAAGTTTGGTCCAGGTATGTGCTGTAGAACTAATATTCTTGTGTGGAAACCATTTTTATTCTTTCCATCAAAGTGACCTTGACCTTTGACCTTTTAACCCAAAAATCGATAGGGTTCTTCCTGACCCATTTGCAAGCCATCCACAAAGTTTGGTAACCACAGATGATGGAAATTTCAAGTTAATGTGCAAAAAAAATGTCTTCTAGTCACAGTGACCTTGATCTTTGACCTATTGAACCCCAAATCAACAGGGTTCTTCCTCACAACAAATGCAAGCCATCTACAAAGTTCGGTAACTGTAGATTGTTGCAAAGCCAAGTTATTGTGCAGAAACAAATTTTCTTCTCAGTCACAGTGACCTTGATCTTTGACCTTCAAAATCAATAGGGTTTTCCTTACCCAAAGTGCTAGCCATCCACAAAGTTTGGTAACTAGAGATGGTGGAGAACTCGAGTTATTGTGCAGAAACCATTTTTTTTCTTTCAGTCACAGTAACTTTAACCTTGAAGCTTTTGACCCAGAAATCACTAGGGTTCTTCCATACCCCACATGCAAGCCATCAGCCATCCACAATGTTTGGCACCTATAGATGGTGAACAGCTTGTGTTACTGTGCAGAAAGCAAATTGGTAACAGACAGATGGACAGACATACATCATAACATAATATGATCAGCCTTACTGTGGGTGTAAAAAGTAAAATATAAAAGTTGCTTTTTATAAAAAAAAAAAAAGAACTTATGTTGCAACAAACTATCTATAAATTGTGCTCTCTTCAAATGTTTTGCAAAGATATGCAGTGATATATTACTAAATGCTAAAAATGAAATGTGGGTTAGACTATACCTCACTTTTCCACCAACATGGGCAAGACTTTGTCTCACTTTTCCACCAACGTGGGCTAGACTATGTTTTACTTTCCACCAATGTGGGCTAAACAAAAATGAGCCAAGGCATTTGTATCTTTATCATATTTGGTTACTTTTTTCTTAATACATTACTCTGGAATGAATAGAGAACATACTATGAACTAGAAAATTATACATGCTGAAAAGGTGCATAACACTATGCCTATTAAGGTACACATACCAATCATATCCCTCTTACTCCTTGACATCCCATGGCCTATCTAAACTGCCTGTAGATGAATTGTATCATATGATCTTAAATATTTACATTTATATTCCAAGAAAATTCTAAACTATAAAATCTAAGTTTTAAAAAGTTTGGGAGCAGTTACAATGCATTATGCATGCAAACTTACCCTATCATTTCCGAACAGATGCAGAACAAATGACTAGACCACCCCAGCAGAGGGGAGGGAATGCTTCCACTTTCCTTCAGACATCTTTTTCTTCCAGATGAAGAATGAGTATTACAGAGTATCTATTCTACAAAAAACACAGGTATTGTCGTAACCTAGCATTACCATAGTCCAAGTCTCAGATGTCACTCAACTGACGGGAGCCAATTGCCTATTTAAAAATCTTCATTATGCGCCCCAAACATGGAGTAGCATTGGCCTGCCTATATTTCATAACTAAGGATCTATGGAAATGTGTGACTTTCAGAGGCCATTGTCTTAAAAGCTTATCTTTATGTCAGGTACTTTATTACCCATGACCTAACTCATACAGTCTCTATTAGGCAATCTTCTGACCATACTAATGCTGTCTCCAACATCAAAAACTGGTGCAGTGGTATGAGAAAAATATCACCATACACAGACTAAATGATTGAGGTTATGTGTGCAATGAGTTGGCATAAAGACCAATACCATATATATTCACTTATAAGTGGAGTTCAACTGCAAACTGTACAAACCCAGACCTGCTGTCACATAATGTGCCAGCAGATTTAGGTCTAGCAGTTTGTTAGGAGTAATCAGTAGAAAAATCAACATAGACCCTGATCTGCTGGCATATTATTATTACAGTAGACTGGGATCTATGTTGTTTGCACTAGACTCAACTTGTAAGCAAGTAAATATGGTAATCAATCTATTGAACTCTGCAAGTCATGCATTTCCATAGATCCTCAGTTACCAAATATTGGCTGGCAAATGCTACCATGTGTTTAGGGTGGACAATTTTTACTTTTGCCACTGCTTTAACATCACCTACATTCTATTAACTATCTCCTAAAAACATACATTTTTGTAAATAAACATTTTCTGACTTACATTACATTTATCTGGTGGCACAAGTAGCTGAGTTATCTCCCCTCCATGGACTGTAAAAGTGTGTAGCTTGACCCCTAACACAATATCCCAGAGTATCACAGAAAAATCAGCACTCCCTGAGAGGAGATGGTTTGCTTCATATCGAATACTTTCATTAAATGGGTACAGTAGACTTGTGATTCTGCCATCATGACCTTGAAGAACTTTCAAAGGAATTTCTGAAATTATTAATATACATCATTAAGAATTTGGGACAAAATTAACATGGGTATCCAGCACCATGCAGATTATACATAGTTTACATGTAGATTTAAACATTTTTTCATCTAAAAATATCTACCAAAGTAAAGATGCATCAGGTTTTTATCAAGTACTCATTCAATAAATTCCACCAAACCAACCCCGAGCTTGTGTTATTTGTTCCAAACAACCAAAAAGCATCATAAGCACAATTACAGAGACCACTTAACCTACCAATAAAATGTGGTACTTGGTGTATTTTTAGTACAATGCCACTGCTATTGTTGTTGATGATGATGATGATAAATAAAATAAAAATACTAATGATATAAGTTCCACAGAATCAAAGAACAACCATATAAATAATGTTTTCATCCATAGACACATAATAAGTATGACTTACTGTCATGTGACAGAGATTTATCCTCTAGAAGCTGAAGGACAATGCTTTGCATGGCAGACACAATAATGATTGTTCCATTTTCTCTGCCACAAGCCAGCTTGCCTTGTGATGGAATGAATATCGTAGCAGTTATGTTAAGTGCTGCATCCTCTCCTCTTAACTGGAAGTAGATGCAAAAAACAAATGCAAGTTAACACATAGCATTCTATCTGTACTAGGCCTTGGCTCACAATTCTCCTGGAAGCAAGGACAACATTACTTTGATTACCATATGTACCCATATATAAGTCGGATCCAAATGTAAACTGCATAGAACCCGATCTGCCATAATGCACCAGCAGAACTGTGTCTGTGCAGTTTGCTAGGACTAATCAATAGCACAAACGTCACAGACCCTGATCTGCTGGCACATTATGTGATGGCAGATCAGGGTCTATGTTGTCTGTAGTTGGACACAAATAAAAGGTATATATGGTACTGATGGGAACAAATTAACAACAACAAAACCTGTAATCTTGAACCACAGAAACAATAATAGTGTATGTCAAACTTTATTACAGTGAAACTCTTCAAAACCAAAAACCCTTGGGACTAAAAAAAAACATTTGGTTTTGAGAGGTTTTCAGTTTACTGAGGGTTTCACAGGTGTGTGAAAAAATGTCTTTTTTAAGCACTTATGTGACGAGAGAGAGAATGTAATTATGAGAAAACATTAGCGTGTGTGTGTAAGAGTGCACACAATTGAGAAAGTTGTTAGGTTTTTTAATATTTAATGACAAATTAGCTGAGCAACATATGTTCCTTCTGAAAATCACATCCTTTCACATGAATAAATATAGTTGCTCCACACAGAAATACAGTCCTCATCACAAGAAACATCTGAGTAATGAGGTACTTTCATAACTTTACTATAAGTCCATTAAGATTATGATTGATAATCCATAATGTTTAAACACTCTGTATAATTCATAATGTTCAGAGTTCAAGAGCCTGGAATGAGGAAGGCATGGAGCATTGTCTGTTTGTTCTTACATCTTTCTTTAACTAATGTGGCTTATGTTAATGGCTCCATTTCTTGTGCCATAGCCAAACAATGCTCATCCTTAGCAATTGCCAAGTTTTTTAATCTCTGTATAAGATATAAAACTTCTGAATGTCATATCACTGCTAGGTGGAACAGAACATATATTCTCGTCATCATATTCATCGTTTTCATCAGGTTAGCCGATTGTCAACCCTAATCTGTGTCGGTACACTTGTCAAGTATTGTTTTAACATCCTGTGCCCTTGGAACATTTTCTGGGTCTTTGTCTCACCGACAAGCCTACTGCAGTACTTGATAACCATAATCTATTCCAGCATGTGTCAGGAATTTGCAGCTAAAATACATGTTCAAGTTTGAAGTGAGTTTCAGTTTTATAGCGGGGTTTAAGTGTAAAATGTAAATTTGGGACTGAAATTTGTTTTGGTATTCGGAGTTGAGGGGTTTCGGTTTACTGGAAAGAAAAAAAAATTATATTAAAGAAAGACAAATTTGGGACTCCAAGAAAATGTTGGTCGTGAGATGATTCCTGTTTACTGAAGGTTCAGTTTTGTGGGGTTTCACTGTATTTGGAACAACACTTAGCAACAAAGCAATTAATAAGGCCAGTTTATGTTGGAGTAATGGCATGAAAAATGGACTCTGCAAGTGTATATAATATAGATACATGATAGTTCCAACGTTCATATTTCTCTTGTGGAATAAAGTCAGTTACAAGATGATGATAGATGTCTACAAGTGGAATGTGGACCTGGCTAGAAAGTGGTTAAGGTAATTGCTTTGTACCTCTGCAGTTTAGATTTGATCCCTGGTTCTTGCAAGTGGGCCTAATATGGTTCACCTGGCTGAAATACTTGAAATCCAAATGCAACAGAAGTTGTCCAAGTAATCTGTGTTAGCAATGGTGGCCATATGTAATAACATCTCAGCATACTGAGAATTCACTATAATTTGTGGGTACCAATCCTGGATTTTGTGGTTGTTACAAAACTAAGAAACACCCTTGAAACAATATCAAGACAGTAACAATAAGATCCCTTCCCCAATCCACAAACTGAAGTGCCCATGATAGTCATTTTTTGCAAATCTTCATAAACTGATATCCACAAAATATAAACAAATTAACTAATTTGTACAAAATAGAAAGGCCTTGGGAAAATATGTAGAGTTTGTTTTTGAGAAGTCATTTAAAGGTTTTTCTATTTTGAGTCACAACTGCCAGATCTGATAATTTATCAGCATCATTTGTATAAACTGATAGGTCATGTTGCCAAAATGTTTTCTATACAATTTGGTCAAAGTCTGTTAAGAGCTGTTCCAGAAATAATGGAGGGTGGGGTGGATGTAGATGGACACTTTTTTGAAAGACTCCACCACCTATCAAATTTTATTAGCAATGGTCCACACTGAACATTTTGATTAGTCTGGATTACCCATCACCACAATGAAGAATTTTATGAGGCCCAAGTGGACATGATATCGCTCACTTGGCATACATTGGTCTGAAAGGCAGGTGCTTTGACTTGAAAGACACCCATGTCAAGATAATTTCCAGCTGTTTGGTAAAATTTATTGTATCTGACATATCTGGTCTGATATGGAAAGGCAGTTTGAGAGAAAAAGTTGTTCTATGATATTTGTTTGTATATACATTAGTAACAACAAGCCCTACTTGATGGGAGATGAGTAGCATTTGTAGGCTTTCCATTTAGTTGCTATGGAAGCAACATATATTACTTGGGGAGTCATCCCAGACAAAACTTTCAAAGAGCATGTTCTCTGAAACATTCAAACCAAGTCTGTTCAAAATTGGCAAAGCTATTCTGAGGAAGAAGTTAAAATAGGTTTTCAATATGTTTGCTATGGAAGCCACACTTTTGTTTGGGGAGCTGCATCCGTCATGCACATTTTGACATAGCATGTCCTGAAAAACTCCTACCAAGTTTGATTGAAAAATAGCTCAACTGTTCTAGAGAAAATGTTGGAAAAAAATTTCCTCATGGCTGCTATAGAATACACACTGTTGCCAAGAGAGCCACCTTGACCATAATTCTGATAAAGCATGTCTGAATAAACATTTATACCAAATTTTATCAAAACTGACTCAGCCATTCAGGGGAATAAACTGAAACGCAAATGTTTTAGTAAATTATGATACTTAACTGATCACATTACATTAGGATAACTTTCTCTGCTACCTCCAAATCCAGCCCTCCTGGAAAGATGAAAAACATCTTTCTGTCTATATATATTATAAGACAAAGGGAAGCAACTCCTACAGGTTAACTCACCTTTCTACCTGCTAGGCGGTTACCATTATACCCAGATATAGCAGTGTTTACCACAGCGAAACTTTAAAGGATGCTCACATTTTGCGGGGAAGGGAGGGAGGGATTATTTGTAATGTGATCAGGTAAGTATTATCGGAGAAACATAATATACTAAAAAAAATTGTTTTCTCCATCAAATACATTACCTAATCACATTACATCAGGAGAACAGGTAAGAGGAGGGGAAAATGCTGAGCATCCTATCTCTACCTGTGTCACCCAGTAGGAGCATGATTGCTCTACTAAAAGGATGAAGTTCTCCTAATGGTAATTTAGCACAACAAGAGACAATTTGTTTATACATGAGTATGGGATATCCCTGTGGGATTCCATACTTGATTATTGTCTAACAATCAAAAGTTTCCCAGGTGAATCCAGAGAAAGTGGCAAATTTATGTCTGGTCTAAAGTTGTCCTTTCATGAATGGGGAGTGGGCAGCTACCATTAACCCAACAAGATTCAATTCTCTCCTTAGCGAGGCCATGTCACAAAAATGAAGCTAGAGAAGGCAGACTGGGCATGCCAGTCAGGTGACTCTGCTATGTCCCAATTTGAGACATTATGTTCAAGGCCATGCTCATGGAAATCGCATGCATTTTGTGAGCTGAAATCTTAATTAGTGTACCTGATCCTGTGAGAGTTCAGAGCACACTTATTTAAATAGTTTCTTTAGCCAAGCAGTCAGCACTTGTGGGGTTATGTCTTGCATTCCTGCCTCCAGCAGTAGGAATAGTCTTTTACAGTTGATGCAGATATTGTCTGTCCATCTCAGGCAACATCTGAGGGCATGTACAGGGTCCTGCAGCTTTGCTTCTCTCGACAGATTGATCAAGGAGAGGGAGCAAATAGTTGTTGTTGGCTGACTAGTGACGGCAACCTGTTCTTATGAAGGAAACCAGGTTGTGTCATTAGAACAACTGAACAATCAGAACGGAACTGCGTGTAGTTCGGATCTATGGATATCATATGTAGCTCACTCACTCTGCATGTTGAAGTTAGCATTATCATCAAATTGCAAGTTATGTATGATAGCTGCTTCAATGAAGGGGGAAGACAGTGTCTCAAACTTAGATGAGTTTGGTCATGTCAAAACCCAGGAGAGATTCCATTTGGGAATAATGTGAGCAAGCATGGTCTGGATATGTCAAAACTGAACCACAAGTTGGAGTATAACCTTGTTGCGGCCAAAATCATCTCTTCTATGAAGTCTGAATGTGTCTGATATCATGGAACAGTATCCCTTGATTGTGATAGGGGCTAACTTCTTGTCTTCAAAGAGAAAGAGAAAGAAGTCTGCCGTTGGGGAATGGGTGCTGAGAGTGGTGTGATGTTACTGATGTGACAACCGTCATTGACAACACATGATTTCCCCTTGTATGTCCTCAAAGTGGAGGATCTTCAGCTGTTGCGATCATCTGCATGACTCTTTTCGATCAGGACATCCCTGAAAGGAGCCAGGAGTGAAGGAGGAGTTTCTCTGGTCGTGGATGGAATAGTGTTGATCTTGACTGCTTCAGCGGAGTGGAGGTTACTATGACTTGTCTGGGTATGTCTGTTGCTAAATTGAGCAGATTGTTGATCCAGGATGTTTTATCTTAGTGGGGTAATTACAGCTATTGAAGTCTGTGTCCCTCATTCCTAATTATCTTCATAATCAAAACGGATGGAGGGAACGTGTATGCCCACATTAACTCCCAGCTGATTAAAACAGCATGTATGGCCGATGCTTCTGGGGTCAGGGAAAAATGAAAAAGAACTATTGAGCATCAGATGGCCCTGAATGGCACAGACCCAATGGAAGGTTCCTGGAGGGACAACTCTGTCTGAAGCAGCTGTCTTCCCTTTATAACGAGTCAGCCAGGACACTGAGACAACCAGGAATGTGTCAGACTTGAATATTACCATGCAGAGGTACGTCTCCACAACCAAATTGTCCGACATTATCAGGACCTTGTTTCCATGGATATATTTCACCCATTTGTGGAAGACATTGAGAATGGCTTTCATTTCCAAGAGGTTGATATAAAGAACCTTCTCTTGAAGCATCCACATCCCACTGACCATCGCAAGTCCAGTAGTAAGTGTGCTCCCCAACCCAATAAACTGGCATTGTAACAGGTCCACTCCCGCATTGAGTAGGCTGAGGACTTGTAAGAAACTTCCTCGCCTAAACAACATCTTGTCTGATGCTTTCTCCGATGTATGAACTATACTTTCGATGCATTCGGAAGAAAGATGCCAAGTTAATATGTGCTAAACATTCTATATCTAGATGGACAAAATGTTGAGAAGGTATAAGTTCTGCCTTCTCTACATTGATTATCCACCCTGAACTGCGAATGAGGGAAGTAAGATTGTTCATGTCGTGAACCAAAAACCATACTTACTGAATGTTTTTGTAGTATGTTGTCTAGGAACGCTGCCTTCGCTATGGAGGACATTCTGAACTGGAATATGACATGGTCTAATGTCTTGTTGAAGGTCCAACTTCAACTTCTTGGTTGATGCCTTCTCCGACACATGAACAACTCTTTCAATGTGTTTAGGAGGAAGATGCAATTCATATGTGTTAAGGGTTCCATACCTAGGTGGACAAAATGTTGAGAAGGAACAAAGTCCAACTTCTCTATACTGATTATCCACCACACAATGAAGGAAGTAAGGTTGTTCATGTCGTGAACCAAAAACCAAACCTACTGATTGTTTTTGTGGTGTGTCATGCAGGAATGTCGCCATCTCTGCAGTGTATGTCCTGAACTCTTAGTGAAGGCCCAAGGGCTTAGACTGGGGCTGTATGAATCGGAATATGGAAGTACATGTCGGATATGTCAAGACTTAGTGCAAACTCATTGTGTCTCTATTGCAGGTCTCAACTGACGTTGGACTTTGTAACAAGAAATGTTCTGGAGTAGAAGCCCTGTGTGTGTGGTTTTTGTACTATGTACACGACCCTTTACAAGCAGAAAACTAGATTTTCTTGTGTAAAAACATCCCTCTTCATGGAAAAGGGGGTTTGCTTCATGAAGGTACGATGACGAAAGTAGAGGGGTTTGGATAACAAAATCCAGAGACCCGCTGACACAGTTTGGATCACCCACTGATTTCTGAAAATAGTTGGTCCAAATCTGATAAAAAGGGAATAGTATGATGCCTCAAGTGGGTTGCCAGAGGGCATGGGTGACAGTGTATCACTGAAGATTGACAGAAGGCCTGTGGAAGGAGAAACTGTGTTCCTCTCTCGTCTCCCTGTCTGCCAGCAAAAATAGGGGCATATGACCGCCTGTAATTTGCTTGGTCAGGAGAAGAAAAAAAAGACAAACCTGCCATTGTTGAGAACTGCCACTGCAAATTCTCTGGCGACAATCGTCCCTTCTCTTGTATGTTCCATACCAGGGTCGTGCAGAGATAGGAGATTGTGCTGAAAATTAAAGGGCAACTCTTGTGCCTCTTGCTTTCTCACCTCCTCGATTTGACGCCCCAACAGAAGAGTAGAACTGAAAGAGAGGGAGCGCATAGAAAAACAGCGATGATTGTTAGTGGCCTTTTCATCTAGATGCAAAAATAATCAGATGCACAAAGTCAAGTAGGGAGTAAGTCGACACAACGTTCCTGACTAACGCTGACGTGGTGTTAAAGACTTGCCTGTGCACTTTATCAACATCCAGACAAGATACATGTGGATAAAATATCTCTGCACATGACTTTTTACCAGTGGGGTGAGAAAGTTGCAGGCAACTGACTCACCATAAAGAAGCTCTTGCGTTACCTGGATCATGAATACTCAAAGAGATGTCCAGTAATTTTTTTAATATTTACCAATTGTGGCAAGATTCTGATGGAGCACATCTTATAAAATCATTTATAAAAAAATAAACTAACATGGCAGCCATGTCTAAATGAATCTGATTAAGCATGCCCTATAAAACACTCCTACCAAGTTTTATCAAAATTGGCTCAACAGTTCTAGAGAAGAAGTCAAAAATTGGTTTTCTACCCAAGTTGCTAAGGACACTACACCCTTGCTAAGGTCGCAACTGAAGATAAAATTTGGGGACAGCATATCCAAACAAAACATTCCTTCTATATAGCTAACTTGTGACTTCATATGCAAATGCATTCAGAGATGCTGCTATACATTTTCTAATGATGGGGATACAACTTTTTGGCAGCCACTGGTTCCTCTTCCATGTGCCAAAATGCTGGCCAAATTCTCATTACCACTTTTGCTTTCTGCAATTATTTGTTTGGTGTCAGACCACCCTGAACACAATTTTGGTAGAGTCCTGAGAAACATTCCTACCAAGTCTGACCCAAATTGGCAAAATGTTTATTTTAGAAGTATAAAAATAGTAATGTTGATGGACAATGCATGACAGATGCAGGGCCATACTATAAGCTCAAGTGACCTTATGGCCAGGTGAGCTGAAAGTAATTTTTAATCAGTTAAAAGGTTTTTGTGAAGAAAAACAGATGGCACAAGTCACCTGATACATGACAGATGTAGGGTCATACCATAAGCTCACTGTGCCTGGATAGTGCACTGCTAGTGCCCTGATTTGTGATCTTCTTTGCTTCCAGGTTCGATCCCCAGTTCTGGTTCATGCAAGGAAAACTGGTTACCAAAGCAAGACTGTGGTTACCCCTGGGTTTTCCAGTTTTCTCCACTTCAGTGATCACGTCATGCCAACATGTAAACCATCCAGAGTATAAGTTGTCAGACCTTGTATGACTGACATAAAATGAATAATTCTAACATGAACCCATTTGTTTCCATTTACAATGCATGGAGGAAAAATGTATTTATTTTGCACAATTTATCGCTTGGAGTGTCATGCCACCAACAGTAATGCATGGAATGATGTAATATGGCAACATCATCATCAGAGCGCCAAGACATTTGTTAAGTGAGACACTCACATGCTGCAGTACTGGATCAACAGAATGCAATCGGTGTAAACAAGCTGAACTTTGTTTATTTTTTATGTGATAACTGAAATAACGACTTAAAATGAGGTATCATTTTCAACAAAAAATGTACATGTTTTCAATGCTGCAACTTTTCAAAATAATCTCCAATTATTTAAAACTGCAACAAGAATTTACCTATTGGAATTGATAACTCTTTTCAAGTCATTTGTTTGTAAATTTTACACTTGTATAAGTTTACACATACAAAGCCATCAATAATTCCTGCTGGAGACTGGCAGAGGTTGTCCCATACATCCTGTAGTGTTGTGCTACATCTTGGTGGCAGTGCTGAAATTATACCTAACATCATTAGAAACTATGTAACATATATACATACGTACGTACGTACGTACGTACATACATACGTATGTATGTATGTATGTATGTATGTATGTATGTATGTATGTGTAGGGCTTATTGGCACATCAGCACAATCCTGCTATAAAGTTTCCAGTAAAAGTATACAGTATGTATATTTGTTTATATGTATGCATGTATATATGCATGCATGCATGTATGTATGCATGGAGGTTTATGACACATCAGTACAATCCTGGCTATATTGTGCATCTAGTTAATGTTATGCAGTAGAAATGATAAAGGTAAAAACAAATTGCTAAAATATTTAGGAAGATAAAACATTCCAAATGAAAGTAAACTTCTTTACTATAAAAGATAAAAGATTATGATGAAAAAATTCTTATATAAGACATGGAAAAGAAAGATAAGGTTTGAAAAAAGGTCACATCTTTATTAAGGCGAAAACTTCTTATACAAGACAGTCAAGGCCTGCATGCCTAGCCCACAATCAAACATTGCTGACCAAGAACACTGTGAATGACACATTATACACCTGCCATTTTTAATTACAGTCCTCTATGTAGGCACAAGTCAGGCATGGCTGACTCTGGGATTACTGACCAATGGGTCTCAATAGACCTTTGGCCAAGGTATGTAATCTTGAACTATAGTTACTAAGCAGAAACCATTATTTTCTTATTAGACTTATCATGACCTCGATCTCTGATCTTCAGAACCCAGAATCTACAGGTTTCTTTATTACTCTAAGTGCAAGCCATCCACAAAGTTTGGTCAATGAACTTACTCTAGAACAAAAGTTATTCCGCAAAACCGTTTCTTCTTTGGGCCACAATGACACTGACCTTTGAGCTTCCAAACATGAAGTGCAAGCCAACCATGAAGTCTGGTCAAGGTCTAGAACTAAAAAACAATAATGCAAAAAAACATTTTTCTTCTTTCAGTCAGTGACACTGACCTTCGTCTTTTGACCCCAAAATCAATAGGTTTTTTTTTCTTACCAACATGTATGTTAGCCACTAACTTTGGTGAATGTACATGGTCAATAATTAAACATTTTTGTGCAGATACCATTTTTCTTTTTTTCAGTCACATTGATGTTGACGTTTGACCTCAAAATCAATAGGCTTCTTCCTTACCCCAAGTGCAGGTCATCCACAAAGTTTGGTTCATGTCTGTAATACAGAACTAATGTTATTGTGCAGAAACCATTTATCTTCTTTCAGTCAGTGACTTTGACCTTTGACCCCAAAATCAATAGGGTTCTTTGTTAACCCAGGTGCAAGCCATCCACAAATTTTGGTAACTATAGATGGTGGACAACTGAAGTTATTGTGCAGAAGACCTTTTTCTTCTTTCAGTCACAATGTCCTTGACCTTTGACCTTTTGATGCCAAAATCAATAAAGTTCTTCCTTGACCCAAGTGCAAGGCATCCACAAAGTTTGGTAACTCTAGATGGCAGACAACTTGAGTTACTGTGTGGAAACAAAATTGGTAACAGACACACAGATGGACTGACATCATAACACATGGTGGGCACATAAAAAACTAACCTGGCAGTCTATCAAAGCTCTCCTGCCTCACAAGTGTCATCTGTCTCTCTGAAACTTCTGGCAAAGTCCAAATAATGACCTGTCCCTCTGAGTCTCCACGCACTAGTAGTTTGGCTGAGTTCTCTACCTTGGTTGTCTGTAAAATCATGGCAGGGGAACAGGCCAAAGACTGAAATATTGTGAAGATATGTCCTCATTCGGATTTGAAGAGAATACAATTATGGGCATATTGTGAGTAATTATGATACCTTTAATAGTTAGTACCAGCACAATTAATATAATTATGCGACTTTTACACAACTACAGAATGAGTCAAAGATACATGTGTCAGGCCTGGTATGCATTAAATGTATGAAAGAAAAATATAACAAATATATCCACAATATGATCTTGAACACGTGAAAACCCTACATATTCCTACTGATTTTCTTTCCTCTTTTCAAGACATGTGCTTGAAATTTAGCAGCTATTAAACACTTTTTTAGCATCAGACTTTTATTTAGGCCACAACTCATCATAAAAAAATTTAAGTTGCCTGAAAAATATTTATGTGCAAGAAGTGACAATAAAGGACTTCATGTGGCTTATGGGTTCCTTCTCTTTGCTACCATGTGAGAAAATAACTTATGATAGGTGGTAAACAAGAGTCCCTCAAATGGACTGATGCTTACTGGCCAAAGAAATTTTGCAGGAATCCACAATAAGTCCATTCCTACCATCCTTTTATTCTTTTTATCTGCCGAGTACTGAAACCATCTCTGATATACTTCTTACATGTGTGAGTTAACGTGCTCATAAGATACCTGTAAATACAGTATAAGATTCATTGTCATGGATTTTGACCATGAACCTGATGTCATGAACAGAACACTGAACTTGTCTCACACAATGTCAAGATATACCCACACACTAAGTTTTGTTAAAACTCCAATAATATTGTTTGGCGGAAAAAAACAAAGTTATTAAAGTGGTATCTTTCAAGGTATTCTCCAGATATAGACACAGACTGGGTTTGATATAAATCCATTCATACTTGTTGATGTTATTTTGCTCACAAGCCAGTACAGCTACAAACCTGAGTAAAGCCCTTTGACATTAAAATCAATGTCAGAGAGCAGACTATCAGCTTGTTCACTGGAATGCAACTAAATCCAAAGACTGCTAAAAATTCCTTTGTATATGTACAAGTCACTGTGTTCAAAAGCTCAATGAAGTACAAAAATGAAAGCAATGACCTCTGACTTTATCACAAGGTCAATTATGTCTGCTTTTCTAAACACCTTCACAAAATTGCAGATATGCTGGTGGTCAGATATGCACCATTTTCATTCAGAACCTATTCAATATTGCAAGAAGTGTTTTAGTGAAAACCCATGTCAATGCCACCATTCATTCAAGAACTTTTAAGATGATACGATTTTCAAGATAGTGACAATGGTGCTATGTTGAAGGTCAGATAAGCACCATTTTCATTCAAACCAGCTACATATTGCTGTAGTGTTTTACTGAAAAAACCATATTGACATGAGCATCTATTCAGGGGAAGTAGCCATATAAAGATTTTCAGAATGGCCATAAAAAAAAAGCCATTTTGAAGGGTAGATCAGCATCATTTTAATACAGGAACAACTATATACTGCATAAAGAAGTGGGGGTTTATTTTAGGGTATGGCAGGAAAAGTAATTGTCATGAGATTAGTCAAATTTTGGAAGGTCATATTTTCATTTATGATCAATTACGTACAGTCAGAAGTATATTAGTGAAAACCCGACATCAATATGACCATCACTTAAAGATGAGTACTGAAAACAAGATTTTCAGATGATCACAATGGCCGTCATGTTGGAGATCTGATCAGCACTATTCTTATTTAGGACTAA
The DNA here is from genome assembly GCA_029931535.1 of Margaritifera margaritifera. NCBI lineage: Eukaryota > Metazoa > Mollusca > Bivalvia > Unionida > Margaritiferidae > Margaritifera > Margaritifera margaritifera. Next base: position 286,159 of record JAQPZY010000970.1, on the reverse strand, counting down.
TTAGATATTGCAAGAAATCTTTTTTTGCGAAAAACCCATGGTCTATATTACCATCTGTTAAGAAGAAGGAGCTATAACAAGATTTTCAAGATGGCTATCATGGCAGCCTTATTTGAGGTCTAACCAGCACCATTTTTTTTGAGGACCAACTACCATACATAACAAGTCTTTTAGTGAAAACTCCATTTCACTACAACTATTAATTAGGGGTGAGTATTGCCAGCTGAAATCATATTGTGATATGTTGCAATATAAATGATTGTATTGCAATATGTATTGATATTTAATGCTACCAAGCTGGCCATTTTGAAAACTAATGTGATACCAACTATCCGTGTGATTTCCTGTTCCTGTAAGGTTTTATTTTAATATTTTAATAAATAACATTTTCCATCAGCTGTTTTTATCCTTATTTTATTGTTGTGTGCTTACAGACATACCATCTATACTCGCTTATAAGCTTATACCAACTGCAAACTGCATAGACCAAGATCTGCTAACACACAATGCACCGGCAGATCTGGGTCTATGAGTTTGTAAGAACAAATCAGTAGAACAAACAACATAGACCCTGATCTGGCAGCACATTATGCGATGGCAGATCAGGGTCTATGTTGTTTGCATTTAGACCCGGCTTATACGCGAGTATATACGGTATGTCAAATAGACAACAGGGATCAGCATAAGCTCTTCTGGTTTATCACCAGTAGAGCAAAAAACCACAATAAAGCATTCTTTTAAACTCTAGACCTCAAATTTCTGTTTCCTTTTGGTCACAATTCCATAAAACTAATGTTCAATTTTAACTAGTTTTGAAAGAAACTGAAATATAGCAGATTTGAGTCATTTTTTTTAGTCTCTGTCTACAGACTCCAATGTTAAAATGTACTCCACATGGCTGAAGGATTTTAAAAAGAGTTCAGTTCCAACAGGCGAATGGAGCACTCAATATGTTGTATTAAAGTCAGTACTTACAGATTCAGAGTAGAAGTCCAAGATGTAGTATGCATGTGGTGCTGATGGTTGATAACTCTGCCGATGGTATTCTGCATTATCAGCAGAGGCACTTCAAGAGAGAAAGAGAATTTATGTGAAACTAATCCCTTAGCACATTTCCTGGAGATGTAGAGCCCTGAAATAAAATCAAACTTTTTTCCATGATATAAATATAAAGATCATATGTAATATTATACATTTTAGACTAAATTTCAGGGTCTATTCTAAGACATGTGATTGCATAATTCACACTAATTTCTCAATGATTGTGTCCCATAAAAATCAACTGAATTATGCATAATCATATCTACAATCCCGACATTTATTTACCTCTTTAAAAAATTCCCCACATAAAGAAAAGTGCCCCTTTTATTCAAATGGAGGGGGAATTTTCCCCTAAATTCTCAGTTCTAGAAATAGAACCTGAAATTCCATTTTAATCAGAAAACCACAGAAAATGATATTGTTATAAATCTGAATCTTCCTAATGTAAAGAATATGCAACAATGACCTAAAAGATTTCCTAAATTCAAAATATGGAAAAGAACTTTTTTTCTTAAATCATCACTGCAATCATGCTCCAATTCAAAATAACATCTTTGACTGTGAATAATTATCAGTCTTGCATATTCTGACATTCAATGAACAGCTTTTGTAAAATCTCTTCAATGTGTAGATAGCAAAATACAGTGATCCCTCATTATCACAAACCTCTTTTTTTTATACATCTGTCATTAAAAAAATATAATATATGCTAATATATGACATGAAAATAACTGAACAGCATACAGACAAAACTACATAGGTGTTTTGCTCCAAGTCAACACAAGGATCATCTTAGATATGGCATACGGATACGCCAAGACTGTCTGGCTGAGATGAATTCATAGGAGTTATTTTCAAGCTGACTGTGAACAAAACACAAGCAGTTTTGTGTTTTTTGGCATGCCCCCTCCTTTATGTATCACTACACTAATCGAGTCAGTAAGCTGTTACTGCATCCTATTGTATTCGCTAAGAAAATTTTTAATGTTATTTTCCTGACTTTTTCCTGGAGATCTGCTGAGCAGTGAAAAATGTTACTTGTATCCAACTGAAAGCAGCATTTAAGTCTAAACAGAAAATAAAGTGTTTGTTAAATTCTGCCTCTTGGCTTTTGCGTAGAATGACCAAGCAAACAGATGTGATTTGGCCAGTTCTAGAGGTCACATGCACTTTAATAAAAATTCCAGTCATTTAATTTAAATGCAACTATTTCCAGAAATGCAACACGAGTTATGTCCAGATTAGTGCTCAACATAAGTATGATAGTCTTGGTGCAGTTGAACTAATAATTAATGTTCTGAATTTCATTTTTTTTTAAATGTATAAATATGAAGGAAATATAGTGTACAAGGAACTTAATTAGTGTAGTGATGCCTTGTACACTTCACCAACATTTTAAGTAATACAAAATGGGGATAAAATAACTCCCTATAATGAACTCATACAGATCCAAAAAATATTACTGTAAAAACTCACATATATCACATTGTCAACTGTAACAGAGACCCAGATCAATTGGTGCATTAGGCAATGGCAGATCAGGATTTATGCAGCTTGTTCTAAAAATACGTAGTAACAAACTTAATAGACCCAGATCTGGTAGTACATTATGCAATATAATGGCAGATGAGGGTCTGTGTTGTTCACAATTGGATGCAACTTACCATATATACTCGCATAGCTGGGTCCAAATGCAAACAACATAGACCCTGATCTGCCATCACATAATGTGCCAGCAGATCAGGGTCTATGTTGTTTGTTCTGCTGGTTATTCCTTACAAACTGCTTAGACCCAGATCTGCTGGCACATTATGCGCCAGCAGATATGGGTCTATGCAGTTTGCAGTTGGTATCAGCTTATACGCGAGTATATACAGTATACATGAGTATACAAGGTATTTACAAGGAGGGGTAGACTATGCATACATGAAATAAAGACTCTTGAAGTACATTGTCTTACAGATTAAATCTGAAACCAGGTGTACTCATTCTTCTTCTGGATGAGTATAATTCAGCAGGGGTTTTCTTGTCCTTGGTAAGTGAATCCCTGGACAAAGATTTTTAATATACTAAATAATAATTTAATTATGTTTGTGAAAACATTTGTACATGTTCAGGGTGACCACAATACATCTAGGGAAAAAAATCTTAAAATTCATATTTCAGATATTGACACCTTATTTTTGAATTTTTGCGAAGTGGACCTTTTTGATATCAATTTGAACTTTCTTCTACAAGGAACTGTTTGTATAGGAATAAACAAACAAATTCAAGGAACTGTTGTGCCCCAGCTTTTCAGGTCTTGAATGTGTTGCTCCAGCTAGAAAGATAAAGTGGCGAACACCACCTCCCTCTGCTCTTAGTGTCCTCCCCTCTGCCCTCAGTGCCTTTCTACCTCCCTCCCATCTTGCCTTCAAGAGACCTCCTCTCTGTCTGTCTAGATCAAGGGTAGGCAACCTATGGCTCGCGAGCCAAAAGTGGCTCAGTACAGAACAAAATATGGCTCTTTTTGTTATCCCTAAATTACTCTCATTTTTTTAAATTAAAATTAAAATTAATTTAAATAAAAAATGCTTAAGTACTCATGTCAATTCGGTCTCTTTGTCGCTTTCTTTTCTTCTCATATTATTAATCAACATGTTTAATATCAATAATGTTACACTGTATACGGTCAGTTACAAATGAGCTTTCTTATACTGGCTCTTGGTTGATCTCTTGCTTCGAATTGTGATGTAGTTTGGCTCTTTAAGTATAAATGGTTGCTGACCACTGGTCGAGATCACCAAAACACCTACCGTATTTGCTGGCCTATAAGTCGATGTGGAGAATAAGTCAAATTCTCTAATTTCGTCAATTTTCAATCCTTCATCCATACATAAGTCAATGCGGAGTATAAGACGAAGCCAGATCAACACTTTGGCTTCATCACTTTCACTAGTAACTTCCGGTTTCATGAATATTAATGGTATCACTATGCTATTCCAGATTAATTAGGAAAATGTTTAAGATGGTCTGTACACGTATTATTTATAGGTATTATTTATTGGTACATTGTACGCAATGATATGAACCCCTGTTGTCAAAAAATAAGTGCAACTTGTATTCTTACAGCAACAGTAATCTCATTATCAAATTATATGTACAATAAAAACTAAAAGAACTTAAGACTTGTTGTTTTTAGTGAATGCGAGTATGTGTGTCGGTGTGTGTGTGTGAGAGAGAGAGAGAGAGGATGAAACAACGCTATGTCAGTTTGTAAGAGCGTATGCATTCAGGGCAGTTTTTACTTGTAGCTTTTGGAGAGAGAGAGAGAGGTTACAGGACGATTGTAATATGTATTGTTGAGTTACCTGATGATTGTGATCTTACTCATGTACAGGAGCACTACTGTATTCCATTATCAATTAATATCTCTGAATAAACAGTTCATTCTTGTTTTTATATCCATTATCATAAAGAACCAACTGACTTTGCAGTGTTATTTACATTCTAATTAAATATGCCTGCAGCTTTGGCCAGGTCATTCCAGTTGACACCTGCAGTAGATATGATCAAATTAGTGAGGCTACCAATAGGGAAATGAGGCTACCCATAGGGTATTGTAATCGATCCTGTAAAGCATGTTAATGTACGCAGGACTGTGTAATGACCTGTAATGCCAGGTGCTTGCTCATGAGCAAAGATCAAACAAAAATGCCGCCTAACTACAGGACGTGTACATGCACTTACTGATAAAGGGTAATTTTATTTCGTGGGAATATAGAGTTCACTGTATTTGCAAAGAAAACAACACAGCATGCTAAATGGTCATCTTGGGATTTAAACTAAATGGAGTCTATAAGAATATAAATATTGTGAATATTTAAATATAAATTATATATCTTTGAAACTGAAGGAGTATGGTATGTATTGTTTTAATTTCCATTGACTATTTCATTACTGTTTTCTCTCTTTGACAAAAGCTTCAGCTAAAAGGGGTCAGTAAGGTTCATTAGGCACAATAGCTTGAAGAAGGGCTGAAATCAGTCTGTCTGTCTGTCTCTCGCTTTTATTTCGATCACAAGATGCAATAAGAAAAATGTGCAATGGAATACCCATGTCCATGTCATGGTTATCCGTTTTCTAATTTGTCTATTCTACTACACACATATGTAAGCAAACTTAAACAACATATATCACTAGTGCATGCTGCTTTAGCGCAATTACGTCTGATGCACGTGAATTTAATAATGACAATCACGTAAATATTTCGGAATCCTTCTCCATGTCGGGTCCTATATTTTTTTGCACACGATCTCTTCCCAAAAATGATAATTATTTTTTTACACTATACTTTTCGTACTTAAATTTTTTTTTTATTTTTATTTTTTTTAAATTTTTTTTTATGGTAAAGCAATTTCAATGACATAATCCATATATAAGTCGATTCGGAGTATAAGACGAAGCCCAGACTTCCAGGTCAAAAAGTATCGACTTTTAGGCCAGCAAATACGATATTTATTTTCTTCATTTCACTTTTTTCTGTTTATTTAACATAGGATAACATATGAATGTGCTTTAATCTGTTTCCAAAAAGATGATATTTCAAATTTCATCACTGAAATTGTCCTTTTATTGCTTAAAAAATGACCATTAGTTTGAAAAATGCCACTGTGGGAGGGGATTTTTTTTTTTTTAATGAATTGTTCAAATACTGGCAAGAAGTACATGATATATATGGAAGATATTATACGCAAACACTAAAACCTACTTAATATAAAACTCTATATAAAAATTGGTTGAAATATCATTTTCAAACTAGAAATGTGTTCAGGAAACACAGATGTACTAGCAATATGGTACAAATGAAGAAATCTTGGTTTAACATGAAAGAGTATACTTCTAAATATCACACAGGGGCCACAACTCAATCCAATTTCAATGGGAAAAAGTGAAAATAAACATCACCTTACCATATTCAACATAATATCCGCACATGCCTTAATAAGTGCACACACCTCCGCTTTGTCTAAAACTCACACAGAAGGCCTTTTCTAAGTGCAAGTATCTCAATCACTGTATGACAGAGACCAACTCAAACAAACGAAGCCAATTAATGTTTAATGTTCAATTCTTTCCAATCCTATCAATAATGCTGCAAACCAAAAATGGTTGAAATTCAAATTCCATGGGCTATAGGAAAACATGTACTAAATCATGTTGAAATCTGTTTGCTAGAACTCAAGTTAATAATAATAATAATAATAATAACAAAGATGTAGTATAGAAACAAATCAGTGTGTCAGACAACAAAGTGCCATAATTCCACATCATGGCAATAAGACACACCTGAAATCTTAGCAACAAAAAGCACCATACAACATCTAATTTGAACAAGCTGAGGTGTTTTTCCGAACTGAAAGTGAGTGTGTTGCACAACCAGACCTCCACCAGATGATCATATAAACAACTGAAAATCAACACCAACTGACATCTTGTCAACATAAAGCAGCATATCAATTTGGTCGAGTTCCTCTTAAGGAATAAACAGACCTGTTAAGTCAAAATACAAGTAAGTGCATAGAACAATCATGGGCCCTAACTCAACCAAATTATTCATGTCGAATGCTGACCATGAACTCATTTGAAAGTTTTCCAGGATAGAGGAGGAAACCAAATTTTGTTAACAGCAAAATCAATGATAAACAAGATTCTACTGGCCAAAAAGAATTTCTTGGAATCCATGATAAGTCTGTTTCTTCTGCCCTTTTATTCTTTTTAACTGCTTAAAACTGAACCACCTTTGATATTCTAGAGGAACTCCATCATACAGTAGCAAATTTGGTAACAAAATATTTTCTTACATGTCAAGTTAACATGTTCACAAGATACCAGTAAGTACAGTACAAAAATCTTTATCACTGCCTTTGATCTGGAACCTTACTGGTATATCACTGACAGAAGATCACTGAACTTAATTGTCCTGGACAATGTCAAAATATACCCACATGCTAAGTTTGTTTAAATCTGTAATTATTATTTTTGTGATGAAATAAAAAAGTTATTTAACTGGCATCATTCAAGTTATCAGAGATGCTGCCAGAATTTTATCTAAAGGGGGGGGGGGGGGCTCTCCCCTTGTCACCAAAATAAGGGGGGAGTAGAGGGGGAGGAGGAAACAGCCATAGTTCAATATTTACCTAACGCATAAATATCCGTTTCTTTCTTTCTTCTTGCTCTATTGAAATCAAAATTCTCAAAAAGATGTCTCCTCAAGTTGCATAAGCATTAATCTGTTGATCATTTCCAAGCTTAATTTGTTCCTTATCTGTGTATGAATATTGTTCTGTGCTGAGAATCCCCTTTCACATATGCTTAACTAGCTAAGCCAGCTTGAACAAGCTGGAAAACTGTTCTTTATTGTTGTTATGTTCAATTTTCAACAGTTCATAGGTATTGTCTCTTGGATATCTCTGCTCCCAAATAATATTTGTCACTAACAAGAGCCCTGCCAAAGTTTCACTTTCTTGAATCAGTGCTTTGCTGACTACTATGCCAGATTTCTTATCTGTTCCACAATGTTTTTATTAGGGTTTTAAGTCCATCAATGCCATAGTCAGCTTGTTCAGACAGAGATATTTTGATCAAAAATAAATATCCTTACTCTTTAATTTCTTTTTAGATTCTTATGTATTCAATTTATCTTATCCCTTAGAATGCTATATAGTTTTTTAGCACAATATCCCTCAAGGTAGAATTGTTTGAGAAAAGAAATGAAAATTACACACTACTTTTAAATTGCCTGTATTTTAATTAGGCTTAGTATTCTGCCTTTTTGACATTTAATTTGGAAATACCATTGACCGGCATGCTGTCTGTTTTTGTCCATCTAGCATGTACATCGGATTCGTATTCAATGTTATTATTGGGTTAAAATTTACTCACTGGTATTTCCAGTAACACTTCCAGGCTCCAATAATCTCATATACTTCAAAACTTAAAAAATCATTGTCATCATCGCTACCATCGGCCAGTATTTGTCGAACTAAATCGTCATCTGAAGATGAACCATGTGGTGAGTCAGCATTTTGGATTTTCTATGAGCCCTTACTTTAAACAGACATTTGTAAAACTTCCTTTATGAATGCAAGATTCAACCTCGACAAAACTTGTTCCAGGGCCCAATGTGCCTATCAAATTTAGTTTAACAACCTTTCATGTCAAGCCGAAGTACTCAGATGTGTAAACAGATGCCTACTGGAAAAAAGACAGATAACAAGGCAAGCGCTATGAGACCTCTACTGGCAGCGCGACGTATGCTGCAACAAGCACTTTAAGGGTCAACAGTTAAATAAAAATTGCATACTGAGTACATTTTTATATGCGTGACTTTAAACTAATTTGCGGGAGTTCTCGCGCATCACTGCTTTCCAAGTGTGCGAATTCATAAAAATTGTGCGCAATTCACACACTTGTGTGCCCTGGCAGCATCTCTGAGGTATTCATACACATCCACAAACTAAATATCTATTCATACTTATTGGTGTTATCATGTTCACAAACTAAATATCTATTCATACTTATTGGTGTTATCATGTTCACAAACTAATACAGTAAATGAGACCCTTTACAATACAGTGGGACAGATATATGAACAGAAAATTTAACCAACTGAAAAGTGTAATTTAGTATCCCCCATGTTTCTTTAACAATGTTTCTTTGACAATCTGGCAATACATGTATGCACAAACAAATAATGGGATGAAATAAAACATGCAAGTGTATGTCAAAGAAACAATAAAATCTAGTTTTGGTCAAGCAAGTCCACATCTCTTAAACAAATCCACAAATAGTTCGTTTTTTTCCAAAATCTGTCAAATCAGTTAAAGATAATAATAATAATAATAATGAGGACTTTGTATAGCGCCTAATCTTTAGAAGCTCTAAGCGCTTTACAACATTATATAACACCTAAACAAACATATATAATGATATGATTACGAAAAGAAAGAAAAAACAAACACCATGAAATTAGAAAACAAAAACATGCTGAAAATAGTTAAGGTAAGAAAACATTAAGTCTTTAGGTCTATTCTTGCAGTCAAAAAAGGTGAGTTTTAAGAGCACTCTTAAATGAGATCACTGTGTCTTTGTGTCTAAGTTCAGTTGGCAATTCGTTCCACATTGCTGGGTCCTGGTATGCAAAAGAACGTTGTCCGTATGACTTCATTTTGGTATTGGGAATAATGAGAATACGGGTGTCGGAAGAGGAGTGTAAGTATCTTGCTGGTGTGTACACATGGGTGATGTGAGATAGGTATGTTGGACTGGTGCCAGTCAGTGAAACGTAGCACAGAGAACAAATTTTGTGTTTGATTCTGGATCGAATGGGTAGCCATTTATTGGGACGAAAATCTACATAAATTATGTGGTCAGCCTGCACATTTCAGAACTTCAAATATACCGTATATACTCGAGTATTATCCAGGTCCAAATGCAAACAACACAGACCCTGATCTGCCATCGCATAATGCACAGGCAGATCAGGGTCTATGTTGTTTGTTCTGCTGATTAGTCCTTACAAAACTGCATAGACCCAGATCTGCCGACGCATTATGTGACGGTAGATCTGGGTGTATGCAGTTTGCAGTTGGTATCAGATTATACGCGAGTATATACAGTATCTCCAGAACAATATACAATCCATAACTTTACCAGCAACATCACCCCTGGGATAAACCAATCAGAAGCTGATATTATGTCGTTTGAAGGCTAAGGTGATTTACATGTACTTGGTGTTCATATCAGTAGCGCTTCTAACTTCAATGACCAAAAGATTGATCCCAAAAAGTGCTGTTTGATGTTTTTGGAGAAATGTGTGTCATAAGTGCTTTAAAATATATATTTCCCCAATTTTCTTAACTTTGTGTCAAATAAATCAGAAACTTATGACTTGAGAATTTTAATGCCAGACTGGATAAAGTCTAATGAACAGAATGCTTTCACAAAGCATAAATAGGACTTTTACCCATCTGGTAAAATTATGGATACACTCTAACCTTATTAATCCAACTTTCTTTTATCCAATAAAGTACTGTATCTGAGGATCTGAAGACATTAAAGTGGATTTCTTTGTTACAAATCAAGTTTTACTAAAAACACATCAGAGAATATTGTGCCAGTTGAATTAATACTTGCAAGAGTAAAACCACCATTTACTTTTCTATATCCTCAAATATCAGGTTGCTGTCCCCATTTTTATACATTATAAAAGGCATATATGGGAATGATTTATTGAAAACATGCAAAACTAATCCATTCAGTCATGTTTATCCAATATTTGTTCCTATCACGAATCATGTCAAATTAAAAAGATTAGACTGTATATTTTAAATATCTCTGAAACAGCATTTAAGGAAATGAATACACAGCACTCTCTCATTATCATGCTGTCCATGGGAGCCATAGAGTATACTGTCTTATAGTGAGACCGCCCTATACAGTATATACTTGCGTATAAGCACAGTCCAAATGCAAACAATGCATTATGCGACGGCAGATCTGGGTCTATGCAGTTTGCAAGTGGTATTGGCTTATACACGAGTACATACAGTACATATAATTTTACAACAAAATTACTACACAATAAAATGGGATCCATGACCATACCTGCATTATAACAGAAAATATGTTATAATGAAGGGCCTTATAGTGAGACTGCCTTATAACAGAAAACATGTTATAATGAAGGGCCTTATAGTGAGACTGCCTCATAACAAAAAATGTTATAATGAAGAGCCTTATAGTGAGACTACCTTATAACAGAAAATATGTTATAATGAAGGGCCTTATAGTGAGACTACCTTATAACAGAAAATATGTTATAATGAAGGGCCTTATAGTGAGACTGCCTTATAACAGAAAACATGTTATAATGAAGGGCCTTATAGTGAGACTACCTTATAACAGAAAATATGTTATAATGAAGGGCCTTATAGTGAGACTACCTTATAACAGAAAATATGTTATAATGAAGGGCCTTATAGTGAGACTGCCTTATAACAGAAAACATGTTATAATGAAGGGCCTTATAGTGAGACTACCTTATAACAGAAAACATGTTATAATGAAAGGCCTTATAGTGAGACTACCTTATAACAGAAAATATGTTATAATGAAAGGCCTTATAGTGAGACTACCTTATAACAGAAAATATGTTATAATGAAGGGCCTTATAGTGAGACTGCCTTATAACAGAAAACATGTTATAATGAAAGGCCCTATAGTGAGACTACCTTATAACAGAAAATATGTTATAATGAAGGGCCTTATAGTGAGACTGCCTTATAACAGAAAACATGTTATAATGAAAGGCCTTATAGTGAGACTACCTTATAACAGAAAATATGTTATAATGAAGGGCCTTATAGTGAGACTGCCTTATAACAGAAAATATGTTATAATGAAGGGCCTTATAGTGAGACTGCCTTATAACAGAAAATATGTTATAATGAAGGGCCTTATAGTGAGACTGCCTTATAACAGAAAACATGTTATAATGAAAGGCCTTATAGTGAGGGAGTGCTGTATAATACAATGATCAACACAAGCAATAATACTGAACAAAAGGAATTGAAATTATCAGGAATATCAATTTCTTACCCTGGTATTTCTATCTCTATGACATGATATTGACTGCAATTTTAGTAATAAATCATACAGTTGAGTGATGTATACTCAGCTGGGGTAAAGTGTAACAGATAAAAATGTAGAAGTTATTCTCAGTTGTACAAAATGATTTTTCATGACTGTACATGAAACAGAGTCAGATATGTGGAGTTAAATGCAAAAACTGAAAAAAACGGTGCATGAAAGGTAGGTCCTGTTGAACTATATTATCTATAGATAAGTAGTTCTCAATATGACTGCACTTGTAAAGTTTCATGACTGTACAGGCAATGGTTTCAAAGAAACTGTGCTACATGCAACAACTTAACATAATCAATGGAGCATGAAAACTTGATTAGTGGTGAGTAGTATCCTGATGGGTGAATGCTATCATCAAGTTTCATGGCATTAAGTTTCATGCTACAGTTCTGAGGATTGAGATAAATTAACAAATGCAATCTTGCTGACCCCTACAGGAACAAGAGTGACAACATCTATAATGTCCTGAAAAAAGTGACACTGACTTCTTGGATCAGCTGATGCAGGCAAGACAAAAATGCTATTAAAAATGTGTTGCTGTAGAAATTCAAAGTGATAAGCAAGTATTCCATCTGAGGATGATAAGAAAAGTGTTCAATATAAACATAATTTTGTTTTTAAAATATGGCAAAAATACAAGACAGACATTCAACACTGTGTTATATCAGAAAAAAAACAGGGTATCTATGTGAAAGAATTTGATGTAACTGTCTTGCATTCGAAACAATGATATGTAAAGCCATGATAATCAAACAAGGTTTTGTCATCTGTAAGCAAGTTCTCTCTCTCTCTCTCTCTCTCTCTTTTTCCTGGTAAACATGCAGTGTTCACCAAGATTCAAAGCATGAATCAAAGCAACTACAAAAATACAACAAAACAAAAGCATAAATGAGTAAAGAAAGACACAATCAACACAGACTGCATCCATTGGCAGTAAATATGAAAGAGCAATGCATATGAAAAAATATAAAGTAGATACAGACACAGTTTTGATTTTGCTTTGAAACTATGCAGCTGTTGCTAGGTTAGTACAACTTACTAAACCAGAATCAAGGGATGTAACTCTATTCAATTTCCCTAGGTAAATTTTTACAAAATAACATTTACCAATGAGAAATAAACACAGCTCTTTCACTGAAATCTCTTCTTAATGTCTTCACATATACATGTATAATCATTACAACAAGATTCCAAAAAATTAGAATTCTATTTTCTCCAAGATCTCTTATTACCTGCAGTCATACAGTCTTTAAGGATCAAGGATTCTTATACACCTTCTTCTTCTTCATGATAAATCAGGAAACTCAATTTTTACATAAGGCACAGGGAACAAGCAAATTCTTTGAGTCTCATCAATATAAAGCTGCATACTAAATTTTGGTATAAATTCAATAATTCCCACTAAATTTATCTTACATAAATCAAATTGCTGATGGATGGACAGATTCCTATGTGTGTCTGCTGACTTCACTGAGTGGGGTCCTAATTTATCGAGCAAAAACAAAACTAGTGGATCTGATAATTAGTGGCTATAACTCCACTAAATGATGATGCAGAACTTATAATTGAACTTAGCCATGGTCTCATCAATATTAAGCTGCATACCAAATTTGGTTGAAATCAAATAATAATTATGGGAGGTAATGTGTGAAAATGAAAGGGGGATGGACATAATGGACAGGTCGAATTTAATATTCTCCATTTTCTACAAATACTGGGGACAAAAGACACATTACATCTGCCTTGGTGTGTCTTCAAACCAATGACTGTAGAGGTCAACCCTCTAGACCTCTTATTTCCAGGTGTTACTGTCAATGTGGCCGCTAGTGCCGGACAAAGTACAGTGCAACCTCTCAAGGTTAAACCTCAGTAACTTGACATTCCCTTAAAAATTAATCATGTTTCCAGTCCAGAATTTTCCTTCTTTAATTTCAATAAACTTTAATTCAATAAATAAAAACCTAGCTACTCTAACACCTGAAAGATAATTTCAGCCCCAGATGTGAATTTTACACCAAATTAAAAAACATAAAACCAAATTTACTCAGTGCATCAGGTCAGCATAAAGTTAAACTAAGTATAAAAAAAAACCGACAAAGTAACACATACAGATGCAATGATATCCTAATTACCACAGATATCTACATACACATGCAGTAAAATCCTAATTATCAGATATATCTATTTAAAAATTGACATTGTGTAAAAACATATGAACGTTTACTTGTATCTAAGCAGTCACTTGATCTCAACTTGTTTAAAGGTGACAATAGAAAACCTCCGTAAACCTCAAACCCCAAATTTAATTTGGTCAAAGGGATTCTGGTATTGAGGTTCACTGTATATGCATTTCATACTTGTTCAGACCAAATTTAGTCTGTGGAATTTTCAGTGGCCTTTACATAAGCAAAATGATTCTGCTGATCACTACATCACACCTGCTAAAAGATTTTGGTTTGTTTTTTGGGGTTAAATGACATTTTTCAGCACATGATAGGCTATACATGGCAGCCAGTATATGCGGTGGAGGAAAAACCCAGGATTACCCCTGGAAGAACCACTGACCCACGGGAAGCTACTGGCAAGCTTTCTCACACACCCATGTTCGTCTAGTCGAGACTCGAACCCACGCGGAGGGAGGTGAGATATGCGAGTGATCTGTAAAGGTGAGTGCCTTAGACCACTAGACCACTGTGGTCCCCCACCTGCTAAAAGAGCTATGGTACATGTTATACTTGACATTCAAAACCATTAAAACAAAAACCTGGACAACAATGATGGTGCTATTGAACAGAAAAATGATAACCTACATCTCACCATCTACTGATGCAGGCAAGACAAAAAGCAGCACTATGATGTCAGTAATAACAAGTTGAAAAAAACTCATTTTGTGATTGATCTTAACAAAATAAAGTTTAAACTTTAATTCAATCAAAAATAGAAATATTGCAAAAACATTAATGTTAGCCATTTTCTGAAAGACTAATACAGTTATGGTCTGAATTTCAAAATTCAATAAATTTCACTGGATGTAACTGGATTTATTTTCAATTTCTTTTTCTTGTTATGACCATGGTAAAAAGATACCACATAAGTAAACAGAGTTATATCCCTTGTCACAATGTCAAAAGAACAATACATGTATGAAAAAGCCTTATAACACTTGGCAGCCAACAGAGATATAAAATCTATTAATTATTAATTCATTTTCAAAATTAGGGTCAGCAGCAGAATAAATATCTTAGATATTTTGTTAGTAATGCTATTATGGTAACTCTCATACTAACTCTATATCAACTCATTGTAACTAATTTGTATCGGAACTTGACACTCTCTGCAAACAATGCTTGAACTCAAACCCAAAAACCTGAAGTTGAATATCATACTTACTTTGTCTGTGAGTCACTGAAATACAAAATCCAAGGAGAGATAGTAGAGATTGGAAGAAAGCTAACACTTCTACAGGGTCCATGCCGGACTCTAATATTGGGCAAAAAGAATTTCCTTTCCAGCCAGATTGGTATGAAGTTGGCAAAAATATGGAAAAGTGAGAGTAAAGTTCAAAATTTATAATGTTCAAAATAGTCACTTTATACTTCTGTTTTTGTATATTTTTATGTGAGATGAGTCAAATACTGATGAAATTCTATTAAAACTTTACAAAAATATCAAAATGTTTCTTCTTTTCCTATTGAATAACATAGTTACTTTATAATAGGGCAATCTCAAAAATAGGTTACAGTCGAAGATCAGCAACTGTTTCCATAGTGGAAGTCCTCTTTTCATACGTTTATTGAATGAAATATTGGATACAATTATTAATTCTATTATTTGTGGTCCTGGGTACAGAAAACGACAGACTTGAGGATGACTCTTTCACTTGAATCACACCACCCACCCATGTGGACCCTGCTTTAATAACATATTTCAACTAAACTCAAATACTGCCAATCATTTTTTACTTTTGTTTTGAATCAGAGTCTAAGCACATAAGAGTCTAAAATTCAGAGCTTTAAGATTCTACAAACATCAGTAAAGTCACTTTTTAATTGATAAATGTTGCTAATAGAAAAAACACTACAATGGCTTAGGAAGTTGGGTTTGGCAACAATAATAAGATCTGACAATAGATAATTATTATAGGTAATTATTATAATTACGCCCCCTAACTTTTCTTGATAACAACTGCCTCTCCTGAAATAACTGTCTGCCATCTTATGGGTCATCTTTGCATAACATATGCAAGTCTGAAGCTGATTCTATCAAATATTTAATAATTAATGGTATACTATCACAAATTATATGTGTATAAATGTGTATATGTTTTTGGGGGGTCTTATATAATAATAATAATGACTAAATTACTTGCTATTTTAAATGTACTTAATTATGATTTTTACAAAAATATTATAATGCTATTTTTATTCAGACTTCATTATTCTGGAATGTGTGGCATATAATTAACAAAAAATGATAAAGTCTATATTTTGCTTACATTACATTTTTATGATTCAGATAATTTGTTTCACTGTAGTTTCGTATCCGTTATTTTAATTTTACTGATTATAACGGATGGTATTGTGCACGTTTTATACAGTATAAATGTACCGTCTTTTAGTTTTATGAACGCGAAAATCCGCGTCACAACCATGCACCTTATGATGTGTATTAGGCAGTGCTTGTACTATAAACAGCATTTTCTTTAACATTGCACTCGCCGTTAACAACTTTATATTTCCAAATTAAAAAAGAATATGTAGACGGATCAAGGTTTGGTTTGAAATTTTTTAAGGTATATAGAGATTAAATAATCCTCAGCTAGATAGTAACTGGTCCAGGCAAATACTTTCAAAGACTGAAGGTGGTGTACGATTCAGAATCAAACGGGCCCATACTATAGTACAGTACAGTTCTGTTAATCTGATGCAATCCATTGTCATTAAATATGTCAGATAACATTTTTAAAAATGTGAACAATTCTGTGTTAAAATGGTCCTATTCATCACAGTGTAAGAATGACTATGATTTGTATAAGTTATCATTTTTCAAGCTTGAATGGCATCCATTATGCTTTTCCAGATGAAAATGTGCTACATTCTATATTGGAAATTCACGGAATGTTTCAGCTGCACTGTCTGCAAGGAGGTAAAATATTTACTTACATATTACAGATAAAACTATTTTGATTCATCTCTTATGACTACAGCTTCATTCTCACTTTGCCAAATATGACAACAACTGAATCAAAATGACAAAAAAGGTTGGTAAGTTTTGATATCTGTTGAGAATGTCATCTAAACTGATTAATTCTTAAACATTTCTTGCTGTGTAATTCCTGTAGCAAACTAGACATCTATTGGTTTTAAAGGTGATGCAAATCAAGCAACTGTATGGTCATTTGTGCCACACTGTACTGGATTTTCAATTCAGTTGCAATCCATCTTAGCAATACAACAGCACTGCTTCAGAAATCACAACTTCCAGAAAAGAGATATGGTAGAGTTCCAATACTGCGGTTCATGGCACCATATTAAAGAGTTTCTTTGCATTTTGTGGGTTTAATGCCATTTTTCAGCACATTATAGGCTATACATGTTGGCCAGTATATTTTGGTGGAGGAAGAACCTGGGAAGACCCTCAAGAAGAACCACGACTCATGGGAAGCTATTGGCAAGCTTTCTCACATACCCAAGTTGTTCGAGCCAAGACTCGAACTCACACCGACAGAGGTCAGATGTATTTGTGATCTGTAAAGGCGAGTGCCTTAGTGCACTCAGATATCCAGGGCCCCCGATATTAAAGAAATAATCAAATAGAGAGATGTCAGATTAATTTGACAAAATAATATTTTGATTTAAACCCAAAAGAAAGGAGATACCTAGGAATAGGAAGTTATGTAAACATTGGAAATACATTGAAACCCCATCAATCCAGACATTTTCCCGCACCCCTTCATATGAATGGATACAGGAATCTGAATTAAAATCACCAGTTTAAAAGACTCATGTAGGAAATTTATTTCCAAATATGATCAATCAGATTCCAAGACATTTTTTTAAAAAAAAAAAGACTGTATTAATGAGGTTTCACTGTTGATAATAGTAACATATTAATATGAAGACCCATTTTATATGCAAAGCCTTCACTTTGTGATTTATGCTGATTATGGCCCAATATAATGTTGTTAAACTGCTGAGTATAACTTTTGTTGAGGCAGAAATTTTAAATGTGAGTAGCATATCGTATAGCAGGTATTTTTTGTGGACATAAAATTTTACAATAATGTTTTTAAACAAAGAGGATTTAATTTTGCTAGTTATATTTTAGAAAATACATTTTTATTAGATTTATTTTCATGATCTAATTTAGAGAACTCTAAACAATTAAAATTTCTCCACTACTAAAAATTCCCGCTATACAGTATTATTATGTATTATTATACTTTAAAATTATTACTTCAATTAGTTTTCTCTATCTGTTTTCAGTTACAGATTATAAATTGAGGAAGGCTTTTAAGAATAAGATTTGACTTACCTAAATCGATTTCAATTTTTTTTATAACTTTGGCAATTCTGCTTAAACAAGGATTCTGCAGAAAACTGTCTTGCCCATAAACTTTGATACAAGACGTACCCTCCCTGTATATGACGCTTAAAACCTCAAACTCAAAATCTTCATACATCTTTAACTTGACAACACTGATACTGCCAGTCACCAAAGTATTTAGAATACTGATGGCTTGGCACTTAGGTAAATACAGTATATTAAACACACTCAAAGGGATGAACATAAATAGTGAAATATTGATAATCATGTTCCTGTTTATGACTTTAAGCAAATACAAATCTCCCTCTAAGAACATGTAATCTGAATTTTAAATGTTTAAGTCTTTTCTTCTGTTTAACTCTTAACAAAGAATTGATTTAAAAATTCATAAACAAATTTTGAAAGAAAATACTGAAACAATTTTACCTTTAAAAAGCATTTTTTATATAGAAGCTGTCAAACAATATCATGGGAGGTAACCAATCTAAATATAATCATTTCCTCTTAGGATTAAAATTTGAGTTATGTCCCTTTACATAGTTAGCCTAAAGGTCAACAGCTCAAAATAGGAATGTGCCTGTTATTATAAATACAAACTGTTCTTAGTGACTGAGTAGACAGCATAACATAGGATTGAGAGAAATCAATCCCTCCAAGCCAATAAAACAAGAGTACCATAAACAGCACATTATACTCCTGCCCTGTGTTTAATAGTCCTATATGTAGACAACTGACATTTTTGGGCAGAAAACCACTTTTATTTTTCAGTCACAGTGACTTGAAGTTGGACCAGTTGACCCCAAAATTGATAGACTTCTTAATTAACACAAGTGCAAGCCATCAACAGATTTTGGTCCAGGTCTGTGATGTAGAACTAGTGTTATTGTGTCGAAACCATTTTTCTTCTTTCAGTCACAGTGACATTGATTTTTGACAATTTGGCCTCAAAATTGATAAGGTTCTTCAAATCTCAGAGTTTTGTAACTGTAGATGGTGGAGTACTAAAGTTATTGCATGAAAACCATTTTTTAAGTTTTAATCAGCCAATGACCCTAAACTTTTACCTTTTTACACTGAAATCAATAGGGTTCTTCTTTACCCCAAGTGCAAAACATCCACAAAGTTTGGTAACTGGACATGGTGGAGAAGGAGTTATTGTGCATAATCCATTTTTCTTCTTTCAGTCACGGTGACCCTGACCTTTGACCTCAAAATCTATAGGGTTCTTCCTTATCCCAAATGCAAGCCATCTACAAAGTCTGGTAACTGCAGATAGTAGACAACTCGAGGGACTGCAGAAATGAAATTTTTATCAGATGGATGGATGGACAGACAGACATCTGCCTAATTGCAGGTGATTGAAATGTGATATGTTTGCCCAGCTCCTACCACAGGTGAGATGAACTTGATAAATTATGTTACTACATTTGACCATAAGATGACCATATCATTTTCCGAAAGGCAGTGATTTCTCCTGGATTTTCATACGGAAGGGGAATTCCCAGTGGCATTTTCATAAAGGGGATATTTTAAATTTTACTGTGGGCAGTTTTAATATGAGAACAGTATCTATGAACAGACCCCTCATAGCACGTTTCAATGACATGCAATAAAAAAGCTTTTAATGAAAAAAGACTAAGATTACAGCTGTTTATCTTCATTATCAGCACAGAGACAGTGCTCATGTGTTATAACAATGGCACAATATGTCGTATGCATTAGATCTGAATGTAACAGCAGAGAGATTATCAATGAATACAGCACAATGCATGTCCACCATTGTGCAAACTCAGGAAGTGCAGTTGGTAAAACACTTAAAATAACTAGATAATCAATGAAATCATCTCATTGCTCAACTGCAAAAGTCACTTAGTAAGTGCTAGATTATGGCGGGTTGATCTATAAGTTAAGCACTTACATGATCAGACTGAGCTTTGCTAATATAATGGATAGTACAGTTTCATTACTCATAGTAAATTGAATGTGCACTATTATCATGTACTCTATCATTTTTAAGGGGGGGGGGGGGGGGAATTCATTAAATTTAGTGGGAATTTGCACAATCATGAGTCCTGGAGAAAACACTGGGAAGATATTACCTGACAATCTTTTATCATCCCCATGAAATCTAACTACCGTATATACTTGCATATAAACCGGGTCCAAATGCAAATAACATAGACCCTGATCTGCCATCGAATAATGAGCCAGCAGATCAGGGTCTATGTTGTTTCTTCTACTGATTAGTCCTTACAAACTGCATAGACCCAGATCTGCCAGTGCATTATGTGATGGCAGATCTGGGTCTATGCAGTTTGCAGTTGGTATCAGCTTATGCCAAGTATAGACGGTAAATATTGTGAAATCACAGTGAATCCTGTCTATATGGGACACTTTTGTCCTTAATATGAGGCTATAAATGAAAGTCCTATTAAGACTATATTTGTGTTTGTAAAACACATATGCCCCAATGCCCCACTGCATATCGAAAAGTCCAAGTGCCAAAAGTTAAAAATGTACACAAATTTGAAAAAAAATTCTATAATGGCATGAACATTTATTCAGGTCATCTACATATCAATCCAAATAACCTATCATATTTCATCTGCCTACCTCATGTGCTTTTTGCCTAATTGTGTTTACAAAACTCCAAACATTTAAAAAATGTATGACAAATTAAAAATTGTTGTAATGGGCTGAAAATTGAATCAGATCATCTACAAATGAATAAGAAAATGGCCACACAATTTCAGTCATCAACATTTACTGGTTTTTGTGCAAATACTGCTAACAAGGTCTTCTGGACTGATGGAAAGACATGACCAAATCAAGATGCCCCCGCTACATGCAGAGGCAGCATACAAAGGGATTAATGAATCCATTATGAATATATGTCTTGTTTACAGAGGTGTCTGCTAAAACAGGTTCTGCTGCATATTCATTGTCAACTGGTTTGACAACTGATGACACATATTTCGTCTAACGTACTGTTTAATTCATCTTTAAAAGTTTTTTAAAAAACATGCATTTTTTTACAAGGAGATAACTAACACAGCTACACATAAAAAACAAGTTCTGCAACAAAAAACCACAGAGAAATCTTACCTCTTTACTGCTCTGCCTTTCAAAAGACTTATATAAAAGTAAAACTTTGCTTTAGCACTTTAGCATTACATTGAAAAAGTGAAAAAAATGTAACCTGTAAGTTTTTTATGCCATGCCTTTTGCTACAAAATTCTTTGTTATATTCATTTTGAATCAATAAATGAAAACAAATGCATTGTATTTGGAATTACCATGCCCAGTAACAACTTAAAAGACTCTAAGAATATTTTTGTTAAAAACTCTGATTTATTACTTTCACCAAAGAAATTTTGGATTTTTAAAAAATATTAATCTGAAAACATACCATAAATTTATCTTTAAATACCCCAGTACTGCAATGATCACAGAAATAAACAAAAGAAAAGCTTCACAAGAAACACTATATCTTGTCTATAAACCAGGTCATATGACAATCATAAACTTACTTTCACACAAAATTTTAACATTGTTGATAACATGGCCATCACCACATGAGAAGTGACACCAACGTCTTGCAATCAGCTAAAGTAAGCCAGACAATAAGACTCACTTAGTTGGTAGCTTGTACAAGTATCCCTTTCCCTCATTACTCCACACTATTACACGATCCACACTGACAAAATCTCCACCAGACCAGCGCTCTCCACATCTGTTAGACTCTGAGCACAACAATGTGAAGTCTCCAGCATCATAGATCTGAAACAATGTAAATGTTAGATAGACTTTGGATATTTTTTCTTGCTCAGAGCATATATGGCACATCAGCACAATACTGGCTATCCAGTGCCGATTAAAAACTAACAGGAGATATTTTGTCCACATCACCCGATACTTCCGAAGTCAAATGTAGTCTGATGATTTTGAAATAAGCTCAGAAGCAAAACATTTGGTGTAAACTTTGTAATTGAAACAAAGTAATATTCTAAAGTCTGCATGACCTTCCCATGTCTGAGTATGTGTACCATATCAATTTGGCTTTGAAAGGATCAAGATAACAATAAAACTCTACTTGTCAATCATATTTTCATTTATCTAATAAATGATTTTAAACAAAAACAAGAATGGAAAATATTTATTGGAAGTAATTCAAAATTTAACCAAGTCATCCAAAACAGTTTATGGCACTTTTTAACAGTTTGCAAGTGATTGCCTGCTTCAAAGCAGTGAATATTTACACCTAAAAATTAAGACTGTATGGTTGACCCATTGAGGTGAACCTCTTTGAACACAATATATAAACAGTGTTAAGTCGTTTCACCATTTATCCAGAATTTATTTGTTTACTCATTCATCCTTTTGTATTATTGATAAGTCTCTTTTGACCATTCCATGTTATGAGTATGCTTTAAACATTTCATATTTCTTATTTTTATTAAAGACCTGTTGTAGGAAATTACAGCTCTTTATTTTGAAAACCACAGCGATTATAACTTGCTCCAAAATGTAACCAACTAAAACTTGGACATCAATGCCAATGCTGTTTTTTAAAGCCAGATTTCTTCACTCTTGGTAATTCAATTTGGAAGCGTTTCTGGATGAAATCATTTTGGCAGCAATTTTTTTTAAAAAGTAAATGCTAACAATAAAATATATAAATTAATATAATTTGTCAGTAACGGCACTGAATATATGAAATGCCATTAGATAATGCACAGTACAAGTGATAACATATAAATGACAAATGTTTGAGGTACTTTAACAAGGCAATATTAGCAAATATCAAACTTGAATTCACTAAACACATGAAAACTTGCTTCCAAATATGTAACAACTTCAAATGTGACAATTTTTTTACTAAATAATTGACTGCAAATATATTTATAAACTTAGACATGGTTTTTATAAGTATATTCTAACTGGAGTAAAACCAGTATCAGAAAATACACAAAAATTAAGAAGGGGATGCCATCCCTGCTGGACATCGAGAAAACCGCGGGGAGGGGGGGGGGGATAACAGGACTGTTTAATGGCTGAAAACTCGTTTTATAATTGCATTGGGAATAATTGTCAATAAAGAGCTTTTTCTAATGTAGTTGTTCACTTTTTTGTATAAATTACCTTTATTCTGAAGATACGCAACTGCTGAAAGATCGTTAACAACATTAGTCCAAGCGGTTTCAACAACATGTGTATGCGAAAACATTGTGTATTACATCACTGCTTTTTGTTGTTGTTGATTCGCATCAAAACAAGATTTCTTTTGTACAAAAACTAGGGATATTTATTTAGCAAAACAACTGTCAACGTTGAAAATCGATTTATTTATGGTTCTATTTATAAAATATGGATGCCGTGATTTCATTGCAAGTAATAGTTAAACTTCTACTCAGCCTTGAGGAAATCTCTAAGTGGCTATTTAGAAATTTTAAGTTCAATACAAACTCTGGAACTCGCCTCTCTGTAATGAACCATATCTGTGAAACAAAGCTTTTTATTCACCAAGTACTCATTTCACTTGGTTGCCTTACTATCTTTGATCACATTTGTGAAAGAGTAGGCTAATTTAAGGTAGTTTAATTAGATTTCTTACATAATAGTATTTATAACAGTGTTCGATTGATCAATTGAAATGAGTTGACCTGACACACAGCCGTGACCGCTAGCTCTTACACAGGTAGGATTTGCACGCCATTTAACTTTTATTTTTTTCCACCCCCTTTATTTGATTTGATATAAAAGACGTAATTAACGTGATAATACAAAGCAGATCTGCTTTTAACTGATTGTAACAACACAATAAATGCTTCCAGAGTTGGAGATAAAAAAAACAGTCGGCACCTTATTAGGTTATCAAGGAAACGCTCGCAGGCATAGCTGTGACGGTCGAATGATATTTTTAATGTTTGAATACAAGAGGGCATATTGCACTTATGATGATTAGTGAAACTGAATTAAAAGATAGAACTAAAACACAAATTTCACTTGATAAAACTCATTTTAATTGGTATTTATTTTTAAAGTGTTGCCACCAGTAGGCATTAGTGACATTTTCATTGGTCAAAATTTCGTCAAAGATTGTTTTTAACAGTGTACTGAGAATGTTGTTTGGAAAGAAAACTGAACAAAATATATGACCTCTTATTAAAAACTGAGAATTTCATGACGTTGATTCAAATTTGCAGGTACTAACCACTGTTTTCTACAATAAAACAACCGATATTTCAAGGCTGCATTTACCAATTTTGATTGCGATTTTTTTCACATTCAACAAATAGAGGCCAAATTTTTTTGTTGTTGTTGTATTTTCTAGTAAAAAAAATGGGATCCATGCCTGATTCCGCGTTATAAGCAGGTTCGCGAGTTATCGAGGAGTGGTGTATTTGCAAAAACATATCTATAACTGTGTAAAGAAATTCTGACCCTAAATTGCAACACTCGCACAGTTTATGCTAGCCTGAAATTGTAACTTGTCTCCAACATCAATGTAACTAATCAATTGTTTCCTCAGTTACTATCTCTTCTGTCACTCACCATGTATCAGTATAATAATGTCTCAACAATTGTAATGATTCGCTGGTTTTACAAACTTGATTTATAGAGAATTACATGTAGTTTATCTACTTATAAAGTTAACAGTTATATTTCTATTTTATACATTTTCTTCAGTTATAAATGACAAATATATTCATTATAATCCCCAAGGTGCATTATTTTCCACATTTTTTAAACCATCATCTGCTGAAAAGTACGTATCTTCGACTCTAGAATTTATTCTTTTTTTTTTTTCTGGGTTGCAGTTCTTGCAAGGGGAAAAACTCTGTGTAACCCCAACCAGTAATTCTCAATAGCCAATATCATGAGTTACTTCCCTTGATTTCTTTTAGAGACAGAAGAAACGTATATTAAAAGTGAAACCAAATTGATTACATAGCATATGAAATGAGAACTATTTCTAACTGCACTGAATTTGAATTTCATTAATATGTGCAGATCTTACAGTAAACTTCAATGGATATCTTGATGATACAAGATCATTTACAAAGTATAATAAATATCTGACCAGAAATAGTCACTAAAATGTTGACAAGCTCAGCCAATCTGATGCAAGATCACATTAACAATGGTACCTATCTATGATCTTGATGATTTAAGTCTATTTACCTAGTTTATTCAAAATTGGATCAGAAATACAGTCTCTAGAGTGGTAATTAGATCAACCAATGCAATATCACCTATTTAATACACATGGATCTCACACATTACCAAACTCATGTGAAATCTTGATCATAAAAGTCACTATATTCAAAGTTTGATCAAAATCGGATCAGAAATATGGTCTACAGGGTGGTAACAAGTTCTGCCAAATCAGATGCAAGATCACCTCATTAATATGCATGGATCTCACTCATTATCAAACTTTTACAAAACTGTGATGATAGAGGCATATATCCAACTTTAATAAGTCAGATCAGAACTAAGGCCTTCAAAGAGGTAACATAGTCAGCCAGATGCAAGATTACCTCATTATTATGCATGAATCTTGCTTATTACTGAATTCATCTAAGACCTTGATGATACAGACATATATTCTAATTTTTATCAAAACTGGATACAAAATAGGCTTCCAGAGCGGTAACAAGCTTGATTAATCATATGTAA
Organism: Margaritifera margaritifera; assembly: GCA_029931535.1. Classification (NCBI taxonomy): domain Eukaryota; kingdom Metazoa; phylum Mollusca; class Bivalvia; order Unionida; family Margaritiferidae; genus Margaritifera; species Margaritifera margaritifera. The sequence goes on along the minus strand of JAQPZY010000970.1, from coordinate 260,203 downwards.
GATCTTGCTTATTATCTTACTCAACCAAGATCTTGTTGATATAAGTACATATTCCAAGTCTGATCAAAACCAGATCAGAAATATGGCTTCCAGAATGCTAACAAGCTCAGCCAATAATATGCAAGATCACCTCATTATTATGTATTTATCTTGCTCATTATCAAACTCATCCGTATATACAATAGGTCTTCTTAATACAAAGCCTACTATACAATTTTTGTTTCAATCCATGAAGTTCTTCAAAAGTTATGTAGCAGAAAGAAAAATGTGTGACGGGACAGGATGGATGCAACAGACAGACAAAACAAATGAATATGGGTAAATCTATATTACCCTTCCACAGAATATGGTAGGTTACACAATTTTGGACTATTATTATAAATATAAAATGTCTATGACTGAATCAACATGTGGGACATACATACATTACATGTACAACTATTTGGGGACTTGTAAACAAAAATTTGTTTTGAGTAAAAGGTCAATATTTTACTGGTCTTTTCTAAGGTATATGCTTAACTGTCAAACATACCAGCTGAAAAGCAACACCTGTTTCTTCCTTTTTTTTCCTCAAAAGGAAAGGATAATATTAGCACATCATGCCAAGTCACAATTATAATTTCTCTGGAACCACAATATTGCTAAAATTTGCATGATTAACAAAACAGTCACCAAATGATGATGACATGTGGTGCATTCCTGAAACTGTATTGAAATATAATTTAAAACTCTATATGGGTGTGCAAACCACATAGTTTATGACATACAGAAGACTGGTTTAAGAATTCAAAATATTTGAATAATAAATGTGCCATAAACTATGTGGTTTACACACCCATATACAGTTTGAAATTATATTTCAATACAGTTTCAGGAATGCACCACATGGAATCATCATTTAGTACCGGTAACTGTTTTGTTACAGAACATAAGGTTATGCACAAAACTCCAAAGTACAATACTACCTCCCTATAATGCTGTTCATGGGAATCATAAAAGTGGACCACCTTATAAGTGAGGTCACCTTATATCGAGACATTTTATACATAATGTAACTATGAAATAATGTAATGGGATCCATGACCATACCCACTTTATCAATGGGGCTGCCTTATACTGATGTACTTTATAGTGAGGGAGTACTATATTATTATATTCATATATGTACAGTGCACAACCAACTGAAAACAGCACAAACCAAGACCTGCAGTTACATGATGTAGCAGTTACATGATGTACAATTACATAATGTAGCTGTTACATGATGTACAGTTACATGATGTAGCAGTTACATGATGTACAATTACATGATGTAGCAGTTACATGATGTAGCTCTAACATGATGTACAGTTACATGATGTAGCAGTTACATGATGTAGCAGCAGATCAGAATCTATGATGTTTGCTTGAAATTGTATGTAGGGCAAATAGCACACACCCTGATAGGCTGGTACATTATGTAATGTCAGATCTGAGTCCAACCTGTTTACAGTTGGATGTGCCTTATCCAATGGGGGTATGCACAAAGAAAACAATAAAATAACATTCAAAAATCCTGCAAGTAAACTTACTAAACCTTTGGCATATGCTATTACATGAAATATGGATTTGTCATTTCTGAGCACCTATTCTATATATGGTCAGCTTAAACAAGCAAACTGAGGACTACACGCAACACAAAATTAGTAAAATCCCTCTCAACCTTTAGATTATATTTCTGTCAAACTTTTCACACTTGAAGAAAAACTGCAGCTGTTTTCTGTGACAACTTTGAAAAAATTCTTATAATTTTTTCCATTTGCAAAAATGATCCCCAAAATTACCCAGCATAAAATCTAATATGACATGTGCATTCTGAAATGAAGGTAAAGTCTAAGAAATTACTGTCTGAAATAATACCTTATTTTCTTGTTTAAAGCACATGCCAAACTGTCAACAGTATAGACCCAGGTCTGCCATCATATAATGTGCCGCAAGATCAGTTTCTAAATAGATCTTTCTACTTATTATTCAAACAAATATCTTAGACTGTACTCTGCCTCTATGTTGTGAGATGGCAGATCAAGGTCAGATCAAATGCTTTTTACAGTTGGGTGGTAAATATGGTACAGTCAGTGAACAGTGAAAATGGTAAACAACATGCATCAGTTGCCACAAGGAACCAATTACTGCACGATCATTCTTGACTCCATGCAGTATTTTTATTAGTTGCAAAGAATATATGTACCATACACTTATGCTTGTTAACTGTTTCTTCTTGCAATTTAAAATGTACTGCAGTCATGAAAAAGGAATGATCATTTAGTAACCTGTTCCATGTAGCAACAGCTACAGTCCCCCTAAATACACAAGTGTTAAGAACAAACTGCCTATTATATATATATATATATATATATATATATATATATATATATATATATATATATATATATATATATATATGTTTATAATTAAATTAAATTATTTATTGGCTATATATCATTTTTAAGGACCAAAATTCAAAGGTTTGTGAGCAAAGTAATAGTGTAGTGATAATTATGGAGAGTTATTTCCAACTGTACCGAAAACCTGAAGCTGAAACCTAACAAGAAATATGCTTATGGAACACATATACAAATGCACAACCACGGTGCCTGAAAACTGACCTAAAAACAAAAGTTAACCTGACATGTAGACAAACTGACAATGGCAACACTACATGCACTAACTCTGTTATGGTGAGGCATAAAAACATTAGTTAAAATTTTTTGACAAATGTTATGGCATTTGAGCTACTACATGAAATCTGTGACAAACACCAAGTACTGTACCAAAATGGACAAAAGGTAGCCTACAACCATCTTTCTGACACACAGCCACTCCTTCATGATACTTTACTCAACGTTTCAAGTAAAAAATGTTACTCCATAATTGGAAATCTTACTCTAAATTAATAAATCCAACCTTTTGATTGGTCAGAATATTTTCAAGTAAGATGTGGAATTAAGTGAAGTTTTATGGTGGAGGGGCAAGGCCTTGACATAATAAAAATCTTAAGTTTGAGTTTGAACTCGAGATTTTATTTCAACCAATCACACATGATGTTACTTTTGAAATGTTGTTTCTTATTAGCTGATAATGCAAACTCATTCACAAACTCAGACTTAGAATTTTATGATCTCCAGGACAGATTCTGTTATCTTCACAGTTTTTTTAGCTCAAAACTTAAGTACAAGCTCAAAACACACAATTTTGGTATGATACTTGGGGTAAATCTCCATCATTAACATTTAGCATGCAACAAAAGGAATGAAGTTAGGAAAATGTTGTCAGTTTTACTAAGAATTCACTATTCATGGGGTATGAATTTTTTTGGATCTGATGGTTGCTACAAACCACAAAATTCAACAAGAGGCCCAAGTCAGCACGAGATCGCTCACCTGGTTGAATTCGCTGTTCTTCACGAGGTACCAATTTTTGTGGATCTGATGGTTGCTACAAACCATGAATTTCACAGGAGGCCCAAGTGGGCCCGAGATCACTCACCTGACATATGTCAAATTTGATGGTTGCTACAAATCATGAATTTGAAAACCCAATGAACCAAGGTCCATCTATGGAAATCATTCATCCTCTTCCACAATCCACAAGTTAAAGTACCAAACAAAATATCATTTTTTTGCATAAAATGAAAATTGATACCCACAAATACAAATGAACTGAGAGTATATTATAACTTTATTCCAACTACCGTGAAACCCTGCTATAACATGGCGGTCAGGGTCCACAGAGTGCCATCATGCTATGTAACGTATCATGCAAGTCAGTTAACTTAAGAAAATGAAGCATGTGTATCAACTAAAACTTTATGGTACAATGAAACCCCGTTATAACATCCTTCATTCTAACATGAATTCGGATATAACACGATTATGACATGGTTCCTGACATTTTAAAATAATTTCACAATTTCCTGAAGTATGACAAAGTTTAAGTGCCCAAGTAAACAAGAGTTTAAATTAAATAATTTGGCAATATGTGTTATATTCTTGAAGAAAAAGTGTCTTAAAACTGCTTCTTTCTTTATATGAATACAGATGTTAAAAGTTTCTAATTGTGAATGTTCAATTCAATTCTGTCAACAGTCAATCACTGCACTCTGATCTTAGCTTATTTATGGAAGATGTCAGGTCTTTAAAAAGCTGATAATTGTTAGTCTAATTATTATCAAAGCAACAACAATAATGCCATGAAGTTCTCTTTGTGTTTATCTTCAATGCATCTTGTTTGCAATCATTGCTTACTGCAGGGAAAACAATGGCCAACATATGTTTGCTCAGTCAACTGGCATACACAACCAAGCACCAAACCATATGGATGTCTAAAAAGTTTCTTACCCGAATTTATAAATCAATTAACTTCATTTACCTAATGAACTAACTGCTTATCATCAATTTCAATCTCACAATCTAAGGCTATTGAAATTATCAGGTACTGCTTTATAAATACATCAAAAAACGAAAGCTGTCATTATGCACATGTGGCAATCATCACACAATAAATCAATCAGTGAATCATATTGCCAATCCCTCCCCCCCCCCCAACTCCATCTGTTTGTTAACAATTATTATTCACGCTGTAGTTGAAGGAATTATGTACAGTATTCAGATTGGTTTGAAATGTAAACCGACATGGCTTAATGATATCAACATGTGTACACATGCATGCATACTAAACCACAGATGTTCTTTATCTTTCCTTACATTACTTTTGGATTATGTTTTTGCACTGAATTCAGACACATCACGATCCATTCTGTAGTGACTACAACATATGCTTCTTTGTGCATATTTTTTATGGAATTATTATGGATTCACTATTATGGACAGAATGAGATCAGTCAATGAGTACATACATTGATACTTTAACTATTCATGCTATACATGTATGTACCAATGCATGATTCTCTACTTAAAATCATTACATTATGCAATCAATGTTTTCACTATTTCTTATTTAATATGCATTGATTAAAGATAGGAAATATGCCAGTTAAGCAAGTAACTATGTACTCACTCCTACACCTTCCCAAATTTTTAGAGTCTATGGGACACACCTGCCAGAACACAGGTCAAGTGAAAAACAAAATTTATGACTCCCAAACCTCCTGGCATGAATGTGTTTTTAAAACACAATTTTCAATAATCTTAATACAAAAAAGAATAAAAGAGAGAGAACTTTCTTGACACCATGATACATGCCCATAATTTGTAGAAACAGTAAACAGTTGTGCTTAATGCTCATGAAAAATATATCAACTTGGAGCAGTTTATACAGCTGATGGACACAGAGGTGATTAAAAGGTAAATTGGTCAGAGGTAAACAACCACACCTTTGCACAGATTACTTAACTGACTAAGAATAGCTAAGGTATTGTTGTGTTAAGAATCTTTTGTGGGAGAACCCATTAGGCTCATCTGCACAGGTAAAGTACAGGAAATCAAACAACCCAATTTGTTTGAAGTTAGGTAAATCAAAGAGATGCATGCTTAAGAAACAAAAGTTATTACTTTTGGTTGCCTTGAATGATAATGTTTATTAAAGATTATTGGCTAGTTTGTGATCAGCAGCAATGTTTCTTTTAAGTTGGATTTGCAAAACATGATTATTTCTGTAGTCACAACAGTGTAAGTGTGATTCATTTTTTAAGACACAATGTCAAAATACAGTTGTGATTCAGGGAAGGATGATTCATCAGCGAAGTGAGCAAAGTCCAACAAAACTAAATTTTTGAACTCCTGGTTGATGGAGTTCAATTTTGTGAAGTGCAGCAGCAATGGGCAGCATTTCATACTTTGCACACACACACTGCAAACACCATACTGACATTAGTCATTCTGGAGTGTAAGACATCCATTGACACAGTAACAACACCCAGCACTAACACAATGCATGAATGCTGAGCTCAATCCCAAAAGTAACTAACATCTTTAAACATTCATTGTTTTTTTAATATCTCTGTGGTTGTGATTATGTGAGTGTGTGCACATATGTTTCTGTATGGTGATGATATCTGACAATGCTAAATCTATGAACTATTTTCTGTTTGAAAGTGTATTAAATGCTTTAAAAAAATAATCTTTTATTAGAATTAAAATTTCTAGTCATTCTCTATAGGCTTACACGAGTAGATAATTTATTTTCAATTGTACCTTGTCACTTTTGGGGTAATGTGCAATGCCTCCCCTCCCCCCTTGGGATCTGAAAACACACTTTTTGCGTCTCAAAAACCCCACAACACTGTCTGGGAGGTTGACAGTTATGAAGGGATAAGCAAGTATCATTTTTTTCAGTGAATGGACATGTCATGCTATTGCACAATACATTACATAGCATGATGGCACTCTGTGGACCCCAACCATCTTATTATAGCAGGGCTTCACTGTACTTCAAGAAATTGGTGAAATTATTGTAATATTTCAGGAGCCATGTCAAGATAATGTTATATCCAACTTGAGTTACAATGAAACATGTTATATCAGGAGTTTCACTGTGCAAGGAGCTGGTCACAGCTCTCATGTCACACCCATCTGAGCTATATTCTAAATCTGAAGATAATGGGTAACATAGAGGTTAATTTAGAATGTGGATGGATGTTGGGATGGAAACGCATAAGGACACCAAAGTGATCACTATGTCAAGCTTCCACAAAGGTGGACTCGACAAAAATTCCAGAGTGCAGCAAATTTAAAAATTTGAGCTTCAGCTTGAGTTTATTGCTCAGGGTTAGATTTAACTGTAAGAAAAACCCAATGACAATCAATCATCCATTAATTTTATTAGCATATCTAGTCTACATCTGATGATACAAAATTAAGAAAAAAGGAGATCAATTTGTGCATGTGTAAGATGTATATATAAAATAAACGTTAATTTATTAAATAACAAGAGTACCATGAATGGCACATTATACACATGTTTAGTAGTCCTCTGTGTAGGTACTAGTAGGGCAAAGCTGACTCTAGAGATTATTGACTAATGGGCATCAATGACTTGGACCTTTGGTCATGGTATGTGGTCTTGAACTAAACTTAATTTGTAGAAACCTTTATTTTCTTATTAGACTTAACATGACCTTGACCTCTGATCTTCAGACCCCATAATGTAAAGATTTCTTTATTACCCAAAGTACAAGCTATCCACAAAGTCTGGTCAAGGAACTTACTCCAGAACAAAAGTTATTCTGCGAAAACCCATTAGTCTTTGAGCCACAATAGCCCTGACCTTTGACCTTTAGACACCAAAATCAATAGGCCTTATCCACACCATAAGTGCAAGTCCACCACAAACTTTGGTCAAGGTATGTGTTCTAAAACTAAAGTTATTATGCAAAAACCATTTTTCTACTTTCAGTCACAGTGATCTTGACCTTTGAACTTTTGACCCCAAAATCAATTGGCTTTTTTCTTACCCAATGTGCAAGCCATCCACAAACTTTGGTGAAGGTACATGGTCAAGAATGGAAATTTTGGTGCAGAAACCAGTTTTCTTCTTTTAATTAGAGTTAACTTGATCTTTGACCCCAAAATTGATATGATTCTTCCTTAACCCAAGTGCAAGCAATCAACAAAATTTGGTCCAGGTCTATAAAGCATAAATAATGTTATTATGTGGAAACCATTTTCATTCTTTCAGTTACAGTGACCTTGACAATTGACCTTTTAATCCTAAATTCAATTCACTTCTTCCTTATTCCAAGTGCCAACCATCCACAAAGTTTGGTCCAGGTCTGTGAAGTAATACTAATGACATTGTTCATAAATAAAAAAAAATCTTCTTTCAATCAGTGACCATGACCTTTGATCATCTGGCCCCAAAATTGACAGGTTTCTTCCTTACCGCAAGTACAAGCCATCCACCAAGTTTGGCAACTGTAGATGGTGGAGAACTCATATTATTGTGTGGAAATGAAACTGGCAACAGATGGATGGACAGACAGATGGACAGATGGACAACATAATATGCTCTAACTTATGGCAGTCATATACAAATTATGGATAATATGATACCTCTTCCTGTATGTGTATGTGTACTCATATTTTAAGCGTATGTAATTAAAAGAAAAGAATTAAAGTTTAAAATTTTAATGTTATCAAAATCTTTGAGATTATATCTATGTGAATTTAAATATAACAACTATCTGTTAATGTTTCTACTTCAGTGATACATATATGTACTAGTAGTATTCATATACTGAAGCACCACCATAGCATGTAACTTTTGTTGTCTCACATAGTTGTACAATTATTTCCTTTGATTCTTCAAATCACAGCAATGAAAACATAAACTACAGCAACTTCAACAGGCTCTACTTTTGGACACATAATTGTGGGATTCACATTAATTACACCAAAATTGACCCAAAAATTCAACGAAGCACAAAAATCATGCATTACATTTGCAACTCCTACCTTGTTTACTTCATTAAAACTCCCCATACTTAGAATAGCTCCCCCCCCCTCTTTTTTAAAATGAGGTTTGGATTCGTAAATTGCCACCTCAAGTTCCAGTTCTAGAATGGAACCGGCTCCAATGGCTAGCCATTGCACATAACACCTCCACCCCTCTACCACAATTCCATCCCACACACTGACCCAAGGTTTGTCACTTGTAATCTGCTACATATATGATATGTCTTCCAGTATTGACTGTAGATTTAAAATTTGCTCACAAATATTTGAAAATGTTAAGTAAATAATAATATTTCAATACATTTTTGTACATGTGAGCCTTCCAGGGACACCATAAAAAGGAGACCAGAACAATATCCTTCTTGCACATTACCACTGGGACAAAATAATGAGTATTCCCTCTTTATAATACTGTGCATTCAAGCCATAAGTGTCCTGCATTGTAAGTGAGGGAGCATTATTCTGAGGGATGTTATAACAATGAGGTGTCATACAGTGACAGTGCATAAAACAACAAAAATAGGGCATTTAATGAGGTGAAATCACAATATAATTGATTTTCACTAGCCAAGAACTAAATGTGTGATAATTCAAGCAGCAAGCTAAAACAAAATTAAAACAATTTCATGGTATCCATGACAATATCCACTTTATAAGAGGCAACAGTATACTGAGAGGTGCTTATAGTTAGGGACCAATGTACCATGTTTCATCAATTCCCACACAGATATTAAGGATATGGTACGGTACCTGAGAGACAGACAGATGGACAGAGAGAGATTGACAGAAAAGGGCATCACAATATTCCCAACACTAAAGCATGGGGATAACAATAATGAAAAATAATACATGCAGCTTGCCTCTACCATGGAAAAACATTTACAATGAAATCAAAAGTAAATGTATACATCTGAACAACTAAAGGTCATAAACCCTATGAAATATTCCTCAACAAGAGTACCACAAATGGAACTTTATACACCCATTTTGAAATATCTCCCCTGCCATGATTTGACCTTTGAGTTTAGTGACTTATCATATATGTGACACACTGTCTAGTTATAAAGTACATGTATATCCCGGAAGCTATGATAGCTCAGTTGGTAGCTCTTTGGACTCACAATTCAAGGGTTGCAGGTGCGATACCCACAAAGGCCAGCCCTGGTCTTCTGCCTCGATGTGTCATTCGGAAAGGCACTAAGCTACCATTTCCTTGGCATGTTATAGCCAAATATGCATTACAAGTGCAGTTAAAACAAAAAGAAAACAATAATACAATCATTACATCTCCTGCAATTCATAAGTGACTGACCAGACACAGAAGAAAAGTCATGCTGAAACAGGTCACAGAGTTATATTTCCCCTAACTGTGACTCTGTCCTTTGTGATAGGGGGCATGACTGTGGTACAAAACACAGTCTAGTTTTAACATATATCTGAATAATGTTTCATGAAAACATCTTCACTGGCTCAAAATGTATTGCCTGGACAAGGAAATGGGCCACCGAGTTACATTTTCTTTTTGCCCTGACCTTGAGATAGGGGGCATGAGTGTGGTATGTGACACACTGCCTTGCTATGTTACAGATCTGGGCATAGTTCCACGAAAATATCTTCTGTGGTTCAAAATTTGTTGCCCAAACAAGGAAACAGTCCACAGTTACAATTTTCTTTGCCATGACCTTGACCTTGAGGTAGAGCATGACTATGGTATGTGAAACACTGTCTATTCATTATATCTACATTGTATCTGGGTAATGCTTCATGAAAACATGGGGCCTTGGGTGACCAAGTGGTCTAAGGTGCTCACCTTTACAGATCACTCACACATCTCACCTCTGTCCGTGTGAGTTCAAGTCTGGGCTCGACCAACATGGGTGTGTAAGAAAGCTTGCCAGAAGCTTCCAATGGGTCGGTGGCTCTTCCCCAGGGTCTTCTTCCACCAAAGTTACATTTTTCCTTCCCATGACCCAGATAGGGACACACCACCTAGTCATGACACAGATCTGGGTAAAGTTTGACAAAAAGCACTTCATTTGTTCAAAAGTTACAGTACAAACAAGGAAATAGGTCTAAAGATTATAAAACTTCTGAACATGAGTTTGAGCTTGAGATTTTGTGTCACTTCAGTGGTGTTAAAGTTACAGTACAAACAAGAAAACAGGTTTGAAGATTATAAAACTTCTGAACATGAGTTTGAGCTTGAGATTTTGTGTCACTTCAGTGGTGTTAAAGTTACAGTACAAACAAGAAAACAGGTTTGAAGATTATAAAACTTCTGAACATGAGTTTGAGCTTGAGATTTTGTGTCACTTCAGTGGTGTTAAAGTTACAGTACAAACAAGAAAACAGGTCTAAAGATTATAAAACTTCTGAACATGAGTTTGAGCTTGGGATTTTGTGTCACTTCAGCGGTGTTAAAGTTACAGTACAAACAAGAAAACAGGTTTGAAGATTATAAAACTTCTGAACATGAGTTTGAGCTTGAGATTTTGTGTCACTTCAGTGGTGTTAAAGTTAGAGTACAAACAAGAAAACAGGTTTGAAGATTATAAAACTTCTGAACATGAGTTTGAGCTTGAGATTTTGTGTCACTTCAGTGGTGTTAAAGTTAGAGTACAAACAAGAAAACAGGTTTGAAGATTATAAAACTTCTGAACATGAGTTTGAGCTTGAGATTTTGTGTCACTTCAGTGGTGTTAAAGTTACAGTACAAACAAGAAAACAGGTTTGAAGATTATAAAACTTCTGAACATGAGTTTGAGCTTGAGATTTTGTGTCACTTCAGTGGTGTTAAAGTTACAGTACAAACAAGAAAACAAGTTTGAAGATTATAAAACTTCTGAACATGAGTTTGAGCTTGAGATTTTGTGTCACTTCAGTGGTGTTAAAGTTACAGTACAAACAAGAAAACAGGTTTGAAGATTATAAAACTTCTGAACATGAGTTTGAGCTTGAGATTTTGTGTCACTTCAGTGGTGTTAAAGTTACAGTACAAACAAGAAAACAGGTTTGAAGATTATAAAACTTCTGAACATGAGTTTGAGCTTGAGATTTTTGTGTCACTTCAGTGGTGTTAAAGTTACAGTACAAACAAGAAAACAGGTCTAAAGATTATAAAACTTCTGAACATGAGTTTGAGCTTGGGATTTTGTGTCACTTCAGCGGTGTTAAAGTTACAGTACAAACAAGAAAACAGGTTTGAAGATTATAAAACTTCTGAACATGAGTTTGAGCTTGAGATTTTGTGTCACTTCAGTGGTGTTAAAGTTACAGTACAAACAAGAAAACAGGTTTGAAGATTATAAAACTTCTGAACATGAGTTTGAGCTTGAGATTTTGTGTCACTTCAGTGGTGTTAAAGTTACAGTACAAACAAGAAAACAGGTTTGAAGATTATAAAACTTCTGAACATGAGTTTGAGCTTGAGATTTTGTGTCACTTCAGTGGTGTTAAAGTTACAGTACAAACAAGAAAACAGGTCTAAAGATTATAAAACTTCTGAACATGAGTTTGAGCTTGAGATTTTGTGTCACTTCAGTGGTGTTAAAGTTACAGTACAAACAAGAAAACAGGTTTGAAGATTATAAAACTTCTGAACATGAGTTTGAGCTTGAGATTTTGTGTCACTTCAGTGGTGTTAAAGTTACAGTACAAACAAGAAAACAGGTCTAAAGATTATAAAACTTCTGAACATGAGTTTGAGCTTGGGATTTTGTGTCACTTCAGTGGTGTTAAAGTTACAGTACAAACAAGAAAACAGGTTTGAAGATTATAAAACTTCTGAACATGAGTTTGAGCTTGAGATTTTGTGTCACTTCAGTGGTGTTAAAGTTACAGTACAAACAAGAAAACAGGTTTGAAGATTATAAAACTTCTGAACATGAGTTTGAGCTTGAGATTTTGTGTCACTTCAGTGGTGTTAAAGTTACAGTACAAACAAGAAAACAGGTCTAAAGATTATAAAACTTCTGAACATGAGTTTGAGCTTGAGATTTTGTGTCACTTCAGTGGTGTTAAAGTTACAGTACAAACAAGAAAACAGGTCTAAAGATTATAAAACTTCTGAACATGAGTTTGAGCTTGGGATTTTGTGTCACTTCAGTGGTGTTAAAGTTACAGTACAAACAAGAAAACAGGTTTGAAGATTATAAAACTTCTGAACATGAGTTTGAGCTTGAGATTTTGTGTCACTTCAGTGGTGTTAAAGTTACAGTACAAACAAGAAAACAGGTTTGAAGATTATAAAACTTCTGAACATGAGTTTGAGCTTGAGATTTAGTGTCACTTCAGTGGTGTTAAAGTTACAGTACAAACAAGAAAACAGGTTTGAAGATTATAAAACTTCTGAGCTTGAGTCTGAGCTTGGGATTTTGTGTCAACCAATCACAAAAGGTTTACTTTTGAAAGGTCAGTGTTGATTGGTTTGATATGAAAACTCGGTCTTTAACTCAGTCTCCATGACACCTTATGGTAAAAAATTAAAATTCTGTCTGACACAGATAATATGAAATTCATAGGACCAGGACAATTATTTCAGACTAGATGGGTTTTGTGATAAACAGGTTTTGTTATTTTTGTTTGACATCAGTCAGAAAACAGTACACTTGAACATTATTTCTGTCAAAAATAAAGAGGCCATAAATTTTTATAAACTTCTTTAAGTTTTTCCTTTGCAAAATCACTGTGCAATAAAAAAAAATCTGTAATGAATCAATCAAGCTTGATTTAATGCCAAGCCTTACATACTATCAACTACTGGTAAATAGAATGATTAAAGTCTTTTAAGCTCTAAAACTGAACAAATAAACAAGTGAACTTTTAGTACACAGTATCTGCTGCCTGTGGCTGCATCAATTAATTTATTGCTGATAGTGTACCTAGATAATGACCAAAATCCTCTGTAACTTAATTAGTACCCAGCAGACTGGAAATTCTCTTTATCTTAATTGGCTTTTAATACTAAGCAATTCACATTAACTAGGGGAAAATAAAAAAATTTAAAAAAATAACAGAACATTGCTGGGGAAATTATTCAGTATATACCAAGTGGAATTTCATCTTAACCAAAATTATATTAAGTGGATACATCCGTATATATTTTGCTGTCTTTAACTTTGGTGCAGACTGATTTTTCTGCAAATAAATCCAAAGTTAAACTGCTGCATAAATGGGCTTTATACAGTGTTTACAGCAATTATTTTTGGGGTATAAAATTTAATCTTTTTCGGTACAAAACTGAATCTTAATCCATTTATTGAGCAGTAATTCAAACAAGACTTCTCTCCATGCACTTGTTCATATGTCTGTCCCATTTTCTGATGATTTTCCCATTTTGATGCTGTATCATTATGTCATAGTAAAGCTATAGTATGTTTCAGCAGAAAAACCCATATGTGTTTCCAATCATGCCTTAGTGATGGGCCTGTTTAATCACGATTCAAATTATGTCCCTTGAAAAAAGTTACTACATTTAATGTAAGAAAATGTTATATATAGCAACAGGACTTCAGCATAATCGTGCCAAAGAGAGAAAAAAAATCTATCAAGTTTAACAAAAAGCAAAAAGCAAAAATGTTAAAATCCTGTGGCATCTTTATTAAATAAGAGGCCCAAGTGGGTCTGGTACTGCTCACCTGGCTTACATAACTTAACAGTTTCACAATGCACATTTGTGTAGTATTGTAAGAACATATCCTATGTAAACTATCTCCCAAACTTTATATTATGTTGATTTTACCTATTTTACTATATTCTGATAAAAATTCTTTCTAAAGAAAAAGGCATGATTAATTTGCGGTCTCTTGCATATAATTGGAGTTATCCATGATTTTGATGATAATAAACCCAACAGATCCAAAATATGGCTCCATCAGTGGTAACAAGATCAGTCAATCAGATGCAAGATCACCTCATTAATATTTGTGGATCTTGCTTACTTCTGAAATTGCCCAAGATCTTGATATAAATCCATATTCCAATTTTGATCAAAATCAGATCAGAATTATGGCTTTCATAGTGGTAATAAGCTCAGCCAATCACATGCAAGATAACCTCATAATTATGCATGGATTTCACGCATTGTTGAAACAGTCCAAGATCTTGATGATATAAACACATATTTCAAGTTTGATCAAAGTCAGATCACAAATATGACTTCAAGAGTGGTAATATTGCTTATTATTGAAACAGTCCAAATCTTGATGATATAAGCAAATATTACAAGTTTGATTAAAACTGGATCACAAATATGGCTTACAGAGTGGTAACAAGCTCAGCCAATCAAATGCTAGATTACATCATTAATATGCATGAATCTCACTCATTATCAAACCGATCCAAGATCCTGATGGTACAAGCCCATATTTCAAATTCGATTGAACTCGTCCAAGATTTTGATGATATAAACCCATATCGCATGTTTGATTCAAATCGGATCAGAAATATGGACTCCAGAGTGGTAACAAGCAACTGTTGATGGATGGATGATAAATAATGGACGATGAACACGATGCATGATGAATGCAAGGTCATACCATAAGCTCACTTTATCTTATGGTCAAGTGTGCAAAAAACAAAAGCAAGTTTTAAAATCCTGTCGCCTCTTTATTAAAAAACAAAAAGCAAAATGTGAAAATCCTGTGGCCTCTTTATTAAAACTTAACATTATGATGCTGGAGTATCAACAAATGTCAGTATGCATCATGACATTATGATAGTTCTACACTGAATAAAAGACCATGCAAGTTAGTTTGTTTTGTATGAATTCTGTTATTATGCTAACCACTTTTTCAATTAAATACATGTAAAACACACATATAACAAAACCTAATCTGCTAGATAACAAACTATGATCAATACTGAACTATGGCCATTATTGAAGCTTGATTGCTATGGCAACTGCTCTAACACAAGTATGTTGCTATGGTGATGCTTCTAACAGTCAACATGCAGCATTCTTACCATTTCGCCATTAGTTTCCCTCTTATAACCAGGTACACTGAATCTATACACCTTTAAAATTTCAAATTGAAGCGATAAATGCATCTACAAGGTAAACACACCCTAGCATGCAAAGGTGCACTGAGCATATTAAGGCACTTCCATCCAAAACCAGAGTGTAATCAAAGATTACATAGCTCACCTCTGTGAAGCTTGTATAGTAGTCTCCAGTAGCCATTGTAAACATGAATTATCATGCAGAAAATAAAATTCAGACTAAAGTTATTCTGACAATAAAATGTTGACCCCTTTCACAACTAAAGTTTTTATTAAGCAATTTTTGTATCTTTACATTTTAGCTATTAATCTTTAAAACTTTAAAAATTTCACTTTGTATTTACACAGTATTGTGCTGACATACCATTAAACTATATACATACATACCTACATAGCATAAAAGACATTAAACAATAAAAAAAGAACATTCTTTTCTTTGATATCAAAGTAGACTGTAATGAGTTGATTAAAGTCTGAGATTCATGTTGTTTTTGTATTATGTTTTTTAAAAATCATTTTTAAAACCTGTTTCATAAGCTATTATCATTGTTCACTCCTAGAAGGCAGATTTTAGTGGCTGAAAGTCACAGATTTGGAGTAACCTCACAGCGACAACCAGTATTACAAGCATGCATCAATAATTACCTGATGACCCACTATAGCTGAGGCTTCATATGAAAAGCATGATGCATGCAGTCCACTCATGTAGATGACCCTATACTCATTTACATCTACAAAACACAGTTAACCTGTTGAGGGTAATGCATCACAATATACAAAGAATAATCACTGATATGGAAACTTTACCACTGAATAAACATTTTTATTCCTATTTCCAGCTGCACTGGTCTGGAAGGGCCATCTGAGAAGGTGTGGATGTACAGAGCAATGATGAATCTATACCATTATGAGCTAAACACTCAACCCATGTTAGTAAAACATTGAATGTAGGTCACAACTACCTTCTTTCATTGTAAGAGTACAGTACTAACAGAAATGCATCCAATTATCAAGTTTCATGACTGGAACATGAACAGCACCAAATAAAGCAACTTTAAATACAAAATTTCAACAAAGCCCCTGAAGCACGATATAAAGGTCAGAGAGACCTCTTATTTCAATAAGCATGTAGTACTTATCAAGATGCATTTCCTGAATAAGTTTCATGATTCTAGGTAGGATAGTATGTATATACCAGCCAAAAACTCATGTGATCATGAGCTAAATGAAAAGACTCAACCAATGACAGTATACGATGAAATATAGGCCATGATGATCTTTTTTTTTTTGTTATAAGGGTGTGGTACAAATAGAGATGCATATCATCATCAATTTCATGATTCTAGCATGAATAGTGTCTGAGAAATGAACATCAAAAACAAAACTGAACCCAAGTCATTTAAGCATGAAATATGAGCCATTATGACATACTAATGAAATGAGATAGTAGTGCTCACCAACATGCATCCTCTAAGCAACTTGCATGAGTCTAGGTACACTACATGTGGTCATGAGCTAAACACAAAATCTTAACCTATGCCAACAAATGTGAAGTGTAGATCAAAGTGACCTTCTTTTGTATGGATGTGCTATTAAGAGAGATGCATATAATCATCGAGTTTAATTATTCAAGCATGAGAGTTAAAACATAAAATGTAACCAATGTCATTGAAGCATGAAATATGGGTAAGTTACCAACTTTTGAGATGAGGGCCGAGTACTCATCAAGGTGCATACCCCCACCAAGTTTCATAAATCCCAGGTATAACAGTATGTATATGGAAGGTAACAACCCTATTTGGTCATAAGTTAAAAACCTAACATACGCCAATAAAATGTGAAATTTAGGTCACAGTGACCTTCTTGTATTTTAAGGGCATGGCAATAATAGATATGCATGCAATCATCTAGTTTAATGATTCTGGCATGAATAGTGCTTGAGACTGAACCCAAGTCAGTGAAGTATGAATTATGGGTTACAGTAACCTACTTGTGTAATGAGGGTGAAGTACTCACCAAGATGAATCCCCACACCAAGTTTCATTTATATATATATATATATATATATATATATATATATATATATATATATATATATATATATATATATATATATATATATATATATATATATATATAAAGCCAGTGCACTGTGAAATATAGGTCACAGTGACCTTCTTTTACTGTAAGGATGTGGTACTAACAGAGATGCACACAATCATCTAGTTCAATGATTCTAGCATGAACACAACTTGAGAAATAAATTTATAACAAAAAATGTAATCAAAGCCAGTGAAGCATGAAATGAGGGTCACAGTGAGCAACATTTGTGATGAGGGCATAGCAGTCATCAATATGCATCCCCTCACGAAGTTTCATTATTCCAGGTATAACAGTACAATAACTGTGCTAAATGCACAAACTTAACTAAGAATGGAGTGTACTTGTATGTACAAAGTTAGCCTCCTTGGGCAGGTAAAATGAAACCCACTCCAAATTGTTGCCTAGAATCTAGAAAGAAAGAATGGTTGATATGCAGTGATGATGTACTTATGTATATGGTTTTATCTGTGCTGATGCCGATGCCAATGTCGACGCTGATCCCAGGGTATTACAATAGCTCTCCCTGACTTTATAGTGGTGAGCTAAAATTTATACTGTCATGAACAAGAATGACCTATGAATGCATTGTAAAGATACTAGAATACATATTCTACATATATATTGTCTAGTGATAGTATATGTATGATTTTATATATTAACTGACAAAGTAAACTGTAATAATATAAACTTGAAAATGAGTGCAATCTTGACTATCTACTTACAAAAAGTTTATATAATATGCAATCATATATGCTTATCATAGATTGATCAATTGCTCATAAATACTTTAGAGGTACATGTCATGTAACACTCATTTCATACACAGCATAGCACTGGCTGCCAATGTCAAATGTGAAATTAACAACTTCAGGCAACACTTACCATGAACTTGTAAAGTATAATGTGTTTCAAGAAGAGCTAATTTCTAAAAGCCCATGACTGATGACAAGTGCCAGTGCCTATGTTAAAAGACTTAAGTAACATGATGTATATGGGATGTTGCTGCTAAATGACCATTATATGGGCCCATAACTGTCTGTTTCTAATGATGTCATCATGAGCTTAAAAAGTTGTATTGTGATATTGCCACTTTTTTATATTAATGTTGTTATAATATCATGATATTTACACTATTCTGGCCATTCTCTACAAAGCACACTGAAGACACATGCCTGGTCAAGTGCCAAGGCCAAGGTTACAGCTTTTAGAAAAATTCCAAATTTTTTTTCTTCAAAATACCAATGCATGTAGACTGTTGCTATTGATATCTGATCAACATGTATCAATTAAAATGTACTAATGCTAAGACACAGCTGATTATGGTAAATATACAATTCTGTTTTACTGCCCTCTATTGCGCTGAATTGGAAAGATTTTTATGTGGGCTGGGGTTGGAGTAGGGGAGGTGGTGTACCTCAAGTATATAATATCATCAATCCATATTTTTTTGTAGATATTGTCATCACACTGAATCCAGCAACAATACTTCCCTATGGCAATACATGATAACATCACTATCTGCTTCATAAAGTGATTTTAGCTTTAAAGAGTATACAGACTGGCTCTGCAGTAAGAGGCAGTTTGCAATGCAGTTTTTTTATTTCAGCTAGTTTCAGAAACACACTAGTGGATATGAGCATATCTACTGTAGGAAGGTAATGTTTTGTCGTGGCACTGCAAAGACATTTGTTATGCTCAATCCGAATCAGTGGTAATTTCTCCATGAAACAGGCTGAAATATCTATATCCTGTACTTAAACAATACAGTAAAGCCTCTTCCATTAATTTAAAGAAGACATACCAGGGCTATAGCACAAGTTTCATTTAGACCCATAATCAACACATGATTTTTCACATGATGCCCACTACCCTCTGCAAATGAACATTAACCTATAAACATCAGCTTTGCTTGTCTTCTGACCCTGGTACATCCTTGTTAAGTGGAATAGCCCTAATGAAGTATTCAAGATTCAACATTCCACATACTGACTCACCTGCCAGTACTTTGAACACACTATAAGAACAGTACGTTGGTTGTATGGGCAACACGTCAAGGTCTGTGCATTCAGACAGCGGATCTGCTTTGACTCATCTTCATGAATAGGTCGATTCTGTAACATAGCAAATAATTGTAGATTTATAAAAAAATATAGTCGAACCTGTGCTAAAAACAACCTCTTTTAAGAGGCCATCTGTCTTAAGAGACACAAAAATTTGAGTCTATATGTGATACTTTACATGCTCAAAAAACCTGTATTAATAGACCACCTGTATCAATGAACCACCTATTGTCAGATATCAATTTTATTTGGTCTTAAGGCAGGTTCCTGTGTATTCTAAATATCTAAATATGTAATGCACTTTGCAAATTGTTCAAATGCTGAAAATGTATAAAATTTAAATTAAAAAATAACAATATTGTTTTGAGGATTTGAAGACAGTTGTGGTGGCTGTAGTGTCAACAGTAAAACCACCATTAACATTTCAAGAGGAAGAATGTTATCCCCATTCTACAACTATTACATTATTGGTAGGGATTTTATTGACTCTAGTTTAAAATATAATTTCCTGTGGCATCACATCACAGAAAGGGTCATGACATCAAATCTGCATCTCCATGTTTCAGACAGTTTATCTTAGGTTTGAGTTTTACTGCTACAAATTTTTGATGTTCAACCAATAATAAAGCACATATTCGTAGATGTGTTGGAATCCATGATAAGCCTTGACAGTGGTCCCTCTCTTGAATGGCCCCCCTAACCAGCAGCCACCCGCTTTATATGGCCACAATCCCTTGGCACCGACAAGTTTGTGTTCAAAAAGACTCCTCAAGGATGGCCACCCCTCTAACGTGACCAGCAGCCACTATTTTAGTGCAAACACGATCAAATTTACCCCTTGCGAGTGGCCACATAATGGTTGTTTACAGATTAAAATCTTGCTAATATTTATTAATTTCTCAACTCAAAACACTGACATTTGTTCCAACATGCCAATAAAGTAACTTTAATCCATACAAAGAGGTAAGTAATCCGATTATCCTTACTGCCATGTGTTCCTTATATGTTAGCTTTAGTCACTTTGATAATTACTGGCTATTATTACCACCGATAATTATCAAGATGACAAAAGCTAACCGCTGAGAAGCATAGTATTGAACAGCTCAAGTCAGTGTGACATCCAGTCGCCAGATAGTAAAATGGTATGTTAGCCTTTCTGGCTCCCTCTCACAGATTATGAAATGTACTTAACCAGGTACCAGACTGGATGATAAAAAAAAGGCGATCACGTGACAAACTCACTTCCTTTGTAAACACTGCATCTCGTGTGATAACTACATATTGCCCATGAAGGAATAAGTTGTCGCAAAATGTCGTCAGACATTATCAGTTTAGAGCGAAAAGTGAGAGCAATTAGATTAAATTATAACAGAGAGTCCTTTGATCACTACTGAGAAATTTTCTGTCGGAAAGATTCAAATAAACATCGTCAACATACATTCAACTGCAGTGAGTGGGAAGACGGAATAGATGGACGTACAGGGATAGTTACAACCAAATGTTTGTGCCCAGAATTTACCAACAAGGTGGTTTTGCACCACGATTCATGATGATTCATATATTTTTAAAAAAAAAATAACATTGATAATATTCCTGTGATTTTTAAATGAAAATATTAAATATATAGAAATTAGTTACACCTTTCATATGTAGTTATTACTGACAACTGTGTGATCCCCCTCTAGAAAGGCCACCTCTCTTATAAGGCCACTTTCCTGCTGCAGAAGGGGTGACCTTATAAGAGGGGGACCACTGTATTGTCACCAAAATCTATGCGACACACTGCCGGAAAGAATTACATTTTTGATAATTCTCTACATCATTTCTTCAAGGTGTTAGAATACTGATGACAATATTGTGTGTAAGGATATGAGGATGTTAATAGAAGTTTTACTATGACAATCATTCATTTTTATCTGACCATCCCAAGTCAGCTGCCTCCAAGTGTACTTGGGAAAGGCATTTAGCTCCCATTACCTTGGCATGATTTAGCCATACATGTGTTTAAAAAGTGCCATTATAAAAATAAAAAAACCAACCAACTTGTCAACCTATATCTGCATTGTAGAACCATACTTTTATGTCCTTAAATCCTCATGTGACTGTTATCTTATAATTCAACATTAATTACAAAATTTTATAAAGTTATATTAACTTATACAATCCACACTGAAACCTGTATATCAAAAACAATTGACATGACCACAAATAAATGGTTTTTTTTATGGATGGTGCAATTATCTACTGGTTTTAATGACCATAAATGTACAAGGAAAGAGCCAGAAGTGATGTCCTTTCTAAGCTGGTGTCCATTATATAAAGATGTCCGCTAAGACATGATGTAGCAAATATGCAGAGGACACGGGTTGCACAAAATTGTGGAGAAAACCCGATTCTGCAATCACTGACCCTTGCATCTGCTCACAACAGGATTAAATCTAGGACTGCAAAGTGCAAAGGAAATGGCTTGACAACAACAGATGTGACAAACATGCATGAGAACACAAAATTATTTCTTTTGTGACCAGCTTTCTTTTACATAGGTATCACATATATAAGTGAAAATGGGAAAAATGTTAATGAAGATTGTTCTTTAGAAGCAGGTGTCCTTTATGTGGGGAGGTACCCACTGAAACTGATCTCACAGCTCATTATCAAGTTTCCATAACTGAGATTTTTTTGAGCAAGTTAGGCCTTAAGCAAACTGGTTGTTTAATGGTCAGATTTTATTTTTCATATGCAAAGGAAAGGTTTGGCAAAGTGAGAATCTCTTTTGACATGAAAGAGGAACTGATGAAGAGATTTATGGTATGGCTGTAGTAGCGCTTTAAAGCACCTCAGCACAATAGTGTCTATATGGTGCCAACCAAACATAAATGTTAAAACAATTTAAAAACTTTAGGAAGATAAACATATTATTATCATCACCTGCCCTACTTACACGACGACAGACACCTAGCAATCAGGCTAAGAGTGAGAAAATGTAAATGCAGTTTACAATATCTGCAAAGAAGCATATTGCGCGATATCTGTAGCTAAAAGTCTCTATCATGTATTTAAGAGTGTGAACTTAATGCAATGAAACCATTCCAAAATATGCTGTAACAGTTATACTCAAGAAAAGACAATCAATGAGTAAACCACTTCTATAAAATGTAACTATACAATCACTAACTTATCTGGAAACAATAACAGTTTTAATTTAGAAATAATCTAATAATAAGATTAATTTAAAGTCCGAGTACATGTATGTGTAACAAAATAAGCACTAGTCTTAACTACAGTACAAGGCATTTACATTGAACATGAGGACTGCCAAATTTACTTCTTGTATCCATAATTTTCTATATCCCTATTATAATAAATATATATGCTGCAACAGGGATGCTAATTCACTCTGTACAAACCATAAATTTGTTACATAATTATGTGTTCACAACAAGCAAGTTTTACTGTTAACTAAACTGTACACATTAACTGCTTAATTTGATTTTAAGCTATAAATGTTCCCCTGGAGTTTTATATAAACAGTGTTTTACCTACCAACAGATATTTGCCTATCCAGAAGTGCATGTCTATGCAAAATTTTACCATGCAAAAAAAAAAGTCATAAACCTAAGGGTTCCTCAGAATGCCTTGTCTTGTCTGTGAAGTGCACTTGATGGAACATCCTTGTATTTGACTTTTTAAAAAATTAACACAGAATCAGCACACTAAATCCTGTAGTTTGATAAGGATATTATTAAGCTGAGGCTCATGAACAGAAAATATTATTGTAAACAGACCAAACTACTACTCTGAATGAGGCACCATGGTTAGTTAATGTGTTGCAGGTGTAGTTTCCAATCTATTACTATGAACACCTAAAGGCACAGACTGTTCATGTGCCTTTGACTTGTCTGGTCTCTTATTTACATATTTTACCCATGGGGACCAGTGTTTTCTCCTAGATATGCAATTGCAGGAATCCCCTCTAACAAATTCCCTCTTAAAAATGATAGAGCATGTGAAAATTGTGCACAGTTTGCCAGGAGTTTAATGACACCTGTAACATTCATTAATATTAACAATGCTCAGTCTGATCATGTCTGCACTTGATTCCAAATCAACCATCAAAATCAAGTCCTTACTAAGTGACTTTCTGCGACTGAGCAATGACACAATTTCATTGATAATCTAGCTATTCAAAGCATTTTATCAACTACACTTGGTGAGGTTCTAGAATGGTGGACACGCAGTTTTCAATATTCAGTTGTAATGTCTCTGCTGTTACATACAGTTCTAATGCATACAACATAGTGTTATTATCATAATACATGATCACTGCCATTGTGCCGATAATGAAGATAAACAACTGTAAGTTTTATCTTTATTCATTAAAAGTTATTTATCTAACACACATATGTCAAAATATACTATAATAGTTGAACAAAATGAAAAGAGAAAAAAAATTTGCTGAAAAATACTCTACAACTGTATTTTTACACTTATTGCAGTTGCTGTTATACATTATCATAAATTGAATCCTATCTTTTGCATTTTATGCATTTGCTATTTCATTTAAGCACACTTTTAATAAGAAAAGCTACAAAACCACCTGTGGTAAATGCATTTCCATTTCATTAAAAACAAGTAAAAACAAAAGGAAACAATGGATAGAAGCATTAAATACAAAATCTGAATGCATTTCTAAGACCAAAATTAAAAAATTATAAAATGATAGGTGAAATGCAAATGCAAATGGAAAGCAAACCGAATGCAAATGGAATATAAACAGAATGCAAATGGTATATAGAACACAAATCAAATTTAAATGAAATGCAGATTTGGTAAAATGACCCATTTCAGGATGTTGTGAACCAAATTGGGGTTCCCATCTTCAAGGTCAAGGTCATGGCACAATATTTCAAGTTTTCCATCACACATTCTTTTCCATTCAATAACTTTAAAGCCATTTGCAATGATGGGATAAAACACTGGTATAACTATATATCATCACATTCACTGTGGGTCCTGTCTTCAAGGTTAAAGTAACAGGTCAATATTTAGGTTTCAGTCATGTCTGCCTTTCTGCTTTCTAACTTAAGAGCAATTTAAGATAAATGGATGAAGCTTGGTATACTTACATACTGATGCTAGAAGATGTACTGCATTGCATATTTGGGGTCCTATTATCAAGGTCATATTTTTAGCCTTTTATTGTTTCTGGTTTATATCATAAAAGCTGTTTGAGGTACCAGGCTGAACCATGGTATACTTATGCTTCTCAGTCTGATGGCATCTCATATATCAGTCAAGGTTTTATATTCAAGGTCAAGGTCACTGATCCATTCTTTTTACCCCTTTTCTGCATTCTTCTTCTAATGTCCTTTGAAAAATGGCAGTGAAACTTGATTACTTTCCATGTCTGCCTAGTAACTTTACAGCTCTGTTTTGAAGGTCATAGTCAGATTTCATGCAAATTTTGTGACTTCACCATGGTAGGTGGGGACACAAATTCATTGAATTCGCTTGTTATATATCAAGTTTAAACAAATTTATAAATGCAATTTGACCCAGTCATCACATTTCTTTTGTTCTCTTTAAAAATCTAATTGTCATGATCTGACGCCACTATTTCTCCTGAAGGAAAGTCATGTCTCATAGAATATGCATGCGATGAATCAGACATGTATATATAATACTTCAGATCTAATACACAATGCATGAGAGAGATTTGTGGTCACACCTGACAGCTCAACCTAGATACAATGCCGTAGAAGATAAATATTTTTTAAAATGGGTTACCCTAGGTTCCGATCCTGATAAGGTCCAAACTTTTACAGCTCCTGAGTTCGAAATGGCCAATACCACATCATCTGAAAAATAAAAGCCCTTTATTAAAAGAAGAGTTTATTTAAGGGAAAGAAACATTGTTTTTACGAAAATAAATTGTATGATGTATTAAAGCAGGAAACTAATCAATATAAAAGAATTCGGTCAATGGCATGCCATTGCATATCCCCATGCTTCCAAGCTAAACCACTAGTGATATGGCCTGACTCATTGGCCAATGTTGTGACACTATAAATGTGTATTTGTCTTTCATGTTCAGCTTGTATATATATGGATAGAAGGTGGGGATCTTGATGGTTACTAAGTTATGAGCCAAGGGCAAGTCTCCTATTCCAAGGGCATGACCCAGAGCTGCATTGGATGCACAATGGCATTTATCTCTTCATGCTCATTAAGTATATACAAGTTATGACCCATCAGCAAGACCCTTACACTGGGAGCATGCCCAGGATCTGTATTTGATATACATCTGATTTCATCTCTCCTGTCTTTCAAATCTATATATGGTTATAGGGTGGAAATCTGAACAGTTTCCTAGTTTTAATCCAGAGGCAACATTTTTCCCCCACCCCTGGGGAAAGACCTGAGGGGGTAATCCAAAAACTTATTACATATGGTATAGAACTGGCCCCCAATGAAGATACAGTACATGCCAACTTTAAAATCTGCACCAACAATACTGAAAAAATTGTTAGAGACTTTTTTTTAAACCTCCCCCACCCCAACAGCCATGCACATCTACAGACTATGGTCAGTCATATCCCAAAGTTTCAATTCTGTATCTCTAACCATGCAGGAGGAGATCCACTACATTACCAACAGACTGACAGACAGATTACAGATGGGCAGAAGGATATGATATCTATTTTTTTTCAAAAAAGTGCATAATATCTTAAATTTTAACCTTAAAAAAAATAACCATGAACACCAAAATTATCCCTGACAAAATTCATGAAAGGCAGTTATGATTAATAAAAACACAATGCTACCTCACTATAATGCTGTTTAATGAAGCCACAGAAGTGTGCTTTGGCCTAGGTGAAGTCACCATACACTGAGGTAGGTTCAATATCATAACTACAGCTCTCCCTCGTTATAATGCGGTAGTCAGGATCCATCACAGCCGACTGTGTTATGTACTGAACCATGTTTGACAGAGTACCGTAATATATATGGAACCACAATATATTGACAAAAGCGTAATATGCAAAACTGTGGTATAGCGGGCACTATTAAAATTTGGTAAATAATAGTGATTTGAAAAGGAAATGAAGATATAAGACTAGGTTTCACCTTGTTTTCTTTCAACCCTTACTGTTATATGTTGGTATGATTTTGGTCATGGGGTCTATAGTAGTATTGCATCATATCCAGGATCGCATTATAACGAGGCAAATTATAATAAGGGAGAGTACATTTATAAAAAAAATGGGACTGATGAAAATATCCATATTATATTAGTAACTGCACTATACTGAGGTACTTTATAGTGAGGGACTACTGAAGTATGTTCCTTATCTCCATCAGTAAAAAGATATAAAATGAGTTCTCATAAAACAATATGTTTTCTTTTTGTCAAAAACATGACAGCATAGGATTTAACCTACTGCTGTGATAATGAATATGATAGCTTAAATTGAAAGCAACAGGACTACGTATACAATATCCTTAATCACTACTGTATTCAAAACTAACCATTGGCCATTGGTCATACCCCTACCCCCCATCAAGATTATGTGGTCCAATAGTTTACATGCTAATATTTACATATAGTGTTTAATAAGTTACTTGAATGAACTAATGTTTCATGCAAATTATAGAATAAGTCTACCTGGTATATGATTATAAAGTTCAGTTATTCTTTTACCTACATGTGAAATAATGGTAGAGACCTATTAACTAAAAAATTGCTTCAATACAGAGAAAAATGATATAACTTGACCAATTAGCAAAAGGGTGCAGCTCACTACAATTTGCTCTTTAGGGCCTTAGAGAAAGAAATTTGTGTTGGGAAATCAAAGTTAGGAGAAGATGGGTACTCAGGGGCCATGACTCCTCTAAAAGATGATGTGGAATTCTTTAAATCAAACTCCTTCAAGGTCTCATTAATACAAGCAACATCCCATTTAGAGATAAAGATATGAAGTTGACTGAGAAGGGCAATAACTCTGTCCAAAAAAGAGTAGAAAAGAGAAAACCCATAAAAGATACATCTGGGTCCATGAAACAATGTTCACATCAAATTACATCAGAATATGTTGAATGGTTTGTGAGCTATACTGATTACAAGCAAAATCCCATGTAAAGCTATGAAGTTCATCGACAAAGGCCATAACTCAGTCCAAAATGTCGAGACAAAACCCATAATGTAGGTGTAAGAGATGATGTTCTTACCAAATTTTATCAGAATATGTTGAACAGTTCTTGAGCTATTGCTGACAGCAAGCGACATCTAAGTTCCCAAGTGAAGACAAAAATATGCTTGACAAGGTGCATAACTCTGTCCAAAATGGAGTAGATGACACTTAACCCATAAAAGGCACATTTAAGTCAATGAGACAATTTTGACATATGTATGTCTATGAGACAATGTTCTTACCAAATTGCATCAGAATATGTTGAACAGTTCTTGAGCTATGCTGACTGCAAGCAACATTCTAAGTTTCCATGTGAAGAAAATAATATGCTATAACTCTGTCCAAAATGGAGTAAATGACACTAAACCCATAAAAGGCATATGTAAGTCTATGAGACAATGTTGGCACATGTAAGTCTATGAGACAATGTTGGCACATGTAAGTCTATGAGACAATGTTGGCACATGTAAGTCTATGAGACAATGTTGGCACATGTAAGTCTATGAGACAATGTTGGCACATGTAAGTCTATGAGACAATGTTGGCACATGTAAGTCTATGAGACAATGTTGGCACATGTAAGTCTATGAGACAATGTTGGCACATGTAAGTCTATGAGACAATGTTGGCACATGTAAGTCTATGAGACAATGTTGGCACATGTCAGTCTATGAGACAATGTTCTTACCAATTAGCATCTGAATATGTTGAATGGTTCTTGAGCTCTACCAGTTACAAGCAACATCCCACGCAAAGATATGAAGTTGATTATTAAGGGTCATAACTCTATCCAAAATGAATTTGACGAGACAAAGCCCATAAAAGGCACATCAAGGTATACACCAAATTACATCAGATTACGTTGAATGATTACTGAACTATGCTGGTTAGAAGGGTCTGCTATAATGGAGATTTGAAACTGATGGGGAAAAAGGGCATTAATTCCATCAAAATTGATGCTGATAAAACAAAACTTTTAAAAAGCACATCTAAGTGTAATAAACAATTCACCTACCAAATGGCATCCAATTCTGTATAAGGGTTGCACAACTTTGGTGGTTACAAGAAGTGTGAATGGAAAGACAGACAGAAAGTCGCATGGATAGAAAAGACGATTACTATTGGGCTCCAACATCATGATGCAGGACCCTAAAAATTTACTGAATACTTATTTTAAATCTTCCCAATTTCACACACATTGAGACATTCTACAGCATTACCAAAATCAGTTCTGACGGAAGTGTTGCTGTCACTTGAACCTGTCATTTGAAAACAAAAATCTTTCATTATTGAAACAGACCCAGGTACTATTTGTATTTATTCAACTCACTGGTCTACTATTACCAGATATTTTGTTAACAGGCTATAATTATCTTAAACTCTGCTTGAATATAAAAAATATTATACTTATGGATAGTACAGCTGTGCATTACTACTGATGTAGTGATACAATATTTATCACAATACAGAGTTCACAGTCCATTATGTACCACAATAATACTTTGTGCAAATTTCTGTATGAAAATATAATAGACTCGACTTTTTCATTACAAGTTATTATTATAAATATTAGCACCAATTCTACAACAATGCAGTAAATGTAGTGTATGTCATTGTAAAACAAACATATCTAAAACACGATAAACTTGAAAACAAGACTACCGCAAACGATACACAATATGCCCATCTCATGACCTTTTCTATACTAATGACCCTGACCTTTCAGCCATGGTCTTGACTACTTTATCATAAGGTGTGAACCTGGATAAAAATTCATCAAAATATCTGTAGGGTTAAAAAGTGACAGCCTGTATAATAAAACAGGCCACCGACTTACATTATTCCTTGTTGTGACCTTGACCTTAAGGCAGAGGGTATGACTATGAATACATGAGACACTGTCAAGTCAGGATATATATAAGGCTAACGTTTCATTATAATATCTTCATTGCTTCAAAAGTTATACCCATACATGGACAAAGGTCACTGATTTGTATTTTCACTAGTAATGATCTTGACCATGAGGCAGGGGGCATGGTTGTCAAATGTTGAAAATTCACTCACCCAGCTTAAAGTGACAAGAGAAAATTTCAAGTGGATTTTCCAAACACTCACTGGATTTGGGTACTGCTTGCCTAACTGAGTGAGTGCTGATTTAGAGCTGACCAGTGTTTCTCTTCAATGAAAAGGATGTTCTGTCAAACATATTGCTGACATTGTTCTTTGAAAATCCATCATTTCTACCTAACATTTGTTTCCATTTGTTGATAAATCTCATACAAAACACTTTGCTCTTACTCTCCAATACTAATAAAAACTTGCCAGATGGAATGCAGACTGGTCTCAGTTTTAAATTAATTGTTTGTTTATTTGTTTGGTGCTTTACGGCACAGAAACACAAGTAGGTTATTTAGTGCCGAGACAATTGGAGTTCCAGAAAACAACCTTTCACATTATCAAAGTTAGGACTTTAACATCATCAACTTTTATATTTCTATAACAGCTGGTTGAGTAAGAGTTTATTTGGGCAAGTAAAAAATGTTTAGTACTTGCCTGACTGGGCTAGTGGATTTTTGGAGATTTTTAAACCCCTGGCTTTGGTCTGTGATTGTCTAATCAAGGTATACAACTGCTTACAGTTTCATTAAAATACAAGTCAGATGAATTTTCCCTTGCTGTGACCTTCACCTTGAAGCAGGTGGTGTAGCTATGGTATGCAACACATCATCTATATATGATATAAAATAGGCTAAAGTTTCACTGAAATATCTTCAGTGGTTCACAAGTGATACTCTGGAACAAGGATACAGATCACAAAATTACATTTTCCCTTGGGGGCCCCGGGTGGTCGAGTGGTCTAAGGCGCTCGCCTTTACCGATCACTACCATCTCACCTCTGTCTGCGTGGGTTCGAGTCTTGGACTCGGCCAATGTGGTTATGTGAGAAAGCTTGCCAGTAGCTTCCCGTGAGTCAGTGGTTCTTCCCGGAATTTTTCCCGGGTTCTTCCTCCACCAGATATACTGGCCGCCATGTATAGCCTATCATGTGCTGAAAAATGTCGTTAAACGCATAAAACCAAACCAAACATTTTCCCTTGCAATGACCTTGACCTTAAGGCTGAAGGCATGGTTTTGGTATACAACACAGCCTAGCCATGATATATAACAGGGCAAAGTTTCATAAAAATCTCTTACATTACAAAGTTATGGGCAGGCAAGCAAATGTTAAAGGACAGATGAACAAAGCCATAACATAATACGTCTGACTTAAGACAGGTGTATAAAATGATACAATATGAAATAATTCAACTAAGCTATAAATCTAAAAATCTCACCCACATGCAAGTGTCAAAAATTTATATAATTATATTAAGTATTATAACTAGTTATCATGTTGTATTGCATGTATTACAATATAGATGCAACAATATGATATACTGTTACAACATTTACATGTTTATATTCCAAATGTGCATCATTACTGCACTGTTACAGCTGTACTGGATTGAATTAAACCCATGTTGGAATTCAGAAAACATTGCTCACTCAGTTGATACATTATCATTGAAAACTTGGCCAATATTTTATTGAAGATGAGTAACCTGTAATATTTCTTATCCACAATCAATATTTTAAAAATTGCAGGATTAAACTAACAATATTAAAAGTCTGAATGTGAGGAAATGATGGAATATGGAGAAAACAAATTCTACAAAATGAGAAGTATAGTAAATCCTACAGAAAATTACCACATATACTCATTTATATGTCAAATCCAACTGCAAACAACATGGACCCTGATCTGCCATTGCATAAGGCACTGGCAGATCAGGGTCTATATTGTTTGTTCTACTGATTATTCCTAAAAAAACTGCATAGACCCAGATATGCTGGTGCATTATGCAATGGCAGATCTAGGTTTGTGCAGTTTGCAGTTTAACTTGACTTATATGCGAGTACATATGGTAAATTAAATCTTCTTGGTTCATATAAAAATTTGCCCATACACTGAAGCACAGTACCACAATAAAACATGTTATACCCTGCCATACAACCATAAACACTTGATTTATATATATTTTCCAGTTATGAAAAAATTACCAAATTTATCCTGTCACACATATCTCTCAACAATAACAATCTCTGCACAAGTAAAGTACTGGCCTGAATTTCACCAACAGAACATAAAAGTTCAGACTTAAATTAAAGTCAAGAATCCAGTGATCTGATTGGCTGAAATTTTAATTAGACTTAAAAATGACCAATCAAGCATCTGAAGTCCAGACCTAATTTAAGATTAATGTTGGTAGAATTGAGTCTTTGAGTAGATACTAACATTGTTTAAAAATCAAAGATGTTGAGTATGAAGGAATGCAGACACAAAGTACTGAAGTAATTCTGTACCATAATTATGGTATAAAAATTGTGAATTATGAAAACAATGTGAAGGATGGCAGACATAAAGTTCTGAAGTAATCCTGTACCATAATTATGGTATAAAAATTGTGAATGATGAAAACAATGTGAAGAACTGCCGATGTAAAGCAATGTAGTTGGTTTTCAACATTACCATTTTAAAAAACCAAGATGTTAACATAAATGAAGTATTGCAGGTGTATAGAATTGGAGTACAGCACTCCCTCTTTATATAAAGCTATTCATAGAAGCCATAAAAGTGAGGTAACCTTATACTAATGTTCAAACAAATATGTGTTAGATTAGTCCTTAAAAATAAAAAATAACTTGTTTTATTATGTGAAAACAATATCAAAACAAAATTTACCTAATTAATAGAACCCATAACAATTCCCTCATTATAAGAGAGGCAAGGGTCTTGATAATGAGGGACCACTGTAGTCCCTACTATACCCATTGCTTGAAAAACCAAAATATGAAGCATGAAGAATTGCAGAAGTACTGGACTGTTGCAGTTCCAACCATAACCATTGGTTGAAACACCAAGATGTAAAGTAAAATATGAAGCACTGGTACGATAACCACTGTTTGGAAAGCCAGATGTAAAATATGAAGCACTGCAGATGTAAATTAATACTGTAACCTTGGGTAGCTCTTTGACCTTTACCGCTATTTTGAAAACCAAAATGTAAAGAATGGAGTATTGGTTGGATATAGAACAGTCAAGTCTCTCCTTCAAATCAGAGAAATCCTTAAAAATGAAAGTTTACTGCTGTGTACTAGATGCTGGGTGAGAGGATGTAAAGCAAGCTAATAAATCAAAATTACTTACATACTCAATACTTGCGCTAATTCCATGACTCACCTTGGAAAATACCTACCATATGTACTCGAGTATAAGCCGATACCACCTGCAAACTGCATAGACCCAGATCTGTCTGCACATAATGCGCCGGCATATCTGGGTCTATGCAGTTTATAAGGACTAATCAGTAGAACAAACAACACAGACCCTGATCTGCCTATGCATTATGCGATGGCAGATCAGGGTCTATGATGTTTGCATTTGGACCCAAATTATACGTGAGTATATACGGTATGCTTGTTATTACACATTCCCCACCCATCTTGACCATGACCTAGAAGTCATAATCCTAAATTCATTTCGTATATGATGTTATCCTGCTATAAATGCATGTTTTAAGTTTGGTATTAAAAAGTATCAAAAATATCACTGTCAACTGCAACTTGTGTCTATTTCACCAGCGACTCCTCACCACCACCTTTCTCAGGGAACACCACCACCTTTCTCGGGGACTCCAGAGGATGACAAAAATTATATCCCTCTTGCAGATAGCAACCAACTTTTTTACGAAAGTTTTTGTGAATTTCCACCCAGTGGTTTTGGAGAGTTATGAACAGACATATAGATGGATAGATGAATGGAGGGTATCACAATATCCCTGATGATACAGTTTGGGATAGGTGGTTCTCTGAAATGCAGTATAAAATATAGCAGCAGGGAGGATGATTGGACCACATCATGGGTGGTGCCCCCACCCCCCTCAATATCAGCCACCACCATTTTAGACCTCCTAAGTGTACACAACTATACTTTTTTGCAGCTCCCAGTGGCAACACTAAAAGTAGGCATGTTTAAAGAATATGCTTATGTTTTAGGTAGCCTTTCTAGAGACATAAGGAATGGTCCACCACCCCTTGCTGGCATAAGTCTCTAGAGATTCTCAAGTTTTGTAAAAAAAAAAAAACATTGACCCTCCCTTGGAGGTCAGCTCAAATGGTGAGTTTTACAACGCAGTCCTGCCACTCGCTCACTTTAAAATGAAGTAAAACTGAGTAACAACTGCACTTAAATAATCTGCTTTAATAACAGCGGTGAAAACTTTTGTTCCAAAATATATGTGTGTCTGCTTCATGAATGAAAGGACAGATTTGTGTCCCAGGGAGGGGGGCTTACCTCGTAGTGATTAGCCTTTTGCTCTATTGGTCACGTTTTCGAATTTTTCAGTCACATGTCGATACTTTGGTCACAGAAAGGCACAAAAAAAAAAAACTTTGTTACCGAAGTGAAAACGCTATACACTACTATATACACACACATAATGTTTTGCACTAGTAACATATATGATTAAAATGTTTTCATTTATTGCATCAGGTGTATACATGATCAGAATGACTATTGCATCAGTTGGATGTTTATTCACCTGTGAATGATATTAATGTTTACTTGCCTATGCAGTAATATGTATTAGTTTCAAACTAAAACAGAGCCATATACAAATCTGTATATTTACTTCCTCTTTATACTGGTGTATTTTTGGACCCCAAAAACTACATGTACTGGATCCTTCAATGTGACCATCCATCATTCTTAATTTTTTTTTAAAATACATATGACACCAACCATTTTTTATTTTTGAAAAAGCTGCAATGTTTTAGGCAAAGCACATATAATTTTATTTCACCATTTATGCCAAAGATATGCTAACAATACGGCAGCGGCAAAGTTGGTGTTAGTATGTCATTTTGGCTGGTAACATGTTTCTGACTGAGAACAAGCTGTGCTTTGTTTATCAGCTGGTTCAAAAGACAACACACAACTTATGATGAATTCACAGTAAGATCTTTTATTATCTCCTTGTGGGCTTGGACTGTTCTGCAGACTATTATTTCCTTTTTTGCCACTTCATCAATTACAATTGTGCATGCCTTCTATGCAGCACATATTTAATTTTTCATGGTTGTGTATTTGTCGACTTCATTTAGGATAAGTTTCTTTGGAGATGGCATAGTCGCATAACACCAGAGATATGTGGTCTGCCATTGTGTTGAGCTTTGATTTAATCAAGATGCAGATTTCATCATGCTTTTTAGCTTCCAAGGATAGTTGCTGGTTGATAAAATTTCTGGCTAGTTGGGATACACAGAGACAGTTCTTGTAACACAATACCAAATATTTTTCATGCACACTTTTTAGTGTAGGAAAGCTTTTGGGCCACTCTATGAGCCCTCCAAGACCCACACAGATGGGTTTGTAACTGCATCCCTACAATGCATCAACGACAAAGAACAAGATGGCTATGGCCTTGTCTTTGTTTTGGGAAATGAGTCCACAAAATTTACATGTGCAGCTCATTCCACAAACTTTATCTGCGCTAACCAATAGCCACTGGCACTTGTTGTGTCCCCTTATAATTGTGGACATATTATAAGTCAGAATTACATTTAATTTAAAATATTCAATGTCTGTTCTGTGCTAACTTGCGCTCAAGACTGGCAAAACCCTTTATCACAAATCTTGCGCAGTTTTTCATAGCAGCAAACCTCCTGGCAGGCCTCAGCATGCTCACTTTTGCACAGGCTTCTGCAGCTTCTTACTGGACCTTCACCACAGCACACCATGCAAACTTTAGTTTTGCTTCCAAATCTTCCACATGAGCCTTAAGCCTAGAAATCTCTTTTTCGGCTTCTTTTAGTTCCGTAAGAGCATTGTCTTTGTCTTTAGCTAGACCAGAGGCTCTACAGCATTCAGCATGTGTAAGCAACAAGACATTATTGAGCTTACTCTCCAGGTGGCTAGATTTCATTTCCTCTAGGTAAATACTCCACTCAAGTTTGTTTTTCTCAGCAGCCAATTCCGTCTGCATGGTCTGTGTTATTTTGGTGCATGGCGATGATGGGCCTAATATCAATGGCCCCCAGGTGGTTCATCTCTTGCAGTACTACGTTCTCGCACCTTTGGTGCTTGAGTTGCTCTTGGTGTTTTTGCAGGGGGGTGGGCCATCCATTACATCTCAAGAGGCTACCCAAAAGGTAAGCATATTCTTTAAACATACCGAGTTTTTGTGTTGCCGTTGGGAGTCACAGCAGACAGGTTTTAAAAAGTATAGTTATGCAGTCTTTGGGGGTCTGAAAGGGTGCTGACTGACATGGGGGCGGAAGGCAACACTTATATGTGGTCCAATTATCTTCCCTGCTGCTAATATAATGCTGTACACACATGGCTCCCAAATGTTTCTTCAATAATTTTGAAGGAAAATTATGGGAAAAAGAGCTAGTATTTTAAGTACAATAAAGTTTCTATGTTTTCCAGCAAACAAACAGATGTTTCTTGATCCTATAAACTATCATCAGTGATATAAACACTACATATTTACTATATATGAATATTATATCAGCGATTTCACAGTGTGAAAGGGATAATGATCTGTGATCATACAAATGACATCCATAGTCATTCATCAAAGCCAGAAAATGCAGTCAAAGCAATATAGTAAAGGAGCTTAGACTTCACCCACAATTAATGACTGCTTCCTCAAGAAAATTGCCATTTCGAAAGAAGCACAGTCACCTGATGCAAGTTGCATAACAGCTTAAATGCACCCCATATTCAGTTAAAAACATAGTTAAAGCTACATTTAAGACATACTAGTGCAATTTAATTACTCTGGCAAACAATAAATACACAAAATATGTGATGAAAGGAAATAAATTTCATTATCAAGTAAACAGAATCAGGACCTTATACACAGATTTATGTACTTACACCATCAATGGCTTCCAGAACAACTTCAAGCATTATGTTCAATTTATTTTCTGTAATATTTAATAAACTTTATGCACTTCTGTCAAAATGGATGGAACTTATTTATTGCATGTTTAAAACATCAGCACTTCATCGTAAATAATCTTCATCTATTGTATGATTATCGATCAATTACGACCATATTTGGATAAAGTGGAGGAACAAAACCACATCTATATATGGAGTTAACTGCTTTATTGAATAGTGTGGTTTAAAGGACTTGGATCTCCTTTTTGACTCCCAATGACAGCATTAAAGAGTTTCAAGTGTATGTACAGCTGAGTTTATGGAAATGGATGGATGTAAGAAACCGACAAAGGTTTAAGAGTTGTCCACAGTGTGCGCTGACAATTGCTAATTACAGATGGTGGTAGTAGGTTCCATTGAGCAATTGTTCTGGAATAAAATGAGTTTTTGCATGTGTCTCTATCAGTCTGTATAATTCTAAAACTCGGCAGATTACCATGGCTGCTTCTGCTGTCTAATGAATAAACAGATTTGAGAGGCATCAAACTCTGACAAGGGTTTTAGTGACATATTACATGTACATGTCATATCTTTGACCCTGTCCTATCATAGTGAAAGTGTGCTTGTTCTTTTTCCATTACACAACAGTAACAAGGAATACATCAAACTCTGACAAAGGTTTTAGTAACATATTACATGTACGTATCTTTGACTTGGTCCTGCCATGGGGAAGGGAATGCTTGTTCATTTTCCATTCCAAAACATTACCATGGAATACATCAAATGACTCTAAATTTGCTATAATTTTACAAGATCCTTGGACTACTTTCAAAACATATTCAAGCCATTTCAGCAAGGATTTTTGTTCTTTCTATAATGGTAACAACATATTATGACATATAAAATGTTAGGTAAGGTCATAAAATAACTACACTTAGAAAATATTAAAACAATATGGCATACCTTAAAATGCCATGTATACTGCGCAGCCATAGATAATGGGTAGATATACTTTTGGAGTACAAAATGTTGTAAACATTGGTCTCACTGTGTATAATGCACACCATAATATTCAACGACTATAAGGTCACCCACTTTCCTGCAAATGTTCCATGGCTATGTAGATATTAATCATTGTAATATGAGGGCAACTAAATGTGATGGTTTATTGATTTCCTTATTATATGACAAAACTGCATACTTGTTATCATTATTATTATTGCAATAATCCAGAATTTTTAAACAAACAAGCTTCAAAATCTAATATGCTCATGCCAAATATCATAATCAATAATCCTAGCTTTGATTTCATTGCATCCAACTGTTCTTACATAATCCTGCTGTATTAGAAACACATCCAAATCAACACTGTGAGCAACACTTCAATGACACAGTCAGTGGTTTCTGGCAGTCATGGTACTGTAAATACCACCAATGAAGACCAACCTGTCCTTAATTGGTCACATATTAAGGCTAGTCATTGGTGATTGTATGGTGACTGTTTCTGAAAATACCCCACCATGAAGAACTACAATTCACCTATAGCGTATAAATATTCCTTCCCCCGTAAGTCCACTCACTACCACCGTATATCACAGCAAAGATGTCAACAAAGCAAATATCATACAGCACTCCCTCATTGTAAGGCCCTTCATTATAACATGGTTTTTGTTATAAAGCAAGTTTGGTCATGGATCCCATTTCATTAAGTCGTAGGAAAATTCTATGCATGATACACTTGATTATCAAGTGGTCTCAATATATGGCGGTATATTCTATGGTTTCCATGGCCAGCAGTATAATGAGGGAGAACTGTATATTGCTAAGCAGAAGCTTGTGGCATTAGAAGATGCAGAGAATATGGCAACTGAGCTGTTGGTCAGTAATTTGATATTTCATAATCAAACATCAGAGCACTGAACCACCAGAAGGACCACATCCTCAGCATGCCAAAATCAAAGTGGGCCAGTCGTGGCTGACCAGCACTGCTGCCAATGCTAGAGAATGAGCTGAGGGACTGGACTGGTACGAGGTGCGAGAAGGAGGAGCAACCTGTCTCCATAACAAAGATATATCTAAGAGCAGCTTGGTTATATAAGACATGACAAGGAGAGTGGTACAAACTGTTTTCTTTGATACTGATGTGGATGAGGAGTTCTTGGATTTTCACAGATAGATATTTCTTGACATTGTGATTGAATACTGCTAGTGCTAATGTACATAATGTACTATTACATTTTTACATGCGGTGAGGATATGATTAGTTTGTGCCATTAGAGAATATGATTTTGCGATTCATGATGGTGCACTGTAAATTTCCCTGGAACCATTTCTTTTTATTCAAATGGATATTACAATTATGCCTACTGTTACTTAGTAATTATTAAAAAGAAGCCATTACTGTGTGCTCTTTGAATTCATGTGGATTAATTTATTCCCATGAATACCTTCAGAACTGTTTCCAAATAAATCTTGTTATACAGTGAAACCCCGCTATAACAAGATGGCCGGAGTCCACAAAGTGCCATCATATTATGTAACGTATCATGCAATATCCAGACAAGTCAGTTAACTAAAGAAAATATTGCATGTGTATCCTCTTAGTAATATAAAATCAGGGGAGAGGGCACAAAACTATGTGCTTCAGTCATGCAGTTACCAACTTAAACTGATGCATATTAAAACGAGAAATACTTAAAACAGTGATTATATATTTTATTTTTTATTTTTTTACAGAGAACCATGCACTGGTACATACATATACATGTACAAAAAATTGCCACCTGAATAGTGTAAATAGTTAGAGTATATGTACTCACCAACCGATCTCATTGTATCCATAATAATAATTCCATTGAAAATGTGCACAACAGAAGCATAATTTCTAGAATTTCTGTGCAAGATTCCATTCAAATCCAAATATTTAATTTCTTGCTAATACTCACACTAACTGTGTCTTTGCAAAAACATTCATTCAGGCTGGACATTTTTTACTGACAATAACATAGATAAATCAGGCATTGGGAGTTTCTAAAAAAACTTGAGATGATCAATTCAACAGGTGTAAAACTGTCTCAACCAAGTTTGGGAGTAAACCATTAGACTGCATGGGTAAAGAGTGATTAAAAAAAAAACAGCTGAGATATTCTCTAAAATACTGAGGGAAAAAAAATATGTGAACCTCCTGAATGGGAGGGTTTTCCTCCCAAGAGGAGGGGTGTCTCCCCTCCCTCCTGTCACTCAGTGAAATCTCCCACGAACTCAAAATTATTTTTAAAAATCCATACAGAAATTTTTATCCATTTTATTTCCACACCTTGTTTCCATAATAGTATATTTCTGGTAAAGACTTCCTGTGGTCACATGATTGTGATCTGGATTATCCTTCAAGCATGAAACTAATTGCTAATTCAACAGATAATAACCTAAAATGAATCACTGGATTATGCTATGTGTGATCAGTAGTAATTCAATAAGGATTAATGACAATAATGGATTATGATTTGATTACCAAGGAGCTCAAGCAACATAAAACAATAAACTTTTCTTGGATTCATTCAGCAGGGTTGGTCTGGCTTTGTACGTTCAGTGTTAAACTTTAAAGTAAAGCTTGTTGAGATGAAAATACTATGTGTGATCAGAAGTAATTCAGAAAAGTTTAAAGACAATACTGCTTCTGACAATTTGAGTGATAAACTTATTTCAACAATGGTATTGTTTGATGCACAGGTGTGTATGACAGTTGACTGAGCAGGGATTAGTGGTGGACTGTTATCCCTTAAATATGCAGGTAAAAATAACTAAATTTATAAATTTGGGTGAGAAACTTTTTTAGACCACCACATTGTCTGGTGCTTGGTTGTGTATACTAGATGTCTGGGCAAACATCTTTTAGCTATTGTTTACCCTGGATACAAAGGATGCATTTAAGACTACTTAATGGCTTTATTGTTGATGGTTCAATAATAATATGATATACAATTATCAGCTTTTTAAGAAGCAAATATCCTTCAAACGTAGGCAAGAAGCAGTGATATGGTATTTTTTCTCCTTCAAGAATACAACACATCTTGCCAAATTATTAAATCAAACTCATGTTTATTTTGGCACTAAGGCTTTGTAGTACTTGGAAGAAACTGGTTAAATTATTGTACAATTTCATGTCACAACCATACTATATCTGAATTGGTGTTAAAATAAAGCATGTTATAATTGGGTTTCACTGTAACATTTTATTTTGCATTGATAAATATGAGTTGGGTGATGAATTATTTCAGTGGAAATGTATTACACTTGTGCTTCATCTTGAAACTTTTTCTAACAAATAATTCCATTTTGTAATTCTTACTGGTATTTTCATTTTATTTAACATCATTTGATGACATAGACAAATTCACATCGTTATGATTATGTGTTATTGACTCTATACATGACTAGTACAATATAAAACTTTATTGTGTTTTAATCAGTGTTTCTCCATTTTATTTTGTCAGAAGTCATTGACTTTTGCACCTCTACTCGTAATCACATATTCATTCAACTGTCATATTAGTGAAAAGTGAGACATAGCACAGCTGTCACTTTTGCAGCATTGGTGGCAATGTCATCAGTAGTTTGTTAAAGTTTAGTTAAAATTTCTCCATTTGATAGCTTCTCATAATACTTGGCATGGATCATTATGAAGCTAAGACTATGACATGTTTGCTCAACCCTTTATCTTGAGGTCAAGGTCACAGTCATAGAAAATTTACGTTGGGTTTTGTTTCAAGGTTTTTCATTTGCTAATATCTTTCCTAAACCCTATGATAAATTCTCCTCATACCTGGTATTAATCATTATGAAGCTAAGACAACACATTCCATGGCATGCTTGCTCTCCCCATGACTTTGGGGTCAAGATCAGAGTCATAGCAATTTTATGTTCTGTTTTTGGTTAACATTTTTTTATTTGCTTATATTTCCTAACCCTAATATATTCTGGGGCCCCAGGTGGCCGAGTGGTCTAAGGCGCTTGCCTTTACAGATCACTGACATCTCACCTCTGTCCATGTGGGTTTGAGTCTTGGCTCAGCCAACATGGGTATGTGAGAAAGCTTGCCAATAGCTTCCCATGGGTCGGTGGTTCTTCCTGGGTTCTTCCTCCACCAAATATACCGGCCGGCATGTATAGCCTATTATGAGCAGAAAAATGGCATTAAACCCCCAAAACCAAACCTAATGTAGTTTCTTCATATTTGGGTTGAATCATTATGAAACTAAGACAATTCATTCAGTGACATGCATGGGGTCAGGGTCACTGCCCTAGAAAATTTGCCACTCACTTCCCAATAACATGGGCTCAAGAATAAATGGTTAAAAGAGCCAAAGTGGACCTGTGACTGCTCACCTTGTTGACATCTGCCAAATTATCAGATGCAAGAGCAGCTGTCCAAGGACTCTAGGGTAGCAGAATCCTTTGCCAAAACGTCTTTAAATTTTGTTGAATGGTCATGAAACAAGAGTCACTCAATGGGATTGACACTCTATTG
Organism: Margaritifera margaritifera; assembly: GCA_029931535.1. Classification (NCBI taxonomy): domain Eukaryota; kingdom Metazoa; phylum Mollusca; class Bivalvia; order Unionida; family Margaritiferidae; genus Margaritifera; species Margaritifera margaritifera. The sequence goes on along the minus strand of JAQPZY010000970.1, from coordinate 217,883 downwards.
CCCCAAAAGAAGGTCCAGGAATCCAAGATATGACAATTTCCTCTTTTTAACTGCTGCGTATGATATCTGATATCCTTGAGATGCTCCAACATACCAAATTTGGTAAAAAAAATATTTTCTTATGTTTGAGTTTACATCTTCACAAGATACCTGTAAGTGCAGAACAACATTCTTGACCATGGCCTTTGACCTTGAACCTGATATCATGGATAAAAGATCTCCAAACTTGTATCAGACAATGTCAAGATATAACCACATGCTAAGTTTGGTTAAATCTATAAGTAATATATATTTTTTTTAAAAAGTAAATGATGTATCATTAAAGGTATCCACAAACTGGGTTAAAATATAAAAATCATTTCATACTTGTTTGTGCTACCATGCTTACAACTCGTACAGCTAAAGACACAAGGCAAGACCACTGACCTTAAAATCAATGTTAGATTAATGGTCTATCAACTTTTTCATTAGAATCCATCTCAGTAGAAAGTCAAGTAAAAATGTACTTGTATATGTACAAGTCACCATATTCATAAGCATAATGAAGTACAAAAATGCAAGTAATGACTTTGACTTGACTCCAAGGTTAATCAGGTCTGGTTTTCAATACTCTTGTATAAAGTGTGGATATGTTGGGGTGTCAGATATGCCCCATTTGCATTCAGATCCAATCAAATATTCTAAGATGTGTCTTAACAAAAAACCATGCCAATGCCACCATTCATGCATGAGGAGTAGTAATAAGATTTTCGAGATGACTATGATGCCATGTTGGAGGTCAGAAGTGCACCATTATCATTAGAACTAGCTACATATTGCTATAATATTTTAGTAGAAAGCCCAAGTCGATATGACCGTCTGGTCAGAAATAGTAGCCATATAAAGATTATCAGGATGGCCATCAAGGCAGCCATTTCTTAGGTTGTATCAGCATAATTTTAATATTGGAACAACTATATACAGTGAAACCCCGCTATAACACGCCTCGCTATAACGCGAATTCGGATATAACGCGATCGTGGCGTGGCTCCCAAAATTTCATATATTCATTCGCACATGAACTTTTTTTTTTCGAAGTACGAGAAATAGTGTATAAAATGTGTATATTACAGTATCATTTTGGGGAAGAGATCGCGTATGAATTCGAGTATAATACGTTTGTGGCGTGGTTCCTGAAATTTAATATACATGTTCATGTATTTTTCTCGTACACGGAAAAAAAATATTGTTTTTTAAGTACGAGAAATAGTGTACAAAAAGTTTATTATCATTTTGGGGAAGAGATCACTTATGAATTCGATCGTGGCGTGGCTTCTTAAATTTAACAATTTCACCAATTTCTTGAAGTATTATGCCAAAATAAACATTATCAGAAATGTTACTTATTATTGATCCATGAGTAAAGCCAGTAAGTCTTCTTTGCGTTTGTCTTCAATTCATTCTGTATATAATTATTGCTCAAACAATAGCCGACATGTTTTTCTTCTTTAACTGCATGCACAACCGAGCACCAGACAATGTGGTGGTTGATAAAAGATTCTCATGATTTAATAAACATCAAAAAACGTAAGCCGCCAACACGTGCGCTGGACTTCAATTCATCCTGTATAAAATCATTGCGCAAACAATAGCAGACTTACGTTTCTTCTTTAACTGCATACACAACCAAGCACCAGAAAATGCGGTGGTTGATCAAAGATCGTCATATGTGGGTGCTTATGTAGAGACTGAGTTTGGGCGGCATGATCAAAGATTGTCATATGTGGGTGCTTATGTAGAGACTGAGCTTGGGCGGCAAGATCACAGGGAGTTCAACTAACAACTCTCTGTTACTTGGCACTGAACAAGTACAGCTGTATCAAACTCATGGCTCAATCAAAGGGTTGTCATGTGGGAAAACAAAGACAGATCGATATTAGATAGTAAACGGTGTTCATACCCTATTCATGCTATACATTAGACGTGTATAGGTTGTTCTCTGAATAAAGTAAAATATAGTAAAACCCCGCAATAATGCGACCCCGCTTTTTCCGCGATCGAATTTTATGGACCCCAAATATCGCGTTATAGCGGGGTTTCACTGTACTACAAGAAAGAAATAGTCTTTTTTTAAAAAATGTCAGTGAGGCTATCCATCCTGGAGAAGTAGCTTTTACAAGATTTTTCAACTTTTGAGAGGCCACAATGGCATCAATTTCATAATGGACCAACTACATACAATGAGAAGTGTTCTAGTGCAAGCACATGTCAATATTACCATCCCTTAAAGAAGACTACCGTATTTTGGTGTGTATAACGTGCAGTTTTTTCACGTAATTTTATTATCTTAAGTCGGGGGTGCGCGTTTTGTACAAGAACTAAAAAAAAATATTTTTTCCAGGTCGATCTGATGAGAGGATGAAGTCACTATAGCCGCCTACATGTGTCACATTCACTCCTTGTGAAATATTATATCTGTTGCACATTGCATTGTAACTAAATTGCTTACCAGTACTAGCCTTATTAAAGAAATAAATCAAACCTTGATAGTCTTGTTCTTTGATTGCTTATGTTAATAAACTGGTTTCATTTCACATCCCTGTGTAGCGTTTTGTTCTGTGCCTCGACCGGAAATACATGTACATAACGACTGGTAACTTGTTCAAAACCTGTGCAAAGTGCCGCATTGGAGCGGAACAAATACCACTGTGAGGATTACCGTACCTGTTCCGTAAATGTTCAGTATTCTATAACTGTTGATCTAATACATTTTTTCTTCATTTATTCTTGGCTGAATTGAAATATAAAATGTGTAGAATTCAAGCAGTGTTAATGTTCTCATCAGAGGCACCTTTAAGGGACATATTTTTGCGACTACGGTTTCTTTGTTATGGTAACACTGACACGTTGTGAAACAAAGTAATCAATTAATGTATGAAGTCGGAAAATATTTTTCAAATGTTCAATATTCAATTTAATTTTGTCTTCATTTATTCGTGTCTGAATTGAAATATAATATTTAGAATTCAAGCAGTGTTAATGTTCTCATTTTTTGCCTGTTATGGTAACACTGACACGGCGTTAATGTATGAAGTCGGAAAACTTTTTTTTTTTTCCTTTGGAAAATAAACTTGTTTCTTAGTTTTATTTCTCATCTTAAATCATAGTATTTGAGATATCTTTGCGACTATACAGTGATCAATCCTTCATTGACTCAGTGGGGTGTTTTCACGGTAATCGGCGCCAGGAAAGCTTTGATGCGCTCAACATAGTTACAATGCTTTGTCTCGGTGAGCAATATTTAATTGATTCAGTGCAGTGTTTTTAACGGTGATCAGTGCTTCATTGACTCAGTGTGATCTTTTCAAGGTACTCGGCACCGACTAAAGCTTTGATGTGCTAAACATAGTCACATTGCTTTGTCTAGGTAAATTTGCAATGTATTTACTTTCTTCAGAAAATAAACTTGTTTCTTTGTTTTATTTCTCATTTTAAACAACAGTATTTGATACGGTACTTCTTTGTTACAATACAGTGAGCAGTGTTTAATTGACTCGGCATGGGTTTTTTAAAGCTAATCAGCGCTGGCTAAAGCTTTGATGGGCCAAACATAATTACAATGCATTGTCTTGGTAAATTCTAGCCTTAACATGGGGATATATTTTAGAGGTGTCATGATAATCCAAATAAGTATAAATACTGGACCTAAACTTTCACATATCATATTGTGTTCGATCTTGAATCTGAACGAATAAAGTCAAAGTATCAACATGGGTCGTATAAGAAATTCGTACAATGCAAAAGATAAGCTAACCATCATTGCCTATGCAGAAGCACATGGTAACAGAGCTGCTGGGAGGGAGTTTAATGTAGGAGAGTCTTCTGTTAGGGAGTGGAGAAGAATGAAAGAAAGACTGAAGAAAATGCAGCGAACAAAACAGGCAGACAGAGGGATAAGTGCAAAGTATCCAGACATACAGAGTGGAGTCCTTGAATGGGTCATGGATAGAAGAAAACGGGGAATCTCAGTATCCACGACAGAGATTCGCTTTCAGGCAATATTGATTGCCAAACAGAAGAAAATAGACAACTACAAGGGGTCTGTGACCTGGGCCTATGGATTTTTACGACGGCACAACTTGTCAATTCGGCGACGCACACATATAGCCCAGAAACTGCCAGAAGATCACGAGGACAAACTGTTGGAATTCCAGAGATTCGTCATTAAACAGCGCAAGAGACTTAAGTTTGAGTTGAGCCAGATAGGAAATGCCAATCAGATGCCCATGACGTTCATACAGCGACTTTTCGAGAGTGATGACGACGAAGAGGAATTTGAGGGATTTGATGCAATAGATTGAACTCCATCAACTAGACGAACCTTTAAAGGGCCCTTTTGAGGGCCAACCAAAAATTCGGAAAGATACAATTTCAATATTGCCACTTTTTCATTCACTATCCCAAATGACTGACTGTTGTTGCACTATGAAAATGGAGTGAAATACCGGTAGTCACGATTTTAAAATGTATTATATCACATGCGCGTTATATGGCAGAACTACGTTTTTTCCACTCATTTTGGGTCGAACATCGGGGTGCGCGTTATACACACCAAAATATGGTAGTTATAACTTGATGCTGAAGATGGCCACCATGATCATTACATCTGATCAGCACCGTTTACATTTAGGAACAACTAGATATCATAAGAAGTATTTTTGTGAAAACCCTATGTCACTACAATTAATTACTTAGGAGAAGTAGCTATAACAAGATTTTCAAGATGGCAATGGTGAACATTTCAATGTCAGCTCAGCACCATTTTCATTAGGACCAACTAGATAAAGTAAGTACCCATTTAGTGAAAACCCCATGTCCCTATGGCCATCCATTTAGGAGAAGCAGCTATAACAAGATTTTTCATTTAGTATGAACCATACATGAAAAAAAGTCTTTTGGTGAAAACGCCATGTAGCTATGGCCATCCATTTAGAATAAGTCTTTCAGTGAAAACTACCATGTCAATACAACCATACATTCAGGATGAGTAGTAATAACAACATTTTCAAAATGGCCACCATGGTGGCCATATTGGATGTCCATGGGAATGTCCAATGGGCACCATTTTCATCTAGGAGCAACTAGACACTTTAAGTCTTTTTGTGAAAAACCCACATCAATACAACAATCCGTTCAAAAGAAGTTGAGACAACAACCTTTTTTAAGATGGATGCTTGGTGGCCATATTAGATATCTGAGGTGCACCATTTTCATTTGGGATCAACTAGAGATTATAAGAAGTCTTTTAGTGAAAACTCCAAGGTGGCAATATTTGATGTCCATGGGTCGCCATTTTCATTATGGACCAACTAGACTTCGGGATAAATGTGTCTGTAAAGTTTTTTGTCAATCTTCCTAATGCTTTAGGTGGAGTAGCAATAACAAACAGACACCAGATGGATGATGGATGAAAGGCCATCACATAAGCTCTTCTGGTCTATGAGCTAAAAGAACAAGGCTTCATGCCATAATACTTTTAAAAATTTGGTAAAATTATGTTGAGCATTTTTTTGCTAAGTGGAGCTAATAAAATTGAAAGTTTACAAACCCATAACATAAACAAAAACAAATAAAAAAAAGTTAACAGAAATTTAAGACACAGAAAATAGAGAGAAAGACAGAAAACAATCAGTAACTTATGGTACCTTCTCTTTTGACTGGTCTGATTACACAACATGCACTAATCCAGTCTGGAGCAACTCGAGAACTCAGGGTCTGGATAATCTCAAATGTGTGTGGGTCAATAATGTTGATTTCAGGGTAGTAGCCACTGCAAACCAAGCGAATATCTTTCGCTGTTCTAAACTGATAGGCCTGGAAATAAAATTGAAAGACTGATATGATTTAGCTTTTACCGCACAGAAAAATTATTAACATGAGATGGAAGCCATCATAAACATCTGCATTTTGATTTATATGACTATTTGATTGTTGTCCCAATTCACACCCACTCACCCCTGCAGTTGCATCCCAAATCAGTAATCTGTTATCATGTACTCATTATATCAAATATAATCATCCTTCCTCAACAAATGTAGACAGTTAAAGTTACTATAAGCAACATTTTATATTATGGAAATGAGACATTTAACCCCACCTCACCTACAGCTGAATTCAGAAGCTGAAAACTTTATTTGCCAACTACTCATCCCAAATATGATGACCACTCTCAATAATATATTAGAGTGACATAAAGTTACCATGAGAACCAAATGACCAATGGATGGATGGATGGATGCATTGACAGAGGGACTGATGACTGCACTCACATGAACATCCCTATTTATAATATCCACAAAAGTGCAGAATATAACTAGATTTTGTTTTTGTAAAACACATGCCCCCACTGTAGTCCAAGTCCAAAATTTCACAGATGTGGAAAAATCTGAAAATATTACTATAACATAACATGAAATTCTAATAAGGGCATCTACATATACTAAATATGATCTGTTTACTTCAAGTGGTTTTACTTAATTGTACTAACAAGGTTTTCATCAATAGAATCTATGTGAAAAAGTTTTAAAAAATGTGAAAAATTGCTGTAATAGCCTGAAAATTTACTTATCACCATGATAACGTGTGTAAAATGTCACATCTCTAATTCTAATAGTTTTTGTGCTATCACACTGAAACAGACTCAGGATGGACAGACAGACATGTGAGCTTAAGGCCATATGGATGGACAACAGCAAAACAATATGCCCCCTTCTGCTATCACAGTGGAGGCATAATAAGAAAAACTTATTTTTTTGGCAGCTTAATGATATTTACAGTCTTATAAATCTGGCATAAACCACTGCCATTAAAAGCATCTGATGAAGGCAAAATAGACTATGTTCTGAATGACTAACATGAAAGTTACCAATGATGGCATTAAAGAAATGTGATTGTAAAACTAGGCTATGAGCAGCTGGCAATGAAGAAAGTGTGTAGTATTCTTAAAAACATTACTTCTATATTGCTGGAAACATTTTGAGTTCCTTAAAATGTTAATAGTTTTTATAAGTTTAAAAGTACAGGGTCAATGCTACGAGAAGAGTCAATTGAAATAGCCACCCTTAAGTCTGTCATTTTGCCTAAACATGCCCAAAAAGCAAAGTTCACTTCACCTTGCTTTGAAATCACACCATTTTCCCTACCTCTTGTTTCAACATAGTGCTTTAATAATCAAAGTAAACACTAATTTTGTGTTCATTTTCCCATTAAAGAAGGTGTAAAGTTAGAAAAAGACATGTTATGCTCTGTAATCAGTTTTGATCATAATAAATGCCAGAAATTACAATGCTACCTACAGAGTTCCTGCCGAAAATTTGCCACGAGCCTTGAAAACAAGTGAAAATTTTAATTTGTGTAACCCAATGTAAATTGAATTATGCCTCAGTGGATGTATCCAGGTACATTACTAATAAAATTAATCATTTTATCTTATATTTCATCCCATAAACTTATGAAAAGAGAATTTCTACTATTGAAACTGTTGTCTATTTTCGAGGTTGCCATTTTATGTTATACAACAATTGTGGGGGAGAAAAATAAAAACTGTGTCAACTTTTTTACACAGTTTTAATAGTATTTAATCAGTATTTTAATCATCTGACATGAAAATATGCAAAATCAGAAGTTTCAAACAACAATTTTTAAGATTATAAATTGTGAACTTTCTACACTCACATCTCCCTATTTCTGCCAACTTTGACCTATTCCGACTTGAGAGAAAAGCCATTTCACACAAATATTAGACTCCAGCATGGACCCTGTTATAGAACATGTATATATGGAAGATATTTGGCAGCTGAACATTTGCATTTCAACAAAAATGGGTTCTACAGATTGATGTATCCCACCTACAAAGAACACTATGATAAATGTCATATGAACATGAAAATCTAAAGAACAAATCTCAACACTAATGACACCCCTACCATGGTATTGCTGGAGAAATAATACTTACATTATCTCTTTATGCATGGAAGAAGTACTCCTTGATAAGTGATATAAAAAGAAATGAAGCTGTCAAAAGACAGAATTGCCCACCTGCACATATTCATGTAAACAAAAGATATTTGTGTTGCTGCATCTGACGATCAATGCTGACTGATAATGACAAACCAGATGGTAGATATAGGTCAAAGTAACCTACTTTGAATGATGATAAAGTGCTTTTCAGGATGCATGCACATATTTAGCTTCATGACTCTATGAGTAACAATGACCATGAAACTGACCTCAACATAACACAGCCACTTAAAGTGTTATATGGAGGTCAAATGAACCTACCTATGGTATGGTGTGCAAAACTCCTAAGGATGCATGCAAATACATACAACAGTGTCCATGAATCTGAGCTGAACTTAAAAGATTTTCATGGTCACTGAAACATGAAAACTAGGTCACAATGATCTATGTTTTCTATACTTAGAAACTGACAACAACTTGTGCAGGCAAGTTAATGGAGCAATTAATATAATAATTATCTTGCTCAGGCTATATTTGATTTGACTGAGTGTCACAAAAGTACAATTGAGTTAACTAATCAAACCCTGGTTGTATACCTGCATGCTGGTGTGTGTAATGGCCATCTTAGTTGTCTCGATACATCGACCATCTGATATATCCCACAGGCACATTTCACTGGAATACATGAAAGAACAGATACAAAATATGTAGGTGGATAAATTATCTCACTTTGATGGATCATACAAACAATGGTTGAAAAGTCATTACTTTTCAAAATACCAATTTTTGTGGATAGAGCTTGAATACATGTACTGTAGTAATATGAATGCCTGAGTTAAACCTATATACCAACAGAATTTTTATTTCTATTGCTACTACGTAAAACTGTTTGTAGATTCATATCCAAAACTATAAGAATCATACATATTTTTCTAAGTTTCAACACAAAGAAAGATAATGAACCTAAAGACAAAGCAAGGAATGTACCATAAGTATTCTAATTTAGGTACCCTTTTCATCCCCATTCAACTTGGGGGGGTGGGGGGGTAGCTTGTAATAGATGCACTTTAAGGAGTTTCAAATTTGAAGGTACCAAACTAATTTTAGAGGGTTTCCCTTTTTTGATGATGAAAATTGTGATTTTTCACATGCTGGTAAAATATTCTAATTCTATTCTAATATTCTATTTTCTACACAATAAAGATTTAATACTTGTTAACTAGTTAATCAACTTCTCTGTAACATTCACGAAAATCCAAGTAGCTGAGACCTGTATCTTAAACTGATCTATTTTTTCATTATCCATACAAACAATATGTTTGCCAAAGTTTACTTATCTGAATACACAAGTAAAGAGCAAATCTGACATCTCTTTAGACTCCAGTTATCAAAACAAAGATGGCTGCTACCACTTGTGACCAATGTGTCAACATGTTTATAATCAGATAGAGATAGAGAATAGGGATTCAGAGTGTGCCTTAAACAGATCTGAAGCAAGTAACTCGTACACTGAACTTATAATGAGAATAAAATTAAACCTTTAGATCCTTTAGCTATTTATTTATTAGTGAAGTATCAGAAAAGAAAAACTAGCCATATAATACTACCCCCGGTATGTGTCTTAATTTTAGGAATGGTGAACACTTGCCTTAACAAGAGTCCCCTGAAGGAACTAATGCTATCCAAAAAGAATTTCCAGGAATTCCAGATAAGACCATTTTTTTTAAAACTGAGTGCTGAAACCATCTCTGATATTCTTAAGTGATAAGATTTTCAAACTGGCCATTGTGGTGGACATACTGGATGTAAGATCACAAGGCTGAGCAAATTTTTTTTTTTCATCCACTTGTCTAGGACAAATGTTTTAAAAAATTCACCTGTCCCACCTATCTTTCACTTGTCTCAAATTTAAATCACTTGTCAAGATTTGATGAGATGTTTGCACTTTAATCCATAGAAAGAACAAATGAAATAATGTACAACATATTTATTTCTTAAAAGAATTGAATTTTTCAAAAACATAGGTTGATATTATACATTTTGTTACATCAGAAGTTTTCAGTTTTCCGTTGTCCAGGTATCTTATATATACACTATTTCTTGCTTCTATACAGTAGCATCAGTACTTCCATCAGCAAGAATGGAAATGAATTTACTAGAATTCAGACTTTTCCTAACTGCACAGGCCTTTGAGGTCCATAACTGTCAGTTCCATTGACAAATACATTGGTTGAATTTCCAACCTGTGCCAGTTTAGAATATTGTTTGCAATAACTGCAAAACATTTTTGCTTCTGAGTCAATGAATTCAAGCCAGGGATAACCATCAACCCAATGTGGCTGAAAATTTCTCAGTCTCTTAGTAGTGTCATGTTTGACATTTTTTGTTGCCACAGAATCTGGCTTATGTCTCTTTAGAGAAATAGTTACCTCACACTCCATGGCAGTCTTACATTTTACCCCTCCACTTTCACTTTAATTTTCTTTCTCCTACTCTTCCTTATTAAATTCCTTGAAAAAATAATTTAGTAAACTCATTTTATCTACATAGTAAATATCACCTTGCTGACAACTACTTCTAAAGTGACCATAACATACATTTTGTCCTTTAAATATGAACAGAGACAGCTCCATAATTAGTGTAATTGTTTCACTTCCAAAGCAATATCGGATGTGGAATTTAATCCTCTGTATAACCAATTAAAAATTACAGAAACATCATTGTCATTTATTCAGGTCATAAAGGGAACTAACATTAATGTCGGTAAAGTGCCTTTCATTATTCACTTGATTAAAATCAAAGGGTGAGTCATTCGTGAGGATCTACTTTGAGTAAAGCCGTTTAAAACACTGCTAATTAATCATACCGGCTTTGTTTTGTCTCACATGTTTTGATTGGCCAATAATGCAGTCGCTTAGCCCAATATGCAGTTAAGAGGTAATATAACATGCACACATGCAAGAGTTATCAATGACCACTAGTAGGTGTGATACTGGATGTAAATGAATACATGGAGAGGGGTGTGAGCATTCAGTACGCCCAGAGGGCATGAACGTCCACATAAAGGTAGATAAAGTGATTATGGCGTGAAAATAGGCACTTGCCCAACTTTTTTTTACAACGGTCAAAAAGCATTTGTTGCAGACTAGCAACTTGGAAAGTTTTACTTGCCAGACTTTGAAAATGAATAGTCCAGGATGTCCGGTTATGGGATTTGCTCAGCCTTAATCAGTACCATTTTCATTTTCAAACTCGATGTCATCAGAAGACTTTTAGGAGTGATAACAAGATTTTCAAGATGACCATCATGGCAGCCATATTTGATATAAGATTGGCATCATTTGCATTTAGGCAACTATATATCATAAGAAGTCATTTGGTGCAAACTGTATGTCAGTATGACCATCAATTCTGGAGGAGAGGTGATAACAAGATTTTCAAGATGGCAACCATGGTGGCCATTTTGGATATCAGATCGGCACTAAACATGATAAGAAGTCTCTTCAATAAAAACTCTATGCTGATATGACCATCCATTCAGGAGGAGATGTGATAACAAGATTTTTAAGGTGGCCACTGTGGTGGCCATACTGGATGCCTGAGCAGCACCATTTTCATTTAGAACCAACTAGACATCATAAGAAGTCTTCTGGTGAAAACCTCATTTCAATGACTTTCTCTTCAGATGGAGTAGTAATACAAAAAAATTCAAGATGGCTGCCATGATGGCCATATTGGATGTAAGATAAGCCCCAAGTTTATTTAGGACCAACTAGACATCATAAGAAGTCTTTTAGTAAAAACCCATGCTGATATGACCAACCATTTTGGACAAGAAGCAATAACAAGATTTTCCAGATGGCTGCTGTGATGGCCATATTGGATGTCCGAGAGATACCATTTTCATTTAGGACCAACCAGACATCGTAAGTATTCCAGTGAAAACCACATGATACGACCTTCCGTTCCAGAGAAGTAATGATAAGATTTTCAAGATGGTCACTGTGGTGGCCATACTGGATGTCCAAGCAGCAACATTTTCATTTAGGACCTTGGGATGAATGTGTGTATAAAGTTTCATGGCAATCCTCCAAGTAGTTTAGAATGAATAGCGATAACAAATTTGTATTAATGGACAGACGTACAGACTACAGATGGACAACTGATGACAGGCCATCCCATAAGCTTTTCTGGTCTATGACCAGTTGAGCTAAAAGTAAACAATGGACCAATGTGCTGATATTATAACATCCTATCTTTAACAGCCAAGCAGCTGATTATCATCTTCAGGCAAAATTCTATATGATTTTGCTGATTCAGGGCAAAAAAAAAATCAGTGATGCATGTTTGCCTTTCGATCATTTTGGATTACTGATCCTTCAAATATTACAAGTCCACTTGAATGTTAAAGTGTTGCAATTTTTCTAAACCAGATTGTCGTAAAAGGCAACTTTCTTGTGTCATATTGCCACGCTTCAATTGCATAGTATTTTGATAAGTGTCTTTCTAATGTAGATGCTTTAAAAATATGGATAACTTTACAGTTCTGAAAAAGTGTAAGTGGTAGTGCATTCAAAAGTACAGGGAGTGCATCACTTGCGGTTTGTATGCACCACCCTGGTGCAGCAGGATTTTTCTAAGGGGTCAGTGACTTTTCTACTATGACACAAAATGATGCAAAAACTTACTCCATATTGAGTCCTGAAGTTATGCAGCAAATACAATCTCAAACTCATTTTCACTGAACATGCAATTAAATTGTTGAAATGAGTTTAATAAAACAATATGCTAATAGCTGCAAGCAGCTCATTGTTTTATAAACTTCACATCAAATAAACACTTATGTATGATTCTTTATTTAAAACATATTTGCACACTGTTTGATACAATGATTACTTCTATCCACATGCACCTGAACTTATGTTAATCTTTACCTAGATTCATTTGCTACAGGAGCCGCGGTAGCTCAGTAGGTAGAGTATTGGACTCGTATTCCAAGGGTTGCAGGTTCAATACCTGCCAAGGCCAGCCTGGGTCAGCTGCCTCTGTGTGTCCTTGAGAAAGGCACTAACCTCCCATTTTCTTGGCATTATACAGTCAATGTGTTTAAAGTGCCATTAAAAGCAAGCATCTGTAAAATATCAACTGTTTCAGAGTGCAAAGTGCAATCTCAAACTGTTCCCGATTCAAAATCAAATGCAACAGACAAGCAGGAACCAAGAATGTTTGTGATATAATGTTGGTATTTCCAATCTGGTGTTTGATACAGATGTTTAATTCATATTTTTTATCACACACACAGACTGGAACTATTTATTTAGGTGTTTTCAGTGATGTCCAATATGTCAATGTTCTTCAATGCATGTAATCAAATTTTTTATAAATCACAATTTCTTTTTAATTCAATTTAATCTCTATGGTTAAAAATATATGAAAAACATCAAGAAGAGGGTGTGCAATAAATACAAAACCACATGGGGGAAAGAACTCATTTGACACTGCATATGAATACATCAAAGTCCACTGTATCCCTGCACCATATCCAGCTCATTCTTTCCAATTAAATGTAACAAAAACATGTGTTGTTTTGTGTACATGCAGTGAAGCCTTATTAATCCAGACTTCATTAAGCTGAATGACTTGGAATCCACATGAAAATTCTGGAAACAGATTTTTTCTTTAATCTTTTAAGATATTTGTTACTCTGGATTCTTTATTAATCAGTAGAAATGGGGTGGAAATAAACATGTCTGGATCACTTTTGACTATTTTTTTCTGATGATATTTCTTTATGTAGGTTAAGATCTGTCAAACAATTAAATCAGAATGAGTGGGTTTAAACTTTTAATATACATTCGACAATACAAAATAAATTTTTAAAAAATCTGCATGACAACCTACCCATTCTCAGATGCACTGACAATATAAGGTTGATCTGTCCGTGAGCTACCTGGGGCCAAACAGCTTATTGCTGCAGTGTGTCCAAACAGCATGCTTCTTGGATATATCTGACAAAGATATATTATTGAGTATAATTATTTTCAAAGTCAAATGAAAAGTTGATAAAAGTGACTCTCCGGCAGGGGAGATCTAGAACAATATATTAAAGATATTTCTTGACAAAAAATAACACCAATGTTCAAATAATAATAATTATTATCCCATTTGGTAAAAATGTACTGTTTTTTAATCAACTTGCTTTTTATACCAATGTTTTGTCTAGATTAATGTTCAAATTTATCAATGGCCTTTAGGCCTGGCACCGATGTATTTGTCACAGGACACATGTATCTGGCAAAATGTCAATCCTTCTGGCTGATGGCTAATCCTGTTTTTCAAAGTTATATTCTAATATAGCATGTATGCAAGAAAAGTCGAACCATGTAAATAAAATAAAACCTGTTTCTATTTTTTCCCCAACCTTTCTGTTTTTGTCTCTGGCATTGGACCATGCAAATATCTTAAATTTGCAGATCCTGTCAGAAGTAGAAGCTGAAACATCATCAGTTCATGATAAAACCTTTTCTGTGTGTACCTGTTTTTTTCTCAATAATTGGTTGAAAAATAAAAAGCCATTAAAATGGGGTAATTATTGCCCAATCAGAATGATCAATACACAAGTTTTTTCAGTGACTGCCAATGATCAACGACAACAGGTAAACATACACTTATAATTTCAATCTTTATTTTCTCTTAATTTGTCACTTTTATATTGGGGCCTACAGCTCCCAAAAAGGACTTGCAGTTTACATTTGCTTTAGCCCCTCTGGCTTTCAGCATTTTTAGCCGAGTTTCAAGCACTGGTCTAAATCAGAATAATGTTCAATTTCGGTAAATTAACTAGACAAAAAGGCAGTTTACTTTATATTCTGAACATTTTTACTTGCTTGGCTATTAACTGACATGTGAAATTACCAAATAATGTGGAGATCCTCAAAGCATCTTTAATTCAAGTATATCTGTTTCATGCATACATTTCTCTAAGTTATATCTCTGCTTTACCAGACAAAAAATACAATTAAAAACTCTGATTCTTCTCAACTGAAACAATGTTATTATCCATCCCTTTATTTTAATTGGATTTTATTCAATGGAAAGAAATAAAATTACTTGGTTCAAAGGGAATGGCTTGGGTAAGTTAGGAAGTCTATTTATACAGTCCTAATTCAACAAGAAAAAGGGTAACACACAAATCTGATATTCAAAACTGACCAAAAAACAAAGATGTGCGTGTCCACAGTGCATTGTTTAAAAAAAGAGCCAACACAATCACAAAAACGGACAAACTTGCAGTATATGGAGAAAGCAAAGGGACTGTCTTATTCTGTCTGATAACTGGTATCACCTCATTTAAAAATGTACAAAGTCTAACCTGTTTTAGATACAACCTGTGTATAAAGATCAAGTTCCACAGATACCAAAAGTACTAACATCAATACATATTTACCTGTAGATAAAAAAAAAAAAAAATGTATATAAAGATCACCTGCTCATAAGGACCATCTGTGTATAAAGGATAAGTTAAACAAATCCCAATAATACTTATATAAACACATAATTTATCTGTAGATAGAGACCACATGTTACATACGAAGATCACCTTCTGACAAGGATGTGTGTATAAAGGCCAAGTTCCACAGATCCCAATGATACCTGCATCAATACACATTTGTAAATAAAGACTAAATGCTGCATACTAAGATCACCTGCTCGTAAGGACCATCTGTGTATAAAGGCCAAGTTTCACAGATCACAATGATACTTATATCAATACACATTTACCTGTAGATAAAACCCATATGCTGTAAATAAAGATCACCTGTTCTTAAGGACCACCTGCATATAACAATCAAGCTCTGCAGATCCCAATGATATTATATATCAATACATATTTACTTGTAGATAAAAAGTATATGCTGCATATAAAGATCACCTGTACATAAGGATTGTGTATAAAAGTCAAAATTAAACAGATCCCAATGATACTTATATCAATACATATTTACCTGTAAATAAAGACCAAATCCTGTATAGAAAGATCACCTACTCATAAGGACTGCTGGTCTCTTTACAAAGGTTTGATAATGCAGTATTTAACTATAGTGGTCCCCTCTTAAGAGAGGCTACCTTATTATAAGGTTACCTTGCATGATACAATAAATGGTATATTTGAACTATTTTGTCTCCCCTCATTAGAGACCACCCCTTTTATAAGGCCACCTTTTATTACAGAATGGGTAGTTTTATAAGAGGGGACCCACTGTAGTAAATAGTACAATGGAAATCTGCCATGAGCAACTGTCCATGTAAGTCAAATATCTATCAAGACAGCAGGTTTATCTGTACCTCAAAGTTATCAGTGACATCCCAGATACCAATCTGTCCATCATTACAGCCAGTGATAATGTTCTTTCCATCATGTGTCATCCATATTGCAGATATACAATGGGTTGGGGCTTTCTGTCCCCACATGACAATAGGAACCACAAGGCTGCTGCTTCCAGTCATTCTAGAGCTTGCAATTTATCACACTGAAACCAAAAACAGGCATATTGATAGAGGCAGTAAATCATCACATTTTTAACAAACATGGAATTTTTGCCACTTTAAGCAAGCAAAGTGAGTGAGTAACAATTCTACTCTCTTGTAATTTTTCAAACTCTCTAATTTTTCATACATTCATTTTTTTCCTCTAATTTTTGGTACACAGAAATATATTCTTATTAATACTTAGCAAATTTAAGGTTCCTCTGAAAATGATTTTACTTTTAATTATTTGTACAGTTAAAAAATAATAAAAAGTGAACAAAAAATTAAGATAAATACAGTATTCACAGTTAAGACTATGCCACAACATACAGTGGTCACCTTCCTGAGAGAAGCCACACTATGATCAGATTTGCCTAATACCAAAATAAAACATTTCTATCATTTTGCAGTGTTGCACATTAAGCGCAGGCTCGCTGGTTTCCTGCAATTTTTTGTTGTATGTCCCCCAAATATTGACCCCATGTGCCCGCAAAAAAAGAAAAATCTGAAAAATATGCCTATAGCATTTCATTAGTGGATGTCCATCCATGTCTCTGTTGGCGCTAGCAATGGCCTAAGTCGCAAAAGGTGATAAAAAGATAAGATGTTGATGAATATCTATTTTAAAACAATGTATCTGTCAATGAAAACATTTAAGGTTTATGTTAGTTGACCTAGTTGCAATGTAAAGTGTTCAATGGCCATTAGTGTAACGTATTTTTGAAGTTAAAGTTTATGGTGAGAAAGATTTAATTTATCTTGAGGTTCAAATAATGACAAAAGAGACAACATTTATGCAAATACTTAATTTGTCATTTAATTAATAATTTGTTAGTTTGGAAAGAAAAGTCATTCATGAAACATTGGTAGTTAGTATAATAAATGCTGGTAGATAATGAGCGTACACTAAAGTTAAATGAGAGGAAGATCCGGAATGGAAAATTTCATAATGCAGTTCATTTCATAGCACGTTAATGTTTTTATGAGTTATCTGAGTGCATGATAAAACTTTAATTGTAATAATGTAAGTGTCCAGAAAAAATATGATAGTACTGTGCTCACCACAAAGTTAAGGTGGCAAAACTGTTGAAACAAATTATCATCTCATTTTTATAGCACTATTAATGCATTATGTACTTTTATTTTCATTTGTCCTTCCAAAATGTTGTGTCCCACAAATTTGGAGTGTGGGGGGACAGTCTCTCCTGCCCTTGGGATCCTATGGCAACACTGCCATTATGTAACCATCATGAGCAGACCTGGGGTAATCACCAACAGTAGTTACAATCATCTGTAACTGATCACTGATTTTTAAGTAATAAGAAGTAATTGTGTACTCAGACATGTCTGGAATGCAAGTAATCCTAATTTAATCAATTACTGTCAAAAATATCCTATAATCAAGATTACTTTCTGATTGTTACAAGTTGAAGGCTTTTCCAACTGAACTATTTTGCTCTTCTAAGCTATTTCACTCACAGAGTTTAAGGTTAGGTCCCCATATCAGTGTTTTCTCAAGGAGATATGACTGCATGAATCCCCATTCTACTTCAGTGTGAACACTATATACAGATGATTTCCTGTGAGCCTAAGGAAACCTTCATCAATAGCCCTTAGTGATCATTTAAGCACCTGATTGCTAGATCATGTGCCAAAAGAGCACTGATATTTTACATCCGAGTCATGAGATGCTTTCATTGATTATTTAGGTTTTAAAAGTGTTCTTAGCATTGCATTCAGCAAGGTTGTAAACTGGAAAAATATAGTTTTCAGTATTTGTTAGTCAAGTCTCTGATATTAAATGCAATTCATACAAGATAGTCAGGGTAGCATGGTTGCACCACCATACTGAAACAATTAGGCAAAAAAAAAAATATGTGTTTCCTATTGCACAGGTTTTAAAATTAGGGTAGACAGGTAGTTTTTTTTTTTTAACATTATATATAAATCAAATAATATTTCAAGCACTTCAAAGTACTTGGCAAAACCGGCTCAATTAGATGCACAAATCAATTTTGGCAATGTGATTTGGGGGGGTGGGGGGTGGAAAAAAGTGCCAGGGTCAGCAACGAGAAACAGGGACAGTCGGCCGACCGAAAACAACCATTTTTTTGTGTGGACTCAGAGTAAAACATCTGATTGCCCGAATAAATATCTTTAAGGTTAGTTCCAATTTAATTGTCCAATTACTCAAATATTCAACTTTAGCATTCATGTTATTCAGCACTGGATTTCTTGCAAATTATGTGAAACTAAGCGCCAAAATATCAATTTTTTATTTGTCACTTTATGTAGAGTGCCCCTTTCTGGATTCTGCATCATGGCAAACATACTTATTTAAACCATGGTCATCAAAACCTGGTTGTCCAGCTGGACTTTGACTCTGAGTCATATGGCTACCCAGTTTCAATTTTAAGTTGCTGGACAATGGATTTTTCTATCCCCTGAGGTAGTGTTACTGTCATAATACTTGATTGCTGCTCCTTTACCAATAATGGGGATAAACAATTTAAGTTTTATCATTATTATTAAGGTTACTCATCATACATGTTTGTTTAAAAATAAGTGGTCTATTCACAGTTCTCTTACAAAAACTGTCACTCTTAAACATTGCAAATCCCCACTTATGAAAATGCTAATGTATGGATATCCTGTAGAAATAAATTCATACAAATTTTACATGCCTCTATTATTGTTCTTATTCCTGATTCAGTGAAACTATTTTGGAAGATATATTACAAAACTGGAAAATAGATTACTAAGATTACTACAGCACATGGTCTTTACCTAATCATGTTAACTTTTAACCTTCTATTTCATTTCATTAATCATTTTTTTTCTTTTCATTTCATCAATCATATTTTTTCCTTGTGTATGGATGATTGTGATTATTTTCTTCTAGTATTTTCAACTTGTTCAGATGCACCAAAAATGTTCTCTCTGCCACTTTTTATTATTTTCTGACATTACTGCATATATTGGAAAAAAAAATACAGATGCAAGCTGCAGTTGGACTTTTGACAACTTGCATTAGCAGTTCAGAGTCCAACTATCATTGGACTGAAAAGTTGTTACAGCAAAGATGTTGCCAGGATTTTATTTGAAGGGGGGGATCTCCCACCTTGTCACCAAAATATGAGGGGGCAGAAAAACAATGAGCAGGTGGGGTGGTGGTAGTGTATGTCTCTATTTTATATGCGCCACTTTAAACTAATTTGCGGAAGTTCTCATGTATCACCACTATCCAAGTGTACAAGGTGGGTAATCATGACTAATCATTTACCTAAGTTTGAGTTGCCTCCCTTGACATATAAAACTTGGCATGCAACACCAGTGTATATGGACTAATTTTTTGTAAGACCATAAAGTTTGTTACTACTATTGGTTCTGCTCTACAGTTTCATATTTTGCATTGGTCTGAGTTTTAAAAATAGAGAATTTCCCAGGTTTTCTTCACTGCTTATCCTGGTTATTTAAAAAAGACCTTTTACAAGTTAAATATTGTTAAGATAACTTTTAATTCCCTTTATTTTGGTGTATGATTCTTGGGTGTAATTTGGGCTATAGAGTATACAGCTTGGCCTTACTTTAGATTTGCACCTCTCAAATGACTGCTAGCTCCACATGGTCATTTTCACCTTCTGGACTTTAGAGATAAATTGGAGACAAAAAAGTAGCTGATGACTTTTTTTTGGGTTTTTGAGATTTTATAATTCATTGATTGCAACTTTCAGAAGTTAGTACATGTATTGTCTACTCTGGTAAAATCAATTTTCCCTCTTTTAATAACTGCTAAAGGAAGTGTAGTTTGGACTATTTCAAGTTCATTTCTCGAGCACATGGGAGCAGCCATTTCAATCAGATGTCCGCTTTAGCAGTGCATTGTTTCCCCCATACCACATATAAAGAAATTTAAGTCACAGTACAATATAGCATGGAGGTATGTTAACATTCTCTCCACTGTGCTTGTTGAAAATTCACACCACTTCACCTTATACCAGTCCTGGTTTCAGAAGTATGTAAAAACTGTAGCGCAAAACCATTAGTAATACATTCTATATTTGGTAATGGACACTATGCCATAAGAATGGAGATACTGAAAACCTCATCCCCCTAATAGATCAAGATCAAAAATTAGTCATATATGCAGAGTGTGTCTAAAATTAAAAAAACAAATCATCAAAACATCAATCCTAACATTTAAGGTTAATCAAATGTATTTTTACAATGAAAAAGGAATAAACTAAATTAAAAAGTAAAAAAACAGACTGAATGTGACAATGTAGACTTTTATATTAATCTCTGATTTTTTTAATTTGGTGAGCTGTATTTTGATTCATTTTCTGTTTATCATGACACCAATTCTTTCTTTTATCTTTCAATTTTTACTATTTTGATCAAAAAGAAAGAAAAAAAACAATAACAGCAGACTAAATAAATCAAAACATAGCCAAAAAAAGATGAATGAAAATACTTCACATTCTCTGATAAAACTGGAAATGCAGCTGAAGACGTTTTCCAATTTTTCAGATCAAAATTTAAAAAATGTATGTCATACATCTAAGTTGCCTAAAACTTATTCTGACATTAAAAATAGATAAATTAAATAATATGCATGCATTTCAATGTTCCTCTGGCAACTTTTTCTCTTCTTTTGATTAAAATTTTAAAAAAGTGATGTCATAAATCTAGGTTGAATAAAGACATTATTTTCAAACTTTAAAATGGATAAATTAAGGAAAGTCTGTGCACTTAATAGAAATAATGATAGTTTTGCTTGATAAATATAATAAAATCAATATCAGAAATACAGACAGACAAAAATTCATCAAATTATTAAACAACTGATGCATCAAAGAAAGCTCTTTCAAAAAGTAAGGAGATCACATTTGGATTTTTGGTAACAGCCAACAGCAACTTGACTCAAAGCTGATAACTGCATTAGTAGCACCATTTAGGATAGTGTACGGTGTCATAAAGTTTCATGTAGAGCTGTCATTATTGATGTTCAGAGGTGGTTCTTTGTTATTATAATTTGTGCAAATTTACAAGAAAAACATACTTTTACAATATATTTCATAATTAGATCAGCATCCTCTACTTTTGTTCTTATTTATATCAAAGTATTAAGATTTTCTATCTGATGAAAAATATTTTTTATTTACTTTAACAGTCAATTTTAATCATCCTTTAAGAGAATACTGATATTTAACTAATTTTGACCCATTTAATTTCTTAATTTGTAGACACTGGTAAGAATGATAATAAATTTAAAATAAAACCTTCTCATGTAACTTTATGTCTTCAATCCCTGATTATTTGCACTTCGAGAGAAACAAGTTATAAACGATGCAAAACAGTTTTGAAGTTCCTAAAATTGTATATTCAATTATTCAGGTTACCATATATCTTAGGACAAGATACAATAAATTTTTTTTTTTCCTGTCCCATAACTTATGGTTAAACTTTTTTTCAACTAGATCTTCTGTCCAAAAACTTATAAACTGAAACAAATTTGTGTTGAATTTGCCACCCCTCCCCCCCAGGATTGCAGATTACAATAAGGTAGGTAAATTAAACATTTATTTGATAATAAACTGAAAGAAACTAACCTTTTACTGTTTTCATTTATTCATCTTTTTTGTTCTTCATAAGCAATTTATGTATAAAAGACACAAACATATCCACTATCCAAAATCCACATGGTCCTGTAATGTAGAGTACCTGTAGTGTGTGTTCAGTATTGCTTATGTCAGGTAACAACATTCACACACTGTTTATTGACGTGAATATAGATAAATGAATCATGTTTGGTTGTCCTCAGAGGTTTGAATATATTATCAAACTGAAAATTGGAGCCAAGAAAATCACAAACAACAGAAACAGAGAGACAGGGAAATAACAACTGATAGCTTGAAGGCACCAGCAATTCACGCATGACACAGTGCATGATGCAAAATAAGCAAGATTGTATTATATCCAGGTTAACAGTATAACGATATTTCACAAATAAAAATCATTATTAGGAAATATATTCACTGTGAGGGCAAATGACAATATTTTCGCAGCATGGGATACAAAACGTGTTCTTGAAGACAATTAATGCTGTGTATACTATTTACCCTGCAGACATCAATGCCTGTTTGTATCAATTATGATTACAGATGGCAAAAAATAAAAGCCCATGTGGTGAATAAACACAGCTGGTAATGAGCAATAAACTCATTGTTTCAACTTACCTGGATGATATCAAATACAAAGTTTATTTTATTACAAAGCAAGCCGACCCTGGAAGCCGACTTTGGATTCTTTTAAATGTGCAGATTTTTATATATACAAAGACAGCCAACCTAGGGAAGCCAGCTCTAGTTTCTTTTTAGCAGTATTCACAGGAATTTTGAAAACAAATTGAAACAGTGAAACAGTTGGGATTCTGTGAGTGACACTTTGAGCATACATCCTGCGAAATGTATTAAAGGATTTCCTGCAACTGAACAGGTGTCAATTGTGTGACATTATCATAGGAAGTCAAATAAACTCTGGCAGCTGAATATAGTACTCTACTTGGCAGTGAACAAGTATCAACATTGCGGCTCAATCAAAGGGTTGGGAAAACAAAGTGAGGCTGCCTTTACAAGCTAAGGGATTTGCACTGGCAGATAACTTAGGAAATATTACTTGGGAATTAGATCTGGCTTATGAAAAAGGCACATATAAATCAAATCAAAACTTGTATACCATCAAACAGTGTATATACAGCAAAACAAAATATTATGGGTTGTTCGGACTTGCATGTACATATTTTGTACATAGTGCAAACATCTCGTCTCCAATATTGCCCATAGATTTATCAAATTCTGTTCTTTGAAAGTTTGCAGTTAAAAAGAAAAGTATAATCAAACAACACTGACAATGGTTTTTATTTTATTTTAACTTAATGCATATTTTGACCAGCTAAGCATCAATATTATGATTCAAAAGGTGTCCCAAAACTTATGACTAAAAAAAACGATCTGTCCCAAAACTTAGTGTACAAAAAATTACTTTAAAAATTATTTTATTGTGTCCCAACATATATGATAAATACATTATTTATATTCAAATTGCTAATTAAGTTTTAAAAATAGGTCATAAGCTAAATGTAATATTTTCTGTGTACAATACAAGAATTTTATTATAATACCGTCATGATTTTTTACAATTTGATTCCTTTAGCTTTTGAGACAAAATCTCTCCCAAAACCAAACTTATGATAAATATAAAGAGTTTTAGGAATGCTAAATTAAATCTGCATTTAATTTTTCTATAAACTTGCATTTTCTATGTGCTATTGATGTAGTTTTGCAATATTATTCCCTTTTTACCAGAGCAACGGTGTCACAAAGCAGACTCCCGTGAAGTGCGTAAAAAACAAAGGACGTAAAAAAAAGAACTTTCCGACAAGGGATCGTCTAGTTGAAAGCATGCCAAGAAGAGTATGATGAAATATATCAATATTATTTGATATGCATACTTTGCTAAAATAATCAATGTTTCAAATGAAATGAGAGTATCACTATGTAATGAGTATATTTCTTAAAAGGTGAAAGGAACTCTTTATGTGTGTCGAAACCTAGGATTCAAGGATATAGAAAATATAGGAAAATTAAGAGAAGCTGTCATGAACCTAATTTGTGTAGTGATGCCTGAAGTATAATGCTAAATTTGTTACGGCTTACCCTACTGGTATAACCGCACGTTAATCGTTAATGTGAAAAACGATACGGTGTACAGTGATGCTTGAAGGTGACACGAGCATATGACTGACGTCGTGATAAAAAGAGCAGACACCACCTTTAAAAAGACGAGTTACTTATTTACTCTGAGAACTTACAAAATCCAGTCTCTTCTACTTCTGTCTAAATGCAGAATTCATATCGTCCACAAATATGCAATTAATCCTTGCCACGTATGTTAGAAGTATTCTTTAAACAGGTGTATGTTTGAGTAAATTATTTACAGACGGACATAATAAATTTTATAATTCCCGGAAGTTGACATTGCCTATACTAGCGGTACGTTCAAGACGACAACAATGCAATCCGGACAGAGCAACAACGCTAAATTTAATCCGGAACTTTAGTCTGGGGCGTAAAAGGAGCATTTTGCGATGTTTATTCGAATATATTATTGAAGCATCAAACTTTAAGAAACTCTCTTTGAGGAACTGTATAAAAATGCCAGCGATA
Organism: Margaritifera margaritifera; assembly: GCA_029931535.1. NCBI lineage: Eukaryota > Metazoa > Mollusca > Bivalvia > Unionida > Margaritiferidae > Margaritifera > Margaritifera margaritifera. Next base: position 193,128 of record JAQPZY010000970.1, on the reverse strand, counting down.
TGCAAGGCATTTACACTATATGAATTTGTGTCTTGTTTCTTGGATCAAGAAAATCGGTTCAAATAGACAATTTCTGAATTACTAGCTATCTATCTCGTCACTTCTAGATGAATCTCTCTCTCTCTCTCTCTCTCTCTCTCTCTCTCTCTCTCTCTCTCTCTCTCTCTCTCATTGCAACACACAACTAGCATTCATACACCTGTGTACAATATACAGTAAATGATCAATTGAAATAAAACAAGCCTTTTTCCTGTGATCTAGAGATTTGCTCTCCACTCCCTTTTTTCAGTTTGCAGATTATGTTCCCTCAGTGTGGTAGCAATCTGGTGAGAAGAAAGATTTTGGTGGGGTGGGTGGGGTAGGGTCATCCTATGACAGGTCAACAACATACATTCCTTTTATGCAATCATCTTTTATTGTTAGAAAGGAGTGGAGAGCTCTTAAGCCTATCCACACTCTACAACTTATTGATAGTCCCTCCCCCCAATCATACACCTTGACCAATTTCTATTAGCTTATTGATAGTCCCTCCCCCCAATCATACACCTTGACCAATCTCTGTTTAGCAAAACATATGCTCCTCATTGTTTCTATCTTGTCCATGTGTAGAGAATTCAACGCTTAATTTTGTGTCCAATCCTTCTCAATGTCTTCAACTCTTGGACTGGTCCTAAAAAAATTTATTCATGATAACACCTCGGACCCCATTGTTTGAAAATTTGACAAGTATTCTATGGGTGTATTAGTTTTACATCTTCATATCCCAAATGTCAGTGGCGTAGCGAGGGGGAAGGGGGGGCGGCGAAGAGGGCGGTGGCCCCGGGCGGCACTTTCTAGGAGGCGGCAATTTGGTAAGAGTACCGTATATATAATAAATAATACGAATGGAGTGGGGGCGTAATTTTGGTAGTTGGCCCTGGGCGGCACTTTGCCTCGCTACGCCACTGGTCACTGTAATGAAATAAAGTCAAGCAATATCTATCTATCTATCTATCTATCTATCTATCTATCTATCTATCTATCTATCTATCTAACTAACTAACTTGGAGTTAGTGATACCTCTTCAAATAATAATAATAATAATAATAATAATAATTCAGTCTTGGCTGTTTTTCACTGTTTGTGACAATTAAGGGAGTTTATTTCTTTAATTCATTCACTACAGGAAAATTTTAAAGTACAATCTTGTCAATCTGATGTGTCATCTTTCATAGATGCATTTGATCTTTTTCTACTTCTTTCTGAAGAAAAATCTCTGATATCAGTATTTCCATGCACCTCTTCCTATACTGCTGAGAGAGAAATCGACCAATATGTAACAAGAGTACTGTAAGAGGCACATCATACACCTGCAGTGGCGGCGCGACGAGGGGTCGGGGTGGGGAAATTGCCCCCGGGCGCAAGGCAAAAAGGGGCGCTGTGGGTTTTTTTTTTAAAAGTTGTAACCGGGGTGTAGATGGGGGGGGGGGGGAGGTTGGCAACTTACATGAAAACTGTTCTCTGTGGCAAAGTAGGGGCGCCACTAAAGAACATTGCCCCTGGGTATCTCGAACCCTCGCGCCGTCACTGTACACCTGCAATGTAGTAAATATTATACTTCTTTAATGTAAAACCTTTTGTTCATTGGTCAGATACTCATGTACTGAAAGACTTTGTACATGTTCAATTAGTGTACTAGATCACTGTTGCTAAGCGACATTTCCTAACAATATTAAATCCAATGAATTTAAAATTATGATCTATCAATTTGTGTCTTCCTTATCTGAAAATCTGAAATGCAAGTCATTCACACAATTTGGTCAAGGTAAAAAAAACAAACCCACAGAACTCAAGTTATTTTGTTGCAACCATATTTATTTATTCAATCTTGGTGACTTTTATTTTGTGGAAACCATTTACCTTCTTGAAGTCCCACTGACCTTGACTTTTAACCATTCAACCCCAAAATAAATAGGTGTCTTCTTTGTCTCAAATGCAAGCCATCTACAAAGTTTTGTCAAGGCATGTCGTATATAACTGAAGTAGAAATCATTTTTCTCCTTAGACTTACTGTGACTCTGACACTTGAAGTTTTGACCCCAAAATCAATAGATGTCTTTTATATATCTGAAATTCAAGCTATTTACAAGGTCTAGTAAAGTTATCTGGAATACAAGTCTACTGTGTGGAAAGAATGTTCCTTTTTCAGTCCCTGTGATCTTGATCTTTTACCTTTTGAGCCCAAAAGCGATAGGTTTCTTCTTTACCCTAAATGCAAGCTACTTACCCCCCCCCCCCCATTGACTTAGAATCCATCTATTTATGTCCTGTAAGGAATGTAATCATACTTTTATAATAATATTTTCCATTTAATTATTTTTAGAAAAAAACTATCCGATATAAAGCACAATACTCAACACGTCTCTGACAAGTTTGATTATGTGTGCTGTAAGGAATACTCAAGTACAAGTTGGCGACGGCTTAGACTCGAGCACTTGACAAAAAAGAGGTGTCAACTCCTACTTATAATTTTGGAGATACATTTCTTATGATTTTTGTTTTCACCTTAAGGGCAACTAGATGGGCTTGTATTCTTCACCTTAAGGCAACCACATATGCTTGTATTCTTTCTTATCATGCATATTTGAAGTTCATACTCTTACTTAATCCTTTTTATTCCCTTGTGGGACATAAGGCTGCAAGTCTGTGTAGGTACGATACTATTTTAGAAACACAAAGGAGGATACTTCTACACGACATGATGAGCTTACAGAGCAGACTGCTTATATTTCCACCATTAAATAATGCCAGTCTGTTTTCTAGGTTCACCAACCCATCGACATTGTCATGCTGGCAAGCCTTGATGATGGAATGAACTGAAAAGAATACTGCGCTGATAAAAATGATGCATCAAACTGATGTACAGTTTCGAGTGTGTAAATTCTAAATACAGAAACAAAATTCGCACTTCTTACCGACGAAAAATATACTCATATTTTGCATTCCATTTTTTGAACATTTGCAGAAAGGTGTATGTGGGGAGAGTAGATATATTATTTGATATGACATGAGATAGTGCCATCAGCAGTCATGATTTAGAGTACTCAAAGCAGAATTGGGTCTGCCACTTTTAGTGCTAAAGTCCTAAATTTGGTACCTGTTACAGCCCTAATTATATGCAGGTAATATTTGTATTCTTCAGTTATGAAAATTGATTGACAAAAGAATGCACATTCTAATATAATGTATGTACAGTCTAATATTTCCTTTCCTTGTATTGTTCAACCATGAGTCAGGTAAGACCTTGAAAGAGTTAGACAGAGAGCAGTTACGACACTTAATTGTCTTGCAATCATGTAGCCGAACTTTCAACTCCATCCGCTTTCAATTTCTCGTGCATCTTTCTTTTTTTTTTATTTGTTAAAAATATTTTTTTTTTTTAATAAGCATCCATATTTTGAAATGCCCTGATCAAAACATAAAAAAATCGCTTTTTTCTTTCTTTCCAAGTGGGCACATATAATGTCTTTTCCATACAATCACATATGAATGGAAAGAGTTGTCTTTTCTTTCTATTTTTCATTTATATTTGGAAAATAAATGGAAAGAAATAACTTCCAAGATGTATCTTTCAGTTATTCTTGGTATCAAAATCTTCTCATTCCTCCACAAAATATATCAGACACATATATCACCCTTCCATTGAGTCTCGTGGGTATACATCTCACAAAGAGAGAAAATTCAAGTTCCATCTGCTCACACTCTCTCCTTTCCCCTCTCTCGATCTCTGTAGTAAAGACCTTGCTTCTAAGATATGCAATATGTGGTCTGGGACTCCGCCTTAAAAATTAAATTAGGTCTACTGTTGAATACCGGGTAGAAACTGGACTCGGAACTTTAGGAAAAATAATAGCAACAGGTAAATATTACATCATTAAAATGAGTTCCACCCCACAAAAAAAAAAAATACATTTTAATATCAGTAATACTATACATATTGCTATTGTATAGCTGAATTTGTCATTTTAATGGGAGGCTGATGATCCCACAACTGGCAAATAAAAACAAACACAAGGAATACTCAACCTCTTTGCAGAGTTGGAGACTAGTGCGGGATGGAATCCGCATGGGCCACTTTCTGAGCGACGACTATTGGGTCCAAGGAGAAAATGTTTTCGCTTTGGTGGACTAACGAGCGAAAGTAAAATGAGGAGAAAGTTGTGCGAGAGAGCCAAAACGCGGCTTTCATCACATTCTCCAAAGACGAATGAGTTAGACAGGCCCGTGAGGCAGCAATGGCTCGAACCTCATGGACTTCATAAAAGACAGGTCCCTATTGGTAAGGGACTGGTAAGCTCTCTTGATAGTTAATGCAATCCACCTAGAAATGGTGAAAGCTGAAATATGGGTTGAACCTTTAATGGGGAGAAAAAGACGCTTATTACCCATCCTTCTCACTTTAAAGGCTGCCAAATATAAATGTAAAACGTTAACTGGACACACAAGTCTATCTTGATCAACCCTGGCACAGATACGGCTGAGACTGGTGATCTCAGTCGGGAGTGGAGCAACCGATGGAAGCTGATTGTTTGCTAAAAAAAAAAAAACCCTGGTTGACAAAGGAGAGAAACAGACTCCTACTTCCCAATGAACCTGATACAGTCCTGCTCTATGGACAGAGCATGAAGCTCGCTCCTTCGTCTCGCAGACGCTAAGGCGAGCAAGAAAACCGTCTGAAGGGTAAGGTTCTCGAAGGATGCTTTACCCAAAGGTTCATAGAGGGGTTTATTAAGAGACAACCAGACACAAGAAAGATTCCATTTAGGCATTAGAGAGCGAGACACTGGTCTTTGCAGCTCGAAATGCCTGACCAGGTCTGCTAAGTGAGAATCTGATCCTATGACGGGGCCTTTCGAAAACTCGAAAGTGTTGAAAAGGGCTGCTCGATAGCCCTTAATAGTAGAAACCGAGCATTGTTTCTCTTCGAAAAGGAAGAGAAGAAAATTAGCCACTGCGTTCATAGATGGACAGCTAGGATTGACACGTTTTCTACTACACCAATCACAAAAGATTCTCCATTTGGCATCATACACCTTACACGTCGATCTTCTCCTGGACTGAATCACGCACTTGGCAACTTTGTTTGAAAACTTTTCTTTGCAGATAGATCGTTCGAGATGAGCCAAGCGTGGTGGAGAATATGTGAGCTGTTGTGTAGGAGAGAGCCCCTGTGCTGCGCAAGGAGGTTCTTCCTTTGAGGTAAGGTCCTGGGATGGTCCACCAGCAGATAGAGAAGATCGTTGAACCATGATGGCTGGGACCACAGAGGGACGATCAGAATGAGCTGAGCAGTGGAATGCCTGACTTTGTGTAGAACCCGTGGGATCATCCTGAAAGGTGGGAAGGCGTAAGTGAACCGACGATCTCACTTCAGATTGAAAGCGTCCACTGACCAGGCCCTCTGAACAGGACTGGGAAACGTCAAAGGGGAGCTTGTTGTTTAGCTTGGTGGCAAACAAGTCCACCAAAGGAGTCCCCCAAAATTGGAATAGGGAGTCGGCTACGGATTGTTGGAGCGACCATTCCATGAGCACTATCTTCTCTTTCCTTGACAGACTGTCCGCCAAAATATTCTTTTGCCGGGAATGTGGCGAACTCGGAGGGTATTTCCTTCTGAAGTTGCCCAGTTGTCCAAACCTCCACGCAGAGAAAAAGTGTATGTATGCCTCTTTTCTCCCGAGGTACGCCACCAAAGAAGTGTTGTCGTCGGAGATCATCACGCAGCAAATCTTATTTGTTGGACACACCCCTGAATAGCTAAGAACACTGTCCTCATTTTCAAATTGTTGATGTGGATGGTAAATTCTTCCCTGGACCATGAACCCTGAAGAATTAGTCCTTCCGGCTCTTGAAGGGCGCCCCACCCTGAATCTGACGCGTTTGCGAACAGGTAGGAGTAGGGTTGGGGTGGGTGCATGGGGACTCTGCCCAGAAACCGGTCCTGATTTGTCTACCAAACCAGATGATGGTGTAAATCCCGACCTAGATAAATTGGAGCATTCAAAGGGTCCCTGTGCGGTTTCCACACCCCTAAAAGGAGAAACTGGTGAGGACTCAAGTGCAGGCTGCCTAGGGAAACCAAGTCCGCTGCTGAGTTCATGGTCCACAGCAGAGAGAGAAAACGACGAGCTGACAACGTGGTCTTTACTCTCATCGCCTCCAACAGGGACAGGATGTTGCCTAGTCTGTCCCAAGGGACACGGACTAATCCTCTATTTGTGAGGAAATTCATCCTCACGTAGACAAAATCTTGAGATGGAATGTGCTCTGATTTCTCTGGGTTTGGCAGAAGGCCCAACCTGGTCACTATTGACCAACAGCGAGACAGATCTAGTCAGAGGGACTGTAGCCGGCCATTGTGGATCAACCAATCGTCAAAATATTGGAGAATTGGGATACCTAGTGACCTTAAATGGGCTGCAACTACTCCCATGACATTGGTAAACGCTCTGGGTGCAGAGTCTAGGCCGAACGGCAGAACTCGAAATTGGGAGACCTCCCCATCCAAGCGAAACCGGAGGTACTTCCTGTGTGGAGGAAAGATAGGGATGTGAAGGTGCACATCCTGAAGATCGATGGAGACCGCCCAATCACCAGGTCTTACGGCATTCATGACTGGGGCTGTGGTCTCCATCTTGAATGGTTCCTCCAGCAGAAATCTCTTTAGGGAGTAAAGGTCGATAATTAGACAGGACTTTCCCCCATTTCTTGGGAACCAGGAAAATCCGAGAGTAGAAGGCCGGAGATTGGTCGTTTAATACCCTCTCTACTACACCCTTCTGAAGACGGGAGTGAACCTCTTCCTTTAAGTGCACCAGATTTAACAAGTGGAAGAAAATGAAGGACCTTACTAGAGGAGGAATATCCCGAAACCGAAACCGGTAGCCATCTTTTATGATAGAAAGGACACAAACATCGATTGTTACACCAGACCAAGCCTCTGAAAAGAGGTTTAGTCTGGCGCCAACGGAAGAGGTAAACTCTGCAGGAGAGGGAGCAAGTCCTTAGGGCTGCCCACCCTTAACCTTAGGAAAGAGGGAAGGGCCTGTGAACTTCCTCACTGGGCCTTTGCGGTGCACCCTTTTAGGTTCCGACTGCTGAGCTGGAGCTCTGAAATGGGGTTGTTGCTCTGATTGTGGCTGCGCAGCTATAACGAATTTAGCTGATAGATCCTGATGCAGTCAGGATAATTTCACTTTTTGGCTAATTTCGAAGAGCCAGGAGCAGATACAAGGGGCCAATATTGTTGTTCTCTCAAATCCTGAGTAGCCACAGAGAGGATGAGCCCCCCATAGTCTCCTCCTCCAGGGAAGGCAGCCTTCAGAAGGTTCTTACTGTGCTCTAGTAAGACCTTGGAAGTGTCCAGAGCAACAGCTCTGTGGAAGTGGAGGAGCTCCACTGACAAGGCATTGGACAAGGACAATGCACGCCTAGAAGACTTTGCCACTGCTTTCAACAAACGTTGGAGAGCCATTGAAGACAGAGATTCCTCTTTCAGCAGGCTGAATGAGGCTACTTAGAAAAGGTTCAGCATGCAAGGCTACAGTTACTAGTGACCAAGCCTTTTGCTCTAAGGATTCCATTGTTTTCACTGGAAGACAAGCCCCGGTCCCTGCATAAATACCCACTTAAGCTGCTTCAGCATCCAAAGTGGGCTTTTTAGTGTACCTGGAAGGGGTATGAACCTTATAGCAAAGCAGCTACCAAGGGTCGCAATGTGTGAGGTGGGACAGACCTTGCCAAACCTTTGAGAGCTCCTTGATCGTAACCAAGTGAGGAAGTAACATGAGATCTGGTCAAGAGTTTGCCCCAGAAAATTTCTTCGAACTGGAAAGAATTTTAGAGTCACCAGAACTGTAAGGTTCGAGACACAGGTCACTTGGCAAGAGCCAGTAAACCTCGTTTACCGCTTTATCAAAAGACCCACTCTCTTCCACCTCTGCTGCCTTAACCAATGGGTGAGAAGGGGTAGGGGATGCAAAGGGAGGGGGTACCACATCTGCCTGTTCTGTGTCCAACTCGTGCGCATTGACAAGTACAGAAAGGATGTCTTTATCCTGCTCTAACTCCTGGGAGGGAGGACTACATGACTCAATGTCTCTTGGGGGGAAAAAGAACTTGAACCTGTAACATCTCCCATGGAGCTAACGGGCTGTTCTTAGCAGTGTACTCAGCAGGTGGGTTAGGGCAACTCTTCACCTGTCTAGAGCGTTTGGGGGAAGAAGGTCTATCCCACTCCCTCTTGTTTGATACAACTTCATTAGACAATATAGGTCCATGGCCAGCAGGCATGATCTCACTACCATGTGACCATGGTCCAGAAGTCAATGGCTGCAAGGAAAGGGCTAACTGGTTCCTTGCAGCAGAAGGTCCCACATCCCTGGGCAAGGACCAGTCAGGCGACTCTGATGTAGGAAGACCCTTCCCCAGATCTGATAGACTTAGATCTGAGCTCTCCACTTACCAGGTGGGCTCGATCCTGTCACAGACAATGGGCCCCAGGGACTGAAAGGGTGCGACTCACTTTCAGCCTGCACTGAGCTGTGGGTGAGTAGAGGGTGCTGCTCCCCCCTATTGGGAGAAGTGTGTGTGACTCACTCTCTGCCCTTCTGAATGAAAGAGGTGTTGCTCCTCCCCAAGGGAGTGTGCAACTCGCTCTGTCCTAGTGGAAAAGAGAGGGTGCTGCTCCTCCATCATGGGAGGGTGCAACTCACTCTCTCCACCCACTGGTAACCTTGGGAGGGGACCCACCAATCCTAACAGTCTCCGAAGAGACTTGGGTAATCCTTCTCTGAGACCGGAGGGAACGAGAACCCCAAAAATCCTGAAGATGATGAAAAAAGGAACCTTTTTCCTTGCTTTATAGGTATGTGTATGCTTGGCAAGATCCCAGACCTCATCCAACCATAGGCTGCAAAAGGGACAACCATCTGTTTTCTCACAGACTCTACAAGATAAGCAAGAGGGGTGTGTGTTCCAGGGAGATTTCATGTGACCACACCTACCCACACCCTGCTTAGACATTGTTCCTGTAAGAGAAAGCTGCAAAGAAGATTTTTATACAAAAAACTTCTATGCAACTTAAAGTAAACACAGGTAATGTGTGGACTAAGTCTATGCTAATATGTTGATAATTTCAGCGAAAAGTCACCTTACTTGGATGTTTCACAATGTTTAATTGCAAAAAGGAATTTCAGTACAGAAAAATACAAGATACACAAGTCAACCAGGTTTAAACAAAAGCTAGGGACCACTAAATTAGCAAAAGAACCAGTAGGTTATGATTGCTAATAATAAAGGTAAAAATCAAGGAATGCTTTTCAAAATGAAAATAGAAAAAGAATATGTGTTCGATAACTGAGCACATGATATGAAGGTAAAAAGGTGGTTTGCAACCTGCTTTACCAAGTATAAAAATAGCACAATTCACAATAATGAATTCACAATGTGAATTACAATTATTTGTAATGAACAATAATATGAATCAAGTTGAGTCTGTTGACCACAATTAATGCAAGGATTTATGAAGAATATGCACACAAGAGATATAGTACATTCGCTTGTTAACCCACGAAGGGACAGCAATTTTCATCGATGTGAACAAGGCAGACATTATAGCCATGTGATAGTGAAAAGAATGAAGGCAGTAAAGCGCATGGGCAGTGTGTGTGTGGTGTCCCAGGGGTGACCCGGTGTTCTCAAATCTTCTGGTACAACCTAATGGGAGGATGAATTCTTGTCATGCGGTCGTGGTATTTTCCACCTGGAAAAGTACCAGCTATTCAATAGCAACAGATAAGGTATTACTGATATTGAAACCAAAATTCCACTTCCAATGATGACTTGGAAATGGTAACAATCTGTAACTGCAGACAGTCTGGTTAATAGCAGCCAGCTAGTGCATTTAAAGACTAAATTTAAAATTTCCAAGTTTAAAGTACAATTCAGTTATGTATAGAAAACATGAAAACCATCCACAAATGTTCAATTCATAATGCCGAGTCCAAGGTGAAGTCTAACCAAATTCCTCATAGAACTGAAGGGAAGCAAAATTCTGACTTTAAATATTTTAAATGTATAGACTCTTGTCTGAATAAAACATGCATCAATAGAAAGAACAAAAAACAAGCTTTTGATCAGCATCTATTATGGTAAATTGTGTGCTAATTTTGTCTCAGTATGACTAGTTTAAAATGGTGAATGTTGGCTATCATACAGGACCAGCTGCAAGCTTGTAGTCTACACATGTAAATTTATGACTACTGAAGGTTTAAATTATCTGCTTGTGACCTAACTGAAACAGGTCTATTAACAATACCAGCATGATGCACCAAGATTTTATAGAATGATACATCTTCCTCTCCCCTCTTTTATAATCATAATATCCAACCAACAATACTACAATTTTCCAATTGTATATTTCATAATATATGTACACAATAAGTTTATTCAATGTACATCTGTGACTGAGATATCAACACAAAGCTCCAATCCAATGAACACAAAGCTTGGGATGACAGTTCCAATTTTTTGGCATACTAGCCCAGCAATGATAATGTTGGGAAAATGGTTTTAAAAATTCAAATTTTTGTTCTTCAATTGTGTAAAACTTGGGCTACTGAACATAAATAGTCACTTGGCAAACAACGATTTTTAGTTGTCCATGCTAGGTGGACTAGGGTAATTGTCATCCCATGCTGATCAAGTCTCACCTGCAAATAGTACTATAAAGTATGTTTTATGACTGTCTAAACTCTAACAAAAACCTCCTGATACTATGAATGCTGCTGCTGCTAGAAAAGTGATGAAGCCAGGACAATATAGAACAAAATCTTAAGGTAATTGCTAAACATGAAAATGTAGCTCACTGTGACCTTTAGGTGTAATAACTAATACTTTGGGTGCATGCACAAATAAATTATCAAGAAAGAAAATCAATACACATGTAGCTCCACACAAGAATTATACTGTATTTCCAAACAATAATTACCTATATTCTCATGCATGTATATAGTGATCTATTGAAAGCAAGGCAGTCAAGTCCTCATCTGAATCCATGCAATGTTTCTTCATCATATTTGCAGCAGCGACTACCAAAATATATATAATCAGATGTAATATATAACAATGTAATGCAAAAGTAGGTCACAGTGAATTACATTAGGTGGAGTAGAAGACTGATATGCTCCTAGAAAGATTCAGATATGATGTGTAAAGATTTTTTAGATAACAGTTTGAGACAAATTAGCTACAGGTAAACAAAGAAATTTTTCACTACAAATGGAAAATAAGTATGTCACAGTAAATCTCTTTTCTTAGTATGGTATATCACTTTAGTAGTCCCTGACAAATGATTTATTTAATGTAAACATGCATGTATAAGTAGGGACAAATAACAATAACCAGATAATCATTTATTCAGTTCACCCTGAAATCTGTTTCAAAGATGCCAGGATGATTGGGATGATGGGTAAGATTTTCTAAAAAAAGCAAAGAGATATAGACAAATGCAAAGGTTTTTCCCCAAGGTTTTGCATGGGAATTTAGTCCCAGTAGTCCCACAGAGAGTCCCAATAAGTACAGGAAAAACCCGACTTGAAAGACCACTATTTTGTACAACTACCTGTTATTCATGAAAAACCAGAATTTCCATACACAGATCCAGCTAAATTGACCAATATATTAAATATTTCGGGGTGAGGGTGGGGTGGGGTGGCAAAGTCCCAAGAATATTTAACTTATACATATTTCTGAAAGTCACTTACTCTCCATTTGGAGATAAAATTTCTCACAGCCCTCAGACAGCCCCTGTATTGTAACATAAGCATAATTTTAAACTCTACACATTTACAACACAACAGATTCTTTCTTTTTTTTTCTTCAAAGTAAGCAGTATAAAGAAAACCAGCCAGAAAAAAGCTCACTTAGAAGTGAAAGTGGGTGAGGAGAGGACACGTTGTCAACAAGGACCATTTTTTGACAAAAATGAGGCGTCATTACCGAGACTTCATATTTTACAGTATCTAGTTTGTCTGCAAAACTGAAACAGGCAAAAAAAACCGACACCATGGGTGAAATAAACATGAATTGTAAAGAATAAGCAGTTAAATATGTGATAATTAATAAGCATATTTGGCCACAACTGACCTACTGATAACTGTCAATCAAATAGTATCAGTGATCCTAGTGGACCACTGACATTTCATATACAATTACCTCTCAACTGTTTGTTTGCCGAAGTACTAGCCTTCACGCACCAACCCCTATACCATCTCGATCATGCACACATAACCAAAAAATGATGCAGGTGTGTCTGCTACACACGAATGCCTGTACAAGCAACTTTGTAGCATCATTTTTTGGTGATGTGTGCATGGTCGAGATTGTATAGGGGCTGGTGCATGCAGGCAAGGCGTTGGGTGCTGTAATCCGCAGACCCAGGTTAGAATCTCCGTACAGTACAAATTAAAAATTCTCTAACCTGTATGATATTATTTATTTGTATTTAAAAATTCTGTTACTGTTATCAAGCATTCTCCTGTAGGATCCAGATATAGCACTTTCCACTCTGTTTGGTGTGTATTTTGTATTTCTCTCTAATAACCTGTATATACCTTGATTTCTGTTGTAGGGAATCCGGAGTGTTCGTGTACTTTGATGAGAATTATTTACTGGGTCGATATGCGGGTATAGTCTGCTACGCATGAATGCCTGTGCCAACGACTTTGTAGCATCATTATTTGGTGATGGGGTTGGTGCATGCAGGCAAGGCGATGGATGCAGTAACCCGCAGACCTGGGTTCAAATCTCCGTAGAATACAAATTAACAATTCTCTAACCTGTATGATATTAATTGTATTTAAAAATTTCTGTTAATGTTATCAAGCATTCTCCTATAGGATCCTGGGATAGCACTTTCTGCTCTGTTTGGTATATATTTATAATATATATATATATACACACACATACACACACAAATTGATCTTGCTACAATTTTTATATTCTTTGCCTAATCTTGACATTTTTGGTAGTGAATGAGTGGTATTGTTCAAGAATGTATGCAGATATTCCACAATTTATACAGCCCAACAGAGTTGCTTTTCAAGGACATTTCAAAGAGTTTACAAGGACTTCCAAATGTTTTAAAGGAATATTTTATCTTATGGAAATTTAACTTTCTCCATGTTACTTTATAATTGTAACTACCCACGTCACGTCATTTGATTCAACCAATTTTATCCCATTTCATTTATTTCTTTATTAATTGTGTTTGGAAATACAAGTAAAGAACAAAAATCTTGAATTTAAAATGTCATACATTTAAATCAGTAATAACATTTTCTTTTCTCTCAGATAAATTCAAGGAGTTTAGGGAAAAATTCATGGAATTTTCCAACAAATTCAAGGACTTATCAAGGATGAAATCAACTTTTTCACAATTCATTGAGTTTTCAAGGCAACCCTCAAATTCAAGGATTTTTCAAGGCCTGAAATTATTATGGTGGTCCAAAGTCCAGGACGATCTTTTTGTGGCAGCAGACCTGTCATATATTACATGTACCAGTACTAGCCTGTCAGACCATTATAATTTCTTATTTGTTCCTAAAAATTGAATAAATCCTTAAAACATCTGAAGAGTCATAAAAGTGCACTGATGCATGCGGAAGTTCATTGTTTAATAGTGAGACTGGACTTGTAACATGACCAAAATCTGCAAATTTAACATGTAAAACACAGAGCACCAGTCAGAACTTAAGCTTTGTCAATCAAACATTTGACTTCCTCAACCTTAGCTAAAATCAAATATCTACTGTTTACAGAATTTTACATGTCATATTTAGTGGTACCAATTTTCAGTTTGCATTCATTTTGTTTTTTTTTCCTGTCTTTAGTTAGTGTTAATGCACTGTAGTAAATATTCGCATGGCAAACGTAGCTTTTAGACTGGTACTTGGCTTATGCAGACCTGAGCAGTGTAGGGTCCTACTGGTCCTGAACCAACAAGTCAAAGAACATTTTCAGGTCCTGCATGATTTTCAATATGAATGAAGCTGATTTGCTAATGAGTAGGCAGAGCATAGTTGATAGTCTAATGTGGGCATCAGGGGATAAGGTGGAGTGCCCATCTTTTTCTATTTAGCCAGAGATTCAAATAATAAATATTATCATGATACGCAATTAAAGTACTACTAATTATACAGAGTCCAGGACCACATTTCTCCCCAAACAGTGAGTCCAGGATATAGATAACTGTAAAGTGACGGTCCAGGACCAGATACCAGAGGTCGTAGAAGCAGAGACTCTGACTACCGAGATCTTTTATAGGAGAATATTAATAAATGAAGAAATATCAGGATTTTTTTTTAGTGAAATTCTAAAATTTTTGACTGAATAAATGAAGTTTATGCCTTGCCATTATTCAATGCAATAAACTGAAACTTTCAGAATGTTTGTTTATTAATAGGTTTGGTTTTACTCAAGTACTAGTTTCTACACCTCAAAGACCACTAAAAGTCACCAGTTACACCATGAAAGAACTTAATAACATTTTCTTTGAAAATGAAGTCCCACATTCTGGTGGCAATGAGTTCATCCTTGTAAGTGTTTAACAAAACCCAGTGTCTCACCTGTCTATGTGCAATGATATATACCACCAGGGTCCAATCTCCACTAACTTTAACACAATTTAACATCGATGTAGCCACTACCATCACCGCCAGAAAAGTGATGCATATGTCTCACTTTTCCTTCACTGGTGAAATAAAAAGACAGCCAAAACTTTCTGCACAAGATGTCATAACTGATGACAAAGCAATTGACAAAGCTGTGTCTCACTTTACCATAGCAATCCCATTGAAACAGTACAACGTAGAATTCTAGAACTTCTGGTACGAAATGAAATAAAGTTTAGAATAATAAATACAACTACCAAACATTAAAGAGCAAAGTTCATACAAAACATTTTTTGAAAAAAAAATTCTTGTTTGCACATTCCAACAAATCATAGATCATTAATAATCATCATACTTGTTACTTTCTTAATGAATTCAATGCAATAAATTCAAACTATGTTTTTCTTCTTTGGAACGACACATAATTAAATTGGTAAATAAAGAACCAAGAATAGAGACATAAATTTCAACTGTCTTACTCAAAGTTTCCCTTTGACCCATATTCCTGGGTTTTGATGTTTGAATTTCATATGTGACCCAAAACTGACATGTGTGCATTCCACCCTATGCATCAGTTTGACTCTTAGAAATTTACCTTAAGCATTAAAAACTAAAATCAGTACCATATAATAACTTCTGACATTCTTGCTGTTTGAATGACCATACACCTGTGTGATATGCTAATCAATTAGCATTGTTCTCATGATAAGTTGTAAGTCATGAGGGATTGTCCAATAATTAACAGATGTCAACACTGATCTTTGGTTTTGAGAAGATAAATGTATTGTTTGAGTGACGCTAATGAGATAATTAGAATTTAACACCTCTTTATAAAGTAAGACTGCAAACTGACATGATGACTAGAAATTACAAATGGCAGATGGAAATCAAAAAGAATTGATTGTGGTAACCACTATGTTTGTTTTGATGCTGTTATATTATCCTTGATTTTTGTTGTAAATATAAACAATTTCATTTGATTTTCTGTTAATTGGTTGTGCTTCTTGTATAAGTGAATTATTTCCTATTTTATAATTTTGACGTTACTGTTACACTATGTACATGTACATTAAACTATTGTTCATTACACGACATTATGTTATATTAAATTTGATTTTCAAATCCAAGTACATGTATTACATATAAAAACCATAGCTCAGAGAAATATTCTCACTTATTTCTAAAGGAAACATCAGGGTGATACCGACTCAGACTGTAAAAGTGAACATGGTAAGAAACGGAAAGACACCCAATAAAAATGCACACAAAAATTCTGGGATGTATGGAAGAAAATCAACGTGATCTCAGTGTATTGCCTTGTCAATAGTGATATACAGATTAATCTGTATTAAGCAAAACTTGTGTTAACCCATTATTAGTAATGCCTTATATTTTTCTATGCTGATTTATAAATAATGCATTTAAATGTAATATGTGATGTTCAAATTTCCTGATTCTCAATATTTTAGGTTATAATTGTGTTGTTTGTGTATTAAACAAGACTCTTTGATGCTTTCTGTGTTTGGCAATAAATGTAAATGAGTTGTAAAAGTGTGTTTTCTTTCCCCAAGTTGTTCTCATGACTCTTGGGTTTGACTCTTAGTCTTCACATTTTGACTCCTGGAAATTTCTGTCCAGAGTCGATGACCTTTTAGTTTCAATTTCCAAGGGAAACACCGCTAACTGAATAATATTAATAAAACAAATTGAATTTAAATCATTAAAAGGAAAAAAGCAAAACATTGAATTCTGTTTTGGCTACAAGGGGTTTAAAGAAAATAACAAAGATTTTGCTTCAAAAAATTTTACAAAATGTATTTCATCTCTTTTAAAAATTCAAAGACTGACAATGGTGCAGTATACCCCAAATGCAATAATGGCAGCATAAAGTGATACAGACAAAACAAAAGCTTTTTTTTAAAAGCCACTTATATTAGAGACAATATGGTTGGAAACGAAAATCCAAATGTCATGAGGCAGGAGGTATGGTTGGAAACAAACAATAAAGGGAAATGCTAATGATGATTTGCAAACATGAAAATCTATGTAAATGAGTTTACAAAATTTCACAGCAAAATAAAATCACACTAAGCGAAGTAGTTTTACGTACTGCAAAATATAATATATGCAGTTGTGAATAACATTAAATCTTTACTAAGATGAGTACTGATTTTCTCCAATCCATCCCTTTATGCTAGTAGGTAAAGGAAGTTCTTGAATGTGATCATAACGGGTGTATTGTCTGATGACAAACCTACAAAGATACTGTAATGACCGAACTTGTGTGAATCGTGATACTGGCTTAGTAAGTCTCACTGGATAAATTGGTGGACTTGGGGATCCCCTGCGAGAATAGCTACAAATTCCAGTCTGTGGATCATTCATCGAGTTCTCAATCAGATCAACAATTGAAGGATATCCCTCTGTGTCTGGCTGGGCATCAAAGATAAATTTGCCATTACAGTGTTCAATTCTAGTATGCAAAGTTCGGCCATATGATCTGAAGCTTAGGCTCAAAAGGTATCGCTCATCAGAACTGTCACGAACAAGGAAAGCACCATCAGGTTGGCCAGCTAGTTTTCTCTCTGCCTCACGGCGTGTAATAGGACCCCAATACCATCCAAACTTGGATAAACGAAAAAGTTCTTGTGTTAGACTCCAAACTTTTTGTGGTTCCATTAGAGACAACCCATTTGAATCTGCCTGAATACCACATTTCTGTCCAGTATCATTAGGAGTTTGTAGATACGAACTAGGTTTGTCAGCACCTCTGTCATATTTTCCTGAAATATGGTTTTCACTATGTATTTGCACACTACTTTGGTTCAAATTGCAGATCTTTTGAAACCTCCTGCAGGAGTGATCACTACCATTTGTTTCAACTCCACACTCACAACATGAATCTCCCTGGAACTTTGAGATGTCTTTACTTTTACAACTTGCCTTTTCCCTTAGCAAATCCAAATCCCTTCCATCTTTGTTAGACTGAAATTCGTCTACCTTTTGACATCGTTGAATTGGTATGTTAAGATCAAGGCTCTCTGAACTATGAGACGAGTTTGAATTTGATGGTTTCGTACACAAATTAACTTTGCATCTTCCTGACTGTTTATGTCTTTTAGACTCTCCCTTCACTGTGACAGCTGGGGTGGAGTTTTGGCAATATTCTTCAATGTGATTCGAGTCCAAGTCATCAGCCTTCTTGAGAAAATTAGTTTTAAACCTTCTCCTCAAGGTTCTAAAGATGCCAAGTTTCTCCTTCTTTTTCTGAGTCATATCACAGGTCGTTGTATTATCCTCTGCATAATTCGACTGAGGTAAAACATGTAATGACTCACTCTCCCCAATCATTGTCATAGTTTGATGTTCATCAACACCCGAACTAAAATCAGGACCAGCGACTGAGGAGAGATCGCAACCTTCTGACCTATTCTGACGCAATTTCGGTTGTTTTTGTCCCTTGAAAAGTGTTCTCTTCATCTTTAGGAGCCATTAGTGCTGTTCTATGTGATAATTAAAGTGAATAAATAAATACAAACTCGGAAAATACTTTCCTCAGCCCATCACTTTTTTGGAGCACGACATAGAGCGCATGCGTAATAGTTATTTTTCTTACACCCAAATACCGTGCTTGCGCATAGTTGTTTATTTGATTAGTTAGTAATACTAAAGGATTTGCAAACAGTTGTGAATCATAGTTAGTAAAATTATATACTGCATATTTTATTATATATTATCATCATATACATCGCTGTATCTGGGCACAAAATTGGACAAATATTTTTTACGAACGAAAAACTAACTGTGCATTTTTCTCATCAGCAAAGACTATTATCGCATTTGAAGCTACATACTACACTTGCTTGTACGGAAAGGTGCTTATCTACCTAAAAATATACGGAACTTATGCACAAAAAAAAAGATTTTTAAAAAGATATACAGATAACTAGGTAGAGAACTAAACAAAAATAGGAATCGTTGATTGTTTTACTTTAAAAGGAAATTTGGTAACTTACGAATAATTTGTTTACAGAAATACGTCAAATCTTGAAAATGTAGTAGCATTAGTGCGTGAAATTCATGACGGTAATCATACAGATCATGTCAATACAAATAAGCAAGATGAATATATTTGACAGAAGGCAAAATTGAAAAACACTGGTATCTTATCATCACCACAGTTTCACAGCATCAACACAACTCATACTATCATCAATATAGTAGTAGTAGTGGTAGTAGTTACACAGAAGTATTGACAACGAGTGACAAGTGTATAATGTAATTATTTTACCAATATATATATATATATATATATATATATATATATATATATATATATATATATATTGTGCAAACCATTAAGTGATATGGAATCTTACTTTTCCTTCTGGTTTCATCCAATTGGTTGCTAATCTCCTCGCTCACTTTAAAGAATCTTTTTGATCTGATATAGTTATCGGAACAATATTTTAATCAGAGAGAGAGAGAGAGAGAGAGAGAGAGAGAGAGAGAGAGAGAGAGAGAGAGAGAGAGAGAGAGAGATGATTGAATGAATGATAGTGTGTAAAAAACTAATTATAGAAACTACTAGACCTGTTATATATGTGCTTCGTGCGTGGATAATGTTACCTTTGAGATCTTTCTGACAGGTGCGATACCTTTTCACCATTACTCCGAATAACTGCGAAAAATGAAAGGAACAGAACGTACTATAGTGTGATCTAATACTAGATTAAATCATTTTATGGGGATGTGTGCCAAGTGGAGAGGGTATGGGGCTTGGCGAGACCTGCCGTAACCGGCTGACCCTGGTTCAGTTTCCTGTAGAGGGCGAATAAAAAATACAGCGACCTGTTTGATAATATTCTTTCTCCATATCTAATTTTGTTTCGTCCAGGGATAGGACTTTCAGCTCTGTCTGCTGTATATTTGTAACGCAATAAGGACATTGTTTAAGCATAACGACTCTTTACGTACGAGAAAGTAAGTCAAGTAGGTATGTACTAAAAGTCACTTAGGTAGGTACCTAAAGTAACCTGTTGTAACTAAAAGTCACTGATAGGTACTAACTAAAAGCCACTTATAGGCACAAACTAAAGTCACTATATTTAATTAGAAAAATACTCATTTTAATAAATACTGAAGTAGTAAAAATGTTAGTGGAAATATAGCCTTTGCGTGAAATAATTACATTAGTTTGCTAGAAATATAATAAGATAAGATTTGCAAATGAATTAAGCAAAAGAAATCATACATGGGTGAGATGCAATACTTGTAAAAATTAACAGAAACGTTCGAATATCGACAAATAAGAAATTATTAGAGTGCGAATGATGGACAATGATTAAACTAATTTCTATGTACATTCATAAAAGGAACATCTTTCACCAAACAAAAGTCATAAAAAAAAACAATAAATTACTGAAATTTTAGTTCAATAATATATAGGGATTTAACATTGAAAGAAATTGTGATAATGAATCGTTGAGTTCTAGCGATTCAATAGTTAAAGATTGTTTACATACTTAAATCAGTGACTTTCAGCGATTTAATCAAAATTGTAAAATATACTCGAGACTACCAAAACTGAGTATAAAAATCCCGTGTACATAGAAACACAATACGAACGATGTAGACTAACATAGTATCAAAAATACATTGGACATCAGTTCATCAATGTACCGTCAAGTTATGTAGGAAAGGCAATACTATTATTCATGAATGGTATGAGAAGGGTTCGTGAAGGCGATGAAAGAAAAAGATAGTTGGAATACAAAAGTGAAGAAAATTGACGAGATTGTAAAAAGTTTCAAGGGATGCATTTTGAAACTTACGAGGATGAAGCTTAAGAAACTTATTCCTATAGGTGTTAAGTTACCACCATAAAAATCTCTGACCAGAACGGGTGCTGCTGTAGGAGATGAAGCATCTGAAACTAAATAGCAATCAGGAGCGGATGTTTTCCAACATTCTGATTCGGAAACTGAATAGGATGTTGGCTTTGGCCCATACAATTTTGACAGTAGTGACAAACTTACTATTTCTTTTTGATCAAATTACATTTTTGGAATGTGAATGGCCTTAAAATAAATGCAAGGACACTTCTTGCACAATGTTTTCGAAATAATATGATATCATTGTTTTGTCAGAAATATGGGCTCATACTAAAAACTAATTTAGTGACGCACTGGGCTCGAAGTTTTCTCATGAATTCACACGTGGAACTAACCCTGACAGAGGAAGCAAATCTAGAGGCATTTGTGCACGTGTAAAAAATTGATATATATCAATATGTAAAATGACAATATATTGTTACAAATGATACATCTGTTTGATTTTGTTTTGTTTTTTCGTTTTTTGTCTTTTATTGTTTTTTCATAGAAGCCGTTTGTCCATGGATAACGATATTCCATGTGTTTTCCTTACTTATCTCGAGAGGGAGCAATCATATACAGCAAAGAATCAGAAAGTGATGGTGTAGTACCGTTTGAACATAAACTTGTTGATGTGTTAGGTAAATTAGATAAAGTGTATATTTTTACAGCTTGTGATTTGAACAGCAGAACAGGTTTTTCATAGGATTCAATATTACACGAAACGGATATTGAAGTGTACTTATTTGCATTTAAGTATTTAAATATTTACACTTTTGAGAAACCAAGAAATTCACAAGATACATTTGTTAACCATTTCTGAAAATCCCTGATTAATATGTGCATAGCATAATATATATATACTAAATGACAGATTTCAAGGGGATGATACTGGAACCCTGGACATATCTTAATAACAGAGGTGGTAAAAGTGTAGTTGACTATATGATAGCTTCTTTCAATATGTTAGACACAATTTTGATTGTTGCTGTTTTGAAAATGATGATTCTGATCACTTTACTATCACGTGTATCCTTCGAGTTGTCTCCCGTAGACCACAAGCTTGTTGTACACTTATGCTGGTTAAATTATTGCAAATATCGATACAGTGTTTCAGCGACCACATTTTCATGATCGATTTATGACTTTATTGCAAGAGAGTGATTATAATGCTGTTGAATTTCTAACCCATATTATTCAAATGCAGCAAAATGTATGTTAAAAACTCACTATTTTCAACAAACATGCCCTAAACAATCACCATGGTGTGATGACGAACTTGAACTTTTGAAAGAAACAAGATATATTATTTTAAAATCTTCTAAAACTCTACAGCAATATAAAAATACAAAATCAAAATTCAAAAACTTATATCGTATTAAAGAGAATTTCTACAAAAATAGTTCACATGCTGATTGCTGTCAAACTCAGATACAAACAGTTTTCGGGAAAATGTTAAGAACAATATAAAAGGACATTCAGATATAACTTAAGAAGAAAGGTTCTCATATTTTGAGAAAATATTAAATGGTAATAAATTTGAGATAAATACTCGACTTCAATAAGAAGTTATATTTACAAATGAAACACACGATTTAATCTGTAATACTTGTAAAGAGTATAATACAGATCCTGACAATCCAATTAGAGCAGAAGAAACGTATAAAGCAATTAGATCCATGAAAAATAATAAAGCATCAGGAGCAGATGGCATTATTGTAAAGATAATTAAAGTGTACTAATCAGAATTTCATAAACCTAATCTATTTACTTTTTAACACAATTCTCCAGGATGTTAATTTTGCAGAAAAGTGGTGTGAAGGAATAATATATCCATTGCATAAAGGAGGAAGTACAGATGATCTTAAAAATTATTGTGCTATAACACTTTTTAATGTTTTTGGAAAAGCCTTCAGAAATATTATTAACAATAGAATAGGACAGTAGAGTATTGATCATAATTTCTTTCTTAAAAATCAAGCAAGGTATCGAAAAGGATATGGCACTATAAATAATATATTTACCTTTATTGCTTGTGTCCCAATATATGTCTCAAAGAAAAAAGACTATGCTATTGTGTTTTTGTCGCTTTTTGTAAAGCGTTTGATTGTGTACAAAACCATTTTCATTTTTACACCTTAAATAAAGATGGACTGCATGGTAAGCTCTTTAAAATAACCAAGTTCAAGAATATGAAATTAAAATCATCTATGACGACATGAAATGGATTAACAGAATACTTTCACTGTTCTTTTGGTAGTCGTCAGGGATGTATGTTAAGACCGATATTATTTATTTTGTACATTAACTAAATTTTCAATTCTTAAAAGCAAGTGGTTGTAGCGGTAAAAACAAATAGGTTTTCAGCGAGATGACGTTTGTGATTTAAGTTATGCAGATGATATTGCAAATGTTGCTTATGATATTGCAAATGTTGCTGATGATATTGCAAATGTTGCTGATATCATAATATATTTCCCAGAAACAAGTCAGAGTACTATAAATGTTTTGCTTAAATTATGGTATGAAAAGTGAATTTTTCGAAAACAAAAGCTGTGATATTTAGACGAGGAGGTTGCATTAAGAAAAATTAAACTTTATGCTATACGAATGGTAAGACTGACTTTGCATCCATTTACAAATACCTGGGTACTATATTCTCCTCTACACTTAAATGTTCACGAACACACACACACACACACACACACACACACACACACACACACACTAAAAGGAAATAAGATAGTTCAAATGATGAAACGCTTTGCAAATAAATGTCACCATGCAAATGTTAAAATATTACTTTACCTCTTTGATCAGTTGGTCTTGCCAATTCTTTTATAGTGTTCTGAAATATGAGAATATGAACATGTACACTGTGTAGAAAATTTTCAAATTAGTTTCTGTAAGTACATTGTCAAAGTTAGCAAAAATACTTCAAACGCTGCCGTATTAGGAGAATGAGGTCGCAGTAATTGGTCAGTTTTTTTTACATTCTAAGATGTACAATGGTTAAAATTTGTCAGTATGAATGAATACCGTAATCCAAACGTATGTTGTAAAATGTTTTGAAAGCACTAAATGAAGTAGATAGGACAACTTAGGCATCTCATGTGAGAACTCTTTTGTTTAAGCTAGGATAGATAGGATAACTTGGGCATCTCATGTGAGAACTCTTTTGTTTAAGCTACGATTTGCGCATGTATAGTTACAGCAGAATGTAGGAGATCACAAACATTTCCTTCAAATTTTTCAAGATAGATTATTTTGTATTAAATTGTAGGATTGCCAATCTGAAGTAAATCAGAACAGTAAATTATCCTTGTACAAATTAATAAAAACTGATCGGTATGTAGAAAATTACCATATCTCTAATATGCCATTCAAATTAAAGTTGCATGGGCTAAACTTAGATCTTGTAGTCATAACCTGGCTATATAAGAGGGGAAAGAAAAAATATTAAAAAAAAGAAAGATATTTTGTATCTTTGGGATAATATTTATGAAATAGAAGCTGAATTACACTTCATTATAAAATGTAAAGTTTTTAAAAATTTAAGGATACAATTTAGTATTTATTTATCTTCATAATATATATGCATTTCACAAGCATATGCATAGAAAACAGACACCTGTGTATCGAACTGTGGCTGCATATTGTTTTCATGCCTTTCAAAGAAGAAACAACTTTGACATGTAATATTGATAGCGGATTATATATATATATATATATATATATATATATATATATATATATATATATATATATATATATATATATATATATATACACACACACACATATATGTATGTTTATATATAATGCATATATAATTTACATTGTCGTTATAACTCAATACAGATAATAATTCCACAGTGTTGCTCCGTGTAATTGTAAATACAGTATTATTTTTGTTGTACTGAATGTAGGCGTCAATGGCATACATTAATTCTGAACAAAGTTATTATTATTATTATTATTATTATTATTATTATTATTATTACATGTATTATTATTATAAAATTATTCAAACAGTTTGAAAGAATACTAGACTTCCTTATTACTAGCGACGAAGAGAATGTACAACTATCAGACAGAAGGAAAAACAGAAAAGAACATTACTGAAAGATAAAGTCGAACAAAACAGGGAATATCGAATTCCTGCGCCACGTATACTTATTTTTCGAGAGGACACGGGAAGGGATATTATAATCGATCACTAGGAAAGCGAGAAGACTAACGAAATGAGATATCGTTTAGAAATGGATTTATATAAATAGAACTAGAGATGGATCTATATAAATAAAACTAGAGATGGATCTATATAAATAGGACTAGAGATGGATCTATATAAATAAAACTAGAGATGGATCTATATAAATAGGACTAGAGATGGATCTATATAAATAGGACTAGAGATGGATCTATATAAATAAAACTAGAGATGGATCTATATAAATAAAACTAGAGATGGATCTATATAAATAGGACTAGAGATGGATCTATATAAATAGGACTAGAGATGGATCTATATAAATAGGACTAGAGATGGATCTATATAAATAGGACTAGAGATGGATCTATATAAATAAAACTAGAGATGGATCTATATAAATAAAACTAGAGATGGATCTATATAAATAGGACTAGAGATGGATCTATATAAATAGGACTAGAGATGGATCTATATAAATAGGACTAGAGATGGATCTATATAAATAAAACTAGAGATGGATCTATATAAATAAAACTAGAGATGGATCTATATAAATAAAACTAGAGATGGATCTATATAAATAAAACTAGAGATGGATCTATATAAATAGGACTAGAGATGGATCTATATAAATAAAACTAGAGATGGATTTATATAAATAGGACTAGAGATGGATCTATATAAATAAAACTTGAGATGAATCTATAAAAATAAAACTAGAGATGGATCTATATAAATAAAAGTAGAGATGGATCTATATAAATAAAACTAGAGATGGATCTATATAAATAAAACTAGAGATGGATCTATATAAATTAAACTTGAGATGGATCTATATAATAAAACTAGAGATGGATCTATATAAATAAAACTAGAGATGGATCTATATAAATAAAAGTAGAGATGGATCTATATAAATAGGACTAGAGATGGATCTATATAAATAGGACTAGAGATGGATCTATATAAATAGGACTAGAGATGGATCTATATAAATAAAACTAGAGATGGATCTATATAAATAAAACTAGAGATGGATCTATATAAATAAAAGTAGAGATGGATCTATATAAATAGGACTAGAGATGGATCTATATAAATAGGACTAGAGATGGATCTATATAAATAGGACTAGAGATGGATCTATATAAATAGGACTAGAGATGGATCTATATAAATAGGACTAGAGATGGATCTATATAAATAGGACTAGAGATGGATCTATATAATAAAACTAGAGATGGATCTATATAAATAAAACTAGAGATGGATCTATATAAATAGGACTAGAGATGGATCTATATAAATAGGACTAGAGATGGATCTATATAAATAGGACTAGAGATGGATCTATATAAATAGGACTAGAGATGGATCTATATAAATAGGACTAGAGATGGATCTATATAAATAGGACTAGAGATGGATCTATATAATAAAACTAGAGATGGATCTATATAAATAAAACTAGAGATGGATCTATATAAATAGGACTAGAGATGGATCTATATAAATAGGACTAGAGATGGATCTATATAAATAGGACTAGAGATGGATCTATATAAATAGGACTAGAGATGGATCTATATAAATAGGACTAGAGATGGATCTATATAAATAGGACTAGAGATGGATCTATATAATAAAACTAGAGATGGATCTATATAAATAAAACTAGAGATGGATCTATATAAATAGGACTAGAGATGGATCTATATAATAAAACTAGAGATGGATCTATATAATAAAACTAGAGATGGATCTATATAAATAGGACTAGAGATGGATCTATATAAATAAAACTAGAGATGGATCTATATAAATAGGACTAGAGATGGATCTATATAAATAGGACTAGAGATGGATCTATATAAATAGGACTAGAGATGGATCTATATAATAAAACTAGAGATGGATCTATATAAATAAAACTAGAGATGGATCTATATAAATAGGACTAGAGATGGATCTATATAATAAAACTAGAGATGGATATATATAAATAGGACTAGAGATGGATCTATATAAATAGGACTAGAAATGGATCTATATAAATAAAACTAGAGATGGATCTATATAAATAGGACTAGAGATGGATCTATATAAATAGGACTAGAGATGGATCTATATAAATAGGACTAGAGATGGATCTATATAATAAAACTAGAGATGGATCTATATAAATAAAACTAGAGATGGATCTATATAATAAAACTAGAGATGGATCTATATAAATAGGACTAGAGATGGATCTATATAATAAAACTAGAGATGGATCTATATAAATAGGACTAGAGATGGATCTATATAATAAAACTAGAGATGGATCTATATAAATAAAACTAGAGATGGATCTATATAATAAAACTAGAGATGGATCTATATAAATAGGACTAGAGATGGATCTATATAAATAGGACTAGAGATGGATCTATATAAATAGGACTAGAGATGGATCTATATAAATAGGACTAGAGATGGATCTATATAATAAAACTAGAGATGGATCTATATAAATAAAACTAGAGATGGATCTATATAAATAGGACTAGAGATGGATCTATATAATAAAACTAGAGATGGATCTATATAAATAGGACTAGAGATGGATCTATATAAATAGGACCAGAGATGGATCTATATAAATAGGACTAGAGATGGATCTATATAAATAGGACTAGAGACTTCAGCTTTTATACTGATACAAATGATGAGCTGGGACAAATGACAGACATACATATAAACGTTGATGACATGATCAATGAAATAATTAACAAAGGTGAGCAAGAGACGGGGATGTGTACAGGGTGTCAAATACACAGAATTTAGTATTTATAAATTATCGTGTTTAAAGCTCATTTATTAGCCAACCTACGTGTTCAAAAGATAAAAGGGATGCACAAATGTCAAGAATAAGGATTATAGACGCTTTTTACACAGATGAAAGCGCTGGAAACATATCACCATCTCATGTATTCTTCCCAGGTAGCTAAAATTGAGACAAGTATATCCATCAAAGATTTCTGCGAGATTGTTACGTCTTTAGTGGTCTTCCACAGCAAGGAAAAAATAAATAAATAAAAAAATAAAAAAGATGTAATAAATAAATAAATTAATAAATAAATATATAAATAAAAAAAGTAATGAAACTATATTCACTGAAAATGATTGTAGATAATTTGAAACAGAACAAAAAATAAAATCTTTTAAGCAGACATGAATTTGCTTTTCAACATAATATGCTTGTACCAAAAGTTAACATGGCTGTGCCGTCGGCGCATGTGCTTCCGAACACCTTCATCGCTGGATGCGAGGTGAACCTTCTGTACAACAACATGTGCTGAAAGTACATCCTGCACAATTACGTATCTGTCGGGTAATGCTTTTTCATTGTCAAGCAAGAAATGGCTTGTAGTAAGACACAGACAATGCAACTTTTTCATTTTGATTTTATAATCCGTTGTGATTCAATAAGAAATATTTGTACAATTTGAATTTATACTTTTTATTACACATTTTTTGTTTCCTTCACAAACTTTCTTTTCGTCTTTGTCAGTCTTGGATAAATAAAGTTTTGATATTAACACACAACACTCTTCAGTTGGAATACCACTCAGCTCATCTTTGAAAGTCAAGCAATGTTCTTAACTTATTTGTGGTTAACACGTTCTCCACGGGATAGTCGTTATTGTCATATAACTTGACGATGCATTACAAGACACTTTGGCAGAGTTAAAACACTTGCGAAAAATCTATTAAAAACTTCTTTGGAAAAACCTAAGAGAAAGAGACCTACACCCACACCTAAACCATCCACTACACCGATGTCAGCAGCAGCGGCAACCACGACCGCTACTACTACCACATCATGAGTAGGACTTGGATGTGAAAAATGTGCAAGGCAGTTGCAGTTGATGTTGTCAGGTCAGTAATTTTGTTGTTTTGTTTCAAAAGCTAACGGTCCTATTTAGGGCCACGCAAATAACTTGGAAACAAAGATACAATTAAATTGTTGCCAAGTTATGTGTTTTATATTTGTGTATTTCTATGTCTTCCACAAAAGACCCAAAGAAAAACTAGAACTGAAAGCCCTTACTCCTTTTGTGTGATTGTATATAAATATATTTGTGCGTATAATGTGTGTAAACACTCCTATCCGTGCTTGTGTCTGATAGGCATTTTTACAGACATAAAAAAAAATTCTTAGCAAGTACAAAACACTATGTGTACGATACATAACTTCGATGTAGCTTGGTTTTTGCCGTTTAAAATAAAATAATGGAACTCCCTACTTTGATATAAAAGTACACCAAACCTTACGCCGAGCTTGTTTGCTTTTTGATACAGTATAATCATCACGTTCTCTAAACTAGGATGCTGCAAAAGTTCTCAGGTTAGGAAACACAGAATGTGTTATGTATTATTTTACTTTTGCTGCAGCACACAATTTGGTGAAGAAACTGACATTTACTGCTGCACAAGCACACATTTTAGTGCTAACAACTGACTATTACAGTGGCATACAATGTAGAGAACAAACTGACTATTACAGTGGCATACAATGTAGAGAACAAACTGACTATTACAGTGGCATACAATGTAGAGAACAAACTGACTTTTACAGTGGCATACAATGTAGAGAACAAACTGACTATTACAGTGGCATACAATGTAGAGAACAAACTGACTTTTACAGTGGCATACAATGTAGAGAACAAACTGACTTTTACAGTGGCATACAATGTAGAGAAGAAACTGACTATTACAGTGGCATACAATGTAGAGAACAAACTGACTTTTACAGTGGCATACAATGTAGAGAACAAACTGACTATTACAGTGGCATACAATGTAGAGAACAAACTGACTATTACAGTGGCATACAATGTAGAGAACAAACTGACTTTTACAGTGGCATACAATGTAGAGAACAAACTGACTTTTACAGTGGCATACAATGTAGAGAACAAACTGACTATTACAGTGGCATACAATGTAGAGAACAAACTGACTATTACAGTGGCATACAATGTAGAGAACAAACTGACTATTACAGTGGCATACAATGTAGAGAACAAACTGACTATTACAGTGGCATACAATGTAGAGAACAAACTGACTATTACAGTGGCATACAATGTAGAGAACAAACTGACTTTTACAGTGGCATACAATGTAGAGAACAAACTGACTATTACAGTGGCATACAATGTAGAGAACAAACTGACTTTTACTGTTGCAGTAGCTCACAATTTAGTGAAAAAATGTACTTTTACTGCTCCAGTAGCATACACTTCAGTGAAAAAAAACTGACTTTTATTGTTGCAGTAGTGTACAATTTAGTAAAGAAGCTGACTTTTACTGTTGCATTAGCACACATTGTAGTAATAAAACTGACTGTTACTTTTACAGTAGCACTCAATTTAGTGAAGAAACTGACTTTTACTATTACAGTAGCACCCATTTTAGTAAAGGACACGACTTTCATTGTTGCAGTAGCACACAATCTAGTGAAAAACTTTTAATTTTATTTTAGTGAAATAAACTGACTTTTACTATTGCAGTAGCACACGATGTAGTGAAAAACTGCCTTTTACTGTTACAATAGCACCCATTTTAGTGAAGAAACTGACTTTACTGTTGCAGTAGCACACATTTTATTGAAGAAACTTTCTTTGTATGTTGCAGTAGCGTACAACTGAGTGAAAAAATTACTTTTACTGTTACAATAGTACGTATTTTAGTGAAGAAACTGACTTTTACTGTTGTAGTAGTACACATTTTAGTGAGAAAAAAAACTTACTTTTACTGTTACAATAGTACACATTTTAGTGAAGAAACTGACTTTTACTGTTGTAGTAGTACACATTTTAGTGAGAAAAAAAATTACTTTTACTGTTACAATAGTACACATTTTAGTGAGAAAAAAAAATTACTTTTACTGTTACAATAGTACACTTTTTGGTGAAGAAACTGACTTTTTACTGTTGCAGTAGAATATAAATTTAGTGTGGCGTGTTGATGGTATAGTGTGGGTATTGAATAGTAGATCACTGGGTTTTTGGATAGTACATAACTGGCTGTTGACCACTCAAAACGGCGTGTCGATGGTATAGTTTGGGTGTTGGATCACTGGGCATTGGATAGTAGATAACTGGGTTTTAATTGTGCAAGAATAAGTCAAATCTGACTGGTCCATGTTACATTTTTATGAGTGCTATAGTGATCCATATAACCCTGTACATACTCCTTATATTACCTAGATAATACTTTTTCTGTTCCACCACGCAGAAGACCAATAATGAACAGAAGATTTACATTTTAATCCCGGGACATGGATTTTCTTGTTTCCATTTCAACCTCAACATGGATTCTGTTTGTGTTTCGGTACCGACACACCCATACAATTATGTTAATCTGAGCGAGAATGGTTGACATTCGACTATATTTTATTATCAAGACTATGGGTCGAGATAGAATCCAAATTTGTGAAAGCAAATTGTCCACAACGTCAAAAGAAAAGAAACCTTTAAGACAGGAGAAAAGAGAGCAGTAACAAACAATTTAGTGAAAAAAAACCTGACTTTTACTGTTGCACTTCAGAATATGATCCTAAATGAATATCTTAAGATTACCAGCCCATATGAGTGACTGAGAAGAAAACATTTAGAATCTACCTTTGGAGCTGCGAGAACGCATTTACAGAGAGATTGTCAAGATTCAAGTGAAACGCAAAGAATAATTGCATCCTCTACGACATAAACGTTTTAACGATTGGTATCTGCACGCTATAACAAAGTTACTTTGGAAGCGTTCAAATGGACAGACATTGATCAACTAGTACCCATGTCTTGTAAGACTTTGGATGCCATAACTTTAACCTGCAGTATTGGAGTACTAGACCGAATTCTGTGGGACGAAGATGAGGTTTGAGACTTACAGAATTGCCAAATACTTTTGAAAGAAGTTAGAGACGAGACTCCTTTACGACGTGTCGTGTGTGAGTTAAGGACTACATTTCCTGGATTTCAATGTTCCCATTCCAGTGAATGGACAGTTTAGAAGTGTACATTCAGAATCTATACTCGTTTTACCCTTTTTAACATAGGACTCCCGTTTGGATCTAAAGAAGCATTTTGGGGTCTAGAGTGCCATATTTGAAACCAAATATTCTAGCCTCATTGTTATATTCCTATTAGAGGCAAGACAAACTCCAACATATTATATTTCCCGCCAAATAGAACCAACAGACTCCTCATGTGAAAAACATATGAACCAACTTTTACGATTACATTTCGCACCAAAATAAACACAGCATCTTACATTTAAACCATTTATAGCCAGTCATCCTCATCCTGTGAAAAACCTATGAACCAATTTGTAGACAATACATTATTTTCCCAATACATTTCAACATGGCGGCCTAATGTTAATTTCCCCTTATGCCCTATAATTTTTATCCTGTTTAACATAGGATGCCCTGGTGCTCTGTATTGGCATACTATACTACTGAAGTTGTACAAAGGGACGAAGATGGTAGTCGATGAATTCTGATATTTTTTCATTGGGGTGGTTATTATTGTAAGAGATGATCGGGGTACTGGGATTACCTGGTTTGCGAATTTTAGGGAGCAGCTGATAATCATTAGTCGATATTACCAGCTGTGAAAGTGTGTGCCAATGCGAAGCTCAATGTTGTTGTTGCATGAAATGTGACATACATACAGATAAATCTTCCTGGAAGCTGGTCGTTTCCATTTATTATTTTGATACTAAAAGTATGTATAAAGCGGGGCATCTCACTCGTCAATGCTATTTTTATTTTTTAAATCGCTGTTATATATATATATATATATATATATATATATATATATATATATATATATATATATATATATATATATATATACACAGTTTGTTTAGACACCGTTTTCAGTGAAGCCATAAAAAGTGGTGTGCACGTGCTTTTTGGTTTTTACTATTGCCATATCAAACGTAATTCACCTTGTCCCTTCTTGCACGCTTGGTTTTCAGGCGGTTACATTTTTGAATTATTCTTCCCACATGTGGCAAGAATTAGTCCAAACTTGAGATCAATGCGTTTATAGAAATAATGTCTGCAGTGGCGGCGCGATGGTTCAAGGCGCCAGGGGGCAATGTTCTTTAGTGGCGCCCCTACTTTGACACAGAGAACAGTTTTTAAGCCAGTTGCCAACCTCCCTTCTCCCTCCCATCCCCATAAGTTTTCTGAACAAGTGCTCGCGTTACACTAAGGTGAGATGAAATACTATGAAAATTGTATCTGAAAAAAAAACAACAAAAAAAAAAACAACTCCCGAAGACGCAACACTTTGTCTGGCGCCCGGGGACAATAGTCCTCCCGCCCCCCCCCCCGCTCCCCTCTGTTTGTAATATCAGTGTCCGTCACAATTACGCCATTCTCTATATTTAGATGAATTATTCATCTGCGTATGGAGGAGGAAAGAAATACTCCATTTTGGAATATCTGAGACCGTATTAATTATTTCAGTTTCAGAATATTTTACAAAATTGTTCGAGTTGACACCCTTTCTCGAATAATAATAATAATAATAATAATAATAATAATAATAATAATAATAATAATAATAATAATAATAATAATAATAATCGTGCATATTGCGAATACCCTTATTCGGGACTCTGCGCCAACAGTTTATTGTAGAGCATAGAACAGAATCGATAGTCTTAGTTCATCAAACATTTGTTATTGGCTATTGTAGATGTCACAAATACTCAAGCTTAGAACTACTGCATCCAAGAAGCTCGTACAGGGAAATATAATAGTGCGGTTTGGGAATTAAAGTTATCCAAATGTTACTATGATCTTTATATGAGTGAATAATCTTCCTAAGTAATTTTCAATATTTATTAATTTCATGACTGGCATTAATAGCTGATTGTAAATATGAGTCTGGAAAACCCGAAGACGAACATGGTCTGGAGAGTTCGCACGGGTTTAATTTTTCCGCGACATCTTTTTTCGATTGATTAATTATTAGCTACGTCCAAAACATGGCGACCTCCAGCGACTCGGACGAAGACGATACGTTTGTTTCCATTGGGACACCACTTGAACCTATCAATGAAGGTTACATTTAATGACAAACTATTATCACATTTAAGATGTTTATTATCGGATGCGTGTCACATAAAATAAGGCTTTTATTTTCACTTAAGATAAGATGTATACGATAAGGAGTTAACTACTGTGGAATTATGTGTTTGTAAGAACATTGTATCACAGTAGCTTTAACAATGTAACGAAATGACACTTTTTCAAGCATGAGCATACTTTTTAGGTTGATAAAAAGGCTATCCAAATATGTAATCTATTTGAATCATTCTCAAAGTAATCCAAACAAAGTCAGCCATGATCGCTGATGGCGGTTATTTTACCGTCTGCTGCATCTGTCGCGTTTTCGCGAATGATGCATGCGAACTTATTTTCTCACAGGTCTTCATGCATTCATAAGAATTTATGTTCAGATAGTTACTTGTTACGAAAATGTTTCTGCACTTTGTACTCGTAAGTATTATGAAAACGTTTTAAAAGTAGTCTAGCTAGAATACAGTTAGCCAAGCAGCAGCAGACCTTAGCCGGGTTCCAAAAATAGTTAGTCCATTTTTGCACCAATACTTGTTAATATTTTTTGTGAGCAGACATTAGGGAATCAGATTATATTTTTAAAATATTTTAATATTTTTGATGCAAATAATCCGAACAGGCATTCAACAGCCTTTCTGCCGAAGACATAACTTCTGCATTTTGGAAATGTGTGTGCAAGAACTCACAATATTTTGAAAAACTGTGTCCATGACAATGCTAGTTTTAACCTTATAAGATATGCATGCCTTTGTAAAGCAGAGTTGATTTCTTTATGAACTGAATATTCAGGGTCTCTATATTCTTGTGAGTAATCAATTATTGAACCAGGAATTAAAATGGTTTCAAATTACTACCATTGAAATATTCATTAAGATTTAATTGTCTTCTTTATCCTTATTTCATTAAATCAATAGCAGTTTTTAGAGAGTATCTTATTGGCTATACTGCCAATTCTGAAATTGTTCAATTTGTGGTTTGCTGTAATGCATACATCAAAGGTACGCCCCCGAAAATAGATGATTCTTGGATATATATTACTGGACAATATTCTGTGAACATGTCTTTAAAAAATCCTTATCAGTCATCTTTTGAATCATCCAAATTTTGTCATTGGTGTTCAGAACACATTGCCAGACATTTTGTATCCAACTATTTTATACCTAAGAGACTTTTTACCCAAGACATTTTGTACCCAAATATTTTTATTCAAGATGTTTTGTACCCAATATGTTTCATACTGAAGACATTTCATACCCATATTCTGGGAGTATAGGATTACAGGATTACCATAATGATGGTAAGTCTTGGGACAGGAAAAAATAATTATTATTTTTCATGTCCCAAGACTTATATGCATGTAATAAATATAACATTTTTGGTGTCCCAGCACTTATAGACACAAAAATGTAAAGACAAAATTTGCGAGATCGCCATATGTGACACAGCAGTGACCAGCTCTTGTTCAATTACCATGTCAATAAACTCTTATAAACTACTTTTATTGTTGTTACATTATTTCTTTTGCATGTGCATAATTTATGATTTCTCCAACATGAAATAAAATAAAGGTAAATACCGTAATGATGGTAAGTGTTGGGACAGGAAAAATAATTTTTATTTTTCATGTCCAAAAACTTATTTGCATGTAAAAAAAATAACATTTTCAGTGTCCAACACTTATAGACCCAAAAATTTCAAGACAAAATTGGGAAGATCGCAATATGTCACACAGCAGTGACAAGCTCTTGTTCAATTACCATGTCAGTAAACAACTATGATTGTTGTTATAATATTTATTTTGCATGTGCATATTTTCTGATTTCTCCAACATGAAATAAAATAAAGGTAAATAAAGACTTTATAATTCATGGACCGCTTAGACTTTACCGGGAGACCTGTATTATAGTGTATAGTACGCCTACTTACACAGTGCATATCATGCTTAGTGTGACTTATATCCTTGTTTATTTCTAAGAATATGAGATGCAGATTTTGCTTTATTTGTTTTTTTTTCACCAAATCTCATTCTTCCAGGGCACATTTGCAGTTTTATTTACTTTGATTCACGCACACAACATTTACCATTTTCAGTGATATAATCGACGTTACAAAGTGATGTAATCTATATGAAAAGACACATGTTTAATGAATATTTATAAATATATTAGGCACATAACCAGCATATATTCATATAAACTGTCATATATTCATTAAAGAATGACCATAATATAGGTTATAATTCTGAATATAGACTGACTAGATCATCATCGATCTATGTTAATTTTGAGTTTTCATTCCACTTTTTATTTTGGCATGCTGGTGTTTGTTTTGGTGGCTCTTTTTAATTATAGTTGGTAGATTTGTCTTTTGTTTTCAACCAAAATCCAGGCCAGTTAGTTGTTTCAACCCTGAAACTGACTTGGGTAAAGAGGGAATTTTGTCAGAAGGCAATGCCGGTACAACATTAATCCTTTCTTGGATTTTTCATAGATAATATTAGCACGATTACCATAGCTGAGTAAACGTGTACTTATTTAAAGGTCGCTTACATCAAAGCAAACTAATACAGCGTTATTATTGCAGTTATTTTCAAAGTATTATTTCTGAGACTTCTTTATCATATTTTTTAGACATTATTGAAGTGTAGTGTAGTTGTGCCTATGATTCGAAACCAAGAGATGTACTTCACTCAGCACAAGTTAAAATCATCAATGTACACGTGGTGATGCCATGATGTAAACAAGGTCACTATAAATGTGAGCGATTAACTAAAAACGTTTTGTTGTTGTAATACTGGTACCACATTTTAATGAAATAGGTATTTTAATTTTAAAGTAAAAAAAATGTAATTACTGGTGACTTTTGACAATTTTAATGCAATAATGCATAAACGGACAATAGTAACCTACTGGTAGAGCAAAAGTGAGTGAAGTTATTTTGAATACGGTTACAACATTGTGCTAATGCTCAATGTTTGTCATCATTCAATGAAATTATACATGTTTGAAATAGGTAAAAACAATAAGAAAACTGAGGAAAATTAAATATATATTGTATTTTGAAAACAAATTATATTAATCTATAACATTTCCCTCTAATAATTCATAATGATAGGTCCTTTTTAAAAAAGAATAATGTTATGATTGATAAAGTTCGCCGTGCAATCAATAGAGAAAAAAAATGTCTTAGGTGTCCCAAGTCTTATAGTACAAGTTGGTATAATTTCGTGTCCTAAATTTTAGAGGTCATAACAAAATTAGTTATGAAAATAATTAAGGGTGTCCTATGACTTATAGTGTCCCCACGACTTACCGTCATTACAGTAAAGACTTCATAATTCCTGTGCCACTTAGACTTTACTGGGAGACCTGTATTATAGTATACAGTAGACCTACTTACACAGTGCATATCATGCTTAGCATCACTTATATCCTTGTTTATTCCTAAAAAATATTAGATGCAGATTTTGCTTTATTCATTCTTTGTCACTAAATCTCATTCTTCCAGGTCACATTTTAGCTATACATCCATTGCTGTTTTATACACTTTAATTTAACTCTTACTGTCTATACTCATTTGTAAGTTGAGTCCAACTGCACACTGAGCAGACCCAGATCTGCCATCGCAAAATGCACTGGCAGATCTGGGTCTATGCAGTTTGTTAGGAGTAATCAGTAGAACAAACAACATAGACCCTGATCTACCGGTGCATTATGCAATGCCAGATCTGGATCTGTGTTGTTTGCAGTTGGACTTGACTTATAAGTAAGTATATATGATATTATATTTTAAGGGTGCTGTGTGTTTTAAAGTAGTTTTATAAAGACTTTCTTAGACATGTACTATTTAGTAGTTTTAGTAAGCGATATTGTATTGTACCTGGGACACACTATACAGGGATAAGTCTCTGCTATATACCGGTACCAAATAACAATTACTCCCTGGTTTTGACATTGAAAATGCTTTATTTATTGACAAGATTTTACATAAACTACTATTCATAGACAGTCAAATTTAGTATCATTTGACCAGGACAAGAATAAAGATTGATGTAAATTTTATTTCATTGTCTCAATATATTTTTTTATTAGGGCTTTGTAAAAATTTACTATTTTCAGGAAAATAAGATTCTTACCATTTTTTTTTTACTTTTTGCTTTTTTCTTCGCACAGTGGTCTTTTTCAAGCTGGGAAATAAGCATGAATTCATTATGTTTGAAAATGAAGCTTGTATCATTGGATGAAACATGTATTCTAAATTGCAATTTGGATGAACAGATACCCTTGTAAAAGAAAAATCAACTCAAGCCCAAAGGGTTGAAGCGGGGAGAAAATGTTAATTTTATGACAGTGTTGAATGACTACTCCTCTCATATTATACTCCCAGTCCCTAGTCTCTTCTTGAGATCAACCAGCTTGTATCCAGTCTTTATTGCTGACTGACATATTAGCTTCAGTTTTTAATGAACAATCATACCCTACTCCATTCGCACCTCACGTGTGCATCTGTACAAGAGGGCTACTGTACTGTACTGCCTTTTTATGCTATGAAGAAAGTATGATGTTTTCATAACAGCTGTATATCATTTTATGTTGTATATGTACTTGGATATTACATTTTTCCAGCTGACAGTGCTCCAGCTCGGGAGGGGTGGTGGTGGTGGTGGTGAAACTTTGTTGCGATCAAAAGGACTTGATGCAGCTAATAAAATGTACAAGTTCGTCATTTAGAAGTAGAAACAGATAAAAGCAAATTCATATATATGACATAAACAACACAATAAGTGAAATCAGGATAGTCATTCTTACTTAAATGTTCTGGAACTGGGAATTGAACCTGCCACTACCAAGGATTTTATATATCTGTTGTAACTTCAACATCCAGGTATCAATAATGACAGTAATCAGTGCTCCAGATAGGGGTGGGCAAGAGGGGCACCTTTCTTTTATAGGGGTACTTTTTATCAATTGAAGTGGCATTTTTTGGAACAAATGGACATTATTAGGAACCAAAAGACTTGTATGTACTAATGATAATGGAAGCAAAATGTAAAAGTACATTCTTATATGTATTCAATACATATACAAATTATTGAATGAAAAAAAAAGCAGCTGTAAGAAGTACTTTTACTGATCAAAAGAGGGGCGGAGGGGAGGGGCTAGAAGGACAGAGGGGAGAGACTACACTGGCAAAGAGGAGGGACTAGAAGGATTGATAGGAGGGACTAGATTGGCAGAAGGGGAGCAGTCCACTATTTCTGTCTAACTGGAGCACTAGTAATAAAACTATTTTCCAATTGAACTTGTAGAGTGAATTTAGTACAAAAAGATAAACATTTTCTCATCATATTATTTTGTGATCCAACTTCTTTATGGTCTCCTTTTACAGATGAACCTAGAAAGAAGCCTTTTTCAGTGCAAGACTTGCCTGCTAAAGACAAGCTTGGTCGACAGCGATTTCATGGAGCATTTACTGGAGGATTTTCAGCTGGATACTTTAATACAGTTGGATCACAAGAAGGTATATAAATTATAATTATCATTTTCTGTTGCCTCTTGTTTACACCCTTCTACACTATGTAATATCAAGGTTTTAAGAGTGTATTCAGGCTCATGCTGTATACATGTACTGTGTTGTAGGGTGATGGACTATAATCAAGACAGACTGAACTGCCACTTATGGTGAGTCTCAGAATGACAAGTCAGATATACACAGGGTAAACCACCAATGTGCCATGCAGACTCCAGTTTGTGCATGTGATATTGAGTGTAATTTAGACATATGTATAGGACAGCAGGATATGATAATATAACTAGTGCCATGATTACATCATGCTATGTAGTAACACCTGTAAATATATCCTATTCATTTGGTAAGTATATTAGTCATTATTTATCAATTTAAGGTGACTATTTCATGCAAAGAATAGAAAAACTATTTCTCTTTGATTCATCAAGATTTATTTCATTTACCATATATTTATGTGGAATGAAAACTCCACAAATAAACTTAAGAACATCAAACCCACTATTGGTGAGTGGTATTCCTCATATAGAACAAAATTGGAGAGATGAGGTGGTATTGTGTTGATACTGTATCAGACACACATAAATGACTCATGCATATCCCCTGAAGGGTGAACCTCGTCCAGAATGTGTACCTGCCAATGTCCACTGACAGTGGAGCACATTCTTGTCGAGTGTGTCAATTTCCACCTTGTGAGACAGAAGTATTTTGACATGAACTGCTTGAAGAAACTGTATAAGAACATACCACCAGAGAAAATCTTGGATTTTTTAAGGGAATAGGGTTTATACAACAAATTTTAATCACTTTTTAAGATTTTAAATGTGTTACCTTTATCTGTTATTTTTGAATATATTGTACAGAATTTTAATATCTTTATATATTTTTTTATCATCTTGTACTGCATTTTACGTTTTTGGAAGGGTTTAACTTCCTGATTTTTTTGGCAATTCATTTTTACATTTTTTGAACTTAACCTTTTGTTGGCACAACATAGTCACTTTTGTGCTGATATGCCATAAACACTACTACATACATGCATATACTCGCATATAAGTCAGATACAACTGCAAACTGCATCGACCCAGATCTGTTATAGCATAATGCAGCTTATAGGAGTAATAATTAGAACAAATGGTATAAACCATGATTGGTTAGCACATTATGCAATGGCAGATCAGGATCCATGTTGTTTGCAGTTGGACCCAACTTATAAGTGAGTATATATGGTAATTTGCATTTATTTATTCTAAAGTACCTTACATAATATTTCACCAAATTTGTATCCTCACTTAGTTTGCAAAAATGTAATGCTGCGATGCAGCTCTGCTGATGGTGTTCTCAGCTCCAGCATTGTTGATATCAGCTTAAAAGTTAAATTTTATATTTAGATTCATTTCTTGGATGTAGAACCACAAATATTGATAGTTCATTCATCTTGAGGAATACTACTCACAACTATCATTTACAGCTTACCATGACCTTATTTTGCTTTAAGGATGAGAGATCAGTCATTTTTTTAATCCCTACTTTGTAAAGCTGGTTGTACATATTACTTTTTTTTGTACAGTCATCTTTTCATGAGTACATTCATTTATTGGTCCATCCTCCTTATTCAGACTCTTACTCCTTTACTACTGTACCCATTGACTTCAAACTTGCACTGTGGGTCCCTCGTAGGATGAACATGTTGTACACCAAAACTGGGCCACTGTAATCTACTTTATTGGGATTTATAACTGTTTGAAAATAATGTCTAATTCCAATACCTTTTCACTAGTTGTTACCAAACTTATGAAGAAGATGCATCTAACGTTTAATATGTATTTTGCACCAAAATTGGGTTGCTTGGACATACATGTACTTTTCAGAATTTATTTAAAATTGCATAAATATTGTTTTCATCTTTTATGTTTGGGCTAAAACTTCTATACTACTTCACTTATTTACATTAAGCTTACTCTGTGTATGCATCTAGGGATTTAACATGTATTTTACACCCAAACTGGGTTGCTGTGACCTGCTATCATGGATTTGATAAATATCACATCCATGAACAAATTCAACTACTTTTTTGCATATTGCCGTTGAACTTTCACTGAGGGTGCAGTTCTAAGGATTGACATTTTTTCAGACCAAATCTGGATCTCTGTGTAAAATTATCTCTATTCTCTCTCATAAATGTTTATATTTTAAACCTAGAGTTCCATGAATGGAATAATGCTCTACTGGCTACAGATTTCCAGGAATTCACAAGAAGTCCATATCTTCCCTCATTTTTTTCTTTTTAACTGCTGTGTATTGAAACCATCTCAGATATTTCAGAGAAGCTCCCAACATACCAAATTTGGTAGCAGAAATATTTTATATGTTTGAGTTAACATGTTCATAAGGTAAGTGTAGTTCAGACATTTTTGTTATGGCCTCTGACCTTGACCCAGATATCATGGCTGGAAAGAAAATCATTGAACTCATCCCTGTTACATGTACTTTCAAGACATACCCAAATGCTAAGTTTGGTGAAATTGGTAAATAACATTTTTAAACACAGAAATCCGAGGTATTGATCTGGCATCATTCAGGATATTTGTAAGATATATCCACAAACTGGGTTTAATTTAAAATCCATTCATTCTTGTTTGTGTTATCGTTCTTACAAGCCATTGCTGACAAAAACCTGAATTAAGACCTTAAATTCAATGTTAAAGTGCTGACTATCAACAATTAAACATGTAGTTTTGTCAGAATTTATTTGTATATGTACAAATCACTGTGTTCATAAAACTCGGTGATGTACAAAAATCCAAACAGTGACCAATGACATGACCCAGTGTAAATCAGGTCTAGCTTTGAAACTCATTCACAATAGTGCAGACATGTTTATGGTCTGATCTGCACCATTTTCTCCCAAAATGAATTACCGTATTTACCGTATATATTGGGACAGGATAAAATAAATGATTTTTTTTCCTGTCCCATAACTTATGGTTAAACTTTTTTCAACTAGATCATATGTCCCAAAACTTAAGAACCGAAACAAATTGTGTTGAATTGGCCCCCCCCTCCCCAGCACTTCATGTTAAAATAAGGCAGGTAAATTAAACGTTTATTTGATAATAAACTAACCTAGTACTGTTCTCATTTATTCCTCATTTTTGTTCTTCACAAGCAATTTATGTATAAAAGACACAAACGTATCCACTAATACATGGTCCGGTAATGTAGAGTACCGGTCGTGTGTATCGCTTATGTCAGGTAACAACATTGACACATTATTTTATTGACGTGAATATAGATACACGAATCATATTTGGTTGTCCTCAGAAGTTTGAA
The DNA here is from genome assembly GCA_029931535.1 of Margaritifera margaritifera. Taxonomy (NCBI): domain Eukaryota; kingdom Metazoa; phylum Mollusca; class Bivalvia; order Unionida; family Margaritiferidae; genus Margaritifera; species Margaritifera margaritifera. The sequence continues at coordinate 150,321 of JAQPZY010000970.1, read as the reverse complement.
TACTGGGATATTATCAAACTTAAAATTGGATCCAGCAAAATCACAAACAATAGAAAGAGAGAGACAGAAATAACAACCGATCGCTTGAAGGCACCAGCAATTCACGCATGAACCGGTGTATAGTGCAAAATAGCCAAGAGTGTATTATATCCAGGTTAACAATATAACAACATTTCGCAAATAAAAATCATTATTAGGAAATACATTCACCGTGAGAGCAAATGACAATATTTTCGCTAGCATGGGATACAGAATGTATTCTTAAAGACAATTAATGCAGTGTATATTATTTACCCTGCAGACATCAATGCCTGTTTGTATCAGTTACGATTACAGATGGCAAACAATAGAAGACCGGGTGGTTAATAAACACAACTGGTAGCGAGCAATAAACTCATTGTTTCAACTTACCAGTAGGATATCAAATACAAAGTTTATTTTATTAAAAAGCAAGCAGACCCTGGAAGCCAACTTTGGATTCTTTTAAGTGTGCAGATTTTTTATATACAAAGTCGGCAGACCAAAGGAAGCTGGCTTTGGTTTCTTTTAGCAGTATTCACAGGAATTTTGAAAATAAATTGAAACAGCAGAACAGTCGGGGTCTGTAAGTGACACTTTGAGCATACATTGTGAAATGTACTGATATTAAAGGATTTGCCACAACTGAACAGGTGTCAATTGTGCGGCATGATCACAGGAAGTTCAAATAAATTCTGTCAGCTGAATATAGGACTCTACTTGGCACTGAACAAGTATCAACTTGGCGGCTCGATCAAAGGGTTGGGAAAACAAAGTGAGGCTGCCTTTACAAGCTAAGGGATTTGCACTGGCAGATAACTGAGGAAATATTACTTGGGAATTAGATCTGGCTTATGAAAAAGGCAAATATAAATCAACTCAAAACTTTTATTGCATCAAACAGTGTTTATACAGCAAAACAAAATATAATACAAGTACGGGTTGCTCTGACTTGCACGTATTTTGTACGTAGTGCAAACATCTAGTCTCCTATATTGCCCATAGATTTATCAAATTTTGTTCTTCAAAAGTTTGCAGATAAGAAGACAAGTGTAAACAAACAACACTGACAGCGGTTTTTATTTTATTTATTTAATAAAATCTAAGTTCGAGTGCATTTTTTTTACCAGCTAAGCATCAATATTATGATTTAAAAGGTGTCCCAAAACTTACGACTCGAAAAAAACGATCTGTCCCAGAACTTACGGTGCACAAAAAATTACTTTACAAATTAATTGATGGTGTCCCAACATATACGGTGTCCCAACATATACGTTAAATACAGTACATATTGCAGTAAGTGTTTTAGTAAAATCACCATGCCAGTTGCATCATTTGTTCAAGAGGAATAGCAATAACAAGATTTCTGAGATGGCCATTATGGTTGCAATATTGGATGTCAAATCAGGAACATATTGATTTCTGAGATGGCCATTATGGTTGCAATATTGGATGTCAAATCAGGAACATATTGATTTCTGAGATGGCCATTATGGTTGCAATATTGGATGTCAAATCAGGAACATATTGATTTCTGAGATGGCCATTATGATTGCAATATTGGATGTCAAATCAGGAACATATTGATTTCTGAGATGGCCATTATGGTTGCAATATTGGATGTCAAATCTGGAACATATTGATTTCTGAGATGGCCATTATGGTTGCAATATTGGATGTCAAATCAGGAACATATTGATTTCTGAGATGGCCATTATGGTTGCAATATTGGATGTCAAATCAGGAACATATTGATTTCTGAGATGGCAATTATGATTGCAATATTGGATGTCAAATCAGGAACATATTGATTTTTGAGATGGCCATTATGGTTGCAATATTGGATGTCAAATCAGGAACATATTGATTTCTGAGATGGTCATTATGGTTGCAATATTGGATGTCAAATCAGGAACATATTGATTTCTAAGATGGCCATTATGGTTGCAATATTGGATGTCAAATCAGGAACATATTGATTTCTGAGATGGCCATTATGATTGCAATATTGGATGTCAAATCAGCAACATATTGATTTAGAAGCAGCTACATATTGCTGTAGTGTAGGGCTTTCATTAATTTTAAAATCCTTGACATCAGGGACTTCTTGGATTGGAAAGTTGCCAAATCTATCAATAGGTATATAGATTCATTATGACTGGTATTTTGTAACCACTTCTGATTTTTAATAGTTTTTCATATTCAGTCAATCCTTAAATAAACTAAACACGTAAAAATATATATGGTCACATACAACTAATTAATTTTTGAGCCAAGGAACCAGCCTATGTGTGGTGGAAAATATTAAATACCCTGTAGAAGAGAATGAAAGTCACCGATTGGCTGAAAATAATTACTGAGATTTCAAATAAAAAAAATTTTCAAAGAAGCCTACGCATGGGTAAATTGTATGCAATTGTAGACTTGAATCTGAAATCGATTTCATGATGAGTAAAACCTCCCATGACCAAAACCTCAGTAAACTGAAATCCCACTGAAACCAGATTATGTTTCTGGCCCAGAATTGTTCCTTCTATAATTTCAATAAACTTTAACTTGGTAAACCATAACCCCTCTACTCTGGAAAGCAAAAGAAATTTTTGGCCTCAAATGTCAATTTTACATTAATATGAACCCCATAAAACCAAAATTTAATTGTAGCATGATGCCAGGCAAATGGTTCTTCTAAAGGCTTTACAGCCATACAGAGTCAAATGAATCTAACATAGAAGCAATTACATATGTAATGAAATCCTAGATATTACATATCTGTTTTATAAAATGACTTGCTTATAATTTATACATCAAATGATATTAACATATATTGTATTAATCTGGGCCACCTGGCCTGCTTCAGCTTTCATTGCTATTCTCTGGATAGTCAAACCAGGGCCTGTGGAATAAACAAGTGAAATTTAAACAAGGCACTCCAAATTTTGGGGAGTAAGAAGGCACCAGCACCAGACAGAGAGCCTACCCACTGTAGCCCGAACTACCAGCCTGGAAATCAATGCTGACAAGACAAATTGCCTGTGAGTCAATACAAACCAGGATGCACCTGTGCTCTTAGAGGGACAAGCCATTGAAAAATTTCAACAAGTTCACATGCCTTGGCAGCATTGTGAACAAGTCAGGAGGAACAGATGAGGATGTCAAGGCCAGGATTGCCAAGGCATGCCATGCCTTTACCACTCTCAGACTAGTCTGGAGGAATGATGACATCCACCTGAAAACAAGCTTAGACTGTTTAACTCCATTGTCAAATCAGTGCTGCTCTATGGGGTTGAGATCTGGAGACATACAAAGAATTTGGAACATAAGCAGCAATAGTTGTCTCCGACAGATCCTGCGTATCAGATGACCAGATCGAATCCCCAACAAGGAGTTATGACTCAGAACGCAACAGAAACCCATATTCAACTCCATTAAGGAACGCAAGTGGAGATGGATTGGACATACCCTGCAGAGATGGATTGGACATACCCTGCAGAGAGACCAGCCCAACATAGATCACCATGCCCTGGATTGGAACCCTCAAGGCAAACACAGAAGAGGACAACGTCATGACTTTGCGAAGAACCCTGGACACAGCACTTAATAAGACCATCCTCATGTCCTGGAGGGAGGCAAAACAGTTAGCCCAAGACCGTGACAAATGGAGAGCTGCAGTGAAGGCCCTATTGATGGTTGACAAAGGAAAATCAAATTTATGAATGAAAATAAAGCATGTCATTTCAGATCTTCAGGGTAAACAACATTAAATTTACATCAGTCAGGAAGAAAATGCTGAAAGATCAATTTATTTGCTTAGTGTCATTTTTTATTTCAAGCATATTATGACATCATAATCTTGATGAGGTCATGTCATGCTATCAGCATATTCTCTATGCAGAGACAGTATGGGCAGGCAGAGACTATTATTGAATGAGAGGACACCTGGTCACATCAAACTAGGGAAAAACCGACAAACCCCATAAACCGAAAATTTTATGTGGTCATAGGGGATTTAGGAATTGAGAGTTTTCCATGTATTTCTGTCACTGCACATGTACTTCTAGGTGTAAAAAGGGAGATCCTACTGGGTCAGATTTTGATAGTAGGAACCTGCATAGCATATCATTTTCATCATTTTGAAAGTTTACTCTTGGAGAGATTGTGCATAGGATGCAAGCATATTTTGCTGGTCTTATCATGAAAGTATAGCAGTTTTTAAAAGTATTAACATTACAGTCTTTGGGAATTTAATTAGTTGCTTATGCCTATATATGAGTCATAATCCATTATTGCTTAATCTCTTAATCAGAAGCTGTGGTGACCCAAAGTGTGCAGGTTAGAATCCTACCATCAGTCAGCCCAGATTGACAACCGTGGTGTGTCCTTGGACAAGGTTCTTTACTCCAATTGCGTCAGCACTAAACAACCTACTGTACAACAGAAACCAAACCAAACATTGATCTCTTAACCCATAAAAATAAACACAGGAAAGATATTGTCTATTTTTATTTTTTTAAAAACATTTACAGCATTAAAAATTACCATTATACAAGAGAGAGAGAAAAAAAGTTTTTTGATGATCACATGTGTTGTGAATATCATTTTTAAACAGTAAATGCCAGTTTGAGACAGTTTTTTTTCTTCAAAAAATTTTGCATCTCTTGGAATATTTTCACAATGCCAATATCTAAGTCATTCATGAATTAGACTTATTTTTAATTTTGGTTGATACAATCTTGGCCGATGTTAGTCATTTGCTATTCACATATTCATATTTATTTAATCTGGTTGTTCCTTCATTTATGTGTTTGCAAGTTTTCTTCCAGAATTGAGTTTATGAAAGAATAAAAGTTATCTAAGGAGTAATTGAATTACTTGACCATGATGAGTTGCTCGATCTGTCTGTATTTGGTGATAGAAGCCATGCATCAGACAGTTATTTTTTGCACAAAAAGGGTTTTAGATAACAAATCCAATGAGTAATTAAATTGTCTCCCCTTCAGGTCAGAGTAATAATCAGTTTGGAGATTGAATGTTAACACCTGTGTGGAATGAATTAAACTAGATCTACCTTTGGGATGGCAATGCTGCTGATTCTTGGCATGCAAACACAATCCAGCCATCACTAGATTATAAGTTTGCTGTACTCTGCCAAAGATTGCATGTATATTATGTCTGATGTTCCCTTAACGGAAGCCCTGATAATGTTTTTGATAATGTTTTGGTTTAAACTCTATGTCAGTATGACTGACATAATAGATCATGAAAACCATGCCTGAAGTGACAGTTATGTCTGGCCAGAGATGTCCATACTTCACTCACCCCAGCTGCTGCTAGAGAAAATAAGTGCAGGACATAACATCTCAGTTGCTGGCTTTGGGGTAGTTTTATGTCACTCCAATAGAGGCTTGGAGTAGATGGGAGATTGTTTTCCTAAATTTTGGCAGCCCAGTGAGCATGGTCTTAGTGCTTGTAAGTCCAGGTGCATGGTGTATAACACTGAACTTGCTGGAATGTTTCATCAGCAGTGTCATATGTCGCCACTGCATTTGCCGACCAGCCAGTTTGGCCACCTGGCTGGTAAATTGACCATCCAGCCAGTCATGCAAGATGCACCATGTTGATTGCCCATTTGGACTGGTGGGCCCAATGTTCATCACATATTTAGCAGATAGGTAACAAGTTATGCACAGGGACAAGGGCATGAAATGTCCATGCTGCTAGGAACTATTTATGTGGTCATAGAAGCAATGCCTGATGAATTAAGCCCTCACAGTGAGTGTGGGGACAACTTCAATCAGTTGGCTCACTCTGACCCGATCATGGAGCATATGGAGTTTAGCTTCAGAGTGGCTGATAAGGAGATTTTTAGAAACTTTTTTCTCAGGCTCTTCAAGGAGAAAAAGTTATCACCCATTATGATCATGGGCTATTGCTCCATGATCTCAGACACATTCAGACATCTTGAGACAGAAGATATAGGTCACAACAAGGACCAGTCAGCCTTTCTTGCCAATTTTAACCTCAATCTGCTCTGGTCACTCACCCTGATCCCCAAGTTGAATCTTTCATGGGTTCTGACATGGTTCAATTCAGATAAGTTCGAACCCTTGGTCAGAACCTCACTAAAGCTGCTAGTTGCAAGGACCTGAACTATCGACAGATCAGATTGGACAGTTCTGTGGTCCTAATGACACAATTGGGCTGCATAGCCAAGAACAGGTTACTGTCTGCAGGCAATCAGAAGGTGGTCATTCACTTGTTCTCCTCGGTTGATATGTCGAGAAAGACAACAATGCAAGATATGGTCCATGCTCTCAGGCACTACTGGAAATGCATGGAAAACAGGTTTTGTGACCTGAAAATGCCTCTTTGTTTCCAGTAAAGTCAGGAAATATAACATAACCCCTCAAGCCTTGACATCTTGGCTAAAGTGGGTGGTAAGCTTAATGTACTCTGAAGTCTCTCAGGACCAGATACACCTCATGAAAATTTCAGCTCATGAGATTCAAATGATCTACACAAGCCTCGCATTCAGTGCAACATTTAACCTGGTTGGTCCAGTGGCTGCAGCCTATGCAAACACCAGATCAAGGTAATTACAGCACAACCTCACGTGTGGGTTTATAGCTTTTGCTGGATTCACCAGGATTTTTTCTTGGCAAGAACACGTCATCCATTTATCATTACTGTTATATTGATGTCACTTGACTGTCGGTTGTGCTGCCTTCACATTAGGGGAGTAGTATATCCTTGATATATGGACTCCAGCCATATCTGCCTTGAAGGGCAACTGTGTTGAATTTGGATGTTCATGCATTTCCTCCTCCTATTATTTATTCTCCTAACATTGATGTGATTGGGGAACATATTTAATGGAGAAAGGAAAGTTTTTAGTAAGTTATGTTTATCCAAGAATACTTACTAACATCCGGTATATGGGTAGACACATAGAGGTGGTAATGGGAGAGTACGAATTAAAATTCTCTAACCTCTGTATGTATGTATGTATGTATGTATGTATGTATGTATGTATGTATGTATGTATGTATGTATGTATGTATGTATGTATGTATGTGTATATATATATATATATATATACACACACAAACACACTTTCATATATATATATATATATATATATATATATATATATATATATATATATATATACATACATACATACATACATACATACATAGATACATACATACATACACACAGAGGAAAGACACAATTTACAATTTTCATCTCGTCTTTTCCCAGAGGGCTGGATTTGAGAGGTAGCAGAGTTTATTTTCTAATGTTAATGTGATCAGGTAAGTATTCTCGGTGTAACATAATTTACTACAAAATTTACTTTCATTTAGGACCAACTACAAATTGCAAGAAGTTGAAAACTCCATATTGATAAGACTGTCTGTTCAGGAGGTGAAGCAGTTACAAGAATTTAAAGATGGTCACCATGACAGTCATATTGTTGTGTAAGATGGGCACCATTTTTTAATTGGACCAACTATATACATGTATATAGTACTTCCTCTAATGTTTACCTCGGTTCATTTTAGGATGGCACAGCAGAACTAAAAAAATACAATAGCCTGATGCCCGGGGCCCCGCTAAATCTATATTGGGCCCCTCTCATATTATAAGTGAGTTGCTTGCTGGGCCTGTCAAAAAAAAGTGTTATCTAATTTGAATGAAAAATAAACCTTGAGCCTGCCAATGAAATGCTGCATTTTTATTTTGAAGTTTTTGAAAGACACTGGTAAATTATTAACATTCACCTCCTGCTGGTCCCCATCTGTAGGTCCCACCACATTATGAAGCTCATCAGCTTAATTGTATCAAAAGCTATAAACTTTGTGTGTACAAAGCGAAGCACGTGACCTATAACTGGGGAACAGTGCTATTTCTGTTCTCAATATTTCATTGGTTACTTATAAGTAGCGCTCACTTGTACAGCATGAATAATAATAAGCTGTCCCTTGATCATGCTGACTTAGTAATGCATTGCTGGTTAAATATATCAAGTGGTACTTGTGTGATTGTTTGGCAGTTAAGCTAAGCTAGGGGATTAGTGACTTATAAAAGCCCCCAATACAGTGTTTTCTCACCCTAAAGGAACTGAGATCATTACATTATATTTAAATCCATTTAGTTCAAAGAGTTTATAGCCTCTGATTTTATTGATATGGAGTGAGCGTTTTCTGTAATTGTGACACATCTGCACTATCACATGAACTAATTATGAACTTGAAGCTACTGTTTTTACTGATTGATATTAAAAAAAGATCAATGCCTCTCCAACTTAATTTCTGCTTTCAACTTTGATTGAGGAACATGGAGATTTTTGCAGCATTCAAAAAACAAAATTAATCTATGGCCCTTAAATACTTATTCCTACATAAAGAACATGATGAAATACAGACTGTAAATCAACCTGAAGTCATACGGTCAGAAAAATCACAATACCATAGTTGGATGCCACAATTATTCAGAATTTACCACCTGAGATTGTGAAATTGTTGGAAACTTCATTGGTTGTGAGCCCCTCTTCAGCATAATGTGAACAGGGGTTCAGTGACCAATCTCACAAGTATAAGGGACCAACCATTTAATTTTTCTGGATGGGGTGGGTGTGTCACAATAATAGTAAAAGATATGGCCTTCTCACACAAGTGGATTTTAAGTCGGGGCAAGTGTATGAAAAATTCTTTGAGTACTGGAACAATTGGAAAATGGTTGACAGCAGGATCTGGAGGAAAACATTGCTTTATGTGCGATATTTTGAGAGGTGAACAAGCACACGAGTCAGTTTAAAATGATTATTTTTCTTCATATTTTAAGTACAGCAATTTGACACAAGTTTGTTATTGCTACTTCTCCTAAACTACTTGGAGGATGCCATGAAACTTTACACACGCATTCATCCCAAGGTCTAGTTGGTCCTAAATGGAAATGGAAATGGTGCCACTTGGACATCAAGTATGGCTGCCACAGTGGCTGTCTTGAAAATCTTGTTATCGCTACTCTTCCTCAGTGGAGTTTAACTGAAAGACTTCTTATAGTCTCTAGTTTTTCTTAAATGAAAATGGTGCAGATCTGAAAATCTTGTTACTGCTACTCATCCTGAATGGAAAGTCATGGGCTTTTTGCCAGATGACTTATGGTGTCTAGTTGGTCCTAAATAAAATTGGTACTAATCTGACCTCAAATATGACCACTGTGGTGGAATCTCAAAAATCTTGTTATCGGTTTGCCTTCTAGATGGATGTTCATATCTACATATCTGAAAATCATTTTAGTGTTCAAGAATATCAGAGTTGGTTTCAACACTCAGCAGAAGTAAAAATGAAGAAAAGGTCTTGTCTTGAATTTCTGGAAATTCTTTTCAGCCAGTAGTGCATTAGTCCCTTGAAGGGACTCTTGTGTATGATCGTAAGTGGCAATATACCTGTGCCCAAAGCTTAGGCTATTCATTGTGTAGCATGTCATTGATGATTAACGCCACACAGTGTTGCATAAAGAAGGACATTGTTTATTGGAAGTGACAGTGTGTAGACTCACAGAACAACATTTTGACATGCAGTTGAGTGTATATGATTAAAGAGATTATCTTTTCTAATGTGAATTGTCTTTACAGCTGGTTATGGTCAATTTTGTGTATTCTAAATGATCTGGTGATTATTGTCCATTTATTCAAGAAGCTACAACTAACATCAGACAGAGATGCATCAAATCTGAGCCTTACAGACAAACTGTATTTTTGCGAATAGTTTCTGTCAGGTTTTGATGGTTGTCAGATAATAATTTAATGACTTTCATGTAGTTCATTGTTCCAGAATATACTGATTGCTAAAAAATCCAATAGGAAATCTCTCCTGCCATTTAGCACTAGTACTCCATTCTTGAAAGGATAAAATTGACAAATACAGCAAATTATACTGATTCCATTCCTTGTAAAAGGCATATCTGAACTAGTAAAAACACTGACCCTGCCCATCATTAAATTAAATCATCCAAGGAATTTAAAAGATGCTTATGAGAAGAATATGAAGAGGAAGTATAAGGCCTAATAAAATTGTGAAGTTTTTTATAGGTCATATATATTAACAGCAATTAATGGTTATTGTTATTATTATTATTATTATTATTATTATTATTGGTAATATATTTACTTTGTGCATATAACAAATTATGCATTCAATTTTCTTTGAAAGCATTAATGCCACATGTATCTTTTGCTAGGAAATGATGAAAACAAGGAGAAAACGAGTATTGAGAAATGATGTATCAATGATTTTACTCCTGCAACTTTTTCTGAGGACTACGTGTGAAACATGGGATTTTTAGAACATTACAAGTCTACTACTTCACTTGCAGATTTTTTCAATTTTAAAACAACAACAACAACAACAAAAACAAAAATAATAATAATAATAATAGCAGAAACAACAGCAATAAATTCAGGATAAAATAAGGCCCTTTTCAATCATGAGATAAATGCATTTAAAGTGCCTTTTTTGGTTAACAGTAACCATGCCCATTTTAGCTCCTGGGGGAAACACTATTCCTCATAATGCTGTCCATCGGGGCCTTAGAGATTACCTCCCTATAATGAAGTACATGATTCTTATAATTTACTAACACTTAATGAAATGGGATCCATGACTATACTTGCCTTATAACAGGAACCGTGTTGTAATGAAGGGCCTTATAATGAGGGAGTGCTGTAGTACAGAGTATTTTAATGAAAACCCCATGTTAATTTGGCCAGCCATTCAAGAAGAATAACAGTGCAATTCTCAAAATGGGTGCCATGGCAGCAGTGTATGCAATTAGATTAGAACCGTTTTTATTTAGGACCAACAGCATGTCATACAAAGTCTTTTAGTGAACATCCCACGTTGATATGACCATCTGTTCAGAATGAAAGCTACAGCAAGATTTTCAAGATGTCTGCCATGGGAGACTTGTTGAATATTCAAAAACTTTCAATTTATAACCAAACATCATGTCAATGCAATCTTTCCTTAAAGAGAAGTGGTCATAAGATTTTCAAGATGGCCACCATTGCTGCCATGCTAGAGGTCAGATCCGAACTATTTTCATTTAGGACCAATTACATATCATACACAGTTTTTAAATAAAAACCCCTTGTCAATACATGTACAATTATCTGTTTAGGAGGACTACTGATAAAAACATTTTCAAGATGGGCACATAGCAGCCACTTTTTGTGTCACATCTGCACCATTTTCATTTAAGACCAACTAGACACCCCATGTCAGTATGACAAACTGTTAGGAGAATTGCGATAAAAAATTTTCAAGATGGCCACATGTCTATTAAAAGTAGGTTCAGGTTACCCTCTTTTCATTTTTTGAGTGACTATAAAAGTTTTGAAGTTACCTTCATTTCTCAGACACTGTTGTCTTTAGGATCTTTAGCTGAAATGCGCATTTATCTGGAAGAGAGTTCTACAAATTTCCACCAAACAGACGACTGTCGTACAATGACCATCATGCATTATGAAAACAGGTGCAAGGTAGTTTGTTGTGGAATTCTGTTTGGTAAATTTGGATAGAAGTGAATCTTTGTTAAGTTTTATAGTATTCCATAAGTTCACTATCTTCTTATATTAACAGAATATAATTAATCTTTTGTATAATTTATTTGTAAGGATGGGCACCCTCCATCTTTGTATCCAGCCGAGAGAAGAGGTCAGACATTACCCAGCAAAGACCAGAAGACTTCATGGATGAAGATGTGAGTAACTAATGTTCACAGGTTTTGTTATTGCTGCTTAAATGTTAATTAAATTTAAAGTAAATTGTTTTGTAACTAGTTATGAATACTTGTACTAAGTACTCTTGCCAAAAATTTCCAGGTGGCTGAGTGGTCTAAGGCACTCACCTGTATAGATTACTCACACATCTAACCTATGTCCTCATGAGTTTGAGGCTTGGCTTGACCAACATGGGTATGTGAGAAAGCTTAATATTAGCTTCCAGCTTGCTTTTCCCAGGTGTTTCCTCCACCAAATATCCTGGCTGCATGTATAGCCTATCATGTGCTGAAAAATGGCGTTAAATCCCACAAACCTCCCCCCCCCCCCAAAAAAAAGTCAAATGGAACCACTGCTAATTTAAGATTCTGACCTTGACTCCAAGAAGCTGTGGCCCTGTATTTTTGAAACTTTTGGAGCACTTAAACTCATGTGCAAAGTAAAAAACAGTCTTCACATTTTGTATCTTTGTTTAGAATAAAGCTACCAAATCCTAAAACATTCAGAGATTTGTTAATTTTGGTTCCTGTCATTGCATGCTAAATTTTGGTGACAGTTGTGTGCTCCAATAGTGTATCAGAGTTTGAGATCTTGATTTTGAGGGTTCTACTCAGAAGTTTTGAGAATGAGGGACCTGATCATTGATCTATCCCCTGATAACATTCTGTCTGATTGCAATACTGTTATCAAAGTTTGGGTTATATCTTCAAGGCGGGGTCCATATTAGGACTTGCAATTGTGGAATTCGTTCTGATTTCTAAAGAATCATGTCAAAAATTTAAGTAAAGGCCACAAAATCATGCATAATATTTGCAGGCCTTATCTTTGTTTACTTAAGTAAATACCCCTATATTTATAAAATCCCTCCTTTTTATATATTCACCATAAGACAGAACATATGTTATGATGTTGTCCATTGATCCGACCGTTCCCTATTTAATTTCAACACAATGACTTAAGTTCTCCACAATCTACCATTTCCAAACTTTGTAAGTAGCTTGCATTTGGAGCAAAGAAGAAACTTATCAATTTTGGGCTCAAAAGATCAAAGGTCAAGGTCATACGAACTGAAAGAAGGAAAACTGTTTCCAAATAATAACTTGACTTATAACCCAGATACCAAACTTTGTTAATGGCTTGCATTTGAGTAAAAAGAAACTGTTGATTTAGTGGTCAAAAGGTCAAACTCCAGGTCACAGTGACTCTAAGAAAAATGGTTTCTGAATGATATGTTGAGTTTTGTATCATCTACTTTGACCAGACATTGTGGATGACTTGCATTTGAGACAAGGAATACACCTATTTATTTTGGGGTCAAAAGGTCAAAGATTAAGGTCACATGGACAGAAAAGTAGGAAGAATGGTTTCCACAGAACTACTTACTTCTGTACCTTGTGCCTTGGCCAAACTTTGTAGATGCTTACATTTGAGACAAGGAAGACACCTATTGATTTTGGGGTTAAAAGTTCAAAGGCCAGGATCAGAAGGTCTCCAAGAAAGAAAACAGTTTCCAAAATAACTTAAATCCTATGCCACAAACCATGACCAGGCTTTGTGGATGGTTTGCATATGAACAAAAAAAGGCACCTACCAGTTTTGGAGTCAATAGATCAAAGGTCAAGGTCAATGAGACTGAAAGAAGAAAAATGGTTTCTGAAAAATAACTTCAGTTAAATCATGCAACTTAAAATCATACACCATTGTAGAGAAAATGCAAACCTTCCCACTAATGCCATGACACCATATGTCTAGCACATGACATAACTGTCAAAATGCCCACTGATGTCATCGACCAGTGAAATAACTTGTTTCAGTTGGTATTTGTTAGGCAGTGTAGCTTAGTGACAGTGTCATAGTACACAAGTTAAAAGGGTACTATGTCTTTTAGTACCTGTGTATTTGACCTGACCAATTGAAGAGACTTTTGATAAAATAAATATATTAATACTGTTTAGTAGTCTTTACTACATGGTGGGTGTACAATGTACCATTTATGGTACCCTTCTTTCAAAATGGGAGGTAAGGGTATAGAGGGGGGAATTTTACCGCTAGAACAAACTGTTCATGGTCAGGGTCAGAGATCAATGTATTTACACTGTTGGGTTTCGTCAATGGGTTGGGCAGGGGACAGAAATTAACCAAAGTTTTGTTTTACAGTTTTACATGATATTGAAAGCACATGCTTAGCACAGCAGAAAAAACTCCACTATATACAGTAGTCCCTTACAGTGGATAATAATTTGCAGATTAAGTTCCATTTGTACATTATTCATGCGTAATTTAATTATTCATACTCAATCCATATAATTTGTTATTTTTCCATATCTAGGATCTAGGAGAACATGGCATTGCACCTAGAAAGTTAGTGACAGCTGAAACATTTTCCTCAGAGGAGAGAAAGAAACGAAGAGTGGATGAGGCTACAGCAGCTGTATCCGACTCAGTTATACCTGGAGCACCTGCTGTATTGGATCTCATTATTCCAGAAAAGTAACAGAACAAATTTATTATTTTTATTGAAAGGGCTGGAGCTATTAAAAAAAATAGATGATAATGTCTCAGTTCATGAAGTTAAAGCATATTTCTTAACCGAATCTGGACCATTTACTCCAGTTAAAATGTGAAGTGGCCTCTAGCCCACTGAAAAAACCTAAAGTTCAGATTTACTGTTCCCAAGGACCTATAGAATTTGGAAATGGACCCACTCTTTTTTCCAGAAATAGATGTTAATGGGTCCAAATGTTTTGAAATTCATAGTGTCACACATGCTTGTTGCCCATCCTCTGGACATGGTTTCCACAGCTTAACCTCACTAAGGTTTGTTGGATTTTGACCAAGTTTTAGATGCAGCTTTATATTGATAAAACCTTGAATGAATTGTTTCCAGTATTCCACAACATCATATACAGGAGTTATGCCCCCTGATTTCCTGTCCTTCTGACTTTGTTTTCCACAGCTTAACTTTACCAAGGTTTGTTGGATTTCAACCAAATTTGGTTTGCAGCTTTATGTTGATGAGATTTTAAATGAGTTTGATTTCCAGTGTTACAGAACATCATTTATGGGAGTTATGCCCCCTGAATTCCTGTCCTCCTAACTGTGGTTTCTTAAGCATAACTTTACTCAAGTTTGTTGAATTTCAGCCAAATTTGGTATTTGATGAATACCTTAAATGTGTTCGATTTCCATTGTTACTTGACATCATTTACAGGAATTATGCCCCCTGATTTCTTGTTCTTCAAAAGAATATCTTTACCAGGGTTTGATGGATTTCAACCAAAATTTGTTGCTTAAAACCAATGTTAAATGCAAATATGCATAATGAGAAATACAGGAAACAGTTCAAATAAGAGAACCAGAGTGTGCACACACACACACTATATATATATATATATATATATATATATATATATATATATATATATATATATATATATATATATATATATATATATATATATATATATATTGTATTTCTTGCTATGCTGCCACTTCTCCCTGTTCTGCTCTCACTTCTCCCTATTCTGTCCAAAAGGAGAGGTCACTTCTTCCTAAAATTTAAGTCTAGCTTGACCCCTGAGTATGGTTTAATTTATTGGAGTTATGCCTCCTCATTGGCTGTCCTTCTAACTTTGGTTTCTGCAGCATTACTTTACCAGGGATTGTTGGATTGCAACCAAAATTTGGCATGTGTATTTATACAGCTGAGGCCCTGAATGAGTTTAATTTCTAGTACTCCATATTATTATTTAGAAGAGTTGTGACATTTGAATGCCTGTCCTCTGATTTCTGCACCATTTCTCAGGAACGTTGGATTTCAAGCAGATTTATCATGTACCTTCATATTGATAAAACCTTGAATGACCTGGATTTTTTAATATTCCACATCATCATTTAGATGAGTTATATCCCTGCTTATCCACTCTTCTAGCTTAAGTTTCCAACACAAGTTCCTCTGTTTAAAGCCCTGCCTAGCAAATTTTAGTCATAGTTTTGAAAGAGTCATTTTTGTAAGCAAATGTTGTAGGCAAGGCCTGTAAAATCACAAGATACTGCAATCTCAGAATATGGATCAGTCATATTATATAGTAGCTTCCCAGCATGAAAGTGCAGGAGAGCTTATCCCCAGCATTGTATTGGTTGTTTTTGTTGTTGCCTTGTATTGTTTTTTTTGTTGTTGCTGCATTGTATTGGTTGTTGTAGTTGTTGTTAATTTCTTTATTTGTGGTAAGTTTTTCATTAAGATTCATTTATCCTACAACTTTGCTATTATTGTGAATGAAACTTTGTATATACTTGCATCCTTAGGTGTACTAGACCAGTATACCCAGCCTAGGTTACTGTGACCAACTTTCAGAGCTCCTTGTTCATTTTTTCCACACTGTTGATTTAATATATTTATGTATTTTGAGGATTGACTATGCTATTGCACCAAAAGTAGACTTTCTTTTTTACATAAGTTTCATACTCCAGTGGCTGTAAAGACTTATCATTGCCAAGTATGCTTTGAAAACATATCATTGCCAAGTATGCTGTAAAGACTTATCGTTGCCAAGTATGCTGTAAAGACTTATCATTGCCAAGTATGCTGTAAAGACTTATCATTGCCAATTATGTTGTAAAGACTTATCATTGCCAAGTATGCTGTAGATTTCCAGCATACTGTTACCTTATAGATGTGATAACTGTCATCATCAAGGAGACTCGCAAATTTGGCCACAAAAGCTACCATATATAAAGTCAGATCAAATTGCAAATGGCATAGATCCAGATCTCCTGTTGTATAATGTGCTCGCAGTTTTTTAGGAGTAATCAGTAGAATAAACAACATAGACCCTGATCTGCTGGTGCATTATGCAATGGCAGATCAGGGTATGTGTTATTTGCAATTGGACCAGACTTATGAGCAAGTTTAGCCAGTAATAAAAGAGCTCCTTATTATTTTCGAAAATCTGGAAATAAAGAAATAATTTCCCTGGAGATAGTTTCATAGTTTATATATATATATATGTTGTTGTTTTTTTGCAGGATCAGTATAGGAGTTAAGCTGCTAAGAAAAATGGGCTGGAAGGAGGGTCAAGGCATTGGACCCAGGCTCAGTAGGAAGAAACTGAAGCAGCAAAGTAAGTACCTACATGGTCGGCTAAATTTCGAAATCAGTGGGCTACAAGGAAAAGAACCTGGAAGGCCAAAGAAAGAACCTGTTATGAGTCATTAATAATTATTCTCCTCTATGAAATATATTTATAGTTACTATAATGTTTCAAACAGATTTTGGACAGCTAATGATATCTTAAAGTAGCTCAGTGGGATGACTGAATTCATTGTATGGTATCCCAGATATTTGTAATTGCCTTCAAAGTGGCTTATTAGTAACTAATTAAAAAAAATTAATTTCCAGTTTCCTGCTAATTTAGGGGGAAAAAAAGCATCGTAAGTTCACACAAACATGTTGAATGATAACATTTTTAAAAATTGCATTGTTTGAGAGGTCAATGGTGTTTGTAAAAATGGAAACTCATTTATCGTAAAGTACTTTACGTTGGATAAAATCAGAAAACAGTTAATGTAAACTTGCAATTATTGTAATAGAAAAACAGAATGTCTGATTGACAAGTTTATCAAGAGGTAGAAAGGTAGCAGATTTGCCAACCAAAAATTGACAAGACTACTGTGAGAGTCATACTTGTAGAACTAGCTTTCTGTTTTCATATTTGGAGCCAAGTTTTTGTACACATTTGTTTCCTTATTACCATATTTTCATGCATGCATATACCCCACCCACATGTATAACCCAGCCACCCATATACTCGCAGAAATTCACTAATCATGTAAAAAATATTTAGTATGCTTATTCCCATGCTTATACCCTGCAGAAACCCTAACATAATCTCACATGAACCAACCACGTGGCAGCCAGCATTGTTATCCACTGCAACAAAAAGGGATAGATGAATACCAATGGGATGAAGATCTGGATAGATAAATGCTACAGAACATGTTCGGGTGTTTTTTTTTCTCACCAAAGTTGCCGTTGGTATTTGATGCCATGGCTGCACATGAAGAGCCAATGGTGTAAGCAACGGTTAATGCTGCTGGTGGCCATATTGCTGTTATTCCACACAGAATGGGACGTATAGATGACGAGTGGCAAGCACACCTTCACGCTATCACTTCTTTTCATTGTGTATTTTAATTGGTGTTACTTTTAATTATGTGAAAAAACAGCAATATAGAAGCTCTTGCATTGATCTATTCTCTTAAAAGCCGATTGCAATTTGTTCGTATTCTGATAGGTGTTGCTAGAATTAACTTCCTGGCTTGCATTTTTTACGTGCTAGTCTTACTTCTGTTGTCATTTTGTTTAACATAAACAAACTTTTAAAAATCAATATCACACAATTATTAAAAATGATATCTGTGTAAATTTAAAAATAAGCTGATGTCTACCAGCTGTGTGAAAAAGAACTGATATAGCTCGCCCACCGAGATAACCTGCATGAGGGGTGTGGGGTATGTAAAATCATATATAACCTGAGAGATATATGCGTGAAAATATGGTAACTTGAAATGTGCAGAGCAATAGTGAAATAGACATTGCAGTAGATTTTGTATGACAAAAATGGATAACTACAATTACCAGAGAAGTTCACAGATAGAATCAAATTTTTCTGTTTGTTAATAATAGAACAATATATCAGTAAAATCTATGTGTCATAATTTTGTTCACCTAACAAGGCTTATGGTATGGTCCTGCATGGTCCATTACATATTGTCAATCATTCATCCAGGTCCATTACATATTGTCAATCATTCATCCAGGTCCATTACATATTGTCAATCATTCATCCAACAACATTTGGTACTTTAAACTTTTCAAAAACTACAGGATCAGTGTCATTTATGACCAGATTTCACACAAAGTATCCTGTATTCAATCTTTATGAATCTATTCAAATTATGCCAATCTGTCATCCACTATTTTAAAATTGGAAATAGAAATTTTCCAAAGAAAAGAAAAAAATATATAAAAATTGCTGGACCAATTTTGATCAATTTTGACAGAGAGGATCCAGGTATCAAGGCTTTTAGAGTTTTTATAACTGATTTTAATCAGATATAAAATATGGCTGCCATTACAAAAAGAATAGATAAAACTTGCAATGACTTCTCAAAAACTGATGGATTAATTGGACCAAATTTGAAATGAAGGATTCAAATTGTATCCAAATAACGTTGATAGGTCATTCAAAAGTGTTTATAATAGTTGTATAAAAGTTATGTATTGTTACTTAAAGTCTATATAGTGATCACTAACCAACTTCATTATAAATATCTGTGAATGCAATCTTTAAATAAATTCTATTTTCTTTTCAGAAGCTGATATGAAAGTTTATGGCTGTGATTTACCACAACCATCAAGTGAGGATGAGGTAAATGGATCATTCTAGTAGATAACTTAAACACAGACATTGTCACAGTGCAATATGTGACAAATATGTAATATTGTAATATAATTATCCCAGTGCTTTAGCATCAGAGTATTGTGATACCCTCTGTGCATGTCTGTCCATATGTCAATCTGTTTGTCTGTATGTTACCAACCTTCTCCTAAACAGCTGCAGTGGAAATTCATGAAACTTCGTTATCTTGTACATGTAGTAATCATTTTTCTTGGCTCCCTTCTCTGATGTCCCTGGAAGAGGGTCAAAGGTCAAAAGTAAAAGAAATTCAATTACAAATATATTGTATAATATTTTTTTAAACCTAACTATATATATGCTGTCATAACTGGAAACAGATCATATACATAACAGAAATTTGGTTATGACCCCTGGGTCACTGTTCCAGGGGGTTTGTTTGAGTAAGTAATATGTAACAAAAAGTGGTGATTTGCAATGGCAAGCCATCAAAGTTGCTTTACTTCATATCATCACAGTCTTACAAAGAATCATGCTAAGTATAATTTACAAGCTCTGTCAAAAAATTAGAAAAGTTACCTGGCTTTTACCAATGACCTGTATGAAATGTTTGGTAAACTATACAGGTAACTAAAATTTTGCCTTTTTCATGTTAAAGCATTTGTTTTCTTGACAAAGCTTAGGTCTGTATTTTCCTTGATCCTCTAAAAAGAGCCCAGTCTTTTTAGAAACCAAGCTATTAAATAGTGGTTTGGAGGCATACGAGCTTATGTAGGCATGTCTGTATAGCATCTTTTGTCTTTCAGGTGTTGATCTATTACTGTCTTTTAAAACTTGCAGAATTCACAATGTTTATTATTGCCCCAACCACAATTAAGATTTAGCTTTATAGCCATAGTGTATAAATCTGTCTGATTCAATTTTGCCAAATAGTTCTTTCTTGTCGAACTGATCCATCATTCTGTCTGTTACTAATGGCATGAATCTAGGTTGGTGCTAAAATTTCGCAAGTAGTTGCCAAATTTTTCATGCACAAAGAAAAAGTTACATGTTAGATTCTCAAGTGTACCAGAAAAGGGCTGCACTATGGAATCTTCCATTTGAGATTAGCTCCTACTCAACATTTTAGTCATTACCCATTATTAACTAGCATTTTCTTTCATAATTCCCCTCTTTCTTTTGATCTGTTGCTAAATTATGCATTTCTACATGCACCTTTGTTAAGAAATTTTGTTTCTCATATCATTTATACAGCCTAAAAAATGAATTACTCTAGTGGTTGTCACCAACTTCAAAGCCCAAACCTACAGACTACATTTTAATCACCAGACATCATGTTGTTATTGAAATGAGTCGCCATCTGAAAATTTTAATCTCCTTTACGGATTTGGGCGATCACTATCACCAACATAGTGAATGTACTGTGGGATATTTAGACTGGTTATCTGTAACAGAACACTTTCCTAATTAGCAGAAATTCTGAAACAGGGAACTAAAAGACCCAGAGTACACAAATGCCATATGAAAGGTGATATGGGAGGAGATTTTCTGTGTATTCACATTTAAACGTTTTTTTTTTCCTTACCAGGAAGAGATGGATGATGAACAATTTCTTGAAAAAGTGACATTTGCACCTAGAGATGCAATTGCCTTGACAGTTGTTGCCAAGGATAACTTGCATGGTCTTGGTTACCATGGAATTGACCCAAGGAGTGCTCTCCCTTCCTCTCACATAAATCTGTTTGAGGCACCACCTATCAAGGGGTCTGGCAGGAAAGGGATCAGAGGGCAGGTGAATGAAATAATGTGGCATATTCATTTTTAGCTCATCTGGCCAAATGAGTTTTATATATGTAACATACATTTCTGTTATCCATTATGTGTCTGTCAACATTAGCTATTTTCAGTATCTTCTTTAAAAGCACTTGACCGATTAGAAATAAACATGGTAGCAATTTCTTGTAAAAATGTAAAAAATTGATTCTGCTACATGCCTGATTGTCTCACTATCCTTTTATGTTTAGATTGTAGAACCACAGATATAAGCAAACAAACAAGTAAACAAATTAATGAACAAGACAAGTAGACAATTTAGTGAATGAATAAATATTTTTAAAAATGAATGAGTTAATTAATATAGTGTATAGTGCCTCAAATCAGTACATCATAATAGACAGTTTGAAATATGCAACGGACAAACAAATAAGAAAAATAAAACAATGAATACATGAATGAAAGAATGTTTCTGAAGTCAGTTCATCATAGTAGACCTACTGGAATAGGCAAACTAACAAATTAGATATGTAGTGAGTGAATAAAGGAGTTGATATTGTCAACAGTGTCTAAAACAATCCATGACACAGAAATTAAAGAATAGGCAAATAAACACACAAAAATAAAATTAATCAAGTACAATGAATGAATGAATGAATGAATATTGTGTTCGTCTCAGGCATTTGGAGTGGGAGCCATGGAAGAAGAGGATGATGATATTTATGCTGTTGATAATCTTTCTAACTATGATATAACCATGACCAATGAGGAGGAGAATCAGACATTTGGCTGGACAGCACCAAAGGGAGCTATGAAAGGTAGTGTATTTGGTGTAAATATTATTATCTTGCCTGCACTAGCTGTCAGTAAGATAGAGGTATGAATATTGTAGGTGATGACTAAAACATCATTTGTTATGTTAGATCTTTTTTAATGTTCCACTGTGATAACAGAAGTGGATGTATTGTTTTGTTGTGCCCATCTGTACATCTGGATGTTCATATTTCCATATGTCCATTCCAATTTGTTTTAGCACAATTGCACAAAAATTATTTGAGGCAGACATGAAATTTGGTAGGCATGTTTATATAACCTGATTGGATTCACAGACTTTGTGAGTGACTTGTTTTGTATATTTTTAGCTCTATGCACTAGAAGAGAGCTATTGTACTACCCCCAGCACTAACTCTGGCATTGGCATTCACATCCACACAAATAAAAGCATATACATATTGTAATGCCGGCCTGACTCTTCAGAATTCTTAAGTACTGTTTTGGTGAGTGCGTGAATGCATGGTTATTGGGGTTTCAAATATGAAGAGCCAGGGCAACATCACAAGGGGTTCGACTGTTGGTTGGATTGTGGGTCAAGTAACCAAAATAATAACTATGACAAAGTCAGTTTATGTTCAGCAAGAAGAATAATTTATTAAATAATGAAGTTCATGTTAAATAGTTATGCAGAAATAAAGAATACATTAAATTGACAATATTGGGTTGTTTCTTATTATTGACGACCCAGAATATACTAATTAGTTTGAATAAAAATTTCAAGGAAGAATATTCCTACATGTGTCCTCTTTTCAAAACTTGTATATTATGTGGGCATTGACATTTACTTAGCGCCTGGATGTAAGGTTGACAACCTGGGTGGACCCTCAACCTAACCTGGTTGTGCAACAACCTGGTTGGGTTGCTAAGCAATATTAAAACTAAAATAAACCAGTCAAGTAATATAGAACACAAATCACTCTTTTTACAGGTTGCCTGTAACGTTTTCTCTTCCAATCCTTATATATATTACATACTACAACTATTATGGTCTCAATCTAGGTGGTCAATCCAAACAGGTGCAGACTTTGCCATCTTATAGGTGAACTGCTATTTTTATAAACTGGCAACTTAGGGAGTTTGTAAAATTACCATTGTGAGAACTTCCACTAGGTTGCTTCTCTGATCCATTTATAAATTGTTCACCTTGGTTGTTACCAGACAGATAAACACAATAAATAAAGGTTCTTTCTTCTTTGACGAAGTGTCAACAATCCCCCTTTGTAATTCACGCTGTGAATATTTATAGTCCTAAGTAACCAATCAGAATCGAGAATTTCATCATTGGTTAAGTTCGTGCGTTGCCGTTAAGCTGAGTTCAGCCTAAGATCAACACTTGAAAGTGGTCGAACGAATCGAACGTGCTCTCACGGCAGTTAACTGGCAATGTAGGTCTTGCCAGTCGATGGACCAAACGATGCCCCTAAAAACCAAATGGAGAATTAAAAGATGACATTGCTTGGAAGGGATAGTTAGCCAAAGACACAGGGAGTATGAGCGTATGTAATTTATGGATTGCTATGGAGAATTACTTGAGATATTTACTCATGAAGTTAGCTATGCAGAGTGTGTTCTAAAAATAGTAACATAACACGAGGTTCAAATTTCCACGGTGAAACCAATAATTCCATCATAAAATGAAATAGATAAGCTCTTGTTTATATGAACTTAGTGATTAATCATTATTATTATTTCAAATAATATGGTTTAATGCATTTAGGAGTTGTTTTCACGATAAATGGAATTACATTAATCAGTACATGGCAGTTGTATGTCATGGGTGAGCCGCAGCTTCGTATAAACGTGAATGAGACCACACAATACACACATTTAACAAAGTAATATAGGACAGCGGTGTTACAATATATACAGTGTCACTGCATCTCAAATATTCTTTCTTCCTTGGCTGTAGACAACAGTTTGGAGTGGGATTCAGAGCACCTACCATCTGTGTGGGGGTCAAGGGAGCTAACTTGTACATTATTTGTACATAAATAAGTTGGTTAAGTTTTTGCATATAGTTCATGACCACATAGGTTTTTTGCTGTATGCATACTGTTCTACTTCAGTTTGTAGAAAATCGTTTTATTGTTCATTAACTGTGATATTTGCATCTGTTATGTGATATCACAATCACAATGTTTAAATGACTCAGAAAGTGGTGGTGGTGTGCGTGACATAGTTATTCATTATTTAATTTCAATGTATTTAAAGTATATATTTTGTCAAGTAACAGTAATGACTAATTCTGTTCCACTCGTCAACCATATTTACCTGTCAGCTTCATTTAATCTTTAATCATTTGATCATTTCTTGTATTCAGTGTTGAAAATATGATTGCATGATGAGACTTTGTTGTGATATCTCTTCCATTTTCAGCTGTGGCCAGGTTAGTGAACGAGATTTAAGATGCTGTTTCAAGAAGCTGTTTTAATTACGATTATTTTATATAAGATGAGAAAAATTAGCAGTGATTTTAAAATGTCCAAAGATACCTAATGTAGTTAGAATTTTTTAAATTTTTATGACCAGATAATATTAGTGTTTAATGAAATTACCTGATTTATTTCCATCGTGATGCACACTCTCTGGCAGCCATCTACTGTATATACTTGCTTATAAACTGGGTCCAAATGCAAACAACATGGACCTTGATCTGCTGCCGCATAATGCGCCGGTAGATCAGGGTCTATGTTGTTTGTTCTACTGATTAGTCCTCACATACTGTATAGACCAAGATCGGCTGGCGCATTATACAAGCGCAGATCTGGGTCTATGCAGTTTGCAGTTGGTAGTGGCTTATACACGAGTATATACGGTATACTGATTTGCTTTGAGCCTAACTGATTTGCATATGACCTGCATAGTTACTTTCTTCACAAACAGAAAGAGACTTATGTTATTCCTAGAGTATGTAGGGACTTTCCAGAAGTGTTCAAGTGTCAAGTTGGTGAGTCCTGCATATTTTCCCTTTGAAATTAGAGTATTAGAAATTAGCCAATAAGAAAAGTTAGTATCTTAAGTGCAAGTTTAGATTTTTCATTGAGTTTATTACTGAATGCTTGATAGCAATCTGTATGATTATTTTCATCCAGATTCTCAGTGATATATACTGTAAGAGGGGATGAGTTTATTCTCATTTCTATACAAGTGTATTTTTTAAAATTCACTGGAATAGAGGTCGAGGAGATATTTCAGAGAAGTTACTTTAGAAAGGACACAACAGACAGGGAAAAAAATCGTATCAATCCTATTCACCTTGAAGGCCACAGTTCTTAAGAACAAATGTGGGCAAGAAGTGGAGAGAAGGCAATTGTTTTTGCTCCAGTTTATCTCCACGACAGCCTCCCTGTAACAAGAAATGACAACATTCTCATGCCACCCTTATCAGATATCCTGGTGGGGGGAAGACTCCTATTCTTTACTGTTGAAAGGGAAAGGATTTGCCATGATGATCAGTGGATCTGGCAAGTGGTTTCAAAGGACCTCAGTATCATGTTTAGTGCTCCTCCTCCATTGTCCAATGTCCCTTCAGCTACAGACGTCCCCAAAGACTCACGAGAAATCAACAGTCTTCTCCAGAAAAGGGTGTTAGAGATTGTTCACGATGTAAAATCACTGGGCTTCTGTTCAATATTGTTCATGGTCCCAAAGGACTTTGCCCTCTTTGACCAGTCAGAGACCTAAGCGCTCTCAATCATTTCACATGTGCACCTTTGTTCAATATGGAAACACCAGTGTGGGTTCTGGAGGTAGACAACGCTATCAGTGTAGATCTGCAAGATGTGTATCTACATGTCCCAATTCACAAATCTTCCAGGAAGTTCCTGTGGTTCATCTTCAGGGAGACAGTTTACCAGTTTAGGGCACTCCCTTTCAGATTCAACATCAGTCCCTTGGTCTTCATTCATATTATGGACAGAATCATGGCTCACTCCAGGACCATATCCATGTCTTTGACATCCAACTACATGGACAATGTCCTTCAAAAGTATCAGGTGAGTTATATTTTGAATGAAGACATGAAATACCTTCTTACCCTTTTCTCAGCCTTGGTTACTTGTCAATAAAGAAAAATCTGATATCATACCAACTCAACATTTTATCCACTTGGGTATGGAGTTCAAAACACATCTGAACAGAGTATGTCTCCCTGAGGAACATGTATTGAAAATCACAGTGGTTTCAATTCTGGCACAGAATGGCCTCTCAGCCTGAGAATTCCTTCACTTACTGGGTTTACTCAATGCGGCAGATCACCTCATTGCCCTAGATTGCCTATTTATGAGATGATTACAAATGATACTGTTGTCCAAATGGAGGCTAAAACTTTGCCCCTTGAAACAAACAGTAACAGTCTCCATGCATAAGAGGTCCCATCTCAGGAAATGGATCCTCACTTGACTTTCATCAGGTGTTCCCTTGCAGGTACAACCTCCAAAGTTGACAGTGTGTATGTGAGCACGGTGGGATGGGGTGCACATCTCCTTCCATCATTCCAGGAGGCCATTAGAGTGTTTCTCACTCAGGATCATCTATTGGATATCATTGGTGGCAGGAGAAGCTACATGGAAAGGGCATTCTCATTCTATCTGACAACTCCACTGTGGAGAATTATCTTAGAAGGAAAGGTGGAACTAAATACCCAAACCTCTGCATTCTTGTTTGGGACTTTCTATGGTGGTGTCATCAATGACAAATCCATGTACAAGTTCGTCATATTTCAGGCAGACTAAATGTATTAACAGACTCACTGTCCAAAAGAATCAACTAATACAAATGGAATGGTCACTCCATCCCTTTGTTTTCCGTTGCATATGTACCGACTGCTATCTACCACTGATAGATCTATTTGTGACAAGGTGGAATGCAAAACTCCCAACCTTTGTCTCACTAGTCCTGGACACGAAGGCCTTGGCAATTGATGCTCTTTCCATAGATTGGGATGACTTGGATGCATATGCGTACCCTCCAACACCTTTAATTTGAAGGGTGCTACAAAAAGCAAGAGAATCAGAGAGTCACCTCGTTCTGATTGCTCCACTCAAGTGGGAAAATTCATGGATAAACGTCCTGATAAATCTAGCAGCGGAAATCCAAAGGAAAATAGAGATATTTCCTCATCTGATAAAAAAACCATGATGGGAGGTGTTTTATTAGAATCCAGAGCTGTTGAATCTGTGCATCTGGATCATATTAAGCAACCCCACAAGAACAAACAGTTCTCACAACAAGTGGTGGAGAGAATCGCTTGAGTGAAGAGGCCCTCTGCTTTGAAAGAATACGAGGGTAAGTTGAGATTGTTTTTAATGGTGTGAGTGTGAACACATTCCTCTGCTTAAGGCATCGATATCCCAAATAGTTAACTTCCTAATTTTGGCAATTTGAATAGTTCCTTTCATGATCAAAGGCTACCATTCCACAATCTCTGACACGTTGCATCATCATGGAAGAGATAATATAGGACTAAACAAAGACCTCTCCGATCATCTGTTGAACTTTGATTTAACACACCCAAAGTCATTGGCTCTGTGCCCAAAGTGGAATCTTTCATGGGTTCTAACCTGGCTGAATAAATGCCCTGTTTTAACCACTCTTGAGAGCTTCGATGGTTCACCTCTCATACAAGTCCTGCTTCTTACTCATAATAGGTACAGCAGGCAAAATCAGCGAAATACATGTTTTGTTGATTGACCTGAACTACTTACAGGTCCGATGGGATGGGTCAGTATCTCTCATGGGCAATCAGTCTTTTGTGATGAAACTTCTTTCTAGTCTTGGCCCTTCAACTCAAGGTCATCTACAGGACAGTGTGAGAGCTTTAAAGAAAAGAACTGAGCTGGTGTGAAGAGCGAGATCCCGTTTGTTCTGGCCAGTGAAAGAGGGAAAGGATGATATCTCAGTGCAGGTTCTATAGTTGTGGATAAGATGGTTTATCTGCTCAGTATATGGAGAATTAACCCAAGATCAAGTGAACTTGCTATTTTGGCTCATGAAATTAGGGTGTCGCAACAAGTATTGCATTCTAGCAATACTGTTCACCAGCTGACATTATACAAAATGGGGGATGGAGGTCAGAGTTGGCTTTCTCCAGCTTCTACCTCAGAGATCTTTCATCACAGAAGGCTCAGTTAGACCTGGTGGGACCTGTTGCTGCAGCACAGCATGTTACCTTCCCGGGTCATTTGGCAGCTTCCATGATGACTTATGCTGGATTTGTGGGAGGAAAATTTTCCCTGTTCCTAAAACTGCGTTTTGGCATATGGTGTCAGTGTTGCAGCCAGGCTGCCTCGCATACCTTAGGGACTGGAGATGACCTTTCTGGGGTAAGGGGATGAAACTCCCTCCACCTCTTACCTATTCTCCTGAGGTATTATGATTGGGTAACATATTTGAAGAAGAAACCAATTGTTGGAGTAAAATAAGTTTCTTTGATCATACTTACCCATTTAATACGGATACACCCTTCCAGCCTCCCTGCAGTTACATCCTACTGACAGAGCATGCATTCTGCTCCAGTAGTAACTAAAGTATTCATGGGATTTGGCATCAATCCTTGTATCAAGGGGAGATCACTCTGTCTGACTGCCACCTATGCGGGCAGACAACTTTTAGCTTTCATAGCTAAAAATTTTAGCCTGTTACAGCTGGATTTGCAAGGTAGTGGTAGTACTCCAGAGGTATTAGCATCAGTTAAGTATGTGGTGAAACCTCTTTCCACATTGGACCCTTTGCCTCAGGGTCATCTACAGGACCCAGTAAGGGTTTTGAAGTAATGCCCACAATGAACACAGCCTGTGCGAAGAGGGAGATTTCGTCTATTTTTACCTTTGAAAGAGGGAAAGGTTGATATAGCAGCTCAGGCGCTATTTTTAGCCTTTTATTAGTATTAGTCTCATTTTCATGACATGCCCATTTCCTGAAAAAATAAAAACAGAGTTTGCTGACTCATTTTTTTTAAAAGTGTCTAATGATACTGTAGTGCCCAAGTCTGAATCATACATACTGAAGTAGCAGTTACTATTTATTATGACATATTAATGATTTGACAGTACTTTCCAACTCAAGTGCTGAGAAAGCTTTGATTACTTTCATGATTTATATATGTGTCATCATCAATTAAAACACTGTTAAAACAACAAAGGGCATCATGTATTTGCCGAACAATCGCAGCTGCTTACATACACATTCAATAGAACATTGGTTTATTTGAAGTTATCACATCAAAGAAGGATTAACTGTTAATTAGTCACACCGGCTTCATGCCTGTTTACCTAAGTCTAGCCAATAGCTATTCTGCAGATCAGCCATGGCTGACCATAAATATAAAAACAGGAGTGTCACGGATGCATTACATGGAGAAAAGGTGCATCCTCTGATTTAATGCGTATTTGATGCATAAACTCTGGTTCCTGAGAGCTCTGCATGCAGCCTGTTTGTCAAGACCGCCTTTACGGAAGTTTGACATAGCAATCACTTTGGCATCTCTCTGAGTGTCAATCTATATGGACGTCCACACCTTTGATTAAACTCAGTGTTAAAACTTTAGATTAAGCTCTGTGTTCAAGAATTTTACTTTCTAGCAAAGTGAAGGTGGCTTAGCAAAAGAAAAAGGTGTTTTTTTGTATTGATAAGGCTTTGCCTAATTTAAATTTCCAGTGTATGATCTCATCTTTAGCTCACATGGCCATAAGGCCAAGTGAGCTTATGGTGCAGTGTCCATGGTGCATCATCCATCGTGTGTCCATCAACAATTGCTTGTTACCACTCACAAGGCCATATTTCTGATCCAATTTTTATCTAACTTGGAATATTGGCTTATATCATCAAGAACTTGGAGAAGTACAGTAATGTACAAGATCCATGCATATTGATGAGGTCATCATGCATCTGATTGTCTGAGTTTATGTTTCACCCTGGAGACCAGGCTTCTGATCTCATTTTGATAAAACTTTTAATGTAGGCGTATGTCATCAATACCTTGGATAGTTTTGATAATGACAGGTGGCAGGAACTCCAGTTTTCACTCACTAGTCCAGCAAGATGATACTGGGAAAGTGGTAATAATTTTTGTTCTTTTTTTCTATGTAAAAATGATTTTTAATTGTTAGGGCTAGTTGGGCTACTAGTTGGGCTAGGGAGTTGTCATCCCCTGAATGAACAAAATTCATGCATGTTAATGAGGTGATCTTGATCTTATTGGTTGAGCTTGTTACCACTCAGGAAGCCATTTTTCTTGTCCAGTTTTGATCATACTTGGAATAAGGGCTTATATCATCAAGATTTCGGACAAATTCAATAAAGAGTGAGATCAGTGCATATTAATGAGGTGAACTTGCATCTGATTAGCTGAGCTTGTTATGACTCTGGAAACCATGTTTCTGATCCAGTTTTGATCAAACTTGGAATGTGATCATTAAGATCTTGAATGAGTTCAATAATGAGCAAGAGTCACATATATTGATTAGATGTCTTGGATCAGATTGTCTGAGCTTGTTACTTTTCTGGAAAACATATTTCTGATTCAGACTTGATCAGAGTTGGAATATGGGCTTATATCGTCAAGTTCTCAGATGAGTTCAATAACAAGCAAGATCCATGTATATTTATGAGGTGATCTTGCATCTGATTTACTGAGAATGATATTACTCTGGAGACCCTATTCTGATCTGATAATGATTAAACTTTGCATATATCCTTATACGATCAAGATCATGCATGGATTCGATAATGATTGAGATCCACAGATACTACTGTGGTGATTTTTCATTTTGATTGCCTGAGTTTGTCACCCCTCTAAGAAAATTTCGAATCCAGTATTTTAATAAACATGAAAAATATATGTAGACTTAAATAATAAAGATCTCTGATGAAAATTGTTATGAGCGAGATCCACACATATTAATGAGGTGATCTTGTATCTGATTAGCTGAGTTTGTCAACACTTTAGCACTTTATTTCGTATCAGATTTTTCTCATCTTGTTAAATAGGCTTATATCATGAAGATGTGCAATGAGTTTTATTTTATTTGAGATCTGTGCATATTATTGAGGTGATCATGCATCTGATTGGATGAACTTCATACCACTTAAGAGCTGGTATTTCTGACCCAGTTTTAATCAGACTTGGTAGATAGGCTTTTCTACCTTTGTTCCACTATTCACTTGTGATGGGCACATCATTGTCATTGATACTTTGTTGTTTTTCTTTCATGTCATTTCACAGGGACTAACATTTCATAGTTCATGATCACTTTAGTCGGAATTTATTTTCTGCATGATAATTAATGTTTACAATAGCTTCTGGAGACTACTAAAAGCCTTTGAAGAGGCAAAATGTGGAATTTTTTAACCAAATCACAAAATTTTATACCCACAAATTTAAAGTGATTCACAGTACCAGCTGGAAATGATGAAATGCCAATTTTATCATCTCTTTTGGCATTTTGGAATAACTCTGCATTTGATGGTAATCTAATATGTATTGGTTTTATATTTCATTATGACAAGGTTGTGTTGTAATATATCTTGGTATGCTTTTTGTCTGGAGATCTCTTTCATATCCACCAATGAAAGTAGGTTGTTTTTTGACAGGTTTTATTTTGATGCTGTTAAAGCAAGACACAGATGTGATAAAATTAAATGCTTAAAGTAGAGTTTCTATATATTGTATTTCTTTACAGAAAATGTTGATGTTCCAGTTGGATACATTGGAAAGGTCTTACAAGGATTTCAGATATCATCCAAAGTGCATATTCAGAAGAAAATATTTCCTCCATCTCCACTACCACCAGAGTTCAAACCTGTTCATTCCTTTAGGAAGCCTTCTGAGAATGAATCTGGTCATGGTGATAGAAAGGACAAAGCAGCAAAACAGAAAGACCTCAATGCTGTGTCCAGAGGGCTTGAATTGGGAGAAACTCCAATTATAGGTACATGGACTGGTTTGTACATGGACTGGTTTGTAAATCTAGTTTTACTTATACTCTTACTGCATATACTTGCATATGAGATGGATCCAGCTGCAAAGTGGTTAGACCCAGATCTTCCATCACATAAAGTACTGGCAGATATGGGTCTATGCAGTTGTTTTTTAGGCCAAATCAGTAGAACAAACAACGCATACCGGGGGTTGCCTGTGCATTATGTGATGGCAGATCAGGGTCTATGTTGTTTGCAGTTGGACATTACTTATACATGAGTATATATGGTAACTCAGATATGGTTAGCTGGAACATGCAGGTGTGCCTGTACTGGCATATAAGACTTGGCTGAACATTTATATTTATGTTAAAACTCAATGACTCCAACTACCAATCTCTTGAATTTGTCAATTTTGTCCTTTGGAGGTTAAAGTTATGAAGATTCCACTGTAAACATTTTCTACCTAGATTGTTACACTAGCGACCATTATCTTTATGCTTAAGGAGGGTGACTAATAAAACCTTTAATTGTTTTCAAAAATCAGATAATAGAATTAAAAAATATGTTAGTTTGAAAAGTTAGTGTAGTAGAGATTTTATATTTCATTTTTGATAAAAATGGATCCACCAATTACTTCTTCAGATACATTACACGAACATAATATGTTGGGAGTCCTTCCACTATCTCACAAAGTAAACAAATATGTTAGACATATCTTTTGGCTTGTTTTAGTAATAAAAGTGCTAAAACGTTATCTCTTTACCAAGATCGAAGTCAGTTGAGAGTGGTCTTCCATTGGATAGAGGGAATGGGACCAAATTATGTCATTTATCTGTTTCTACTTCCACTCATGCCTAGTCAGCATGCGTGTTTAAGAGGCATTGCAAATACTTTCCATTTTGTGCCTATTCTCAAGTCAGAGTGATCCTAGGAGATTTCTCATCACAAGGGAAGTTTACTCCATCTGTTTATTCACTGAATTTCTCTCTATCCTTATCATAGATTAATATTTTTCATTGCAATTGTCTATTTCATCATATGATTAGTTAATCTTAATTTTCTATCTTATTGTCAGTAGTACATAAACAACATCTCAGCATTTTTTACTTTATTACATCTTATTTCAGGCAAATGATCATTTGCTATTAGTATTTAAACCATTCCTGTAATTCTCTCGCATTTATTTCATTTATTAGTATCAACTTCACTGCAAGCTTAGTGCAACTCTTGACTGATTTCGCCTGTATGTGCCGTTGTTCGCAATAATTACAGGTAACAATGGGCAGGATAAATGTGGGGCATGTAAAAGGTTTAATCTGCCTGAAGGTAATTACCACACATGCATTATTTGTATGAGGGGTCTGCATTTCATGTATAGGTGTCAGATAGACCATGCATGTGAAATTTTCATTCAGTGGACAGAGGACAAATGAGGGATGGTTTTGGCCAAACAACTGGCTAGCGAGAGGGACAGAAAGCAGTTTACAAACAATGCAGATGCTATCAGCTTTGGTGTTGGCACAACCTCAGTAGTGAACTTTAATGTTGCAGTAACTTAAGGCCAAGAAGTCACAAATGAAGAAAAAGGTTTGGCATTTTTTGCTATGCAATCCCCTCTGCACAACTGCTGCATAATTGTTGCCCACTTTGCCACAATGCTCTTCTTGTCATGCCAGCAGTGAACAAACTACAGGTCAATACCAACACAGTACAGTGGTCCATATGGACTGGAGAACCCCATATCACAAGTCCACCCCAGTACTGGCTATGATGATCTATTCTTTGTGAGCCTGTATGAAGCCACAGGACCTGACATCAACCACTTCGTACCATGTCAACTCCATTCCTGGCATCATCTCTCGGTACAGTGATCTGTCTTCCTGACATACCCAGTATCGGACCCAAGATGTAAATGGTGTCTTACACCTGGTCATGCCACTTCCATCCCTGGCTTTGTCAGACACACAATACAATCAACTCCGGATTTGATGATTGGGCCTCTCACAACATCCAATACCAGATGTCTGAAGGAAACTGGACCAGCACCACACTATTCGATCACTGGTCCTAGCTACATTAAGATCTCCACACAGTATCAGTTAGGCTTCTTTGTTGCCCCACTCCCCTGATATCAAAGACATTTGGTTTCAAGCCCCTCTTCTCTAATCAATCCAATGACATCCAGGGAAGACTCACCAATCAGCGCATCCATTGAAAACATTCTGTCTTCTTCCTGCTTCATCAGTGTCCACCTATAGAATTCACACATCCATCGACATAATAACCAAGAAATGCCAGCAGTCTTTTAAACAATTTCCTCAGTTGCTGAGTTGCTGAAATCTTGCATTGCTTTGAAAGGCAGTTTCAAGCCTCTAGTATCAACAGGCCTTTCTTCTCACATGATGTCTCCTGTCTAACTTTAATCTGGCCTTCCACAAAACTTCAAGGTCTTTCACTTTAAAACCAGTCTTCATTGAACCCTTCTTTCCAAGGGTGTCTTCAGGACCCATGAAGGCAATGAAGTTGTACCTTAAACAAACTCAACCAATTAGAAGGAATTAACCTTAGACTGTATTAATTTCTTACACATATTGGCTCGTGAGGTTTCGGTAGTTGCTGCCAACATAGCATTCAAGTGACACTGTTGCCTGACTGATATTATTCATGCAGTGGAATGGAGATCTGATTCGATATTCTCTAGCTTTTTCTATCTGAGAGACCTTTCATCCTTAGTTTGACCTGGTGGGACCTATATCAGCAGTTCAACAGGCTGCCTTCCCAGGCCACTCAGCAGTTCAACAGGCTGCCTTCCCAGGCCACTCAGCAGTTCAACAGGCTGCCTTCCCAGGCCACTCAGCAGTTCAACAGGCTGCCTTCCCAGGCCACTCAGCAGCTTCACAACAATGCGGGTTACTCAACTTCTGCTGGATTTGTGAGAATGAAATTTTGTTCTGTAAGACCACATCTGTTCATCAGTCTGTGCTAACCCTTGTCTGTATCTCACATGAGACTTGGAACTGCTTCTCAGGGTCAGCTCTGGGGTAAGCGGATGTAACTCCCTCTATCTGTTAACTGGTCTCCAAACATATTGTGATTGGGTAATGTATTTGAAGAAGAAACCAATTTTGGGAGTAACGTATGTTTCTTTGATAATACTTACCCAATCGTAATACTGGCACTCCCACCCAAGTCATTCCTACAGTTACATCTCTGGGAGAGTGTGCACTTCCTTCCAGTAGTAACTGACAAGTAATGAGATTTGGTGGTAATCTCACTTTTCAAGGTTAGAACACTCTTATTTGACTTGCATCTTGATAAGCAGGTAATGTTTAAGCACTTTTAAAGATGTTAACACCTTGTTTTGGTTGGGAGGGCTACATTTGCATGGTAGTGGAAGGATTCCTAATATATTATCATTAGATAAGTATTATCAAATACACAGACCATTGAAATTTAAGATTTGAGAATTTTGTTGTAAGCTTTTAACATAAATATCTCAGTCATATATTTATTATATCTTTAAATGTCAATATATTACAGTAGAGCAAGGTTTCCTTTAACAATAAATATCACATATTTTAAATCATTTGTCTCATTTAATAATCACACAGTAAAATACAAAGATGCTGCAATGCATGGCTTTTTTTGGCATACTGCAATGCATGGCTTTTTAATCCTTCCAGCAGTAATCTTAACATTCTGTGGCACAGATTCTTAGATCAAAGTAGTTGAAATCAAATGCCATTTGTAAAATCTAAATCTGTTAGTAAATAATAAAAGTGTGGATGTTCAAAATATTCCACTGCCCCATTTTAAGCTGCATCTTGAATTTGTCCGACTCCAATCAATCACATGTACACAAATAGAATTTTTTTAATTTGTATGACCAGATAATATTAGTGTTTAATGAAATTACCTAATTTATTTCCATTGTGATGCACCCTTTGTGGCAGCCATCTACCGTATATACTCACGTATAACCAGGTCCAAATGCAAACAACATAGACCCTGATCTGCCATCGCACAATGCGACGGTAGATCTGGATCTATGCAGTTTGCAGTTGGTATAGGCTTATACATGAGTATAGATGGTAGTTGATAATTATCAAGGTTTGTATAAGTTGACAGAAAATAAGTTGGTTATGTAGAAGAGAGAACATAAAATATTCACATCCCTAAATTTACATGAATACATAAAACTCATGCTTGTGTAAATCTTATCATTTACAATAGTTTATCACCTTCGTCTATGCAGTTCCACAATTTCATCCTTAATAATTAGAGAAGTTGCAGAATTTGAGGTTCAAAAGATGATGCAGAAATGTTACTTGCAACTTAAAAAAAGATAAACTAGATGATTTATTGGACAACTCTCTCTGTCTCTTTCTCTCTCACTCACCTTCACTGTGGCAGTCTTAAAGAAGATTGAAGCATTGGTTGTACGAAATGAACAGAAAATAATACATAAGTGTTACAGTTAATGTATGTACTTGCTTATAAGTTAAGTCGAACTGCAAACAACATAGACCCTGATCTACCATTGCATAATGTGCCAGCGGATCAGGGTCTCTGTTTTTTGTTCTACTGATTACTTCTAACAAACTACATTAACCCAGATCTGCTGGCACATTATGCAATGGCAGATCTGGGTCTGTGGAGTTTTCAGTTAGACTCGATTTATCAGTGAGTATATACAGCATTTAATTAGTTGGCATTTCATTGTTATTGCCCCTGTGGTGATAATCGTTTTGTAGTTTGCACCTTTGGGGGATTACTCCACAGTATTTTGTCTTATTTGTAATTGACTGCGACCAAAACCTTAAGTTGGTTAAGATTTTAACTCTAAACTCATCATCATAGGTTCAGTATTTGATCTGATTTCCAAAGAGGACAAAGCAAGACTCAACACAACAAAGTCAGTTCCATTGTCTTCTGATAATTCGAGTAGACTGGTCACTGATTCACATGTTGCTGGACAAGAAGAACAGGGGGATTCCAGCAAGAAGACTGTGTTACAATCTAGTGATGAGCCAAGGATGAGTAATTTGCCCTTGTTTCAAGGACAAGGCCTGATGTTCAAACCATTTGCCAAAGACCTCAAGAAGCAAGAGAGATATGACAAATATCAAACTTTCGTACGGCATGGAAAGAGAGGTAAATATTGTTATAAATGTTTGTTCTTGGGAGGGAGAGAAGAAAAGACTTTTTACTCTGCTGTCCATTTTGGCATGGTTTGTGTGTTTTTTGTTTAACCCGCTATACAAATATTTCACAACCTATACTTTTTTTTGAAAGCATTACAATCAAAGATAACATTATTTAGTAGAGACATAAATGTGTTTTGAGTCATTAAAAATATGTTTTGAGATGGTTTGTTTTTGAAAGTGAAATTCATTTCCTTTTGTTAAAAGTTGTAGATATAATTCATATGTTACTAACCAAACTTGAAAGTATCTTCCAAAGCTTTATACATATTCCTTTTATTGTGCAGTTGTTGAGTCCTAAACTAAGGTGGGCAAAGCAATCATTCTGAATTAGAAATTTCATTTTAGGACTAGAACATAAAAAGGGTGATAATCATGTAAATCTGAGTAACATCCCTTTGTAACAGATCAGTTATTAGAAGGATATTATCAGACAAAAAATATACAGTTAAACCAGCTTACTTGCTTATAAGCTGTCTCCAACTGCAAACTGTACAGACCCAGATCTGCCATCATATAAAGCACTGGCAGATCTGGGTCTTTGCAACTTGTTAGGGGTAATCAGTAGAACAAACAACATAGACCCTGATCTGTCAGTGCATCATGCAATGGTTGAACAGGATCAATGTTGTTTGCAGTTCAACTTGACTTATAAGCAAGTGTAAATGATATCTTCTTTTAAGCAATCAACTGTATGAACTGAACCTGAATTATGCAGACACATTTCTTCAGAAGCCACATTGTCTTCTTAGAGGTGGCTGTTTTAATACATATTTGTCTGCACATTTTTTCTGTTGTATTCCTTTTTTCTCTTCATTTTCTTTTTTATATTGCTCCATGATATGGAAATACAAGTTTGAATAACATACATAAGGCAGATATACTTCCTAAATGGGAAAAGAAATATATATTATATATAATAGAACTTTGTACTTGACTCATATGCCATATATGTATGACCTGAGTTTGATTTTCTTTTTCCAAATTTTTTTTCTTTCTATTCTGTTCTGTTTTGGCTGCACTTCATCAACTATTATAATGCCTAAAGTGTCGGATGAAAAACTTTACTCTGTATTACTCGGGTGCATACAATCAAGGACCTGTTTCATTTTGAGCAAACATATTTGTCACCAGATGCAGATGCCTATGAGGAAGTAGTTGGTGGTCACATGACTGAGTGGGAGAGAGAACGAGAGAAGGAGGAATTCATCAAGGCCTCTAAGCTGTACAAACCTTTGGCTGGAATGATGGCTTCTCGTTTCACAAGAGGGAAATACCTTGAAGATGATGACAAAGAGGAAGTTCCAGCAGAGGAGGGAGTGAGTTTTAAAAAAGAACTTGTGTTATCATTTGCTGTAAATTCAAGATGTCAAATATAGTTTTCTATTTTTTATGTGGGTGGGTGGGTGGGATGCATGGTGGTTGTGGTGGTTAATATTTAGAAGATTTCAGAAAAATCATCAAACTAAAAACTGCATAATTTTTGAAGGTACTGAATTCTTTACACCTTCCTGATATTAATATTTTACACTACAGTAAAATTTAAGAGCACAAACTCCAGCATCTTGTCGGTACCAGCAAACTATTTATAACCTGGATTCATCTTTGGGGTATATTTGGTATCACCATGAATTGTGCTTCTAAAGCTTAATGATCCTGAAATAACCACATGCCAACAACATAATAAGTGGTGTTGTCTTTAACTACATTGTTTATCTCCAAGTATTTTGGCAATTATGGTCAATTCAATTGTTTATCTCAGTCTTTTGGCAATTATAGTCAATGTCAGCAAAGGACATTTTACCACTTGAAAGAGATAGTCGCATATTTATCATCAGTACACCTAAGGCAGTAACTTTATCAATGATTAACCATTTTATATCTATGCATATGACTGTTGATTAAAATTAATAAACTGCATTACTGATGATGAATTTGCAAGCATTTTCTGTATATGATAGTGTACAAAGAAAGCATTGAATATCTTATTTGATCCAGGCTATGAGAAAACCACCTTTGTGGCAGTGAAAACCAAAATTTGGATTATTTCATTTTCTAAAAGCACTATATTACTCCCATCAGTGTGCAATACATGTACTTTTTAATTTCTATATTAGAATGATACCATTGCCTCAGTCATCATATGATTTTCTGTTGACTACCCAGTCATGTTGATATCAAAGGTAATGAAAAAGCAGACCACACTGCCAAAACATCTTTTCACCCCTCTGATTTAAAAGTACTTTATACTGATTCTTTATATACTTTTAATCTATTTATTTTATAATTTCTTACAAATCATATAGTTTTATTATTACCATTGATTCAGTGCTGTATGGCCTTATTATGCTGATGCACTGTAAAACACAAACTCGTCATCATATAGTTGCCTTGGCACCGAATAACCTACTTGTGTTGCTGTGCCAACAAAACCCCAAACCAAACCCAATATCCAATTCTGTTTGCATAGCCAGCTGTTGCATAGCCTGCTGGTGAAAATTGCCACCATTTTGTAGTTAAAGATGGTGACACTGCAATGATACTTGTGCTTACTTAA
The DNA here is from genome assembly GCA_029931535.1 of Margaritifera margaritifera. Taxonomy (NCBI): domain Eukaryota; kingdom Metazoa; phylum Mollusca; class Bivalvia; order Unionida; family Margaritiferidae; genus Margaritifera; species Margaritifera margaritifera. Next base: position 110,808 of record JAQPZY010000970.1, on the reverse strand, counting down.
GAGTGAATGGAAATAAGCAGCCTAGATGCAAATTACAAATTGAAACATTTTGAAACCAGGCTGTTGTTTATTTATTCTTTGTTTTTACTGATGCTATCGATTTTTGCTAATTAGGCACAAGGGATTGTGTAATAAGATGAAACTCATAAAAAAATGTAGCTCAATTCAAGATGTTTGAGTCAGTGAATACTAAGCATATCATGACACATTTAAAATGATAAAACAAAAAAAGTTTTCAAGTACATACTTGGGTCTGTTGTATTTTTATGCATTTTTCACACATGGTGGGGGGCATATTGGTATGTGATATTTCTGAACTGCAGACCCACAAAAGGTCAGGCGTGTCTAGATTCATGCACCTGGCACCAGTGTCTCTGGTTTGAAGTGACTCTAGCTTCTAGGCATCCAAAAACACTTCTTGCATAGTCTCTCTGGACCTTAACTGTCAAGTTCTTTGTAAAGTCAGCTTTTCTTTTCAAAAAATAGGGTCTCTGACTTAGCCGAGTTGATATAGAAGTGGTATTTCTGTTGTACAAATTCTGAATATTAAAAAAATAATTGAAAATAGAATGGTACCACTCTCTTCCTATGAATTCATGTTTTAGAAGTATTCATTAGAAGTGATGCCTGTGACACTTAACATTGTTATGGTTTTGCTTTTAACAAGGTATCATTTCTCTACTACAGGTCTCCAGCACCCTGTTATTAAGAACACCCGTACAATGATCATTATCTCCATCATCATGATTATCATCAGCATTACCATCACCACCACCACCATTATCATAATCATCATCATCATTGTCATCACTTATCTATGCATGGGGTCTGCATGATCATGTCTGTGTATGCTTGCATACATCTATTTGCTATGTGGTAAAATCTACCCAGTTAAAGATGGAGATTTGAAACTTAAGACTTAAACACCTTCAGGGTTGGCATTTTTGACTTAAGTAATAGTTTATGATAATTGCTTGTGTAGTCATCATACACAAATCTCAGAGCATGATCTTGTATTTTTTCAAGTTTAGTAGTGTTCATATCACTGCAGAAATGCCAGACTAAGGGACAGAAGTTGAAATTGGAAAGGATAAATGTATGTAAGATTGTCAGTTTGTTGAGTCTAGTTAACTTCTGACCAATACTTTTCAAGACAAATAGTTGCCTTGAAGCTTTCCTACAAAGAATTTTTTACATGTGAATCAAATTACAGTTGATAGTCAATGTCAGTTCCTAGCAATTTAACAATTTCCTCACAGTTTATGACAGCACTGCTTATGCTAAGTACAGGCTTCATACTGAATGTCTTAACCACAGCTAGTGCTTGAATCTTTTCAGGGTTGGCTTGCATTTTGTTTTTAAGTGAACCAGTTGGACTTGGTTTCAATTGTGTCAATCAGAGTGTCAAAGTAGTTGTTGTTCTTTTTGTTGCTGCTGCTGTCATTATCATTGTTGGTATACCAACATCAGCAGCAGTAGTAGTAGTTGTTATAAATCAAATTGCACCACAAACTGTATTTTTGAGAAAATACTGTAATCTGTTCTGTATTTGAATTATTTGAGTAACATGGTCTTCATGCAGTAAAAAGTGACAAAAATTATTTGAAGTTTTAGATAGATTATCTTTGATAAATAATAACCAGTTACTATCATTAGCAGTATAAAAATCATGTATTTGTTATGTATACATCTGCAACGTTGTCAAAGTATCGGTTATGCTTTCTTGAAGATCCCATTAATACTAGCTTTACATGCACAATTCACTTCAGAATGGAAATTAGATGGCGAGAAGGGCACAAATGCATCTTTTACACTGTTAAGACAAAATACTACATTAAAATTTTTATTCAATAATTTATGAGCGATTCCTTTGAATCAAAATTTCAAATGTTAAAATCTCTAATCATGTGGAATAAGATAAATTGGCACTTCACTAGAAGAGAGGAAGAGTGGTGAATGGGGGGAGTAAATATTCTCTTATAAGTCGAGTCCAACTGCAAGCAACATACACTCTGATCTGTCATTACATAATGTGCCAGCAGATCAGGGTCTATGTTATTTGTTCTACTGATTACTCCTAACAGACTTCATAGACCCAGATTTGCCTGCGCATTATGTGATGGCAGATCTGTGTCTCTGCAGTTTGCAGTTGGACTCAACTTATAAGCAAGTATATATGGTACTCGACTTTCTCCATCAAATATAGCAATCACATTAACATTAGGAAATTACTCTCTGCTACCTCCTAATCCAGCCCTCCCTGAGAGACAAGAAACGTCTTTCCATCTATATATCATGTAGTTGAAGGGAAGTAACTCTTATAGATTAACTCCCCTTGCTCCCACCAGGTGGTCACCCGTATTCCAGATGTAACCAGTTTAAACCTTAACTTGCAACTGTGAATAGTGCCTGCGAAGAATCCATTGCAATTTATATTTAATTTTGACCATCCAGCATTAATTTCAGTGTTATAGTAAGTCTGCAGGTTGATATACCTGGCATGTACAACATTTGCATTTCTCCTGGTGAATTTATTCGTATGTCATTTTGTTACTGGTTGTTTTTGTCCATGTGGTATTGATCAGTAACACTCAAGTTTTTACTAGTGTAATTGTATTGCGCTGTTATATTTCAGCTTATTATGCACTTCTTGGGTTGTCACGGTAACATGAGTTCGCCTATTTATAGGCCTACTTGAACAATTTGTGTAGTTGTATGCACTCGGTTTTTTTTGTTTACCTCTACTGGTCATAGACTAGAAGAGCTTATGAGATTGTCTTTTGATTGTCTTTTGTCAATCGTCCAATAGCACAAGTTTGTTATTGTTTCTCCTCCTAAACTACTTGGAGGATTGCCGTGAAACTTTATACACAGATTCATCCTATGGTCTAGTTGGTCCTAAATGAAAATGGTGCTGCTCAGACATCCAATATGGCCACCAGAGCAGCCATCTTGAAAATCTTGTTGTTGCTACTCCTCCTGAATGGATGATCATATTAGCATGGGATTTTCATTACAAGACTTTTTATGTCTAGTTTTTACTAAATGAAAATAGTGCTGATCTGGCATCAGTTTGCAAGAAATGTACAGTATAACAGATACAGTTAGTTGTTGCAAGAAATGTACAGTATAACAGATACAGTTAGCTGTTGCAAGAAATGTACAGTATAACAGATACAGTTAGCTGTTGCAAGAAATGTACAGTATAACAGATACAGTTAGCTGTTGCAAGAAATGTACAGTATAACAGATACAGTTAGCTGTTGCAAGAAATGTACAGTATAACAGATGCAGTTAGCTGAATGGGCCCCATATATGACCAATTGAAATAAAGTATTTGTTTTGCTTCATGAGCAATATTAAAAGATACTCAGCCCATCAAATTTTCATATTTGCCCCTTAAATTTTCGAATGGCCCATTGTTTTTCTTCATTTTGCATTGCTTTATATAGAAAAGTGGACCATTTGCCCATCGCAAGGACCCAATGGTTTTCTGAGATAGTTAGATCCATGCACTGCTTACATCTTTGTGATGATAAGGGGACCTCACAATAGGGATGGCTGCTCATGCACTCGGCATAACTGTAGGAACTGAGGATGCAATGACTACATGTGGAATATGTTTAATTTATGCCGAAATATATTCCAAATATGTGGCTCAATGATCATCAACATAAAATTGTCCATATTTCTTTTTTAAGTTTTATACTTTTTAGAAATGCTGTAGCCCACAGAACACTACAGTCATTCAGATCTTCCAAGAGTCAGTTACTTGTGATAAATACTTTCAGGTTTTTTACAATTACTTCAACACACTGTGCCTGGTTTATGCTCCTGATTTGAATTCCATATTTCATCAAATTTTTCCCTTAATATATATCAATAACTTAATGTCACAGCTATTGAGAGATTTTATTGCCCTTTACTAATGATATTATCAAATGTTTAGAATTATGGTAGGTAATACAGGTAATACATTCCATTGGTTACACTGGAAATATGGTCAGATTTCTAGGTTTTGTTGTATTTCAGACACTATTTAATTCTTCCAAACATAAAATAAACTTCATTAAATATACATTCATTGATATAGACTGAAGACCCCAGAAATTATCACATTTATACCACATACATTAAAAATAACATGGCTTTTAAAGTGTTTGTATAAAGCAATTTGATATACCAATACTCTTGATATATCAAACTGTGATTTGCCCATGCCGCATATAAATACGCATATAATTATGGTTTCAAGGCGCATATAATTATGGTTTCAAGAGTAGACTATTGTGTCTGTACTCTCTATATCAGTGATGAATTTTCAGTTATTAATTATGAGAAAAAAAAAATCCCGTTTTGTAATGAATTAAAACATGTTAAACAATTTCATAAAAATTCCATCTGCTTTCTCTTTTATCTCTCTCTCTCTCTCTCTTGTGCCATAAGGGACAAAAATACCTGGAAATCTATGGTGTGAGAGAAAAAAGAATTTGAGCTGGATGAAAACCTTGAACTTGAACTTTCCATGGGATTTTTCTACACTGTTACATGATACCAATGATACAAAGTTGCAGTAGCCTGTGGAGATGAGTAGGCCGAACAGTAAATTCCTTGGCATACATATACTATAATCTGTTTGATGCTTTATTTTGTTTGTTTTTCTGGAACCAATAATAACATTGTAAAACAGATCATTTTAAAATATTAATATATTTGAAGGTTTCTCTCCCTCTCTCTTTCTCTCTCAGTCTGTGTTGGTTGATCAGTCAGCATGACATTTTTACCTCAGTTGATCAAGATCATGCTCTCTTTCTCTCTCTCTCTCTGGATCTGTGATGGTAAAACTGACAGACTAATCGACCAACAGAGAAACAGAGAGATGGACGATATAAACAATCTTATAGTCAGTCCCCACCCATCTCCACCCCGCTCTCTGTTGGTTGATCAGCCAGCATGTCATTTTTACCCCAGTGGATCCAGTTCTCTCTCTCTCTGGACCATTGTTGCAAGCCACAGGTGAAAATCCCTGAAAAAAGAGTGTAGCAGATTTTTGCCCATGGCATGCGACAATGTCTCTGGATCTATGATGGTAACACTGGCAGACAAACTGACCAACAGAGATAGAGAGAGAGGATAAAAACAATTGTATGGTCAGTAGCAATGAAAAGTAAAGCATAATAATGACTTAGATCAACTGTAAATAACTTTAAATGTTTGAATTACCTTTTGTTGGTTTGTCATTTCGCTTACACTATTCCCCACTCATTTTGATGAACTCGCCCATGAATGAATGACCGCGCTTTCACTGTTTGGGATGCTAGCCGTGTAATGTTTGTAGTGCTCTACTGTCTTCATTTAAACCAACTTTCATGTTTAAATCCTGAGCATCTCTTTTATTTATTTAGTCAATATGAATTAAAATAGAAGCACAAAAAAGAAGCAAATTAACAATTTCCAAAAGGATTGTGAATAGCTAAAATTGATGCAGAACTACATTTTGTTAGTGGTCACACTGGGAAGGGATGTGAAGAGTTCACTCTCTCTGTCAATACACAGTTTCCTGTCGTCAATCTTAAATGCCACTGGAACAAAAGTATGTTTATTTGTATGTGGTATAAATAAAATATATGTATAGTAGTATACATTTTTCATTAAAAGGAAACTCTGCAAACCTCATTTCTTTTTAATGCAAAATGTATTCAACTCGTGGTATATCAAAGATACAGCATACATACTATGCATATATTCTATATTTATATACCAACAGCACTCATTGCCATAAAAGATATGATTAAGTAAACACCAAGCAGATGACTTCAGCAATCTTTATTGTACATTATGATTATGGGTGGCATCATTATTTAAAGTGTGTGAGAAGAACAGTAAAACCCTAGAAATCCTAAAAGGTGCTATTTGATGATATTCCAAGCGTAACCAGTGGAATGTATCATCCAGCTTAATTTTGAACATATTACTGTATTGTTTGTAAATGACAACAAAACTTTAAAGAAATTATGAAAATATCCTTTGCAGGTTTCATCTGCCTCTCCGTCATCCTGTTAGTTAGTTATTGATGTATTTTAATTGAGAAACTTGATGAAATATGTAAAAATAGTGAAATTCCTGTATACACCTGGCACATTTTATCAAAGTAACTGTAAAAACTACAAAGTTTTTATCATACATAAAAAATGATTTTGCTAAGATCAGAATGACTATAGTGTTCCATGAGCTGCAACTTTTCTGCTGCAAATAGGCAAAACCTACCATAGTTACTTGCTCATATGTTGAGTCGAACTGTAAACAATATAGACCTTAATCTGCAGTCGCATAATGTTCAGGCAGATCAGGTTCTGTGTTGTATGTTCTAATGATTAGTCCTAACAAACTACATAGGCCCAGATCTGCTGGAACATTTTGTGACATATTATATACAAGTTAGTATATATGGTACGGGACGGGAAGGGGGGGGGGGCACAGTAGATACCATTTATTCAAATCAATAAATTTAAATCTGCATGAATTTACAATTAGAAAGTTTTGATGTATTTTTTTATCTTCAGAAGGACAAGAGTGACAAAGTTAAGGCTTCAGAAATGAAGATGTATGGACAACTAACAAGAGAGGTACAAGAGTGGCACCCTGGTAAAGTCCTGTGTAAAAGATTCAATGTCCCACACCCCTACCCAGGGTGAGTGTCTAAAAGTAACTTAAGTGAATTGCTAAGCTCAACCTATATGCCAAGAGCTTTCCATCAAGTTTTGTACATGCCTATTTGAAATTCCAATAGCTGATAACCAATCTCTGTGCTGGCCGTGTGTAAATAATTTTGCAAGAACACCTGGAGTATTAAGTTCGTTTAACCATTGTGCAGTCTGGTAAGACACTAAGTAGGTAGTTTTCACTAAAGTTGTAATGTTTCATCGATACATATAAATATCTGTACTACTGCAGGAATATTCCAATACATATTGCATCACAGTTGTGGCAGTACATCATTGTAGTAGCACTAGAAGGTGGTGATCAGGATATAAATACATTAAGGTTAAGAAAGGATAGAAATTTGAAGAGCATCATGTTTCTTTAAGAAAAGTATTAAAGATTTCTTTTTTGTATTATTATCCATCTGCTAGACATTAGTTATCAGGCTGGTTCCCCTATTTAGCAGGAGAAAACATCAGTCTCATTGGCAAAACATCAGGATCATTTTCTTTTCGGATATGGTTATATAAAATGATAAATGAATGTTTATATTTTTTATTATAGATTCAGGTATGAAAGATTGTTTGTAGATTTAATGTCAATATGAAAGGACTTCTGATCCCATAATGCTTTGCTAAGACCAAAATGGTTGAAGAAATCTTGGGTTTCAGGGGTCAAATAATTACAAAGGCATACAAAACCATTGCAGAATCTACAAAATGGTCATGATATATTCAGGTAATACATTGAAACCCCACTGTATCATGATGGTCAGGGTCCACAAAGTGCCATTGTGTTATTTATTGTATTGTGCAATATCGAGACAAGTCAGCTGAAGAAACTATTGCATGTGTAACCTCTTGGCCACATGGCCATGCAAGAACAGGGGAGGTGCTAAATTACGGACTTTATTGATGCAGTAACCAACTTAAATTAAAACATTAAACTAGAAATACTCAAAATAGTGATTACATATTTGATATTTAATTTTTTGCAGAGGACTATGCATTGGTAATGCTTGTATAAGGAAATTGGCAACTGAATGGTGTTAATTATTCAAGTACATGTGTTTCCACTATCCGATCTCACTGTATCCATAACAGTAATTCCATTGAAAATGTGGTCAAAGAAGCATACTTTTCATTTGAATCCAAATTCTTAATTTCATGGTGATAAGCTCACACTAACTTATGAAACACTATATAGTATATTTTGGGAAATATTTATATATGCTGGACAATGGACATGTCTAATGTGACTGATTTTTGACTGACAAATAAATGCCCAAATTTGACATTGGGATTTTCTAAAAAGAAACTTGTATTAAGACCAAAAAAAAAACTTTAACTGAAACTTGTATATGGCTATTGATTTTCTAATGTACTTCAGATGAGCATAGTGTCTTCAGGTGTGCAACTGCCTTTGGAATTCTCTTCTGTACCCTAGTCTCAACCAGGTTTGGGAGTAACCATTGAATTTATGGGTAAAGACTCATTCTTTAAAAGACAGGAACAAAATAAATGAAATAAGCCCTATATTGATTAAAATATATGCTGATAACTAAAACTCTGACATTGCACTACTACACAGCAAAAACAGGGAGTAGCATGCTTGATTATAACAGTAAATCCCTCGACCCCTACAACTTAAATGGTTCTGTTCCAGTCAGTGTCCACATACAGTACATATATAACAGTAGTCTGAGCATTACAGTGACAAGTGGTCTGTGTATATCAGAGTGATATGAAGCTTAAGGAAAAAAGAACAGAGTCAGATTTTAAGCATATGGGTTCAACCATATGATGACTTTAAAACTTACATGAAAGACATAATTTGGGGATATATTTATATTTATGGAGTTAACTAAGGTGAACAGGGGTGGAGGGGGGTGAAGGTATTTGTATGTGGCAATACCTAAAACAAATGTCAGACAACAGTCAATACATTTTCCTGACCTCTGCAGTACTTTTATACACAAAATATCTCATTCCACTTATTAAATGATATACATTGGGGATGGAGTTTACAGTTTATCAAAAGATATCAGCCACCATTTGATTGATAAAATGATTATTGACTGACAACACAACTAAACAACATGCGTGAAAGCCATTTTCTTTTGATTGTAATTAAGTGCTAGATAGTTGCAACACCAGTTTGCCATTTGATTAATGTTAATGATTTGCGATCATTGATAGTATTACTTAAGTAAATTAATCGATCAGTTTGGGTGATGAACTTACTTCAACAATTGGCATTGCTTGGTGCATGGATGGATATGCTAGTTGACTGAGGAGGCATTGGTGGTCTGTTGTTTGCCCTGTCAATGACCTCCCCAGAAATAGCAATCATCAGGGTAAGTGAGTAGTAGCATCACAAAATGTTTTCAAAAACATGTGTTAGTATCATAAAAGTGAAACAGATCTGTGAGATATAAAAGAAAGTATAAATTTCTATATTTTCCTAATTTATATAATGTTTTCATGCCAAAGCTCATTGCAGTATTTCAGTTTAAATAATAAATATCTTTCTTTTTCTTCACCTCCCTATATCTCTTTACTGTCACATTAAAGTCAAAGTCCTGAAGGTAAAGTCCTACTATGTTTATTTTTATGGATGTAAGAAAAGATAAAAAAAACTACCTGATTTCTAAGTGAACTACCAAGGACGAATTCTTCAAGGGTCAAGACATTGATGTGTTTTTAAATAATAAAGACAGAATAACTAATATTACACATATTCATTTCCATTAAGAACATTATATCAGTATGTTTGTTATGGTTTAATTCCTTCAATGTCAGAGAGCTAAAATATTGTTCAATGGTTTGAAGTGTTTTATTTACCTGCCATAGACACAGCAAGTACTATTTGCTTACTGTTAAAGAAATATTTCGAATATAAATGAAGGAATAATCCAGAGTGTTTTCTTTACATGTTTTAAAAACAGGTCAAATCTGAAGATACAAATTGCTCGTTTTCTTACTTGGATAGGCAGATAAAGAGAAATTACTTGGTCAGCACCCACTTATGTTTAGATTTAAAAAAAAAAAAAAAAATTAATGACCAAACTTATTTATTTCATGCTTGGAGTATACTATGTAAATTTGAGAGCAACTCATGCAATCTTTATTCATGAAATTTTTCTTGTCACATGCATGTTCTGGTAGATAACAATAAGAACAACGATCACAAGAACAACAATTATAAGAATTATTACTACTACTACCACCACTAAAAATAATAGATTGTAATAGTGCCCAAGGAATTTTACATGATCCCACCTTTCCCCCAACCCCACTTCACCCTTTGCTAAGTAGATCTAAACCAAAAGTTAGCAATATGGAAGACTTACTGTCCAATCTAGTGATTTCCATCCAAGAATAGGAAATCTTCCATTCAGAGTTGCATCATTCTGTTTCTTTTATTTCTTAAAATCTATCTTTTCATTTATGGGAGAAATGCCACTATCAGAATCTGAATCTGCAAACTCTGCAGTCGATCTTTAGTCGGGTCAACATAGAGCTAGTGTGGTGCGGGGTAATTCTTCACTCTTTTTGATGGTTGTGTCTCCATTTTAATGACTGAGCACTAAGGATGCTACTAACTTGAAAAGTAATATGTGTCACACTTACTGAGCTGGTAGTTGAAATGACTGAAATATAACCAAGCAGTAGACTCCATTATCACTGGCTGATCACATGACTATGTCAGTTCAAAGACTGAACCAGCATCAAAGGTTGTGCACCTGCAGTCAGGTTAAGCCAGGTACAAAAGATACAGGCTAAGTAAGTGGGTAATTATTCCAGGTTGTTTTCATTACATACCTAATTAGCGGTAAAAAAGATGTCATTTGAGTGATAGGGCTTGGAATTAGCTGACAGAGTGTTTATTTAACAGAATAATTTTTAAAGATAACAGGAAACATTAAAGCATATTGGCACTGGTGTATAGCATGTCCGTGGATTCGAAAGCATTGCGAGATGAAATGATAGCATATTTAAGACCACACCAGTAAATGAACCTGGCGAGAACACTCCTTGTATTTTTGCAACAATTTACACAATGCATTGAAGATAAACACAAAGAATTATTATCATTTTTGTTGATGGTTCAATACAAAATAGGTTAACTCATTATCCTCTGGAGATTCTTTTCATTTTCGCCTGAAATGCAGGTAGAAAACGTATTTTGGGTTTACTTCTGAATGCATTCAAACACATCTGTTTATGAAAGATTTTCATATTGCCAGATGCCAAGGTGGATAAAAGACATTTTCCATTGGCTGTTTTGCGCACGCATGTGCAGAAGGGTGAAAATTGGAAGTTTTTGTTGTTGTATTTTTTAGTATTAGACCCTCGATTTTCATCTCCTGGCCCCTTTTTACTGCTAATCTCAAACTTATCCTACTTTTGCAAAGGTTCATCTGTCCATGTGCAGTTCAGACTGGTCTGCTTTAGATCTAAGGCCAAAAAGTCTAAAATCCAGACGCAAACTCTGGTTCTAAAATTGGTAATTTTTGGCCTAAAATAAATCAGGTCTCAAAAATTATGTTTTTTCGGCTGTAAGTCTACATTATTTGATATCATTGTAGAACTACATCTTTCTCCTTTTCTGTAATTCCACCCACTTTGGTATATTGATGTTGACGTTACAGAGCTCGGAATTAGGGTACAACCTCATGATGCATAAATGTGGCAGCGGGGTTAATGAGTTAAGCTGATGTCTTTCCAAAAACTAAGTTATCAACAAAGTGCATTCTAAAGTCACTACAGAGAGATTATCAATTATAGTCAAGCCTGTAAATAAAGAACATTCATGTGACCATCATATTTTGCACTTTAGAAACGTGTCCTTTATATTGGAGTTCAGCATGTCAAATTAATGAAGAAAAAGGGTTCAAAATACTACCCTATATGAGCAAGTGTCCATTACATGAAGGCATGTGCTAAGACAGTGTCCATTACATGAAGGCATGTGCTAAGACAGTGTCCATTACAAGAAGGCATGTGCTAAGACAGATTTTAGACTGTGTTACATACAACAGTTGTTAAGATCTATAGTAGCTGTATATGTATCACTTGTGGACATACCATATATACTCCCTTATAAGATCTGGGTCTATGCAGTTTGTTGGGAGTAATCAGTAGAACAAACAAGATAGACCTGGATCTGCTGGCACATTTTGAGACAGCAGATTAGGGTCTGTGTTGTTTGCAGTTGGACTTGACTTATAAGCAAGTATATGCAGTGGCTGCTTTTCAAATTGATCTTGTTAATACAGTATGTCTTCAGTTAATCTGACTATTGTCTTCATACAATATCAGTATCACAAAAGGATACAGTTATTTAATAGTTATTTTAAATTTGTTATCTTACACAATAATCTAGCAATGAACCTAGCTGCATACTCATCATATCTCAAGGAGCATGCCTTCATATTGGGTTGTGTGTGCTGTTGGTATTTTATTGGCAGTTGGTGTGACATAAGTGTGACAATGCTGTTTTTTTCTTTATGATCATACTATATATACTTGTATATGAGTCAGATACAACTACAAACAGCATAGACCCACATCTGACATGACAAAATGCACCAGCAGATCTTGCTATTTGTAGGGACTAGTCTGGGTTGTTTGCAGTTGGTTTGACTTACACACACATGCATGTATGGTATCTCAGCTGTAAGTGGCATTAGAATGAATGTAATTTTCTGCTTACTTAGGCAAGAAAGGAAATCCTAGCATAGTTTGAGTTGAATACAGCAACTGATTTAGAAGATATGTGATTTAAAAAAATATAGGACTTTTAACATTGGTGAGTACTGCTGTCACCAGACACGTGATACTTATATGTCTTGCTATTCACAGGCAAGACCACAAGGGGTTAATAAATTTACTTGTATCCAAAACTTCTTTCTGTTTGTACCAAACCAAATAAAACGGTACTCTGACAGAGTTATAATTTCTTTTCTATTTTAGATCCACAATTGTTGGATTGAGAACTGTCAAGAGAGACAAATATTCTGTGTTTAACTTTCTCAACTTCCCATCTCAAGAGGACATTCAGGAATCTGTAAATTCACCAGAGCAGGAAATGCTTGCCTTGCCTGCTCCAGCCACAGGGTCCACTGACAACAGCTCAATCCAGACTCCAACAGCAGCAAAAGACAGAGGAAAAGTGCCAGAAAAACCAAAGGATTTTAAGTCTATATTTAGTCACCTTACAGAGTCAAGTAGGAGAGAAAACTGGTCTATTCAAAATAATGGTAAAGAGAAATCAGACAGCAACCAGTCTGGAAGTCAAAGATCAGGAGGCTGGACATTAACATCTGAGGTGCATGGTGGAAAGGATGATTCAAAATTTGGATTAAGAATTGAAATGAAGAGTACAGCAAAGGGCATTTCTAAAGAAAACATTCTGGAAGAGTCAGAAGAAAAAGAGAAATCAAAAAATGTAATTTATATGTATACATACAGATATCTGTTTTTTTAGATGGGTATCTTTCAAATACCTATTCAAGTCTATACCTATGTAAAATGATTCCAAAACAAGTCCAGTTGTTATAATATCTTATTCTGACTTGAAATTATTGAAAGAAAGTTAATCAGAATGGAAGTCAAGTCCTATTGTGTGCAAATGCAATTGAATTCTGATAGTTTGGAACAAAAGGTATGATGATAGTCTTGATTTCATATCAGCTTTGCAGACAATAATAATATCCAGACACTTAAAATATTTATCATTTTATTTGTAAACAAAGTTAGCAGACAAAACTTTGATTGCAGATAGTAATGCATTTTAATTTTAGTATTGCATAATTACCATTCCAATCCTCTAGTGTGTGGGTTAAAGGTCACTGTTTTGAAGATCTGGTTAAGTTAGATTTGCTTTTGCATCCAAGGACATATTCAGATGAAAACTTTGTCACTTTGTGTTAGGTTATGTGTATTATATCTTTAGCTCACTTGGCTGTAAGGCTGTAAGGCCAAGTGAGCTTATGGTATAACCTTGGTTCTGTCATGTATCAACTATTTTGCATCCATCAACAATAGCTATTTTTCAAGTACTCAAAAAACACCAAACCATTTTCAACCAAACATAGCAGACAGTATTCTGGCATGAAGGCCTTTCAGATTTGTACAAATCATGCTGAAATGACAATTTCTCAAAAACTACTCAACAGAATTTAACCAAAATCATCAGAAAGCATCATGACATGAAGGGCTTTCAAACTTTTACAAATGATGCTGATCCACCATCAACATGGCAGCCATTACTAAAACTCTAAATATCTAAAAACCTTTAAATGACTTCTTTTCAAAAACTGCTCAGCAGAAATTTACCAAATTTGACAGAAGGCATCCTGGTGTAAATGGCTTTCAGTTTTATACAAATTATGCTGATTCACCATCAAATATGGCTGCTGTTATTAAATATAAAAACACCTTCAAAGGACATCTTCTCAAAACTTTCTCAACAGAATTTACTAAATTTGATTGAAGTTTTTTGACATGAAACACTTTCAATGTTGTACACATGATGCCAATCACCATTAAATATGCACATCATTATTAAAAATAGAAAACCTTTAAATGACATCTTCTCAAAAATCGCTCAACAGAATTTGACCAAATTTTACAGAAAGCATGCTGGCATGACAGCCTTTCAGATTTATACAAGTGATGCCCATTGATCATCAGATATAATATTGCCACTGTTACTAGAAAAGAGAAAAACCTTTAAACGACAACTTCTCAAACAGAATTTGACCAAATTTGACAGAAAGCATCTTGGCATATAGGTCTTTCAATTTTTTTTTTACAAATGATGATGATTCATCATGAAATGTATCTGCCATTACAAAAAATATAAAAACAGAATTTGACCAAATTGAAACAAATCATCCTTTTTTTTAAAATTCTTGTTCACTTTATTGAACATATGTTGTCAGGATATTACATACTCTCCTACATCACCACCTGACGTGGTATAAGGGGGATTACCTTTACATAGATACATAGCATGGGGATGAAACAGAAAGCATCATGGCATGAAGGGCTGTTATACAAATGATGACAATTCACCATCAGATATGGCCATTGTTACTAATAAGTTGAGAAACCTTTAAATAACTTCTTCTCAAAGACCACTCAGCAGTATTTGACCAAATTTGATAGAAAGCAACGTGGATATGAAGGGCTTTCAGTTTTATATAAATGATGCTGATCTGCAATTAAATATGGTCACTGTTACTTAAAATAGAAAAACCTTTAAACATCTTTATCTAAAAAAATACTCAACAGAATTTGAGAAACTTTGACATTATGCTGCCATCAAGACCTTTCAGTATTGGACAAATGATGCTGATGTGCCTTCAGATATGGATGAAGATACAAAAAGAAACCTTGAAGCAACTGTTTTCATAACTTAGGCAATCAAGCAGCAGTGGAAGAAATCTGTACAGAAAGCATTGTACTGACCCAGATTTCATGGCCAACTGCTCTTGCAATTTGTATTTAGCAGATTTCAGACAGTTGTGTGATCACGGGCACACTTAGGTCTCTTGTTTTTTCTTAAAGGGACTATTTATGTATTTTTAAAGCATTTTGACATAGAAAGTTCAAAGGAAAACATGTCAGTTTTAAAAAGGTCTGATAAAGTTATGAACTTTCTGTTAATTACACAATTGTAAAATTCATCATATGAAAGATTTGGTATTGAGAAGATGAAAATAAATACATATTAGGATCAAACAAGTAATCTACATTTTTCTAAACTTAGGGTGATTGTAAATGTTGATGCATGCATGGTAGGTCTGGGGACAATCAGAAAGAAATCAAGGCAACAATTATTAATCATGTGCAGCCATGAGAAAAATTGAGTTGTGTAATGTATCTGATCTTTATAAGCATTCGGGGAATGTAGATGATGATGATGCTTTTTACACCTCAGGTTCAATATCCATCAAAATTTTGCTCTTCTATGTCATAATATCTGTGTATATGCTTCTGATTTCAGATAAAGAATCATATCTTTTGCTTTTTAGGATACACATGCTGTATTTTTTTAATGTTTCTCTGATTGTTCCTTGAGCAACCACACATGCACCAACATTTACTTTTGGCCTAAGTCAACACAAAAGTGTGTTAAATTTTCTTGAAATACAGTAAATTAATTTACTTTCACGGCATAAATTTTCATGATTTTGCAAAAAATTACATTTTTGTTTGTATTTAAATTCATTTATGGGGTCATATTGTTGTCTTCTGCTATTCATAGAAAATGGGTTATAATTAATTAGGCCTGTCTGTCAGTCCATCCTTCCTTCCATCCATCTATCACTTTCATTTCCACACAATAATGCTCTTAATTATTATTGGATTTCAACCAAATTTGATATGCAGCAAGATACTGACTAGACCTTGGTGGAGTTCTATTGTCCAAATCATCATTTAGCAGAGCTATAAGTCCTTATTGCCAGACACACCCACTTTTGTTTCTGCACCTAGCTCCCTTAATTTTTATTGGATTTCATCCAAATGTTGTATGCAGCTTGATATAGGTGAGACTTTGAGTTCAGATGTCAGCCTTTCTGTCATCATTTAGTAGAGTTATACCCCCTGATTATCAGATCCACCCAATTTCTTTTCCACGCAGTAATTTCCTTGATTTTTATCAGATTTGAACCAAATTTGGGGTATGCTGCTTGATATTGATAAAACCTTGGTTGAGTTCAGTTGTCAGCATTTTGTGACATCCTTTAGTGAAGTTTATGTATGTAAGACATACCCACTTACGTTTCCTCACTAAAAAAATATCCATAATTATTTTTGGATTTCAAGCAAATTTGTTATGCAGGTTGATGTTGATGAGACCTTATTTGAGCCTAATTATCACCATTCTGCATTATCATTTAGAAGAGTTATAGCCCCTGATTGTCAGACCCACTCACTTCCGTTTCTGGACAATAACACCCTTCATTATTATTGTCCTAGTATCTGTACTTCTGTCAGTCTAACCATACATCTGTCCATTATCACTAGAATGTGTGTTGTGTATCACATTGGGGGACCTATCTTCAAGATTAAGGTAATGGCTAAATGTTTTATGTTTTGATCACACTTTCCATTCATAGCTATAATTTTAAAGTCATTTGAGATTAAGGGATCAAACTTGGTATACTGCCAAGTCATCACTAGAAAGTGTGTCATGTACCATATTGTGGGTGCTGAGTGCTAGCTTCAAGGTCAAGGTTACATTCATATTTTCCGTCACACTTTTTGTTCATCTCTATAATTTTAAATTAATTTGAGATTAATCGATGAAACTTGGTATAATTAAACATTATGACTAGAAGGTGTGTTGCATACCACATTAGGGGTACTATCTTCAAAGTCAAGTTCACAGATTAATTTTAAAAAAATTTCTATTGTTCTTTCCCTGTCATTTAATAACTTTAAAACCATTAGATATTAAGGGATGAAACTAAGTATTCATATTTATTATCACTAGAAGGTGTGTCACATCCTACATTGGGGGTGTTATCTTCAGTATCAAGGTCAGGGCTCAATATTTTAAGTTTTCCTTCACACTTTCTTTCCACTCTGCAACTTTAGAGCTGTTTGAGATGAAATGATGAAACTTGGTATATGTATATGTTATTATTAACAGGTATGGTATGTACTGTGGGGTCTTATCTTCAAGGTCAATTTCATGGTGTGACATGTTGAATTTTTCTATTACACTTTTCTTTCCACTCTAAAATTGTAGAGCCATTTTAGATGAAGGGATGAAACTTGGTATAACTTTTTATCATCACTAAAAGGTGTGTTGTGTACCACATGGGGGTCATATATTCAAGGTCAAGGTCACAGATCAATATTTTAGGTTTCATACTTATATATTATATATTGTCTCTAGAAAATGTGTTGCATTGCATGTCTGAGGTCTTATCCTCAAGGTCAAGGTCACAGGTCAATATTTTAAGCTTTCTTTTGTTTGTGCTTTATATAATAAAAGCTTGTCTGAGGCACAGGTATGAACCATGGTACACTTATGCTTCTCAGTATGATGGCATATCATGTATCACAGTCAAGGTTTTGTCTTCAGAGTCGAGGTCACTGGTCAGTTTTTTTACCCCTTTTCTGCACTTTTCCTCTAGTGCCTTTTGAGATAGGCCAATAAAACTTGGTTACTTTCTATGCCTTTCCAGTAACTTCGCAACTCTGTCTTTAATTTCATAGCAAGATTTCATTATTGTGAACTTTCATGACCACCCTATGGTAGATGGGGACAAAAATTCACTGAATTTACTTGTTGGATTTCAACCAAATTTGGTATGCAGCATGATTTTTATGAGACCTTCGCTGAGTTATAGCCCTTGATTGTCATTTCTGCACAGTAACTGCCCAAAATATTATTGGATTTCAACCAAATTTTATTGGCAGCTTGATATAGATGAGGCTTTGGCTGAGGTTGATTGTCAGCATTCTACATCAGTATCATTTAGCAGAGTTATAGCCTCTGATTGACCGGCCAAAGTTATTTAATTTGTGCACAATTCCTTTATTTATGACTAGATTTCAACCAAATTTGGGAGACAGCTTTATTGGATCTTGGCTGAGGTTTATTATTAACATTGATTTTTCTACATCATTATTTAATGGAGGTATATCCCCTAGTTGTTAGACCCATTCACTTTCATTTCAGCACAATAAATCAGTTAATTTTAATTGGATTCCAACCAGATTTGGTATGCAACTTGATATTGATGACATCTTGGCTGAGTTCAAATTTCAGCATTCTACATCATTTAGCAGAGTTATGAACCCAGATTGTCTGACTTAGCCACCTTTGTTAATGCAAATGAATCACTCCTTTATTGGATTTTAAACCATTTAGTTGGCAGCTTAATATTAACGAGACTTCAGCTGAGTTTGATTGCCATTGCTGCTTAGGTACATGTTCAGTATGCATCATCATCTTTTTTTACCAGAGTTACGGCCTCAAATTGTCAGACTTGCCAACTTTTCTTTGGTATCTAACTTTATTTGATGACACTTTGCCTTAGTTTAATTTTTCAGGGTTAGATCTGCAGCATCATTTAGCAAAGTTGTGGCCCCTGATTGTTGGATCCACCCACTTTTGTTTCCACACAGTAACTCTCTTAAATTTTATTGTTCAATTTCTGTAAGATTTTATATGCAGCTCTGTATTGATATAAACTACAGTCCTTTACTTAAAATGAAAAATGGAGGATATCTGTTCCTGGAATTTGCTTCTTTACATAGAAGGATCACTGGTCATTGCGTCTTTCAATTCATGGTTTGTAGTAGCCACACAAAAATTTGTACCCAATAAAAAATGGTGAATTTACACTATCTGCTTTACACTTCAGCTTTGTTACAGTATGTATTACAAGCGTGTAATTAACACAAACCCATAACATTATATGATGTATTGAAAGGTAGACTTTTTATATTTATTTTTATGCCCCACCATGACAATGTTAGTGTTACCCTTGTCCATCTGTCCACCACACTTTGGTTAAGTTTTGTGTTTAGGTCAATTTCAGGCTCTATTGAGTGGCATCCATGTTCCAAGAAAACAGTTTTAATTCAGTGTTAAAATTCAGTGACAAACAAACAGTCCCTTTAAATTAAGCTAAATTGAATTATTTTTATTGGGTTTTTCTTTTTGTCAAATTAAGGAAAATGTATCATTTTTTTTATGAATAATGAGTAGTATATACAAATGTATACCTTTTTTTCTTAAATGGCTAAGAATCATAAGAAAATGCACCTCAAATAGATGTGGTTGTGTCATATGTTAGAATGACATTGAGCATCTTTTGTGATTAACTTTCAGTATGTAATGATCAGTTGTCTACAATGAGGTCCATTAGTAAGCAACTTTCAGTATGTAATGATCATGTGTCTACAATGAGGTTCATTAGTAAGCAACTTTCAGTATGGAATGATCATGTGTCTACAATGAGGTCCATTAGTAAGCAACTTTCAGTATGTAATGATTATGTGTCTACAATGAGGTCCATTAGTAAGCAGACTGTTAATGTGTGACAGTATTATGTATGCATTGCTAAATATTTGTGGGGTTCCACTTTGTGTGAATTTTGTGGTTGCTAGAAAATACAAATGTTATTTATGCAAAACAATAGTACCCCTTACCAAATCCATCTATTTAAAATGCTGTAAATATGTAAGTTTTTGCAAAGCCACAAAAATAACAGATGCAAAATTACTGCTTATCTGTTAATTTGTGTGCAGGCTGAAAAGAAAGAAGAAGAGGAAGAGGAAGTCAAACCTCCAATGGATTTGTTTGAGGCCATTTTCAGGAACACAGATTCTGAGGAATCCTCCTCTTCCTCTGATGAGGCTGAGGAGGAAGAGAAGGAGGAGGTTGAGGCAGCAGAGGTCCATACCTCAACTATTTCAAGAAGTATACAGATGGATACACAGACCTTTGATCCTAGTTCCAAGGCTCATTCAGGTATCTACCACATACTGTAGACTGACTCTTTGCCCCCCATTTTTTCAAAGAAAAGTGGGGGACATAGTATCTGCACTTCTGTCCATCTATCTGGATGTCTATCCATCCATCCGACTTTCATTTTCACTCTATAACTTTAAAGCCATTTGAAATTAAGGGACAAAACATGGCATATTTGTACATCATCACTAGAAGGTGTGTCAGATAACAAATTTGGGGTCTTATTGTAATGGTCAAGGTAATGGCTCACAATTTTATGTTTTCATCACACATTCCTTTCCACTCTACAGTTTTAAAGTCATTTAAGTTAAAGAGATGAAACTGGTTTACCTATACATCATCACAAGAAGGTGTGTCATGTACCACATTGGGGGTGGTATCTTCAAGGTCAAGGTCATAGATCAGTATTTTACATTTTCCATGATACATTTCCTTTTGCTTTATATGGAATTCACACAAGCCTGGAAAGTCCTCAAATTTTAGGGGGGTCTTGGAAAACTCTTGGAATTAGGTAATAAGGGGTTTTGTCCTTGAAAAGTCCATGAATTTTGAAGCAACAAAAAAAACTTGATTTTTGCCAAACATCCTTCAGCTATTATAACTTGAATCAAATAAATGGGTTTTCAGAGTTTATTTGAAAGAAAAATGTTTTTAGTGCTTTAAGAAAATGATTGATCATGTTGTGAGTGTATTAGTATTGCCTAGATGATTTTGTCCTGGTACGGTTATAGTACTAACACCTGTTAGAACAAGACAACTGAGAACCTGTCTATGATTTTATCATTTGGAATCTTAAATTTTATTTGTTAACTTCTAGATAAGCACAGGCCAGCAAAGCAGGAGGAATTCTTATTGAATGAGTAAATATGAGCAAGGGGCAATGTGTTTACAATATCAAGTGGGAGTGTGACCCACTTTATAAAAACTGTATGAAGTGTTTCAAGGAAGATAAGAAACTGGTGGATATTTGACATGTGAGAATTATTGATATCTTAAACAAGGGAGAAAGTGCCCTAAAATCTCACCTTAAAGATAAGAAACATAGTCAAAATGTCCAAAATGAACCCAGTTTGACACATCTTTCTTCTGTTCATCTTCCATGAAACAGACTGACGATGATGGAAAGGAAAAACAAACATCAGAGTTGTCAGTACCTCCTCCTCCACCCTTGCAACCAAGTTCTAGCATTAAGTCTACTGTTTCATGCAGCACTGGAACCTTCATAACAGAGGATGAAGTTCTAAAATTGGAAATATTATTGACATTTAAACTAATCACAGATCACCATTCATATCGATCTTCAGAAGAAAATACTAATAAACTTTTTCAAGCTGTGTTTCCAGACAGTGATATGGTACTTTAACTCGACTCTAAATCATAAAAAAAAAATTCCTGAGCAGTCAGAACTCTGCATTTGTTGATTTTAAATCAGATTTCCAAGTCTGAAGTAATATTTATTACTTCAAAAGCTGAATAAAGTTTTATTACATAGGTTCAAGGTCTGCCGTTGCTAAAGGTCAATGCTGTTTGCTTGTAATCATACATGCATGCATGCATGCATACATATGTACATACATACATACATACATACATACATACATACATACATACATACATACATACATATATACATACATAGATACATAGATAAATACATACATACATACATACATACATACATACATACATACATACATACATACATACATACATACATACATACATACATACATACATACATACATACATACATACATACATACATACATACATACATACATACATACATACATACATACATACATAAGTGGGTTTATGCTGTGTACAGTTGGATGTAGATTATATACATGGAAAATTATGGAAGATTAATTAGTGGTCTAATCCATATGGATGTTCTATTGCAGATCACAATGAGTCCAAAATCATAATGAATTTAGCCAGTTCATAAAATTTCCTTGTGTAACCATTTATTGAGAAAGGAACTTAAGACAATAAAATACTAAAATCATTAAAAGTTACAAGTTTTTCAATGTGCTTTGACAATTGCTAAAGCTTTTATCACTGAGTTTAAAGAATTAAAATATTTCTACCAAAATTTAATGATGCCAGTGCATTTTTTTTTTGTTTCTCATTTTTTTTATCATTATAATAGTATTGAAATGTATTTTACAGAAATTGCAAACATGCCAAATCCAAATCGACTTCCAGGAGGTGTCACAGAGATTGAATCCATTGAGAAACGCCTGTCCCCAGTCATTCATGATAGAGAGATGGAAGTAGAGGAAGAATATGGTCCAGCTTTACCTCCAACAAATCCACAATCATCATCAGTATCAGGTCTTGAAATTATGATTATTTAAATTGGGATAAAGTGTTTAATTACATATGTATTTAATTTACATCCTTGGTGTAGCTTGGTTGAGAGTCAATTTTATGTTGTTTAAAACCACACATGCTTCACCACACTGGTTATTGAACCAGAAAAGGCAAACCAAAGTTGAGACCATTTTCTCTTGTAACATATTGAGCCAATCCTCTGTGGTCCGGGTTGAATTCAGGCAGTGTCTAAAAGTCAAATGATCATGAAGCAAATGAAGCAACGTGGGTATGTGAGAAAGCTTGCCAGTAGCTTCCTGTGGGTCGGTGGTTCTTGCTGGGGTCTTCCAGGGTTCTCCCTCCACCAGATATACTGGCTGCCATGTATAGCCTATCATGTGGTGAAAAATGGTGTTAATGCCCACAAAACCAAACCAAATCATTTCAAGAGATCAGTACTTTGTGTCAGTGAGATTAAATATAATAATAAACATTCTTTAGGGATTTTAAAATTGATTCAGGTAATACAGGAATTCAGACCAGCTGTGTTGAAGACAAGGAAATTTGGCATACTTGATTTGTGAAAATTTGATACATCCCATCAAGAGTCACCTCCAATATCCAGCCAGTGTCTTATTTTACCAACTGTGGTATTTCACCAATATGTTACCGCCCCTAAACAGAGTCACTGCCCTTAAATAATATAGAAAGCTAGTACTGTACACATTCCTGTATCACAGAAGTCTGATTCATGATTGTGGATCAGATCTTAACACATAAGTTGGTCTGCATATTTAGAATATGCATTTTTAACTTAAACTTCACACTCACAATATTTTGAAACTGTAAATATAAATAATGAATTGGTATTTTTCCTGGACTTTAGATTTAGATCTCAATGCCAATGACTCTGTCAAAAGTTGTTTGCATGAAGTGATGTAAACATTAAAAAAAATTACAAGCTTTAAAATGTAGAAGATAAAGTGACAAATAAAAGATGTATTGTATTTCTTTTCAAGTGTCTTTGCTTTTTGTTGATTCAGACATCTATCTGTCTTGAATCCTCTTTAAGCCTGCACTGCTTGTAGTGGGGCATCTAAATTTGGTCCTGTATATCTATATATCTGTCTGACTCAGAAGCTTGTTAGCAGAAAAAAATCTCTTGACATAGATAATACAATTTTATAAGCATATTTCCATCCATGTGTTGATGACAGTATTGGATTTTCATGCTGTTTTAATGTTTTTAAAAAAATCATTCTATACATTTTTTAATGGACATTTTCAGTGCAGACCTATTGTATTCGCACACGCTCCCATTTGTTTGTACCCCCCTACTGATTTTAAAAACAAAAAGCATCAAGGATATGAAAAATGCATAAAACTAAGTCATTTCATTCATCAATTTATAATTTCTAACCTGATTGTTGCCAGGGGGTCACTAACACTGTCAACATGTTGGCGTTTCCTATCAAACGGGAGTTTCTTTAGTAACACGGTCACCATACTTGCATGGGTGAGTCTATGTTTTCAAGCAACATATGTGATGTAGTTCACCATCTCTGATAATCTCAATAATTCTGTAAATTTAGGAGTTACATCTCTTTGAACACATGTATACAAGAGTTCCTCTATATTTGTTCAATTATTTTTAGCGATATTAAAACTAGACATTGCAAATATTGGACACAGACGACACAGTTTTTACTGAAATGGACTGTTCTAGAAACCAGAAAAAGACAGTAAGCAGTCTGTCTGCTTGTTTACATTGAGAGCTACCATTTGGTTTGAAACACCAATAAGTTTGACAGTGTTAGGGACTCCCTGGCAACAGTCAGGTTAGAAATTATAAATTGATGAATGAAATGACTAAGTTTTGTGCATTTTTCATATTCTTGATGCTTTTCATTTTTAAAATCTGTAGGGGGGTAGGGTGTACGAATACTATAGTTAGCACAATTGTGCAAAACGGCTTCACCAAGGCAAATCAAATTCATTAGGCATATTATTCATATGTACCTGATTTAATTTTCATGCTATTTAATTTTTTAAAATATTTTTTATTTTTTACTTTTACAATGTTGACTATTCAAGTGTAAACTTTGTTATCATGACTGTACAAAACCACTTGACCTAAAGAAATGAAATTCTGTTGGCATGTTTCTGTCTTACATCTGAGATTGTCAGATATACACAAGATTGTAAACATTTACATGACCTTTGGAACATGAAACAGTTTCATTTAAAAGTGATTAATCCTCTTATATGCCAGTACTGGCAATCAGTGGCAAATGTGACTTGTTTCATTAAAGATATTCATAGTAAAAATAAAGTCTTCTAATTGAAATCTGAAAATAAGTATTTTCCACAATAATTCAGATTACTTTATATGACTCATTACCTAAGCGTCTGCCCAGATTTTGGCATAACAGTGGCCACAACATGTATCTTCAAACTTCAGCAAGATGAGGTGTATTATGGAATATGGACTGACTCATTGCTCTAATGTTCTAATGATTCCATAAATGACATTAATATTATCAAGATTAAAGCAAGAATCAAACTTATCCTTCCATACCCAGCTACAATAAATCTGTCCTGGTACATACATTTCATTCAACATCAGTTGTATATGTAAACCAAATGTTTCAAAATGTATATTCCTAGAATACACTGTAAAAAAAAAATTGAGCCCACCACAATATTACCTCAGAGACATAATTCATAAAAGTGTAAATTCAGTCACGTAGAATTTGCATGTAAACAATTACATTTTATTAATATTCTCTTTCGATATTCATGAACAGTTCAGATATATAGAAGTCAGCATTAATGCTATGCAAACATAATATACCTAGCTCTTTTTATCACCACTTTAATCAGCTGCTTGGCTCTAGCGCCAGACATTCACAGTCATCTCAAAAGTTACTCCATAGTAAAATGATTGCTGAAGATTAAGTAGGATGCTGAGCATATACTGCCATTATTTGCCTCTTTTGGGAAAACAAAACATGTTGGAAAACTAGTTGCTTTATTTATCATTTAAACAGAAGGCAGGCTCTGTAAGTGTTTACATTGCTAAAATGAAATGATATCATTTACGTATGTAAATGTGACAGCCTTTCGTACATCTGCCCTAATCTTCCTTCCTTTAGGCATCTTTATCTACTGTATATACTCGCGTAAAAGCCAGGTCCAAATACAAACAGCATAGACCCTGATCTGCCATTGCATAATGCGCCAGCAGATCAGGATCTATGTTGTTTGTTCTACTGATTAGTCCTTACAAACTGCATAGACCCAGATCTGCTTGCACATTATGTGACAGCAGATCTGGGTCTCTGCAGTTTGCAGTTGGTATCGGATTATATGTTCATATATATGGTATGTTTGTATTAATATATAGATGACATGATTAGATTTTCACACTATTGAATGACTTTTTGAACTTTTTATCAGTTTGTCTGACTTTCTGACTTAGACTTCTTTAGTGAAACATTGTTAGCACAATTATACAGAAACCATATAACATAGGCAAATGAAGCTTGGAACTTACATTTGTGTACATATGTAGACATCCTTTTTAAATATTTGTGCCATGTAAATGATTTTTGCAAGCTTTTATCAGATTTTTGAACATCTGGATTTGGAATTTGTGTCTATATTGGGGCATATGTGTTTTACAAACACATATATAGTTTCATGATGAATCTTACTTGGCCTAAGCTTAACTGTCAGTAGGGCCTTTCTTCCAAGTTTGGATTATGTGTTACAAGTTTGTTTGATTAAAGCCACTGTGAACCTGAAAAATAGTTCATTTTTTAAAATGATATCAATGCTAATTGGGTGAAACTTTTTTCTGGGTTAGAAAGAATTCTGGTTATTTTAAAGAAACATTCAGAGGGTTGGGATCAATGTGGCTGAAATAGAAATGTTTCTATGATGTAAGACTTAACAAGTTAGTAAAAAGTTTTAATTGATTATGGATTGGACCAATAAGTTTTGATTAATAATGTTTGAAAAGCTATTGATGCAATATTTTATTTTTGCAGATATATTTTGATCAGTCATGTATGTTTTTGTTTCCATGTGTCAGTCCATCCATGTGTGCATATATCCATCAATCAGTTCTCCAGCCATCTACACCGAGAGAGGGGAGAGGGTGATATTATGTGTATGATACTTCATGAGGATGAATAGATGATGACAAAAGGCTTCAGATCCTGGATACAGCCGCATGGATGTGGCTACTCGAATGTCATTAATGTGGATATTTGCCAAGGTTTCCATTTGTTTTCATATATTTTGCAGCAGAGTCATCAACCATTGCACCTGCATCTGATCCCCCAAACTTCATAGATTTGACATCTTCCTCTCACAAAAAACAAAAACACAAGCATAAAGACAGACACAGAGATAAACCCAAGAAAGATAAAAAGGTAAGACTAAGATTATTCATAATTGTGTTTAGAGGCAGTGCTTGCTGATGATCATTTAAAAACAAAAGTCAAGAAGTTAAAGATATATATTAAGTTTTAATTACTGAACTTGTCAGTCTTATTGCTGCTAACAGTGAAACAACATGTAATCAGTTATCCAGCTAGAAATTTCTTAATGGGAGTTTGGGAAAGTTAGGAACAATTTCCTCCAAAGTGGCTGCTCATGATAATAAGGAGGCATTTTCACCAAATTGTTTGTCATATCTCTCTATATATGTTTACAAAATTATTTGTTATAGATCACATATTTGAAACAAAAAGAAAGAAAAAAAAAGAGTTTAATTGTTTCTCAAAAGGATTTGCATCAAGGGGTAGAGGGGAAGGGTGGAAACAATGGGTATAGAGGAGGGTGGATTTGCCAGAAGTGTCATACTTCTTTATCTATTTGGAATCCTGTTCTTCTTTTAAATTTTCAAGTGGACCTCTGTCAAGGAAAGTGACATTACCAGTGTTTTTTCATCTTAGAATCTTCTGCATTTATTGTGACCTTTCATTTTTACTCAAAATCAACCCCAAAATAATGAAACAAATTATCATTAAATGATGAGTCTGGGTCCATTTCACTTCCGAATGCTTCTATGTTGAGACCAATGAACCATCACTTTTATCCCAGATGAACAGAATGGACTCTTCAGTATACTACCAGATTCTCATCTAATCTATCCAATTTTGATTATCATGTACTCTTTAGGCCCAAATACCAAATCCTGTATACTCAGAAATCAGTTTCATTCCACCTTTTGGCATGTGAATTTGTCCTCACCTTAGAAGCAGCAAAAATTAAGTCTTGCAAATATTGCAAAATGCTTTATTCCCAAATCACCACTGTGGTTATCAAAACTTCCCAATATAATATTTGATCTTAGTTTATGAATTAAAAAAGTCCTCAACAAATCCTTTCATTTTTAAGAGTAAATTCAATGAAATCAATCTTCTATCATGGATATAGGTTCCTATAGATGGAGACAAGGTTGAAGCTGCAGTTGCATCACTCTGTGGCACCGACTCAAGTCGGTTATCGGATAAAGTCTCCATTTTTACCACTGAAATTACAGCCATACTCAGATCTTTGAACTGCATTGAAACCTCAACAAAATCATATTTAGTCGTCTTTTGGGATTCCCTTTTCCGTGCTAAAAACCTTGCAAAAGTTGAAATGTGAAAACTTTTTAATATCTCAAATCTTACAGAACTTGATTTGCTCATACAATCTGAAAAAAAGTATTCTGTACTGTTGGCTGCCTAGTCACATTGATATTAAGGGTAATGAAAGGACAGATAAAGCAGCCAAAGCTGCCCTGTAGTCACCTGTTTCTAAATGGAAGATTCCCTGTTCTGTTCTCAAATATTATATAAACCAATATGTTTTTCATACTTGTAAAATATGTGGAATGAAAACTCCACAAACATGCTTCAGAATATCAGTGGAGATTGGCATCCATCATATTGAACAAATCGCAGAGGTGAGGTGGATATTGTGCTGATTAGACATATATACCGTATATACTCCTGTATAAACTAGGTCCAAATGCATACAACACAGACCCTGATCTGCTGTCGCATAATGCACTGGCAGATCAGGGTCTGTGTTGTTTGTTTCTACTGATTAGTCCTTAAAAACTGCATAGACCCAGATCTGCTGGTGCATTATGTGACGGCAGATCTGGGTCTATGCAGTTTGCAGTTGGTATCGGCTTATATGTGAGTATATATGGTAGCTGTCTCGTGCATACTTCCAGAATGGTGAACCTCAACCAGAGTATATATCCTGACAGTGTCAGCTGACATTGGAACACATTCCTGTAGAGTGTGGCAACTTCCACCCTGTGAGACAGATGTTTTTTTTACGTGAAGTTAATGAAGAATCTTTATGATCATGTACCTCCAGAGAAAAGTTTGGATTTTTTTAGGGAATGTGGTTTATATGAAAAAATTTGACCGTATATTTTAAGGATTTTATATTTTTGCCTTTTTTTTCCTTTTCTTTAGATACATTTAACAGAATTTTAACATGTTTACCATTTATCTTTTATATTGTAGTATTTCATGTTAAAATTTATTTTGAAGGATTTATGTTCCTCAAGTTTTGTGTAATTATTAAGTTTTACATTTTTAAAACTTTACTTTTAATTGGCACCATATAGCAATATTTGTGCTGGGGTGCCATTAAACACTAATACATACATTCATTACAGCTGGCTTGGCTTAAACATGCAAGAGAATACTCTTGCATATCAGTATTTCATGCAAGAGAATACTCATGCATATCAGTATTACATGCAAGAGAATACTCATGCATATCAGTATTACATGCAAGAGAATGCTCATGCATATCAGTATTACATGCAAGAGAATGCTCATGCATATCAGTATTACATGCAAGAGAATACTCATGCATATCCGTATTCATGCAAGAGAATACTCATGCATATCAGTATTACATGCAAGAGAATGCTCATGCATATCAGTATTACATGCAAGAGAATGCTCATGCATATCAGTATTACATGCAAGAGAATGCTCATGCATATCAGTATTACATGCAAGAGAATGCTCATGCATATCAGTATTACATGCAAGAGAATGCTCATGCATATCAGTATTACATGCAAGAGAATACTCATGCATATCAGTATTACATGCAAGAGAATACTCATGCATATCCATATTCATGCAAGAGAATGCTCATGCATATCAGTATTACATGCAAGAGAATGCTCATGCATATCAGTATTACATGCAAGAGAATGCTCATGCATATCAGTATTACATGCAAGAGAATACTCATGCATATCAGTATTACATGCAAGAGAACACTCATGCATATCAGTATTACATGCAAGAGAATACTCATGCATATCAGTATTACATGCAAGAGAATACTCATGCATATCCGTATTCATGCAAGAGAATGCTCATGCATATCAGTATTACATGCAAGAGAATGCTCATGCATATCAGTATTACATGCAAGAGAATACTCATGCATATCAGTATTACATGCAAGAGAATGCTCATGCATATCAGTATTACATGCAAGAGAATACTCATGCATATCAGTATTACATGCAAGAGAATACTCATGCATATCCGTATTCATGCAAGAGAATACTCATGCATATCAGTATTACATGCAAGAGAATGCTCATGCATATCAGTATTAAATGCAAGAGAATACTCATGCATATCAGTATTACATGCAAGAGAATGCTCATGCATATCAGTATTACATGCAAGAGAATACTCATGCATATCCGTATTCATGCAAGAGAATACTCATGCATATCAGTATTACATGCAAGAGAATGCTCATGCATATCAGTATTACATGCAAGAGAATGCTCATGCATATCAGTATTACACGCAAGAGAATGCTCATGCATATCAGTATTACATGCAAGAAAATACTCATGAATATCAGTATTACATGCAAGAAAATACTCATGCATATCAGTATTACATGCAAGAGAATGCTCATGCATATCAGTATTACATGCAAGAGAATGCTCATGCATATCAGTATTACATGCAAGAGAATACTCATGCATATCCGTATTCATGCAAGAGAATACTCATGCATATCAGTATTACATGCAAGAGAATGCTCATGCATATCAGTATTACATGCAAGAGAATGCTCATGCATATCAGTATTACATGCAAGAGAATGCTCATGCATATCAGTATTACATGCAAGAGAATGCTCATGCATATCAGTATTACATGCAAGAGAATACTCATGCATATCAGTATTACATGCAAGAGAATGCTCATGCATATCAGTATTACATGCAAGAGAATGCTCATGCATATCAGTATTACATGCAAGAGAATGCTCATGCATATCAGTATTACATGCAAGAGAATGCTCATGCATATCAGTATTACATGCAAGAAAATACTCATGCATATCCGTATTCATGCAAGAGAATACTCATGCATATCCGTATTCATGCAAGAGAATACTCATGCATATCAGTATTACATGCAAGAGAACACTCATGCATATCAGTATTACATGCAAGAGAATACTCATGCATATCAGTATTACATGCAAGAGAATACTCATGCATATCAGTATTACATGCAAGAGAACACTCATGCATATCAGTATTACATGCAAGAGAATACTCATGCATATCAGTATTACATGCAAGAGAATACTCATGCATATCAGTATTTCATGCAAGAGAATACTTATGCATATCAGTATTACATGCAAGAGAATACTCATGCATATCCGTATTCATGCAAGAGAATACTCATGCATATCAGTATTACATGCAAGAAAATACTCATGCATATCAGTATTACATGCAAGAAAATACTCATGCATATCAGTATTACATGCAACTTTAAATGTTTGGGCATTTAGAACATTGTCATCTCTTCTTTAAAAGAGGTGAACATGGCCAACATGACCATCCCCTAATAGAGACCTGGAATTGATTAAAAAAATATTTTGTTCAGGTGAATGCAGTGTTTTGGTTTATATATATAGCTTTTCAAGCTAATCAAGGAAAGAAACAACTTACAAAAAAAACAAAAATAAATACACAACATGAATGCCAAAAGTAAAACCTGAACTATTTAGATGTAATGGAAAAGGCAAAAGATTTTACACATAATTCTAAGGATGAACATGAAATATATGTATTACACTGTCTGTCTAGAATTACAAGGAAAAATATGGAAGTACATGCAGTTTTACATTTTTGTGTACTATACCCCAAGTTCAATGTTTTGGTTACTACATCTGAAAACATGTACACATATTAAGTGCTTTCAGTGTACCATATAGATAAAAGTCTTGTTCACTCAGAAGCTTGTGTGTCTCTAGGAAATCTAGGCCAAACATGCACAAATGATGGTAATTCAGACATGAGGCTTATCAAATATCTGTTGAGAACTTTTTCAATCGTCAGAACTATCTAAAACTGCTGCTGTCCTCCTGAACCTGCACTTATTTATAATTCTTCCAGGAAAAACATAAAAAAAGCAAACACAAGAAGAAGCACAAGAAAAAAGAAAAAAAGAAGAAACATAAGTACATTAATTCTGAGGATGAAGCAGATGATGAAACAAGTAGTGACGAGTCAAATTCTGATGAAGATCGCTCTGGTTCTCCAGCACCTACAGAGAGAGAACTGCTAGAAAGGTACAGTGTCACATATAGATAAAAGTCTTGTTCATTCAGAAGCTTGTTGGACTCCAGGAGATATAGACCATATGTGCACAACTGATAATAATCCAGAAATGTGGTGGAGCCTCTGTTTGCAGAGTGGTCTAAGGCACATGCTTTTACATATCACTCACACATCTTGCCTCTGTTCGCATGAGTTTGAGTCTCGGCTTGACCAACATGGGTATGTGAAAAAGCTTTTCTGTAGCTTCACATGGGTTGGTGGTTCTTCCTGGGTTCTTCCTTAACCAAATATACTGGCCACCATGTATAGTCTATAATGTGCTGAAAAATGGCTATAAACCCTACAAAACCAAAGCAATCCAGAAATGTGGCATGTCAAATAAGATGGCATTCATAATACGAAAAGATCCTGCATCATTGTCAATATAGATTTAAATACTAAGGTAGATGGTGATACAGCCTTTTGTGACTCAAATGCAGCTTCTTCATGACAACCTAACATTTCTTGTAACATTAGTAACTTTAACTTCAGCGTAAACAGTGAATAGAGCCAGTGGCATATAAACAGTGAATATAGTCAATGGCATATACATTTACTAGTCTGTAGACTAGTAGGCTCTGATATTTTTAAGGTATGTGAAGTATGATTTTAGTGTGAAGTTCACTGAGACACCTAAAGCATCACTGTACCCTTAAGGCATATACTGTGCTTGAGATGGACCAAGGTTACCATCCGCTCTAACTTTTTGTTCGTTGTCCCTGATATTTTCATGTAAAGTAAGGATATAACATTAATGTTTCCATCTTTCTAAGCATCCATTCATACATCACTGTTTTGTGTCTGCTATTTAACAATGAAATTATTGAACACAGGGTGAAACCTGCTGCACTTGTGAATCCAACTGTGCTAGCAAAGGGTCATCAATCCACTTCATTCCACATCGACCTTTGGCATATGTTACTAGCCAAAACAGTGTTTTGAACATACCTTATTGCAGATGAATGAGTTACTGGCCATAGTAAGCAAAATCAGTTGAACAATGAGAGAGCTTGTTCCGCTTATGTGAGAAAGGGTTACATTTGCAAAATGTGCATGCATGTGTCATCGTCTACAGAGGCTACTATGATTATTCCAGACTTTCTTCCTTTGTAAATGTAACAACCAATCTGATTGGATCAATTTCTATCAGCTGCATCCAGTCAGTTATCAGGGCTGTAGAAACAGTTTTTGGCTAGTTACATGTGAATTCACACTTTTTTGTTGTGTACCAATTTTTATGGATTTTGTCATTGCTACAAATCATGAATTTAAAGACCCAATGAAAAATTATGCTTCTGTGTAAACAATAGGACCCCTTCTGTGTAAACAATAGAACCCCTTCCATGTAAACAATAGGATCCCTTTTATATAAATAGGACCCTTCTGTGTAAACAGTAGGATCCCTTTTGTGTAAATAATAGGATCCCTTCTGTGTAAACAATAGGAACCCTTCCCAAGCCATGAATTTAAGTACTGATGAAAATTTACCTTTTTTTCAAGAAGTCATGAAAATTGATACCCTTGAAAATAGATGAATTCACAGAATGCCATGGGTCGATGTGGAATGACGTGGATTGACGACCCTTGGCTAGCAAAGATGTTGCCAATCTTGACTTCCAGGTGTGTCACTTACAACATTTTTGTGAAACTGATGCATCAGGATAATTTGATGAAAGTAAGTATTATCACAAAGTGGTTTGCTATGCAGTGCAACCTCTATCTCTTAAAAAACCAGCAACAGGATGGTGCAAATTGGCTGTGTAATAGAGTTGACTTTTCAGGGGTGTAAAATGTGTAGATGAAGAAAAGGAAACCAAATGCTGGTTGTGTATGTGATATATTTTCTTTCAAGGAGGTGACTGGATTGGGCATTTGGACTGTATATTCAATTCATAGTCTTACTTCCATTGTCATTGTCACAGTTCATTTATTACTTACCCTTTGCGTACTTACCTCAGAATGCCTTAAAATGAATGTAAAGAATTTGTTTAATAGACTGGTTCACAGCATTTACATTCTTTAATTAATGAACAGGGTTTCATACATTTACAAATAGTAGGCCATAGAAAGACCTCATTAATCTAGACTAAGTTAACTGGAAGATATTGGTATCTGAAGGTGAATTTCTGGCAATAGATTTCCTCTTCTAAATTTGAACAAAATTTGGGTTCTAGATCCAATATTATTTAAAAGAATGTAGTGGATTAGGACCAAAGTGACAAGATTGTTGGACTTCATTGTATAGTGATATTAGTAAGAAATTCAGAAGTTATGCGAGGGGTATTTGAAAAGTTCTAAATATTTGTTATAACTTTTTTTTTTCTTTCTTTGAATCTGTCAATAACTTTAATGACTATCAATAGACAAAATAACGTTCAATAAAATTACCTGCAGCTGTATGTGTAGCATGCTGGATAGATGCAGATATATGCATGTTTGTGTGTGACATAACATAGGTAAATGACAGTGACCTAAAATGCTAAAAATGATGGAGAAGGAGAACAATTCTGCTACTGAGCAGAGAGCATACTGTAAAATCCAGATGCTCTTAGAGTATTCTCTGACTGATATCAAGGCCAACTTGGATAAAGTTTACGGATGTAATTCTGTCATATCCCATAATTTTGAGGTAGTTTAATCATTTTAAAGATGTCGCAAATCCATGGAAGATGACCCACATTCTGGATGACCATTGTCTGTGGTGAGTGGGAAGTGGCTGTTCGTGTTGTGAAGGGGGCAACTGATAAAGATGCTTGATAAAAAGTGGAAGTTATTTCTATTATCATGGGCATTAATACATCGGCTGTTTTTAATATATTAAATAATCATATGCAGCTCAGAAAGGTTTGTGAGATCGATCCCCTATTTGTTGATGGCTGATAAAACTTGACCCGGGCTGAAATCACTAAACAGCTACTTGCCAGATATGAAAAGAGTGACCAGAGATATTTTAATGAGATTGTCACAGGTGATGAAATGTGAATTTACTGTTTTGAACCTGACTCAAGAGAAGATAATAAAGTTTGGATTGGAGAAAATGAGCAGAGACCACAAATCGCTTGATGTTGTCGGACTGTCAAAAGAGTTTTATACATATTATTTCTCAATGCAAAAGTCCCTGTCATCCAGATGCCTGGACCTGACTCTGCTGGTGTCAATGGACTTCTAAAGTGTTGCCAAAATTTGTGGAACACTACTAAACCACTAGTCTGCACAACGGTACCCAAAGTATGCATCTACTCCATGACAATGCACTGGACCATAAATCCACCATCATGACAGACTTCCTGAACCAGCACATCATCCAAACTTTGCCACATCTTCCATGCAGCCCTGATTTAGCGCCAAGTGATTTGGGCTGAATCCTGTTATCAAAGATTCGCTGAAAGGCAGACTATTTGAAAGCCGCCATGCATTTAAAAGTCCAGTTTTCCAGTGTATAAACAATGTAACAAAAAGTGAAATAAAAAATGACATTTAATAATTGCATAATCAGACTGAGAAAGTGTCTAGAGGTGCATAGGGGTACTTTGAGGAGATGCACTGATGTACTGTTCACAAATAAAGAATTTTATGGTACAGTGCACTTATATTCAGAACGTTTTTAATACCCCTTGTAGATAACTCAGATTTTTCTGTCTAATTTGATAGGTTTATGAAAGGCTGAAAAAGTTCAGTGTACTGTGTGATTTTCATCACTTACACTTTTAAAGTTTAGTTGTTCAAACTATAGACTGACTACATAAGTGCTAACAACTTATACAGAGTATTAACTTATATAGAGTATGATATCATTTGTCTATGAGGGAAAATCATGGGACCACACAAATTTCTTCTTGATAGACAGGACAGTCAGTGTTCTTGATGCAGAGGTGTTCTTGATGCAGAGGTATAAAATGTCAGTAAACTTAAGGGGTATGTAAATACTGTCTTATAATGAGCAGGTGTCCTTTATATGTAAATACTGTCTTGTAATGAGCAGGTGTCCTTTATATGTAAATACTGTCTTGTAATGAGCAGGTGTCCTTTATATGTAAATACTGTCTTGTAATGAGCAGGTGTCCTTTATATGTAAATACTGTCTTGTAATGAGCAGGTGTTCTTTATATGGAATAATGTCTTGTAATGAGCAAGTGTCCTTTATATGGAATACTGTCTTGTAATAAACAGGTGTCCTTTATATGTGAATACTGTCTTGTAATGAACAGGTGTCCTTTATATGGAGGTGTCTGATAAGATGGCTTTCATTATATTTCTAGTTTTATTAAGCACTCACAATCAGCCATGTCTGACCTGGAAATCATAAAACTATTAAACTTGAGATTTTGTTTCAACCAATCACAAATTACATTACTTTTGAAATGTAATTTCTGATTGGCTGATAGTGAAAGCTCATGCCTAGAATTTTATATTCCCCATCAAATACATTCCCCACTCACATCATCATTGGGAAATAAGCTCCAATACCTCTCAAATCCAGGAAAGGCTAAAATTTTATCTTTCCCATCTATATATCATGTGAACAAAAGGAAGAAACTCTTACCCATTTCCTGCCATTGCCACTGCTTGGCGGCTAGTGGTTGTTTACCAGTGGGATGGTCAACACCAATGGTCCATGCATACCAGACTATCAGAGATTGGCCCTTTCAATAGGCCATGCCTCATACCATTGTCTACGGAACTGTATGGGGACCAGTATAACCAGTCTGTCTGTTTCACACCAGCAGGCTGTCCAGCTGCCCACTGAGCTGGCCTTCCAGCCTACCGTTCTGCCGGCCTTCCATCCAGCAGAATATGCAGGTCCACTTGCCCTGCCTTCAACACAGTCGATGGGGAAATACCAGCTGACACCTAGGGACAATGGTATTACCACTTCCGTGCCACTTGGTATGTTGTACATGGACATGGAAGCTTTGCCAGATGAGGACAACCCCAACAGTGAGTGGGGTGATAACCTTGAGCTGCCTCATAGCTCTAATCCAACCATGGAGGGGACAGAATTCAGTTAAAAGGCTGCAATGGAAGAAATTTATCAGATTTTGACACTGTCCAAATGCCCACCACCTCCATCTGTGAGCTAGAACTATGAAGTCAAGGCTTCAGTAAACATTGAGGACAAGGAAGAACATCCCTCCTTTCACCTTCTCCGCAGTCGACAAAAATTCATGAGATTTCTGGTCATCTGTGAGACAAAATTCGGGACCCAGGTAATTCTACAGCCTTTTTCTTGGAAACCCTTTTACTGGTATGGTATTCTGTAGGCTGTCACCAAACACACTCGGATACATATAGCATTGATGTTGCCAGTGTTGATAAGAACAATGCGGAAGTACAAATGTCTACTCCACTGTTCTACAAGGTTGATCACGGGTTATTAAGTGTGACTTCAAAACTTGTGTTGAATATGGTGGCTATGTCATCAATGCTGGACTTGGCATTGTTCCAGATTTTTTCGCAATTTGCATGTGTGGGAATTGATGCCCTGCATAGCAAAAGTCATAAACAGGGCATCACATCATTCCATGGCCAACTCCCATGCGGCTTCTGCAAATGTAAATCTAATATTTAATACAACAGGACATGTGTCTGCATTCATTGTCTCTGTGGCCTCACCACTCTTTAGATTTATGCTCTGTGCCATTTGGTTTGCAACTGTTGTTTGGGCCTGTATAGAGGAAGTGTGGAAGCAGGTAGCACAGGTGGTGCCTCTACAGCTCTCAATACTCCCTCCTTCACCTTTTCCACCTTAGCATTCACTGCTACAATGGAGAGGTGATAGGAGGCTGAGGGATAGATAGCAGAATCCCATGGAACAAAAACAGGCTTGGCCACTGTCTGGTTTCAGATGGCAATATACTTTTCAGTTTAGGAGGCAATCTAATAAAGGGGAAAGGAAAGAAAGTTTCTCTTTCCCCAAGCCTCCCAATAACCACCAGTTACTTCTTAACCCTACTGCCACACTTTGCCATTTTTCATCAAGCTTGGATCAACCATTTTCCAGACAACAAATGGGTGATCCAGATAGTCACAGAGGGGTTTCAGATTTAATTTATCCAGTGCCCTACCCTTACATGTTTCCCTTCAATTACAGAAATCCCAACAGATACTGTGAAGATGGATTTCTTAACGGAGGAGATCACTTCATTGCTCTCCAAGCATGCAATGAAGAGAGTTTGCAAGCCAAGTTCTCCAAGGTTTTACTCAATGTTTTATCAGGTATCAAAAGCAAAAGCCAAACTAAGACCAGTTATAGATCTCAGCTGGCACAATGCATACATATTAGTACTGAAGTTCAAGATCAAAATGTCATGATCAGTCACCTTTCTATCAAGATGGAGGAGTTCTGACTGACACGTACTTTCATGTCACTACTCATCCAACTTTGCACAAGTTACTTTGATATGAGGGGCTCTGGGTGGCTGAGTGGTCTAAGGCACTTGCTTTAACAGAACACTCACATCTCACCTCTGTCCACATGGGTTAGAGTCTTGGCTCAACCAATGTGGGTATGTGAGAAAACTTGCCAGTAGCTTCCCATGGGTCAGTGGTTCTTCCTGTGGTCTTCCCAGTCTCTTCCTCCACTAGATATACTGGCTGCCATGTATGGCCTATCATTTACTAAAAATGGCATTAAACACAAAAATCACAGTCCTTTTATTTGCCTTCTGAGGAACAGTTTACCAATTTCAAGCTCTGCCTTTCATCCTCAATCTCAGCCCATCGGTGTTCATGAAGAGAGTCAGCTGCATCATCTCTTTGTTCAGGACCTCCTTGTGGGCTGCAACTTAAGCATACCTGGATGACATCCATCAGAAACACATGGTAAGTTCTGTTTTGTTGCAGGAACTGAACAGCTTTATCTCACTTTTCACCCACCTGTGATTTTTGGTGAATTATCAGAAGATGGATCTTGTCCCCGCCCAACACTTTGTCCATCTGGGTATGAAATTTCTGACCCATCTCAATCTCATACATCTTCCTCAAATACAGATTTCTGAGCTCTCAGTGATGATCTTAAATATGATGTGCATTTCTGCAAGAGAGTTTCTACAACTCCTTGGCTTATCCATGCAGTAGATTTGATTCCTTTAGGATGCCTGTATATATGCCATTTGTAAACTGCACTTCAACTGAGATAAAACAATTCCAGCATCAGTGGCAAGAAAGCAACGGCTGGCAGCAGGAATTCCTCTGGAGAACCCTGAACCAGATGCTATGATTTGTACGGACACGAGTTCATTCAGCTGGGAGGGGCTCACATGTTTCACATGTTGCCTCACTTCACTGCAGTAAGCAGCAGCTGGAAAACCCAGAGGAGAAGGCACTTCATATAAACCTTCTGGAATGAAGGCAATAATGAATGCTTTTCATTGTTAGAGACCAACCTTGCAACCATGTATTTCAAGAATTTTACATTTGTTACCTTTATCTTTTATTTTATATACATTTTACCGAATTTTAACATCTTTTCATTTTATATTTTATTTTGTTATACTTAATGTTTAAGTTTATTTGGAAGGGTTTATTTTCCTAAATTTTTGTGCAATCCGTTTTTACAATTTTTTTTCTATACCTTAAGTTCGCACCATATAGCCACTATTGTACTGAGGTTCTGTAAAATGCTACTACATACATAATACCAACTGTGCAGGAAAAGTGATCCTAATAATGTCTGACAATTCTGTGGTGGTTGCCTACTGCCCAGACTGTGTGTGTGCTAAATGGTTGCCTACTGCCCAGACTGTGTGTGTGCTAAATGGTTGCCTACTGCCCAGACTGTGTGTGTGCTAAATCAATCAAATTGTGCTTTCTCATATTGGATTTTCTACACTGGTGCCACTGGCATGTAATAACAGTAAAGATAGACACATTCCTGGCAGACTCAATGTTTTGGCCGATTCTCTGTCAAGAAGGGTCACACTCTGCACACTGAGTGGCCCCTTCATCCT
This sequence comes from Margaritifera margaritifera, assembly GCA_029931535.1. Classification (NCBI taxonomy): domain Eukaryota; kingdom Metazoa; phylum Mollusca; class Bivalvia; order Unionida; family Margaritiferidae; genus Margaritifera; species Margaritifera margaritifera. Next base: position 70,647 of record JAQPZY010000970.1, on the reverse strand, counting down.
TTGATCTTTCAGTGGATTTGTGAACTTTGGGGGCACCCAATGATAGATATCTTTGCATTGATGTGGAATCACAAGCCCACTTTTGTCTCTCCTGTCCCAGATCCAGAGGTCTTGGTTGTGGGTACTCTGGCAGTCAGGTATCATGGTAGAGCAATACAGACACTTCTTAGAATTTATGCATGTATTTATACGACGCCAGGTCATTAGGTTGATAATGAGGCAAAGCTAAGCGTATGCAATAGCAATTGCATCATTGATAGTTACCGCTGTACACATCCAGGGGCAAAACCATTACAAATATTGTTGTGTTCCATTGTGTAATGGAAATGCTAGAATATTGTTCTGTTCCATTGTGTAATGGAAATGCTTGAATCCATAAAGACTTAAGCTCCCAATATATTCCATCATTGAAGAAGAAGGAGCTACAAAACCAATGGATTGTTGCTATATGTCATCTTGAGGGAAATCTCATCAAGATAAGAAACAACATTTTTGTTGGTTTATCAAGCAGCCATTTGCTTTAAAAATATCAACATCAAACTTTATTTGTAGTATTTTTCATGTAACAATGAACAGTCAGTCCCAAAACAGTCAATCTGGTTTTCTAATACTAACCTATAACTTGTTTATATTCTTATCATGGTGAATTTAATAATTCACACACCCACCCACTTTGAAAACAGCATCTTAATTACCAAGATTATGGTGAGAAGTGAAAAATTAAAGTAAAGTCTCAGAATTTATATTGATCAGCATGTAGCTTTTGTAATGGGTGTTTATTGATGTTGGTTTCAATACCTTACCAGGTTACATGATAATAATAACAATAATAATAATCATCATCATCATCATAATCAAAATATCACAATTACTGATGGTAACATATTTAGAACATGCTCATCTGTATGAACTGATAGGAAAATTTAAGAAACATGCAGTTAAAGATTAACGGAATATAAACAATACCAGTGTCATGAATAGTTACTGCATATAGAGTACATTCACAGATAAGAACATACATTATAAATGTTTTGAGTAAGAGGACAAATAAATTAGATGAATAATTGATGAACATTGGTTTTAGTAGGAGTTATGTAAGCTACTTCAGCACTTTGTACATTGTTTCTTTGATCTTCACTCTTTTTTTTGTTAGTGTGAGTGGTGGTACCTTGACAGTCTTATTGTAATTACAATGTAGTGAATGATGCTGCGTGTTGTTTTATAGTTTGTTTGCTGAATTGCCTAGCTTAGCCTCGTTTTCATAATACATGAATATTAATGAAGATCTTAAGAACAGTCTATAGGCCATGACAAAGACCTATCAGACTTGCTGGCCAGCTTTGATCTCAATAGGCCTAAGTCACTCACCCTGTTTCCTAAGTGGAACTTTTCATGAGTTTTGACTTGGCTCAATTAAAATAAGTTTGAGCCCTAAACCAGAACTTCATTGAAGCTGCTGTCATATAAGACATACTTTCTGATAGCACTAGCATCGGCATGTGGGGTGAGCAAGCTGCACATCCTTTTAGTGGATCCAAATTATCTTTAGTTTAGATTGGATCATTATGTGGTCCTAATGACACAGTCGGGTTTTGTAGCTAAGAACCAGCTGCCATATGAGGGCAGTCAAAAGGTTGTCATCCACTCTCTCTCTCCTCCACTGACAGGTTGAGAGGCAGTGATTTAAGACCTGGTCTATGCTCTCAAGCACTACTTGAAACACATGGAGAAGTGCCATGGCTCCTTACGACTTTTTCTTCCGATTGAGGCAGTAAAAGAGGATATAACCTTCCTCACCCCATGTCCTGGCATCATGGCTGAAGTGGGTAATACCCTTGGTATATTCTGAATTGTCACAAGATCATATACGCCTCAAAAGAATTTCTGCTCATAAAATTAGAGTGATCTCTGCGAGTCTTACATTATAATGCAACATTTCAACCCGAGAGATAATAGAAGCCATTGTCAGGCATGCATAGTCAAACTTCTCAAGCTTTTATCTCCAAGCTCGAGCATTGCAGAGATGACAGTTAAATCTGGTGGGTCCAGTGGCTGTAGCCCAAGCAACCACCAGACTTTGAGGTTAGCACAACTTCCTCATGGCATGGTTTTAGTGCTTTTGCTAGATTCACCCAAAGTTACTCTTTTCTCATTATCTGAGCATTGTCGACATGTGGTATGTGACTGTCACTTGGTTGCCGTCATATTAGGAGAGAAGTTTACCCTTTTTATGGGGAATTCAGACAATCTAACTTCAAAGGATACTGATGGTAGAAGTTAGATGCTTATGGATTTCCTCCTCCTCTTACCTATTCTCCTAATGTTAATGTGATCATGGAATGTATTCAGTGGAGAAAGTAAATTACAGTATTTAGTAAATTGCATTTTTCTGAGAACACTTACCTGATAACATTACTACTGAACCCTCCCACACCTCCCAGCAAATGAGAGCATCGTCATTGATTCAGCTTAATCTGGTAAACAACTTGTATTCACCTTATGGTGACAAGGGGAGGTAAAGGGTAAGAGTTTCTTCCCTTTGTCTATATGATCTGTAGACTGGAAAGACAAAGTTTTCTTCCCTTTGGGATTGCTGAATTTGAGAGGTAGTTTATTTCCTAATCTATACTAATGTATGATCATGTGTTTCAAGAGAAATGTAATTGACTAAATGATGTATGATCTCCAGGACTGGTCCTGAGATTACAAATAATTCTTAGACTCAAACACAGACTCAGCTCAAAATTCTGACATCTTATTGGCTAATTCAAACCACTGACCAATTAAACATTAGAATCTTGAGCCGAGTCTGAATTCAAGTGTGAAAATTGTTTGTTATTTCTGGGCCTGATGGTAGTACAAGTATAGGGTGGTATTTGAGATGGAGGAACTGGTGAACTCGGAGATCATCACTAACTCTTGCATGTGTCAGTCATGGGGATCATACCCAGGACCACAAAGGTTGAAAGATAGCGTGTTACCTCTTCACTGTCCATAGTTAATGGCAGTCCATTCACATTCACCACCATTTGTGAATTTGAGATTATTTCATTGTTATGTATGAAAAATACTTCAACAGTTTATTTTCTTTTTCCAGGTTAAAAACTCTTCAGAAAAGTCAGAGGCTGAGATCAGCAGATTTCATGTGAATTTCATTGTGCAAAGTGGCAACTGAACACAAAATCACAAACTTACAAATTGTGGATGCAAAGAAACTCGTTATCATGGAATTTTGCCTCTTCTTAAGCAGCAAGATTTAATAAAAGAAAATGTAAACACATTGAGCCCATTATTTGATGCATGAAGAAGTTTTAACTATTCTGAAGGATGCATAAGGATATCATGTTTAAAAGAGTTTGTGGAGATCACAAGGAAGAGATATTACATTCAGAGGGATTTGTCATCATGTACATTGATATAAAATGTAGACATTTAAAAAAAATAAAAAATAAAAAAAATGTTTAAACCAATTGACTTTGAAGAAGGGATAGATATTGATATTAGAGTCAGGACTTTTAAGTTTATAGTTTTCAAGTTTCTTAGCAAGATAGATTAAGACTGAGGAAATTATACAGTAATTACTTCTGGAATTTAGTAAAGCAATTTAAGAGGGATCGATACTCACAAATAAACCTGAGCATGTTTTAGTACAAACCATCAGAAATGATAATTCTGACCACTATTCAGTACGTCACTTTGGTGTTTAGTAGCTAGAGTAGCCTGATATTGTACTGTATATACTTGCGTATAAGCCAATACCAACTGAAACTGCATAGATCCAGATCTGCCATTGGATAATGTGCCGGCAGATCTGGATCTATGCAGTTTGTAAGGCTAATCAGTAGAACGAACAACATAGACCCTGATCTGCTGGTGCATTATGCGATGGAAGATCAGGGTCTATGTTGTTCGCATTTGGAGCAAGATTATACACGAGTATAGACGGTAAGTCTTTGCATATGGAAACTGATATGGTGTACTGCATTGAAGATAAACAGCAGGGCCTACATGTAATTGAATGATGTGGCAGTAGTAGCAGATAGCCATTGAATTCAGCAACAACACAATACAGAAAATCTGATTACAAAAACTTTTTTCTGGAACTATATAAAAAAATTTTTAATTTATCACCCAAACAGCAAACTTTTTATTGGAAAAAATTTCAGCACAATTTACACTCCAAAAGTTTTAAATCCAATTCTTTCCACATCTTCAAAAATTTGACAGAAAAGCAATAAATGGAAGGATGTTTGTTCAATTAATTTTGTTTCATGAAGAGAGGCACGTCTTACTAATTTATTCAACACTCGTAGTGATAATATCTTTGAGATTTTTAAAATATTTTAATTATTTATGTTAGAAAACTACAAAAATCATCATTTTTGGAAAATTTCGCCTCATAAAATTCTTTATTACACTTTATCACTTTAGAATCTACTAGAAAATCAATGCTAGTTGGTAATTCTGTCACTGTGATGAGTAACAATTCTCCATAATTGTAACATGAAATAATAATAGATATACTGTAAGTTGTGAAAAGACGTGAACTGTACCCTTTGCTGTTCTTCAATTACATTAAAGTTTTTACCATCCCATTCATGGACATTACTTCAATAACAATGTGCATTTTCTGAAAATAAGTTGAATTATCCACATACTTTAAAGAAAAAAAGCTATTATTAGGGTTATTGTGATTGGCCTCATCTGTCTGTCTGTGCATCAGTTGGTCAGTCAGTTTTAAGCAAAGATTTCAGAAAACCTGGTGGAATGCTTCCCCATAATGTAGACTGATGGGACACTTTTGTTTTTAGCTCCATCCCCACCTCAACATCCCTACTGGGCCCATGTGAGAAAGCTATGTGAGATAAGTCTATCTCACATGAGTGCACTCAGTGACACTATAGATGATATCATTAATGTCAGCAATGTTTCTACCTTTCTAATACTTAAAAAAACAGTATTTTTTGGGGAATATAAATAGAAATTCTTGTTTACAAACTAAATGTTTTATTCGCTATCCAGTGACACAATTTAGTGTAGAAAATGTCTTTCTTTAGCTACAGCCATAATGATCTACCATCTTTTTGCCACTTCGAAGAAGAAAAAAAAAATCCATCATATGCATTGGTATTGGATAATCCCACCCTCAGGATCAGAATTTTCAGGCCGGAACTTGTGAAGGAAATCCTAATAATCTCTTACCAACCTGATGTGTGAGAGTCTGCTTGCCTTTTTAAGACCCAGTATTGATAGCTTGTGTTGACCCTTTCTGAAAATTGGTAATGGAAAGCAGATTTTACATGAAAAACACAAGGAAAATGTTTCAAAAATAGTATACAATGCATAGTCCAGTGCAAGCTTATACTATTTTATCTACCATGTTTTGGCCTTATTTATATCTAAAGAAAGAAAAAAATCTCAGCTATTTTAGAAGTTTACTGCCATGATGCTTTTCTACTTACTGATGTTCCACACTACTTGTCATAAATTTGAAATTGCATTGCAGCCTAACCTTATTGTTTAATTCAGATTGTAATAAAACACAAACAAATGCATTACTTGTTCCCTACAAAATATCAGAACATGACAAGTTGGCATATGAGCAGTGGCCTTTTGTGAGGCAGACTGTGCAGACCAGGGATGGTCTCTCTTTTAAGTGGGGCCCTGATAAAAAGGGAGTACCACTGTACTTCATTTTGGTTATAATGCGTGTTTGAAGTTGTTAAGTTACAAAAAACATTTCAAAACTTTAGAGTGATACCAGAGATTCCAATGATCTTTGCATCTTCATATGTATGGATTATGAAGCTGTTGTATATTTACTGCAAGTGCTGACAGTGACATAAAAACAAAACGTCCTAAAATTTCCTACTTGTCCAGAATGGATAGCTCCATGATATTGCATAAAAACCCAGATTATTTTTTCAAAATTCTGTTTAAAATTCAGAGCAAGTGACACAATTTCACTTGACCAGAAACATTGTCAGCTTGTTCTGGTCTACTGCACACACCATTTTTCCAGCTTTGAAAGATTAGATATGATGTATGATATCTTTAAGGGACCGACCATTTAATTTTCAGCAGAGGAAGGTTGGGGTTGGGGAGGGAGTACTAGGATTTAAAAAAAAAATATCTGGCTCTCGAATAGCTTAAAAAAACATTCTGGCTCTGATTAATAGCAAAAATTTCTATTATATCCATTTTATTAGTTGAAAGAAAAAACTATCTTGAGGTAATAGAAAAAAAAAAGATTCCATCTCGAAAAAAAATCTCAGGTTCCTCTCCCCCCCCCCCCCCCCGGAAAATTAAATGGTGGTCCCTAAAATAGGAAAAAGCCTCAGATCCAAACTAAAGCAAAGACCAACAAGAACAAAGAGCTCTCAGTAGACAGCAAAGTTCACATGCACATATTTATGAATGTATAAAGATCTGTTTTTGTCAATGCCCACGATAATGTTTGATTACAATGATTAAGACAATTTAGGTTTTAGATGCAAGTCACTGTGGTCTACTTTTGGTATGGTGGTAGTACTCTTTAATATGAATGTGCATATCAGTGTCAGAGAAACTTAGTCTGACCAAGACAAGAAAGAAAGATGGTCACAGAAGCATAAACAAGTGCCCTAATTTTTATATGGTGATGTAGAACCCCTCGGGATGCATGCTTGTATAGAGTTTTGTCAATATACATGTAAAGGTGTCCAAGAAAATGACCCACATATAAAAGGTGTATATTGTTTCAGAAGTGTGAAAGTTGGTCATAGAGACCTTTTTTTTTGGTATGGTGGTTTAGTATTCCTCAGGATGTAGACACATACAATTATCAAGTTTTATGACTGTAGAAGAAAGTTATCTTCACACAAAAGATGTGAATCTATTGAAGCCTGTACCACTACTGTGGCGGCGGTATTTCATAAACACTCATGCACTTTTGTGCAAAATCAGTCTGATGTGCCCTCCCACATGTCAAAAGAGGTAACTAATGGAGGAAGAAGCTACGGTGGCTCAGTGGTTAGCATTCTGGACTCGTTACTGAAAGCATGTTGGTTCAAATCCTAATATTGGGTCAGCTACCATAGTGCATTCTTGGGCAAGTTACTTGACTCCAATTGACCTATTGCCAGAGCAGAGATAACCATGCCTACTTGTAAACATATCACATCATAAAAATCAAATTTGTTTCATTTGACAAATTAACCAATATGAACTAGTAGGAACATCATGTATATACTTGAAATTTAATAAACGTTGGTTGAAAAAGGAACCATTTGAATTTGTTTATGTTATAAGGTGCCAGTCAGCTACGTGACTGACATTAAACCAGAATATATGTCCAGCTTAACACTGTGATAAAGTAATGCCTGATACCTTTTCTGGCACAAATATCAGCAAATGTTTAACATTGACATTCAGTGATAGGTTACTTGCTTTGGCACAAGATAATCTGATTGTGTTGCTGTGCTGTAAAACACCAAACCAAACCAAATTTTAGTGCAGTCAAGCTAATTGTGGGATGGAGGAGGGAGGGGAGAGAGAGAGACATAGTTTTATTTTGGTTTTAAGTATGACTTAAGTAGAAATGGTGTTTTAATTCATGTTGTCTCCCGGTGGTAGACTGTTTCCCTGTTTTACTAAAAAGTTGTGCAATTTTCATTTTCTTGAGGGGAGGAGAGGAAGACTGCTTTAATTCTCTAGTTATGTCAGCAGAGCATCTTACATCATAGAGACACTTGCAAACATGCTTAGATCATTGAAACTTCTTTACAACATTGATTACACATTTTGATCATATTATAAATTTCAGATAAATATAGTGACTCTGACCAGTGATTCCTGCTTGTCCACATGACCCTGAGGGTTTGGGGGTGGGGTGACTTTAGTGGTATACAATAAATTACCAACTAAGTTATTGTAGATAATTACTGCTTATATGCACACTTCTTATGGAAAATTTCCTGTCCACCTCTTCAAAGTTACTGCACTACAATCTTGCTACATTATTTGCAAAGAACTGTTTCACCACTCCACTTACTTTCTCCTACTTCACCTCTTCCTCTCCTTCTCTCTATCTGTATATACTATTACAAAATATACCACGAGACATACCAACACCCACTTTCCTTACATATGGAATATGATTGGCTAACCATTACCACCTGATGAGTGGGCCCTATAGACCAACCCAGTAACTAAATGCTGACCTAGCATTTTAGCTGAATATGACCCCTTTCCGAAGATTGTCACCGATTTTCTGACTCCCACAATCTTTTTATCTTTTCAATTGTCCATGATGTTTGATATGTTTTCCAATTTCCTCCTCCACATTTGTTGCTGATGTGAAACCTGATAATGGTAACTGTTTAGTGTTTATTCAATTCATCTTGTCCTATCTAAAATCCCTCTAAATCTTTTACTTTTTCTCACCATAAAATCCTTTTGGTCATAGTTACTGTCAAACTTCTGATCTTGCCACACCTGTGGCTGAAATAGTATTCACTTTCCCATGAATTACTCTCCAAAGCTGCACAACACATGGACTATTGTTTTGTTTCCATGCATCATCTTCATCCTGTCAGTTTTGAAACAAGTCGCTGTGGTCTGCCAGAGGCCAACCTTCAAATGCCAATAGCCAAGGAAGCTGGGATGAGTTTCAACCTACTTATTGTCTCAGAACAAGGTCATAAACACATGCTAGCTAGCAGATGACCAACACTGACTTTGTGTTAATGTCTCTACAGGCAAAACATGTGCATACATTTAAATTTTTCTAGGTTCCAATTTCCAAACCTGAGAGCTGGGATAGCTTTCATCTCACTATTTGCTCACAATAAAGTTTAAACAAGACACTTTGAAATATTATTATCAATAGCTGTCAGGCATCTAATGAAAATACAAGCTGCAATGGATGCTGTTGCAAGTACAATCACCAATAATCAGGATAAATTCAACTGGATGGGAATATTTTATGTATGATCATTGTCTAAATATATACATTCATTTCACTGTTGGAAAGTGAACTGCCAGTTGAGTGGAGACATTAGCATTGATTGGTCAGTGTGCTGCTACAGGGTGTTTTGAATTGACATGTTGATGAATGCAATGAACAACTAGGAGTGTTGATGCAATTACTATTAACAATGGGTGCATCATAGCAACGTTAACACCATTTCCATTTCCACCACCAGTATAATTCAATTAGTTGCTTGTTATAATCTTGAAACATACTTTCTGAGGTATACATGAAGGAGTGTGTTCTTGCAGATATATTTTATTTTTGATAAGGAAACATTGGTCCCATAGTTGACAAAAAATGCAACTTGGTAATAGCAAAAATGAACAGGTTTGGATTGCATTAATTTCCTACAATTGCACAGTGGATTTTTTCAAGAATCCCTCAGTCTTGAAGCATAATGTCGTATATTTAAAAAGGACCAGCTGATAAAATGTTTCGGAGACCTAAGTATTTTGATTCAAAGTTTTAGAGATGTAAATATTTTGACAATCCGATCTACTCATGAAACAAACCAATTTAAGATGCAAGAATTGCTGTATTTTACTTGGAAGATATATGTTTTGTGAAGGCCTATGTTGATTAAAGAGAAATAAGAGTTTGTACATTAAAAGGGAATATTTCAGGCCACTAATCCAGGCTTCAACAAGTGTACCACTAAAAGGATGTAATAGACCTGCCGTGTTTGGGATCATAGTTACCTTGAGCTTTTAATCCTGAAATTATTAGGCTTCTTTTTCTCATCAAGGACAACTAACCTGTGACATTGGATGTAGGTTTAATGAGTAAAACTGAAGTTATTGTGCAAAAATTTACCTTGACCAGAATCTAGTGATCATAGCCCAGGAAGTAAAGATATGAAATTAATGAATAAGCTTCTTCTTGATATCATCATGGGCAACATATCAATAAGTTTGGATCAAATTATATTTAGTAGACCTAATATTATTGTGTGGACACTATTTTACTTTTCAAGATTAGGGGAAATGAATGTGACCTTTGAGCCCCGAAATCAAGATGCTTCCTTATATCTTATATGACAATCCATAAGCAAAATTTAGTGAAGATATGTTAAGAAGAACAGTTATTTGGTGAAGGTATGTTGAGCAGAACTGAATTTATTACACATTTGTTCTGCTACAATGGCCTCGACCTTTGACCCACAAATCAATACATTTCTTTGTCACCTACACAGCAATCCACCATCAAAGTTTTATGAAGGTATATAAAGCAGAATACATGATATTGCACAGAAACTGGTTTGTTTAGTTGGTCAGTGATCTTGACATTTGACCTTTTAACACCGCAAATCAATAAGTTTCTTTGTCTTCTATAGCACAACCACCTGCAAAGGTTGGTGATGATATATGAAGCAGTACTCGAGTTATTACACAGAAACCAAATTGTTAATCGTTTGGTTTGGTTTGGTGTTTTATGGCACAGCAACACAAGTAGGTTATTTAGTGCAGAGGCAATCAGAGTGAAGTGCCTTGCCCAAGGACACACCCTGGTAGCTTACCCAGGTTGGTTTGATAGTAAGATTCGAAACCCGCACCCTTTCGGTCGATAGTCTTGCATGCTAACCACATAGCCACCGTGGCTCCCCAAATTGTTAATGGACAGACATGACCATAAAATTATTCCTAACACAGGCATATAAAAACCCATCATCCATTAAACAAATACAGAGTAATACAAGGCAGTGTTGAGTTAAGTATTTTATGTTGGAAATTTAGATTCTCATTCATTAGCCAAACTAAATTATACCAGAGGGAACTTTTGACATTGGGAAATTATTTTTTTCCACACTGTAAATAAAGTCTATTTCTATACAAGAAATCCACAAAATGGTATGTTTTGCTTGCTCTGCTGTGGCATAATCCAAAAACCTTGCATAGTTTTGACATAACAGGTCATTCAGGTGATTACCCTATATACTCGTGTATAATGCGCCGGCAGATCAGGGTCTATATTGTTTGTTCTTCTGAGTAGTCCTTACAAACTGCATAGACCCAGATCTGCCAGCGCATTATGCAATGGCAGATCTGGGTCTATGCAGTTTGCATCGGGTTATACGCGAGTATATACGGTAATATTTCTAATATAAATGCACCCATCAGATTTCATGACTGCACATATACCAGTGTCCAATGAACTGAGCTAAATAGAAGAAAAAAAACAAAACAATTGCAAGAGCATGAAAAGTAGGTCACTGGGACCTACTTTTGCTCATGGTGAGTAGTACCCTCTAAGATGAATATATCCATCAAGTTTATTGACAGTACTTACAAAGATGTTGGAGAACATGAGTCAAATGCCATAACATAATATCTGGAGTGTGAAAAAATGGTCATAATGACCTAATTTTACCAGTGGTGAGTAGCACTCTTCAAGATGAATATACTCATTAAGTTTCATGACTACATACATAAGAGAAAATGAGCTAAATGCAAATATTTAACATAATTGCTGGAGTGTGAAAAATAGGTCACAGTGACATACTTTTTCCCATGGAGAGTATTACCTTCCAAGATGAATATTCCCATCAGTTTTATGACTGTACATACAATGATGTGAGGGAGACCGAGCTAAATGTAAAAACTTAACATTGACACTTACAACACTGCCATTAGAAAAGTTATCCCTGTGTCTTGCCAGTGCTTTGTCCGTTAAAACATTCAGGCTACTCTGCAGATTAATTACTGCTAAAAAAAAATAACCATTGCAAAATATTTATAAAACAATTACTGTTGATTGTAAACACAAATTCACTGAAAACTGTAAGACTAGTTGTGTTCACAAGATACTGTCATACACTATATACAGCTCCAAGTCAAAAAGCAATAACGAAAAACAAAAATTGCAGAAGCATAGTCATTTGTCAATATGTACATCTTCAGATGATAACTATAATATGTACCAAGTTTATCAGTGATTCATCAAAAACCGCTCACAAGATTCGGTCTCATATTGTATTCAGCTGCAAGTCATAATGAGCAATAACTCTAACAAATATTGGGAGAGGACAGTAATTTGCTGATATGCACATCTTCAAATGACTACAATACATACCAAGTTTCATGGCGATCCATTAAAAACCGTGAAATCAGTTGCATTCAGAAGATTGTCGTACACTACATTGGGTTCCAAGTCAAAATGCGGCAATAAAGCTAACAATCAAAATAATGAGAATACTGGTTGCTTGGAGGGTTGAAGTGACACTAACCAAAGATCAGACTGAAGAACAGAACTCCATAAATTTTGCTATTTAGAGCCCTTTTCACAATTGCAAAAACATACTGCTCTATTGTGAAAATATTTGTTTAAATATTCTTTTTATTATATGAGAGAATTTATATTAACATTTGAAACATCATTCGTGGAGTTATTGTTGTCATTTCCTAGTAAAAGCATTTTGTAATTTTGTTTCAAGTGTGGTCATCAGTGGAACAATATTCAAGGGAGATAACTACAAACATGTCTAATTATTTACCTAAATTTCAGTTGTCTCCTTTGACAAAATTAAATGAATCTGTAAGACCAGTGGATCTATACTTTGTTACTAATTTTATTAAGATCATAAAGTTTCTTACTATTATTATTATTGCAAATCATATTTGGAATATGGACACTATGCCAAAGACAAAAGGGATTGAAATCCATCCTAACCAAAAATTGCAAGAGTACAGTAATTTGTCAACATGTGCATCTTCAGATGATGATCATAACATTTCCCCCGTTCCATGGTGATACAGTGAAATCTGTGAGATTAGTTGCATTTGCAAGATTCTGGTGTACACTGCATTCAGCTGCAAGACAAAATGGGCACTAACTCTTATAAAAATTGCACAAGACCAGTGATTTATAAATATGAACATCTTCAGGTGATCATAATATTTGCCTTTCATTGCAATCCATAAAAAAATGCAGGAGTAGTTGTGCCAACGAAATTGTATCATATGCTGCATTAAGCTAGAAGACAAAATGAGCATGAACTCGAACCAAAATTGTGGGAGGAATGAAACTGTGTGCTGGATTGATGAACTTGATGATTCCTATATACCCCTGCTTCTAAGGAGGCAGAAGGGGTATACAAATATGTGCACTAAGTTTCATAAAGATACCTTACAAGGTTTACAGACAGACAGATGGACAAGGCAATAGCTATATCCCCCATATTACAAACCAGAGGAATACAAATTAAGAGTTGACGGCATTGTCAGTGAACTGTTTCCATTTTTCCAGGAAGTTTCTAAAAAATAAACATTTCCATCCTCAATCACATAAATCATGAGTTTACAGAAGAAAAAAAAAACTTCTTATCACTTAGTGCCTTCAATCAAAAAAGAAATGACTGAGTATGCTGGACATCTTGTTTTTCATCAAACACTATATGTAGGCTTTGCTATGACAACTTAAATTTTCAGAATAGTCATTAATTGGAAATTTGCAATGTGGGTGACAAAAAGCAATTTAAAACGGACAAAATAACGAGTACTTTGAACAGCACATTATACGCCTGCCCCATGTTTAATAGTCCTCTATGTAAGTACTAATATGGTATGGTTGACTCTGGAGATTACTGACCAATGGGTCTCAATGACCTCAACCTTTGGTCAAGGTATATGGTCTAGAACTAAACTTAATGTGCATAAACCATTTTTTTCTTATTAGACTTACCATGATCATGGCATCTGAACTTTAGGCCGCTCGAATCAATGCGTTTCTTTATTACCTAATGTGCAAGCAGCCATCAAAGTGTGCTACTATTGCATTGCTTTCCTTTTTCAGGACTAGAGTGCCCAGTCCAAGCTACCCAAGAGTAAGGCAGAGCTGTTGCGGCTCCAGACTACAGCAGTGGAATCTCCTGGCAGGTGATGTTAGGGTTTCCATGTTCCGTGACCGTCAAAAGGATCTTGTCCCATTCTTCTTCATGGAAGGTGATCTTGTAGCCTGCAACAACATCGATGGTGTGATGGCAGCCCTCAACATCGTTCATGATCCAGATGAGTGGAGACTGTTCATTGATTCATCAAAGACGAGTCTTAAAGTTGTTTTGCTGCATAATGGCAGTGTTTTGCCATCAATTCCAGTTGGTCATGCAGTCCATATGAAGGAAACCTATGAAAACATGAAACAACTTTTGTGGCGATTTCAAGGTTCATGCTCTCTTGCTTGGTCTGCAGACTGGATACACAAAGACCTGCCGTTTTCTCTGTGAATGGGATAGTCGTGCGAGAGATTCCCACTACATCAAGAGAGATTGGCCACTCCTACAATCATTGGATCCTGGGATGAAAAGTGTTCAGCATCCACCACTTGTTGAATCAAGGAAGATTTTGTTACCACCCTTGCACATCAAGCTGAGTCTGATGAAGAACTTTGTCAAGGCCATGGACAAAACACAAGCAGCTTTCAAGTACCTCCGTGGAAAATTTCCAAGGTTAAGTGAAGCTAAGATAAAGGAAGGTGTCTTTGTTGGTCCTCAAATTCGTGGACTTCTTCGAGATGATGCATTTCACAGTGCACTGCGTGGCAAGGAAAAGACGGCATGGAAAGCCTTCCAGTTAGTACCAACAAATTTTCTCGGAAACAACAAGGCAGACAACTAAAGGGAGTTGGCAGAAAACCTCCTCAAGGCATACAAAAGCCTTGGTTGCAACATGTCACTAAAGATAAATTTTTTGCACTCTCATCTAGATTTGCTGCCACTGAACTGTGGAGCAGTGAGCGACGAGCACGGCAAGCGATTTCACCAGGACATTGCAACAACGGAGAAACGCTATCAGGGCAAATGGAGCCCATCAATGCTTGCAGACTATTGCGGCACAGTGACAAGAGATGCTCCATTTAATGAATACAAGAGACAAGCTAAGAAGCGCCGAGTAGACACTGAATAAGGACTAAACTATGTACTTGTATATACATAATAGTTTTTTGACTTTTGACTTTTGTTTCAATATATTTTTTATTTATATAACCCTTTTTCTATTTTTTAAAGTGTTACATAAACAGGACAGGTGAAATATCATGTAAAGCAATCATAAACACATGAAAAGACGTAGGTTTACAATTTATCATTAAATGTCTACTATGTACACAATATACATAGACGTAAAATGTAAAAACTGAAATATCTTGGAAACAGTATCCAATCAGTTATTTTAATTGTCATATTTGAATTCAGCACATCAAAATCCCTAATAAATAGCACATTTTATCTCTGAAGCAGACGACTTCTAAAAAATTGTAGACCAGTGATATTCCCTCCTCCAATTAGTATTGGCCGGCTATAATAGAAAAGAACACGATCTCAGTCCGACTCTTAAATCACAGCCAACATAGGGAATACCATCATCTTTTGACTTGGACCCTGAATACAGGACATCAGAGATGGGTGGGAGGAGAGAATTTTTGCAATAGCAGCAGGCAAGTATTACATAATTGTAATTAGTTTTACTCTCCCATAAAAGTACATTTTAATAACAGTAATACCTGCAACTATTGCATTGCTGAATTTACCAGTTAGGAGGGAGGCTGATAGCCTCAACAATTCTTGTATAGAAAATTATTGTACTTACCCTTACAGTAGAAGTTTTCACTACTGTAAGCCGGTAGGGCCACATGTTATTCCATCACTATAGGGCCTAACGAGAAAATGCATTCGTTCTGATGTGCAAAAGATCGAAGGTAAAAGGAGAAGGTAGTGTGGGACCACCAGATGGCAGCTCTCATAACATCATCCAAAGATGTGCAATTCAAATAGGCCCAAGATGTAGCACTAGCCCTAACTTCATGGGCTTTAATTCTCATGAAAGAAAGGTCACTCTCAGTGAGGGACTGACAAGATCTCTTGATAGTGAAGACAATCCACCTGGAAACAGTGGCCACCGAAAGATCAGAGGAACCCTTTAGAGGTAGAAAGTTACGTTTCTGACCATTCTTCCCTTAGAAGTAAAAACTTAAGGCCCCAACTGGGCAAAGGTACCTATCTTGATCAGCCCTGATACTGGGGATCTTGGTAGTAACCTATTCTTGGCCAGAAACCCAGGTTGGCAAAAAAGAGAAACCGAATCATAATTACAGTTGAACCGTAAACAACCCTTTTTCAGCGACAAGGCATGAAGCTCGCTCCTCCTCAATGACGCTAAGGAGAGCAGGAAAAAGGTCTTACGGGTAAGGTTCTCGAAAGTAGCTTCACTTGAACATTTATATGGATGTTTTGTCAACACCAAAACAGCACACGAAAGATTCCATCTAGGTATTATTGAGCAAAATACCAGTCTCAGAAGCTCAAAATACCTGATGAAATCAGAAAGAGGAGGATCTGACCCAACGGTGTAACCCTAGAGAACTTGAGAGTGTCCGAAGGGGCTGCCCTATAGCCCACAATATTGGACACTGAACATCCTCTTTCCTAAAAAAGGAAGAGAAGAAAATCTGCAACTGCGGTTTGAAGGGGACAGCAAGGATCTGCCTACTACACCAATCACAGAAGGTTCTCCACTTTGCATCGTAAATCCTGGAACTATATTTCCTTCTAGACTGGATAATGCAGTTGCCAACCTTGCTCGAAAACTCGTCCTGGTGGATAGATCGCTTGAGATGAACAAAGCGTGAAGGTAGAGCATCTGTGGGCTGTTGTGGAGGAAAGACCCCCTGTGCTGCAACAGCTGGTTCCTCCTCTGGTAATCTTCTGGGTTCATCTACCAACAGGTCGAGTAGATCACTAAACCATGACTGTTGGGGCCACATGGAATTATTTTGAACAGTGGGAAGGTGTATGCATACAGAACATTCCATGTTAGACTGAATGCATCCACTGCCCAGACCCTCTGATCTGGTACTGGAGAGGCATAAAAGGGGAGATTATTGTTCAGTCTCGGAGCGAACAAGTCCACCAAGGGTCTCCCCCACAGTTGGAAAAGTGACTCTTCTACTGACTGGTGCAGAACCTCACAACCGCCTCCGGACAGACCTGTCCACCAGGATATTCCTCTTTCCCAGAATCTGGTGGAGTTGGAAAATCATCTCCTCTGCAGCAGTCCATTGGAGGAGTTTCCAGACTTCCACACACAGGACAAAAATCCTTTAAGAACTACCCCTTTTGGCTACAGGCGAGCACCTCATCCCGAATTTGATATGTCTATATATACAATATGGAGTGGGGTTCGGGGTGGGGTGGGTGAATTGGGACTTCAGTCGGAAACCTGTCTCCATTTATCCACCAACGCAGGTGGTGGTGAAAATCGTATCCTACTGGATCTGAGCTGATAGCGGGTCCTTGTGCAGTCTCCATTTTCCTAAGCAGGAACTGGAGAGGGCACAAGTAAAGTCTTCTTAGGGAAACCAATTCTGCAGCCAAGTTCAGAGTCCCCAGGAGAGAGAGGTAAAGGCGAGCCAATAATGAGGTCTTGGCCAGAAGAGCAGTTGTGATGGACAGGATTTAGTTGATTCTGTCTGGAGGAACATGAACCTTCGAAAGTCAGGGTGAGGAAATTCATCCCAGCATGTACGAAGTCGTGAGAAGGAATGAGAGCAGACTTCTCTAGGTTTAGGATAAGACTGAGACTGGTCACCATCGACCAACAGAGGGACAGATCCTTCTGATTAGAATCTTTGAGGATGTTGTGCATCAACCAGTCATCGAAATACTGGAGGATGGGAATCCCTAAGGATCTCAAATGGGCTTTAACTACTCCCATCACTCTGGAAGTGGAGGCAAGGTTGAACGGAAGGGCTTGAAATTTAAATAGAGTTGTCCCTCATCCCAAAGCCACTCATGGTGGGTGATGTGACTAACACTACTAATGGACCTCTTAGGTGAGTGGGATCGCTGATCCCTTCTATAGCATCTAGGGGGTGAGTGGCAGCGCCATTCCTGTTTGTTGGCCATGGCTGCCGGAGATGGAGCAGGTCCACGGCCTGTCACATCCACCCTACCTTGAAACCAAGGGATATCCAGGGTGCCCTGGGGTGGGTGGGAAAACTCACTTCTAGGAAAAGGAGGTCCCCACATCCCATAGGGACTAAAAGGGAACATAGGGGAGGGTAGGATGCCGATCATCCTCCCTGGATGGGCGAGTCTATTCCCATGGGGATGAAATGGTAACATAGGTATCAACTCGATCTCTGTTCCAAGACCGATAATAACAAAATGGTGACTGGTGTTCAAAGCCCTGTGCCCAGTCAAAGACTGGATCGGTGTCAAAGATATGATAGACATCAGATTTATCCAAATGAGCTTGCTGCTCTTCCCTCTCAAGAAGGTGCGATTTGCTGATCTCAGTACGAGTCTCAAGCTCCAATTGAGAAGGTGCTGCTTGTCACTAAGCGGGAGGTACAACTGGGTCTCGGGTGCTTTTCCTCCGTTGGGAGGGGCCAAGCATTGATCCCTCATGGCATCATAACGAGTGTCAGGGATCCTTGGCCCTGGGGTGATCTCTGAATCACACAGGTCGCAGCATGTTCTTTCCCCACAGGAGCAGTAGTCTTCCCCAACACGGGAATGGATCCACATCCCTCCTGGGAATGGGGGATCATCCACTGAACATGAGGAAGAGGGGCACTTCTTCCTCCCATTGTACGAGTGGCAACTTTCTACGAAGTTCCCCCACCTAATCAAAGAAAACAAATTGGACAGCTGTCCATGCGTGCACACCCTTGCACGCTAAACAGGTGGGGCGAGTGTCCCACTGGGCCTTCCTGTGCCCCCACTTTCCCAAACCTTGCGACATTGGATGCTCTGAAAGATAAAAATTCACACAAAACAAAAAATTTGGAACCAGAAAAGGGGAGACAATACTGACACCAGCTCTGGAAGAATGAAGAGGGATACATTTTAATAAAGCACAGTACAAAAAACCCCAGATAACACCAACTAAAGCAAAGACTGTGGAGACCAAATACTCAATTGATACAAAAATGTAGGTGAAACACCAAAAAGACATGAAAAGACGAAAACTAAGGCAAATTATGACGAGCAAGCATACTTGTAACGTTTACGTTGTCCAAGGTAAAAAAGAGGTTGGTGTTCCAAGTGTTGGCTGTGAGTTCAGACTGGGGTCATGTTCTTTTCATTTTTGGTCCTCCTATACTAATTGGCAGAGGGAATAATTAGCTTGGACTGGAGACTAGAGTCCCCAAAAAAGGAAAGCAATGTAAAAGTATCAGGTCATGTATTACTACTATTAAAACCCATTTTTCTTTCTGGCATAATGACCTTGACCTTTCGACTCCAAACTCAGTTGGACTCTTCCATACCTGAAGTTCAAGCGCACCCCACAAACTCTGGTCAAAGTACTAAAGTTGTTATGAAAACAACATTTTTCTACTTTCGAAGTGACCTTTTGACCCCCAAATCTATAGGCTTCTTTATTACCAAATGTTAAGTCATCCACAAATTTTTGTAAAGGTACATCTTTTATGCAGACGTCATTAGGCTTTTTTCAGTCACAGTAACCTTAACCTTTGACCTTTTGAACCAAAAATCCAAAGGATTCTTCCTTACCCCAAGTGCAAGCCATCCACAAAGTTTGGTCCAGGTCTGTGATGTATAACTAATGTTATTGTGCTGAAACCATTTATCATCTTCAGTTACAGCGATTTGACCTTTGATCCCAAAATTAACAGGCTTCTTCCTTACACCAAGTTCAAGCTATCCACAAAGTTTGGTCCAGGTACATAATGTAGAACTAATGCTTTTGTCTGGAAACCATGTCTTCTTTCAGTTACATAAAACAGAAATTTAAAAATAGCAACTTTTAGTGGAATGAAGCTTTGAAAAGGGTTTTATTTAGACACCTTAAAGACATGCTCAATTTTGATACTTCTGACATTGGTGTTTTTGTTCACGACATTGACGGTCAAATGTTAAAATGCAGGCACCATTAATCAACTTTTTTAACGACGTTCCAATGCTGTGGATTTCATGCATACTACAAGTCATGAATTAAAGACACATGGAACTGATTTTTGCGTCGAAATAACAGGTTGCCGTTCCAAATGGAAGAAATTTAGGGTCAATAAAAACGTCTGTTCACAAAACACCAAAAATTGAAAATAAACAAGTTCTGAGGACCTTGAATGTTTTGGTATACAGATTACTGTATTTTCTCCGATTATAAATCCCCGATTCCCAGACTTAACTTTTTTATTTTAAAAACTTGCGAGAAAGGGCTCATTTTCAGATATAGCTTGGTCACATTAGATTGTCAAAAAGTGGGTGTACCTTGCATCACCATCCTTTATCAACCAGGCAATGATAGTAGTACACGAGTCATTTCTGTAAAGCACATTATTTACCTTTGAGATGAAATATCTTCATCTTAAAAACATCCAGAGCTCATAGCACTGTTTCTTTTAAAAAATCCTGTAAAGCTCCCAATTCGTGGTATGTATGAACTTCCATTGTCGGCAGGACTAAGAACTGATTTTTCTGGAGAATATTTCTTTTATAACACGGCATTGTTATTAGAAATCATGTTTGTTTATTGCATTATATCATATTTTCAGGTACTGACATTTACTTATATGTGCTTGGGTCCCGAGTGGTCTAAAGCGCTTGACTTTATAGATCACTCACATCTCGCCCCTGTCCATGTGGGTTCAGTCTCAGCTCAGCCAACATGGATACATTAGAAAGCTTGCCAGTAGCTTCCAGTGGGTCTGTGGTTCTTCCTCCACCAAATATACTGGCTGCCATGTGTAGTTTATCATGTGCTGAAAAATGGCATTAAACCCACAAACCACTTAAACGTGCTATGCAGTTTTTAAAAAATGGTGCAGTTGACACTAGCGTCATAATTAGGTTACGCAGAGTCCTTGCTCCTCAAGACAGTGATGTTGCCTTGTGCATTATATTACATTTAGGTGAATGCTTTGTTTGCAATTATTATTTCCTGAAAATATTTACTCTGGAATTACTTTAAATTTAACATGTTCATACAGAAACCATTTTTCTTCTTGAAGTCATACCACATGTGCAAACCTTCCACAAAATGTGATAACTGTAGATGGTGGACAACTCAAGTTATTATGCAGAAGCAACTTTGTTCTTTCAGTCTCAGTGAACTTGACCTTTGAGCCCCAAATTGATAAGGTTCTTCCTTACCCCAAGTGCAAACCATACAAAGTTTGGCACCAACAGATAGAGGACAACTTGAGTTGTTGTGCAGAAACAATATTGGTAACAGATAAAGAGACATCATCATAACATAATACACTCCAACTTGTGGATGTAGAAAAAGTAAGTTACATGCATATGATGCACAGAGGCATGCTCCTAACAAGTCAGAGACAGCAGTCTGGTTACCATCCCTGAAACATTGTACATCAGTAGTAACTAAACACAACAGGAAATAAATTACCCCAAGACCATTGAGCAAGGTAGAAAAAGGCTGCTAGGTGGTATTCAACCTTCCTTAGCTGATAATGGACGATGAAAATTAGGTGCGAGGTCTTGGCAGGACTTGGCCTAAAAAAGTTGCTTAAAGGCTTTTATAATTTTAGTAACAGTGGCCAAGTTTGATGGCAGAACGATATAATTTATATAAACTTTAAAGCCTTTCATTCCAAAGCTTTGCCAAATTTGGTCAAATTATGTCAAGTGGTTTTTTAAAAGTAGTTTCAAGATTTTTCAAGTTTTAGTAATGGCCATATTTGACGATGAATCTGCATTTGTACAAACTTTAAATCCCCTCATGCCTGGATGTTTTCTGTCAAATATGGTCATATTCTGTTAAGCAGTTTTTGCGAAGAATGATATGTTTAGGATTTTCTATTTTTAGCAATGACAGCCATATCTGATGGTAGATCAGCATTTGTATAAATTTGCAATACCTCTATGCAATATCAAATTTGGCAAAGCCAAATTCTATTCAGCAGTAACATCATTTCAAGGTTTTTATTGTTTTAGTATTAGTGGCCATATTTGATGGCAGATTAGCAGCATTTGTATAAATCTGAAAGCCCTTCATGTCAGAATGCTCTGCGAAGTTTGGATGAAATGTATCCTTTTCTTTATTATACAAATGTTAACAGATGCATGATGGATGATGCAGGACCAAACCATAACTCGCTAGGCTTTATGGTCAGTATTTGACATTGTGGAGAACAAACAGACAATAATAGACCCCTCAAAACACAACAGATCAATTTCCCCTGTATCTGTGTGATGATGATGCTCAGTGGACTACAAAGATATTTCAACAAACTATTCGTTGGGATTCTATATACATCAAGATCCATGCTAGTGGGCATTTCAGGCAAAATAGTTGCCCTCAAGTCTGTCATTTCACTTAAACATGCCCAAAAAGTGAAGTTCACTTCGTGCTGCCTTACAAATGCCTACAAGTACATACATGATGACAATTATTTCCTTCATACATAAGAGTTCTTGAAAAAAAATTAATTTACATCGTTCTTTGAAGCCGAGATTACAACTTCACTGATATTTCAATTTACATTGAAACATTATTACCTAATCAGACGTTTGATATGATTGTATACCAGTTTTAAAAGCAAGTGAACAGCTTGTAATTAATTGTTGATCACCTGCTTTGATCTTTACTTTAAAATGCAAATTCTGTGAAATTGCTACTTTTTGTTAAACGTCTGGAAGATTTCAACAAGTTTCTATATTGTTAGTTTTATTGTGTTAAGATTCAACATTATTATGAATCTGATGGTTTGATTCTGTGTGTGCACAATACATGCATTTTTGTTTTGCTTCTCCGGTTTTAAAGCAAAACAGTTCAATTTTTGGAAAAATTGAGTTTAAGAGTAGTTCTGCATTAAACCCTCAAAATATAAAACTGCAAGTTAAAGCATTTATGGCTGCTGTTTATCTTTTCAATATTGGTCAGATACAAGATGCTAAGAAGGGAAACTGAGATATACAAATCTACAAGTTTTTTTTATAACCATTTATCATTTATTTTTACTGCATGGGTACATATCATCACATATTCTTATACACAAAATGACATTGAAATACAGAAATACAGAAAACAAACTTAAGCTGTTGATAAGGTAGGCTTTCAATGCTAGATTTACATATGAAGTATTCAGGAATTCAAAATTAATAATTACTATAGCAGTTTCAAATACAGTGGTACCTGCCATAAAGGTCACCTTTACTACGCAACCACCTGTCTTTAACATCAACATTTTTGAAAGTTCCTACAACTACATTTTAGAAGAAATGAACCTGTATTACACAGTCACGTGACTTAGGTGGCTGCTTAACAAAGGCTGGACTGTACTACATCGTGCTGAGCAAGACATAATTTTTTAATGAACATGGAACTCCTGTGTTATTAATGAAAAGATTTTTTTTTAATGAACATGGAACTCCTGTGTTATTAATGAAATGAAAATATGTAATTAAGATGCAAGTATACAATGCAGTTCTATCATCACAAATTGTAAATTAAATGGCAGTTCCCCATACACAAATAATGTGATAATAGTAACTGACAAATACATTCAAATGTCACGAATAACACCACTTTGATCCTTATGGTAAACTGACTATTCCTCCATGAAAATCCTCTGTCCATCTGAGTTACGTATCTATACATGTTCAAATATCTAAACATATGCTTATCATGATTGAAAGGGTATCACTCCTGGCTGCCTCCAGAAAAATGATCCATGTTGAATATAAACAATGAAATAAAAACCAAGAATGCTTTCATCGCCTTCCTCTGCCACGACCTCCCCTCATTCCTCTGCCGCGACCTCCCCTCATTCCTCGCCCTCTTCCACGGCCCATAGTAGCTGAAAAGAATAAAAAATATGATGAAAGTTTTTGTGTCTTCAAATAATAACAAAACTTATCTTTTATAGCTTCTTTCGGAGCCTTGATACCCAACTCAAGATATTTCATAATGACTGCAATGTCATGTGAAGACAAAATGGTGGTAGATAAATTTTTATAAACATTAAATGGACATAATCTACACTTTCTTTTTTTAATCAGCTCACCTAATAAAAATAGTAGAAACAGAATTCTTTGTCAGCCAGAAAATACAACATCAACGATAATACTGTATATCACAATATTTTTGCATCATTAAGTTTTAGCGAATCTATACAACAGTATACTAGCAACAAAATGTTTTAGGAAATTATCGATGAACACAAATGTAATATTTTGGTTGTAATTGTTTCTTCAACACAGACAAAATGATTAAGGGATTATCAAACCATAAATTGTTATGTTTGCTGCTACCTGAGGCTGAGGAATGCTCAATAAATTGAAGTATAAACGAAGCACCAGATGGCAGAATTTCATGTTAAACAACACCAAAAGTGTCAGTATTTTTTACTAGTTTGACATCACAAGTGTCAAAAGGCATTCACCAAGACAGAGATGCCAACCCCTGGCAATGTGAAATGGAAATGCCAGCTTAAATAAATAGAACTTGAACATAAAAACAGGATTTTGAGCTTGTTTATTGTCAATGTGAAGACATACCCGATTCCTTTTTCTTCTTTTTAGTTCTGGGTGTGTCATCTATCAATAATGTGTCAAGGGGCAGACTGTCGGGCAGAATGTAGTAACGGATGTTGTTTCCTCGAATGCTGAGTGTATCAACCTGGACTGGATCTTTGTTTTTTACCGTCATCTTCACTGCCTTAAGATGTGTGTTCATACTCACATCCACTCCTAAATATGATAAGCAAATACAATGAAACCTTTAAATTAGGAAGAAGAACCAATTGTTAATTAATAATTATATAGCTCACCTCTACAAAGCTTTTAGTTGTCTCCAGGAGCTATTGTACACTGTACGTATCATGCAGAAAAAAAATTCAGACTAAAGTAACCCTGACAATGAAATGCTGGCCCCTTTACTAAATGAAGTTTTATTTTTTGCTTCTTTTATTTTTGCATTTTTAAAATTTAACTTGTTGATCAACAATATATAGCCAGTATTGTGCCGACATACATGCTGATAAAAGATATAGAACAATAAAAAAGAACATTCTTTTCTATTCTATCACATCAAAGTAGAGGTATTCTAAGAGTTAATAAAACCAGTGATTACATTTTGAAAAAAATTTTTTAAATAAAAAGTCCTCGTTCTTAAAATCTGCTTCAGAAGCTATTGTCATTGTCGTTGCCTAGAAACCCAAATTTTAGTGGGTGAAAAGTCACAGGCTCCGAGTAACCTTGGAGTGACAGCCAGTATTACAAGCCCAGTTCACGGATCAGTAACTACACTGATTAGCCACTACTGCTGGTACTTCACATGAAACCAGCATGCAGACCACTGTCTAATTCCTATACTCATTTACACAGCCAATAATAAAGTTCACCTGTTGAGAGTAACATTATTACAATATACAATGTAGAGTCATTAATATGGGAAGTTTACAACTGAATAAACATGTTTATTCCAACTTCCAACTGCACTGGTCAGAAAGGCTATCTAGGTTAGGATGTATATAGTATGGAAAAATCTATGCAGTGATTTACAAATCAACCTGCCCGACTCACGGGAGAAGCCCAAATTCGGCTCGGGCAAGCTCAAGTCTGCAAGGCACTTGCCCACAGGCAAGTCCAAAAAATTGAGAGAGAATGAGATCCAAGAAATTGTTTTTAACGTCGGTGGTCTGAGTAAGATACATAAAACACTAGCTCTGTGCGAGCTATTTTGCTAACAAGGGGCCATGTTCAGTTCGTAATGCTTTATGTTCTGCAAGTTTTATACCCTGCGATCTCGACATAGGACGTATATCAGCACCTTTATTTAGTGTTTATATGTACCGCATTCTTTTTCTACATAACTGGCCAGAGTTTCTTTCATCTACGATTTATAATATATTGTAGTCAATGTCAAGGTCAGGCATGCATTTTCTTGTGCAGACATGATTATGTGAATATTTACTATTTAAAGCAAGTTTTGACAAAAAAGCAATAAATATTTATATTTTAACTTAGTTAAATTTTAATTGTAATATTTTTGTATGAGATTCGCCAACTTTCATGTCCTTAGACACGTTAAAGTCAGCTTCGGGCAGTTTATCAGCTTTCCAATTCTAAACGATCGGCTTGTCAAAGATTGTTTAGATGCATGTCACCGGTGTTAATGTGATAAAGTGGTAATTGTTAATAATGTAACTCTTGAGATTTCTTTGAAAGGTGTGTTTGGAAATAAAAACGTTATTGATGTTAACGAAAGTGAAGCACCCACAGGCATGATTATGATATGTTGTTTATGTGATAATTACAGGAGATCAATACATACTTACTGCTTGGCAAACAATGAAATGGACAAAGTGTTCTCAAATCATTCTAAAAAATCTGTTTGTAAAATATTTTGATGCATGTTGCTGATTTGCTGAAATCATTGATATTTATGGAATACTTTAGTGATGGACTAGTTTTTACTGGATGTATATTTAAATCTGCATGATCATTTGAACTTAAGTGGAAAAGTAGATAAAGAAAAATGTTATATATTAAAACGTGATTAAAATTAAATTAATGCAGTTCTGTTATTTGTTTAATTTTTCAGTTCAAGGTCTGTTACCTAAATCTCTGTCTCTCTCTTACTTCAAAATGTAGCTATTTCCAAACCCTTTTCTACTTATCCATTTATCTTTATATATACATGTACATGTCTGTTTTTGCTCTTCTGACTATATCTTCATTTTAACTCTTTCCAATCTACATATTTATCTACATGTATTATTTACATATATAACTTTTATTATCAGAATTTTGTTTTAAGGTGCCAACAATGATAAAAAGAAACCAAAAGTTATAATAAATTGAATGTGATTTCCTTAAAATTTTTCACATATTTTATTTTATCTTGGTTTTTTAAAATCATGTTGGGATATTATGTTTGGGACATGCTCTTATTTCCCAAAGGTAAGTTCAAGTCAGCTGGGCAAGCTGACTTTTATAAAATTTGTAAATCCCTGTCTATGTAACCATGAGTTAAATATAAATACTAAACCTATATCACTAACACATAAAATGTAGGTCACAGTGACTTCTTTAGTTGTAAGTGTGTTGCACTAACAGATGCATCCAATGACAAAGTTTCACGATTCAAACATGAACTGCACCCAACATGGGACCTCACATTGGCACCATTTTCATTTAGCACCAACCAGACATATTAAGTCTTTTGGTGAAAACCCCATGTCAATATGACTTTCCTTTCAGGAGTAGAGATAACAAAGTTTTCAAAATGGCTTCTGTGGTAGCCATATTGGATGTCAGATCTGTACCATTTTCATTTAGGACCAACTTGACATCATAAGAAGTCAACTGGTGAAAACTGCACGTCAATATGACTTTCTGCTTAGGTGGAGTTGTGAAAAGATTTTCAAGATGGCTGCCATAGTGACCATATTGGATGTCAGATTGGCAACCTTTTATTTAGGACCAGCTAGATATCATAAGTCTTTTTGTGAAAACCCCAAGTTGATATAACATTCCATGTAGGAGGAGTAGCGATAAAAAGATTTTCAAGATGGCCACTGTGGCAGCCATATTGGACATCAGCTGCGCACCATTTTCATTTAGGACCAACTAGACATCATAAGAAGCATCACCATTTTCATCTAGGACCAACTAAACCATGAGATGAATGTGTGTGTAAAGTTTCATGACCATCCTCCAAGTAGTTCAGAAGTAGCGAAAACAAACTTGTGCCAATGGATGGATGGATGAAAGACCATCCCATAAATTCTTATTGTCTATGACCAGTAGAGCTAAAAGCCTGAACAAAATATGCAAAAAAACTACATGTACATTTATGCGCAAATTTAGCCCCACCCCAGGGGTAGGTGCAATAAAACCCAAAACTGCTGCCCAGAACCTTGCAAAATAAAACAAAAGAAGAAAAGTTGAGATTCAGTGAGGCTATACATATGTATATGCTTTTATATGTGCAGATGCTTACGCCAGGGGTAGTACAATAGCTCTCCTCTATCTTGTAGAGGTGAGTTAAAATGTATGACACAAGCTATGATTATATGTTACAAATCTGCAAGGGTAGCCGAGAGCTGTTAAGAAGATTAAAATGAAAAAAGGACAGGGTTGGAAAATATCAGATGTCCAATTACCCAGAACAACAGAAAATTGAAATCAGAAAAGAAAATTTTTGCCTCCCACATTACCAATCCAGACTTGTTTAACCTGACAGATGTCATCAGTAATTTTTCAAGTCCAATTCATAATTTTAGCCAACTCTCTTAAGTTTGCCATACCAACACTGACAGCTGGTTTAACATAAACAGTTCTGAAGAAAATCACAAAAAATGCATGCGTCACTGATCTTCTAATTAGCTGACACCGCCCCTTTTATACCAACAATCGTTTGCGTAAATTGACTGATGCAAGGGTCACTATTCTTCATACATACCTTCATCTCATCTGTTATTCAGGGTGATCATAAACCCCACTGCTTTAATTTTTGTCAAAAGTTCATCACAACATCAAACTTTCATGATTCATGTGCCTTGGCCTCTCTCATAAACACAGCTATGCTTGAATTGAGTGCATTATAATAAATAATAATAATAATAATAATGAGGACTTTGTATAGTGCCTAATCTTTAGAAGCTCTAAGCGCTTTACAACATTATATAACACCTAAAAAAACCCCCATATATAATGATATGATTACAAAAAGAAAGAAAAAACAAACACCATGAAATTAGAAAACAAAAACATGCTGAAAATAGTTAAGGTAAGAAAACATTAAGTCTTTAGGTCTATTCTTGCAGTCGAAATAGGTGCGTTTTAAGAGCACTCTTGAATGAGATCACCATGTCTTTGTGTCTAAGTTCAGTGTGCAATTCATTCCACGTTGCTGGGCCCTGTTATGCAAAAGAACGTTGTCCGTATGACTTCATTTTGGTATTGGGAATAATGAGAATACGGGTGTCGGAAGAGGAGCGTAAGTATCTTGCTGGTGTGTACACATGGGTGATGTGAGATAGGTATGTTGGACTGGTGCCAGTCAGTGAAATGTAGCACAGAGAACAAATTTTGTGTTTGATTCTGGATCGAATGGGTAGCCAGTGTAGGGTACAGAGCAGGGGAGAGGTGTGCTCTGTTCGTGGTACTCTAAGAATGATCCGAGCAGCTGTGTTTTTAACTTTTTGAAGTTTCTGGAGTAGATACTGAGATGAACCAGATAGAATTGAGTTACAATAGTCCAGTCTTGAAAGTACTAAGGAACACACAAGTGTTTTAGTGGCATCAACTGAAAGATAATTGCGAATGGAGCTGATCCGTCTCAGCTCAAGGTATGCATCCTTGCATATGTTCATGACATGTTGGTGCAATGAGAGTGTACTGTCTAGAGTAACACCTAGGTTTCGTACTGACTGTGTGAATTTAATGTTGGTGTTGCTGATATTTATTGTTTGAGGTATAGGATGTGAATGAGAAAGTCTTTGTGTGGTAATCAGAATGGCTTCAGTTGTATCATCATTCATGTCATCCATGATTTCACATCGGAAATACATCTCTCTACACCTTAGATGGTAGCGTCAACTTCAGTTGGGTGGCTAGATTTGTATATTTGGGTGTCATCAGCGTACAATTGGTGAGACACTGGATGACGATCTTTGACACTTGAGAGCGGCTGAGTGTATAGAATGAAGAGAACCGGTCCAAGAACAGAACCCTGTGGAACACCAAAACATAGATTAACTGGGCTGGAGTGTTTTTCATTTGCAGACACAATTTGTGTCCTGTTGACCAAGTAGGACTTGAACCATAGTAAGACTGTATCGTGAATGCCAAATACATGATGGAGACGGTGAAGTAATATATCATGGTCTATTGTATCAAATGCTGCAGACAAGTCAAGGAGGGTGAGGACTGTAATATTTCCACTATCCAAAGCAGAGAGCAGGTCGTTAACTACTTTCAGAAGGGTAGTTTCGGTACTGTGGCGACGGCGATATGCAGACTGTACATCGCTAAAAAGACTGTTTGAATTCAGATGAGATACAAGTTGGGATAGAACAACTTTTCTAAGATTTTTTATATGAACAGGAGGTTAGAAACAGCGTGGTAGTTCTTTAAATCGTTATGGTCAAGTGTTGGTTTCTTCAGCAGAGGCTTTACAATGGCAGTTTTGAAAAATGATGGGAATTCCCCATATGAGAGAGAAGTATTAATAACATCAGTTGGTGAAGGCAATATTGGATCTAAGCACTCAAGCAGCAGTGATGTCGGAATCAGATCAACTTCACATGACTTCAGGGCACTCTTCATCATGATTGTACGCACTAAATCCATAGAGACCGGTTCAAATGCTGCTAATGGTTGCCGCTGAAATTCTGTATCGCAACTGTATGGTGACGATGACTCAATTGAAATTATGTTGTCAAGCTTATCTCTAATGGTTTGTACTTTGTCACGGAAGAAATTTGCAAACTGGTCCGGAAGGTTGACTGGATAGAAGGTAGTTGGAAGTGGTGTACATTTGTTCCTTGACATTAGCTGGTTAGTAATCTCAAAGATCTCTTTGCAGCTGGAACTTTCAGTGATCTTAGTACTGTAGTGGGCTGATTTCGCTGCATGGACTATGTTTGTGACATTCTTCTTAGTGGCTTCATAGATTTGCTTATGAATAGTGAGTCTGGTGGAAACCCAAAGCCTCTCAGCCTTACGGCGGTCTCTTTTAGCAGTGCGAAGCTGGTCCTTAACACTGCTATACCACGGAGAACACTTTTTAATTGATACTCTGCACTTGGTTGCTGGGGCATGTTTGTCAAGCATTGAACGCAGGCAGTTATCAAGTTATTCTGCTGTAGGAGGTAGCAAAGTTGTTAGGATTGCTTGGATGTCATGCATTAGTTAAGTTCTATTTATCATACGGAGGTTTCTCTTAGTAGCAAATAAAGGTGGAGGGTTAGGGACTGATACGTCAAGATGGCATATAATGCAGAGGTGATCTGATGCAAGTTCGTGGGACACCAGGGAGGACTGTAGAATATCATCAGGTCTATAAAGAATCCAGTCTAAAATGTGACCATGTTTATGGGTGGGTTGGCTAACTGACTGAGGTTGAAAACGTGAATGGAATCTAGCAGTTTTGATGTGTATGGGTTTCCAGGACAGCCAAAGTGAAAGTTGAAATCTCCAAGAATAATCAGGTTGCCACCTATCGAATTTCCATACTCTAGGAGATTCGGAAACTGCTCCAAAAAGAGAGATTCAGTCAGCTTGTTTTTTCTACTAGGAGGAGGGCGGTAGAGGCAGAAAAAATGGACTGACCTTTGTTCCAGTGCGAGTGTGGTTTGGACTAGTTCAAACGATGTGTGGTTGAAATTGAATGTTGTAGTGTGATTAAGACAGTTGATTATAGAGTTCTTTGCGATGATAGCAATTCCACCTCCGTGGCAGTGGCGGAGGAACGATTTGATGGAGTAACCGGGGGGAGGTTTAGATCTGCGCACTTGGGCTCATCACCAGATGTTTTTAGCCATGTTTCTGTCAGGAAAAAGACGTCGATATAATGATCGTTGATAAAATTAACTATTTATGTGCGCTTTTCCGGTGGTCCTACTGATTGGGCATTGAATAATGCGATGTGTAGTGGTATCTCTTGGATAGCTGACACAAAGGTTGACGATTTAAGAGGATTGAATTAGGTTATCTAAATTAACGGCCGAGTTTTCAAACTGGCGTGCCGGAAATGGCGAAAGGGAGATAACTGGAATTCTTCTTCCTGTTCTACGCCGGCCAGCTTTAAAACGTTTCTTTTTCGCTTCCGTTTACATTTAAGTAATGATGAATGTAGTCCCAGGTCGTTTAGTCTAGTGCACAATGTAGTGTGGAGAGCCAAGGAGTGGTCGTTTAAAGCAATTAATGAGGGTCTATCATAGCGTAAACGGGTGGACTGGCGAGTATCATGTGATGGTGGTATGTTCAACAACAAAGGAAGTTGTAGCAGTGGTGCAAGACGGCTGAGAAAAAGTCTAATAGTTCTCGTTTCCAAGAGAAGATGATGAAGAAACATATTCCAACAGAACAGCCAATGCATGATGAACACAATAACGTAGATGAAGACAGACAACAAGCACATAAATCATGAAAAACGGCACAAAAATCCGAAGCAGCTGCCTCCAGCCTGTAAAGTGATAGCGGCCATCTTGCGAATCATTATAGCATTCTCAAGCGCTTCAGTGATACAGCTTAAGAGCCTAATAAATGAATAGTACTCCAGCATGCTATATCTTTGCAGAAAGTCTCCATCTTTAAAATGAATACCTCGAATCATGGCCCATATTTTTTAAAACTATTCTATAGAAACTACAGTGAAATCCAGCAGGTAAACAGCTCTGCCAGTTAAGAAAGTGGTTTCAGGACCAAGTTACCTATGGTATTAATTTATTCAATTTTCAAGACTTTTAACTGTCAAAATATAAACTACAGTAAGCCATTGATTTTTAACAATTTACGACCAACCCCCCAAAGTACCCCCCCCTCCCCATCCATAATACTACTGAGAACTGCCAAGTAACTGATTCTTTCAGGTACTTGTTAGTTGCATCAGTCAATCAAACATACTTATATTTTAACAATGACCAATACAGACCTGCCAATCCTAACAACACCTTCTTAGTATGGTGTAACAAAATATCATGTACTGCTACTGTTGAAATGGAAAACATGCATCTGAAAATGTCAAAAGTATGATCTGATGCAGCGAAGACAACATTATGTTCAACCAAAAGTTCCTCAAGTACAACTATACTTAATGGCCTCCAGTTCAGTTTCAAAAATAGCAGTTCCATACCCAATGAAAATCAGTGGCTTCTTGCTAGATCTATCAATTTTGACATTATTCTTGGCAATCATCTCTCACAGTGAGCACAGTGCTCTCACAGTGAGCAATACTCAAACTGATCCACATGTCCAATAAATGTAACTGTTGCATTTCTGTGCTTTTTTTCCTGAAGAATCTGAATATCTTTTTTATACCTCTGTGCTGACTATTTGATTGTCTCTTTTCAATGCGTTTTTGTTTGTTGGACGACATTTCTAGATAATACAATAAGCAAAAGCTTGATCATGCATGTGTGTTGCAAGAAAAACAATGGCAGATTAAAGTGTTACTCTGGTTAACTGATAAACTCCACTGAATCTAACATGACAATCCAGACCAGAACTAAACCTGGGTAAGCCAATATCCGCATTTTACTGCAATGATTGTATTTTCGAATTTTACTTGCTATTATTTTTAAGCTCATAATTTAAGGGTCATTTCAGTAAGACTTGTGGTCTTAATCATGAGTTATCAGATTTGCCAACAGCCAGACCATCAGCTATTGCCTGGTGTGAGTGACTGCACATTATTACATAAAACTGTGGTTTGCTTGGGGGAGAAGAAACAAGCAAGGTCACACAAAGTGGAGTAAAATACAAAGAATATATACTAACTATGAGCTTTAACAACTCAAAAAGTATCGCACACATTTTTCTAAATAGTTTGGAAGTCAGCTTATTTGTATTAACAGCAAGAAGCCTGGCAAGATTCACAATTTGTGTGCAATTAATAAACAATAATACACCCAAAAATTATGGTTAAAATATTAATTCCACTAATAGCAGAATACAGTATTATTCTGTACAAAGAGTAAGAATGAATCCAATTTTGTATATAATCCAAACTGATGATCTTATTGACGACAGAACAAGGAATTACAATTTATGCTGATTGTTCTAAAATTAATAATTTATCACCGACAGGCTTCACATAATAAAATATTGGTAAATTTTTCACTTATTCCTAGCTCATCTGATCTCAGTAATTCATATATTTAAGGAGAATCTCTTTCACTAACCAGATGGCTGCAGTCATTGCACTGTGGACAGATAGATCTTTTTCTGACATAATACTACTCACACAGAACTAGGCCATAAAATCACTTTGCACAGCAACCTCCATAACTGTTGATATGATCAACACAGACTGCATGCCTTACTATTGTACTAGTATACAAGTTATTATTTAACAAGGCAACTTGCTATCGTCATATTGACATGCTTCTATTGCATAGTATTTTAACAAGCATCTCACTGATGTGGATGCTTTTACTTTATCACTAACTGTACTGTTGAGAAAAAGTTGTGGTGCCTTCAAGTAATGGGAGTGTGTCACTTGCAGTTTTTATGCACCACACTGATGCAGCATGATTTTCCTATGGGGGCAACGACACTCATTTATCGCACCAACGTCATAAAAACTGCTTTAGAATTAACCGTGGGACTCACAGAAAATAGTGAACTATTAATATATACTTCCGCTATAACACAAATTTCAGAACCATACGTGATGAAGGATCTTAGAACACCACAACATGGCCATACTTTTACTATGAAGATAAAGCTACAGGATGCCAGTTTGGTTCAGAGACATAAAAAGATATTTTGATTAGCTATCTTTTGATACCTCAATATTGTTGAACAAACCTGTTATTGTACCGTGGACCTGAGTTCCATTTTTCAATTCTATCGTCACAGTCTCATGACTCAACTTCATTAAAAACCTGCAAAGATAAAATCAAGATCTTTTGTATATATAAAACATTTTTATGTACAAAATATCCTTGTGACAAACTTGATAATTATACAAACCATAGGAATGGTACGCATAAAAGAAAACAAGAAGCCCAAGATGGGGTGAAGACCACTAACCTTGCAGACAGCTAATAGCCAAATGCAAGAGCAGATGGCCAAGACATCTGGGTCAGTCGGATGATTTATGTAGAAATTTCTTCCAATCATGCTGACTGCATACTTTATGAACACAACTGTTTAATGTTTGTTTATTTTTTTATTATATTTTATCATCTAAATTTGATGGTATATCCACATAGTTTCTATAAATCTGAAAGGCATTCAAGCTACAACACTTTCCGTCAAATAGTGTCAAATGCTGTTGAACAGTTTTTGGATCAAGCGGAGTTATGTTTTTCTATTTCTAGCATCAGCAGCCATACTTGATGGCAGATCAGCATTGTTTGTAAATAAATTTAATTCATTCATGCCAAAATCTCAATGATTTTTGAGAAGTGTTTATTTTCCTATTTTAAGAAATGGTGTCCATATTTGATGGTGAACTGTCATGATTTACACAAAACTTAAAAGCATGGCATACCATAATACCTTCCGTCAAATTTGTTCCAATTCTGTAGTGCGGTTTTTGAGAAGTCATTTAAAGGATTCTCCATTACAGCAGCCATATTTGATGTTAGATTGGCATCATCTTTACAAATCTGAAAGGCCTTTATGCTCGGATGCTTTCTGTCAAATTTGGTCAAATTCTGTTCAGCAGCTATTGGCGAGTCATTTAAAGGTTTTTTCATCTTAAGTAATACAGGGATCGCGCTGTGCATCGCCAATGTCGCAAATTGTGATTTTTTTTCCTGATTGGCGACAAAATATACCATCTGGCGATTTTTTGGGCGACAATGTTTTTGGCTGTTAAAACTTGTATATACAATCTTGGGTTTGGAGTGGAGGAATTCAAAGGCACCACGAAAGGAAGCCGCAAACTTGGGTATACAATGCACTGGAATCTCTCTATTGTTACATAAACAAATCATTTGTTCATATCGACCGCAGCTCCTTAATTAGCATAATTCACTATAATTATTTTGCTTCAAATGCAATGTTGGACATGGAAGTTAATCCTCTGTATAATCAATTAAAAATTAAAGAATCACTGCTATTTAATCAGTTTATGAAGGGAACTGACACTAATGTCGATAAAGTATATCTCATTAATTAATTTGATTGACTCTCTTGATAAAATTTGAAGGGTTCGTCGTTTGTGAGGATCTGGTTCGAGTAAACACAATACAACGAAGCCATTTAAAATACTACTCATTAATTATACTGGCTTTATATTTTATTTCCTATGTTTAGATTGGCCAATACTTTGGTAGCTTAGCCCAATATGCAGTCAAGTGTTAATATAGAACATGTGTATATCCCATAGTTATCAATGACCACCAGTAGGTGCGATACAGGATGTAAATAAATACATGGGGTAAAATCAAGCATGCAGTACACCTGGAGGGCATGAATGGCCAGATAAAGGTAGATAATGTGATTATGGCATGAAAAAAAGCACTTTCCTTGCTTTTTTTAAAATAGGAAAAAAGCACTTGTCCCGGACTAGCGACTGGGAAAATTGTACTTGCCCGACTTCGAAAATTACTAGTCTGCGCCATTGGGCTATGGGATTTGCTCAGTCCGGATTATGTATTCTGCATAAAAACCTGCAATTTTCTTATCATCATGTACATTGCCAAGCAAGTCAAAAGCAGAGTTAGTCCAATTCTGCAGTACTCTAGATACCAATTCTGTGTCTATAAAGACGAGTACATTGTTATTCATCATGTACAAAATCAATAAATTTGTATCAATTTTATGTCCAAAATAAAATTAAAATAAAGTACATAAGCCACTCATACATCTAATATGTAAGTGC
Source organism: Margaritifera margaritifera (assembly GCA_029931535.1). NCBI lineage: Eukaryota > Metazoa > Mollusca > Bivalvia > Unionida > Margaritiferidae > Margaritifera > Margaritifera margaritifera. The sequence goes on along the minus strand of JAQPZY010000970.1, from coordinate 34,146 downwards.
ACCATGCTGAATGGAATACTACCCTCTCATTGGTTGACTGAAATGACGTACTGTGCCAGCTGATAACCTCATTTTGGGACAACCATTGTGTAGTATTCCATTTAACGCGAAACACTTGCAAGTAGGCATGGTCATGGCCATGTCCAGCAGTAACTTTAGAAAACAGACTGGCATTTCATAAAGGTGGAGTTGCAAGTGAAATTTGATACCGACCTAAAAAGTCGAATCTCTGAGATAGACATTTGTGCCAAATTTATTACTCTATGCGAAGTGCAACTTCAAATATCAATGTCAATTCTGAAATAGATCGCAGCAAAAGAAACGAGAGAAGTGTCCTCCCTTGTATTATTATATACAGTACATATATTATGTATAGGAAAACTGTAAGCAACGATACGTGCCCTTGTAGTTCGACTAATGCAACAAGACTTGAATCTGTGCAAGTGTAAAACTTCTATGTTACGTTCTCGAACATTTGGTCTCTAGTTTCGGGGTCGACTGACCCTGGAAGACGCTACACGGCACCGCCGCTTGTTCAAGCATTAAGACGTCTATTCCCCCATCATGTATATCTGGGTCGACGTTTTGCACTGCAAGACTACCTAATCAGCAAAAGTTGACGCTTGGGTTCCGACAGGGCACGAGAGAAAGGACACCAGTCATCAGGGGTATCTATAGCGTCTTTCATAAGAAAATGACATCCTAACAAATCATTAATAGTAAACATGGACAATTATTTGCACACAGTGTTATCAAAGAGAACATAACAAATTGAACAGAAGCGCTCCAATCGAGTAAAAACATAGATCAAATCGTTCCAGGGTACATGTATACACAAAGTGCTTCTGTCCGTAAGACTTAATTGCATGCTAAAATATCTTGCTAGGTGTAAGACCAAACGTCGGAGTTCATTTTGGCATTATTTTGGACCATATTCATACCGTACTAGCTTCATGATTGATTTGATTGCAACATGTATCGCTGACTTCCACCGGCGGCAAGCAACGATAAACCAACGCGCTATAGTTCAAATGTGTATTTAATTGCGAAGAGCTTGCAAGGGAAGTAACTCAACAAAGTAAGCATTATTCATTCATCAGTTGTTTGTAAAATATGGAACTTATTATTAATGAAGAAATATGATATTTTGACGCACAGCATTGACTAAATTAATCATTGTAATTTTAGCTGGTGTATATCATCATACACCCTTTCAATGAGCAAGTGCACGCTCCAATCGAGTAAAACAAAAACTCAATCATTCTGGGTAGCTGTAGACACAAAGTGCTTTTTCTGTCTGTAAAACTCAGTTGCATGCTAAAATACCGCTATGACTAAAATACGCAATGGAAAAATGAAACGCAATGGAAATAAAATACGCAATGGAAAAATGGATCACAATGGAAATAAAATACGCAATCGAATTATTGTTTGTGTTTTTAATTTTTTGTTGAAAAAAATAAATTAAAAAAAATCAAAAGTAATTTTCAAGCATCAGATGCATACATATCTGTTTGTATTGCAAAATAGAAAATATAATTAATTCAACAGCTTCAGTTCCGGTGGAGCAAGCGGAAATGGAGATGAGCGAAGACTGCGCCGAAGATGATGAGGCACGCATGTACGTTTCAGACGAGATTAATGAATGCATATACTTAAGTACTGATACGTTAGAACAGCCTGAAAGTGGAAGAAATGGAGAAGAGCAATGAGAGCGCCAAAGTAGAGGAAAATGAATGCACAGACAAATTTCAAAGATAAAATGAAAGTGATTCTCGCCCCGAGTTATCTGTTATTCTGGAGGAATCATCACTTATGAGGGAAGTTACGTCAGAATTGTTACACTCAATGCATTCTGAACGGGAAAGCTTACCTGAAAATGAAGACAACGGGGTACCATCAACCACAAACGGGTTTGTCCCAGGTACCCTGAAAAAATTCATGGACATATACAGCGTTTTGAAAAAATTTTGCGATCCACATAATGTGCTTGAATACATTCCAGAATCTAGAATGGATGGTAAGTATTTTGTAATTGACAACTCCAATAACATAAAGAGAAGGGACAAGGGCTTGAGATCTGACTTCTGTGATAATTGTGGTGCGTAGAACAGACCGACAAATTCAACTCAGCTTTTCCTACAACAAAAAGGGAAATTAGTTTCAGTAATAAAGAGAGAGGGCTCATATTGCACCGAGAAAATGACGGCTGCTAAACTCGAGTACATACCATTACCTCAACAACCAGCAGATTCAGATATACTGCATGTACATATAGTTTACCAAACTTTAAAGGCTTCGCCTAAAGGACCACAATAGTTTAGAAAACGTGTCACATGGTTCAGCAACATAACATTCCTCAGTCTCTCACACATTTGAAACGCGATTTTGCGTTGGTCGAGTACATCGGTTCGCTACATCGGAACGTATCATATTAATGTTAAAAACTAAGGCGCCAATCAACCTTACATAAAGACAAAAGTAGCTGTCCGTAAAGGAATGAAAGAAATTTTCAGACACGAAGCAGTTTCCAAAGTCAAAACAAATTAAATCAGGCCGCAAAAAATGATTTTGAAAAAATGAGAAATGAGAAGCATCTAAGAAACTTGAAATATTCCAGTGATAAGATTAACCAGGAACGAGACGGATGCACCGGAAACGTCGCCAACCACTTACTTGCGGTACAGAAGGTGACGAAGACTCACGAATTTGTTCAGAGTGTAAAACATGTGAAAGATTTATCACATCCCGTCATTACTTTATACATTAGCCAACAAATTATGGACATTAAAAGGTTTTGTTGTAGACATGTAGGGTGTGTGCTAGGCATTGACAAAACATTCAACTTAAGTGATTTTTTCGTTACCCCGACGGTGTACAAAGATCTTTATATGTTGCTGAGATTATCAAACGACCATCCCGTGTGTTTGGACCAATTTTCATTCATACTAACTCGACCGCAAAAATATACTCAACGTTTTTACATGACATCGCGGACAGTCTCAGAGAAAATGAAATAAACAATTTGACCATTGGGTCCGACGAGGAGGCTTCTTTCAAGTCCGCCATCAGAATATGCCTTCCGGGTTGTACCCACGTTTTGTGTACAAGGCTTCAAAAACAAAACTGCAAACGATACTTAGAAGACGAGGTTGGATATCCCTTGGTAGGCAGGCAGCGCGCATTGAAGGAAATTTTTGAAAGTAATGGCATTGTAGATGCCAAAGACATCGATCGATACATTGGATACGCGCGTTAAGAGACTTAGGGAATTAATTCAAGCTAAAGATCCTAACGCCGGGGAAAAGAAATTCGAAACTTATTTCGCCAAAAAACTAATGCCGCTGTTACAACTCATGTTATAGAGCCGTCGCCTAAGGGAAAAGTTCCATCTAACTGGACACATAATAACTCCGAGAGTGCCAACTACATACGTAAATCGGTAACGCAGTGGAAAGCAAAATACATACCTCGGCATATAGCAATAATGTATGAAAAAATCTCTATTTCCATCTATAATGTCTTTACATTCCTATTTTAAACAAAACTTCCACCCCATTCACACAAGGTAATGTAAAAGCACAAAAATTAAAAAATATATTTTTTCACTTATCAATAAAAATATCTTCTCTGTCTGCCCTTATTGCCCGAGGGGCCACCTTATAAAGTTAAAATCTCTATCCTCTTCTATAATATCCCCACCCAACAGACCTCACCACACCTTTAGATGTAAAAGAAACAGTATAAAATACAATTTAAATCCCTTATCAACAAAACTAACTTCATTATCTCCCTTATCACTCTACAATGATATTATAAAGTAAAAATCTCTACCGCCATCTATAATGCCCCTACACTCACCAAGTCTCCTATTTTTAAACAAAACTACCTGTCCATGCACACAGGGTAGGATTTAAAAGAAGGGGTATAAATAAAAATAAGTAATCACTACCCCCTCCCCACTTTAAGTCCTCTTATAAATAAATAAAGTAAAAAATCTATATTCCCACCTATAATATACCTAACCGCCCCTACCCTCTCTGGAGCCACCTTAAAAAGTTAAACTTTCTACCCTCTGCTATAATATCTCCACCCAACATATAACCTCCTTTTATAAAAACAAAACCATCACCCTCATAATCCTTACATATCAACATCCACTCATCTACTGACCCCACAGCTTTAGATGTAAAAGAAGCAGTATAAAATACAATTTTAAAGCCCTATATTTTTAGGCGCTATATTCACTGTACTTTTTACATCGTACGTGGCGTCAAAATTTTACCCAGGAGCCATATTCAGTGCACTTGTAAATTTTAAAAACAAAGAGTGGTGCTAACAAAATTGCTAAATTTTTGAAGCAAGGGCAGCACTGAATTGTTTTCGTAAACTCCAGTTTTAGGGCCAATATTGAAACAAAGTAACTAATTTTGGAATCACACTAAAAAGTCATGTACTGTAACATTGTTTCTCGCCACGCTAAAGATTGTTAACATTTATCGGTTCCCTTTTTTTTTTTATAAAAACAACAAACATAGGATACAAATTGTTCTCGTAACACATGTAAACTTATGTAAAAAAAAAACGAAAGTCACACAGCTTTCTGGTTCACGTAGACATTTCCAACTAGGCAAATTTTTGAGAGGTATCTTAAAACAGGGAACATATAAAATTATGATTTAAATCTAAATCATTCTATAGGATGATCAAGTGTATCTGTCTGTCAATATGTGGGTGTGTTTTGTGTGTGTGTGTGTGTGTGTGTGTGAGAGAGAGAGAGAGAGAGAGAGAGAGAGAGAGAGAGAGAGAGAGAGAGAGACTTTTATTTACAACCTGTAATGTTATTCTCTGGCAAAAAAGATGACAATGGCAAGAGAGAGTAAAATTTTGTTTGATTTTTCGTTATTCTACATACTAATGTGCCGAACCTGTAGTCAATCTTTTCGACAAATTTAATTTCAATTTTTTAAAGATCTATCTTATCTTAAATCATAAATATCCAGTCTTTTATACAAGAGCAATTACAGTATCCAGTAACACGTGATCGTTAGTCAGCCGTTACAATGATTAACTAATGATTAAAAACGTCAAACAACCTGATCATCTCATTGAATTCAATCATAGATAAGGATTTGTGTATCAAGGGATATTACACGGTTTGCTGTGTGCTCGAGAGAAGAATCTGAGGTCGAGAGTTCAAAGTCTGTCGCGATCGATCGAACAAACGTCTGTACTCTGAAACCGTTAAGAATCGTTATTCTTGCTAATCAGTTACTATGCAGGTAAATTATACGAAATATCTACAAAAACAAATTAATACAGAAAAAGTGCATTCAAAGAGCACGTGAAATAGCAAAGTTTGAGTACAGCTGACGTTACAAAAGCGTGCTCGTCACAACAGTTCGATACGACCTGTAAGAAACCTAGTAATTGATCTGGTTTACACACTTGTGAAGTTTTTCAAATTCTTGACAAGTAAAATTGAAACTCCTAACCGACTAAATTTTTGCAAAATGAAGATCTCAAAGAGTATTTTCTCGTAAAGAATCTTTTTTTTAAAAAATCCTTACCAAAAGTATACCATTCTCCCAATCAGAGAATCCTTCTTATTGCATTCATTCTAATGAGATGTACTTGGCTCTTTATTAAGAAATTTACTTTAGATGGGAACTGATGTGAATTTCACAAACTCTTACATGATGAAATCAATCCTTACAAATCCATGTCGGAAACATTATCAGTCTTTTTCATCAAAAGGGAAAATCTGTCATGATTTAAACCCCCAAAAGTAACACACGAATAGACAGAATTGGTCGTACAAATCTGTATATGGGGAAAACAAACTATGTTATACTAAAGTAATATATGGTGATTGACATGGTGAAATAGAATCAGTCTTACAAACAGTACATTCTCATAAATTTGCATTGCATATTCTTGGTATTTGACAAAGACATAGTGATGATATGAAGTCTGCAGCACATTATACACATTTTGCAATAAGATATTCATAATTTTACAATTAATACACCTATTATTTTACACAGCTTTCCTTCGTTTGTATAAAACGATGTTCTACAAGAGAAAATGAATGTCAAATGTTTACATCCTTATTAAACGTTTTGACAGTTTATTCCAGTAGCTATTCCAATGATCTGGTAAGTTTCTTATATTTAGTTCATCGATCTTTGATTTACACGCGAGAGACTGCAACCATTTGATAATGAGTACTACAAGTCAACGTCTGTTACCCAACCATCTGAAAGCAGCATTAATCAGACAGGCTATCTGCCACTTTCTGAAAACAGCATTAATCAGATAGGCTATCTGCCACTTTGCTGCGTTGTGATGATTCTTCAGCTTCATTGACTTGGAGAGAACCATGTATGATTGTACTAGTAACCCCTCCTTCTTCAAACAGCAGGCCAGCAGGTTGAGGCGGTGTTCTTGTACCCAAGCATCTCGTGTCGGATGACCCAGATCATATTGTATAAAGCAACCATCTTCTGGGGGATCTTGTTCTGCCGGTGATAACACTGGTGCTCTAAAAAATGAAGATAGAATTTAGGATCCATCACAGCCAATGACTGCGAGTAGTCTAAATGAAGATTTAAAGAACCTTGGTATGATCCTGTTGAGCGGAACATCTCTGGGATAAGTGATTTGGGTGTGCAATGAATTTCTGAGGGAAGATAAGGCACTGGATAGGCACAACAATATCGTACTACCTCTGTTATTGAAAGATTTTCATTCACAATTCTAAGCATGATGGGATCCATGCTACTGTTATTTTGTACATTCGATACGAGGAATGTGTAGTTCTCTGCAATACTTTGTAATATAGCTTCTGCCAATATGACATTGCTCTGCATGAGATAGAAAGCGGCCAGTTTTAGTCTTCCGGATGCAACATCCGAGGATGACCCCAACAGGAGAAACTCGTGCGCTAGGTCTAGACCTTCCTGGTCTATGACTTCTTGTTCCATGCATTTAGAAGCCAGATGGGATCCAATGCTGGAACAACAAAATGTCCTGAGTAAGGTGTTAATCTCCTGTTGTACTCCACTGGAAGAAGATGCTCTTTGTAATATGCATGGATTTATTTGAACACCATTGCGTAAAAGATGAAACCAAGCGTCCCGCAAGAAGAACACTGTGATTCTAACTGCAAATCTCATGCAAATATCGTCGTTTTCGTTGTCAATGTGTGTAATAGGAGGCTGACAAACTCTAATCAGTTTCTGTCCAACCCGGTCATAAGGTATCCTAGTCCTTTTGTCCAAATAGATCGCGTAAACTATTAGCCAGGATGCTTTGAATTGGACCAAACACTTTACCAAGAAACATATTTTCAGCTGGAATGAAATAATTAGGGCAATTTCCCTCCTCCACCCAGGTACACAACTTTCTCAAACACAGATCGATACAAAGCAGTAAATTTTGGGGGTGCCACAGAACTGCTGGTGTGGTCTCTATCATGTAAAACATACAGGTCTTACAGTGATAGCTGCTCAACACATTTTCTCCAAATATCGGTTTGATGAAGCATTTATTGATCATTTTTAGTAACACGTAACATTTGAATTGAGTTGAATTGAATTGCCAGAGTAGTATTTTTTCCCCATACGACAAGGATATTCTCCATTCAAGGTGTTTGTCAGGACTTAATGTTTGTCCAACTGGCACAAGTAGTGTCCCTGACTGCTGAATGTTGGAAACTATTTCTTGTGATGGCCAGTTGTGTTTTCTTTGTCGTATAATCCACTCTAAGGCTGTAAAAGGCCATGATATAACTCTAAAAACCTTCAGAGAATCCATGGAAAATGATATAGATCTTATGTTTATTGTATTGGCTGGTCCATGATGTTCATCAGCTTCGGGGAGTTTCAATGATGGGTGAGTATTGTGCATAACAGATCGACCATACCTATCTAACATTAGCTGATCTGTCTGTTGATTACATACAGGAATTGGTGCATTATCGCATACTCTTTGTAACTTGACATATCCAGGCGGTGTGGTGTCATCTGTAACCACGAGGTATGTTTCAGAAACAGGTTCCCAGGACTGAAGATCCCGCAGTACTGTAATTTCATCGGAACGAAAAACTACATCAAGATCTGAATTTAACTCAAAAGTAGTAGTCGCCTCCGCTTGGCTCCCGAAGACATGAGGTATCACTTTAGTATCAACAAACGTCACTGTTAAAAGCTCCTCTGCGTGTAGCCACATTTCAATTCTCTTCCACCGAGCTTTCTCCTCCAGTGCTACTATGTCTAGTACTCTCATTAGTCTTATGGACACCTCCTCATAATAATCAGGAACTTCCATGTTGATTTTCAGTCTGAAATATTATGACAGTTACAATGACTTAAAATCTTCCATATTTATGTTTAAATTTCTACAGTCACTAAACAGATTAGCTGAAATTACTTAAATCTTGCTCCATTTCAGTTTAAGTTCATCACTATCTCACTTGCAAATAAATACTACTACTACTACTACTACTAATAATGGTGACGATCGTAGTAATTTAAAATTTAGATCGTTATAAGCTGGATTAGGAATATTTGACTTTATTAGCTTTTTTCAGCTATTGTTGTTGTGGAGATTTTTATTGTCATTCGTTGTAACAAATTTGGACATAGTAGTAGTAGTAAAATTATTCCTGTATTTTCCTAAATTTCCACGATTTTAAGCAAGGAAAATTTCGTCAGAATAATGTCCTACAAAAAAGACTAATAATCAATCAATTAACCAAGGAGTCTAAAGTTGCTCTTTTTAAAACTTGCTCTCATCGGGACATTTTTGTTCCGTGCTATGGTTTTGTTTTGAGGGTATTTTGCAAAAGAACTACTTTTGTTGTCTTTCTCTTTCTAGCGAAGTCACTGAAGATGCGTCTGTGTTTTATATAAATTTTCTGAACGTATTGATTTTAATTGACCCAACGTTACGATATTCTGGTAGATTGTATCCTTTACACAAAGGCTTTTTATAGGTCGTACAGTCCTTTGAGTCAGGTTTGCGAAAGAGAAGGACGTGTTAAAAGAAACTTTCAATGGAAATAACGAGAGGCAAAATTAAGTACAACCGGGGTTATACGATTTTTAAATGTGTTTCTTTGCTAGAAAATTAAGACGCAAAGAGTGAAAGTCATATCTTTATTCTTTTAAAAACAAAAGATTTTTCTGGCAAAAGTTGCATATGACCAGTGTTTTATTTTCACAACCATTTTTACTAGGCTTTGTGTGCATTGGCTATTTATTGGGAATATAATTAGTATTTGCTATGACTTCTCAGTATGCATCCTTAACAACAATAAATTAACCAACAGTTCGTTGTTGTTTGTTTTAATTCATTCAATCATATATTGTCTTTCTTTTTTCGTTTCTTCCGTTATTTCTTCCGTTTTCTCTATCCTTATTCTTCTTGTTTCTTCCGTCTATTTTTTAAACTATCTTTTCCGATTGATCTTACTTACTAAACATGGGGTAGTCCCAGAAATGATTGTGATAAATCAATGAGACTTACATCTGGTACTGAATACACTAAAAGAGAGTTTCAAAATTATATCAATTTTAATTTCAAAGATTGCATACATGTTCAGTAGATAGTCCAGTAAATTTATTAAAAATATAGGCTTGACCTAGGACAAATTGCAACAGAATTGATTTTGATCGTATGATGCTTGAGAAGGTCTATAGATCAATCTATAAAAGATCCCCCAAAGTCTAATGGTTGTGCAATTGAAACAAGAGTGAAACACAAGAAAGCAATCATCATTAGAAACATTTTAATAGTGTTCCATGGTAAAAATGAAACACACAAACTGTCATAACTGTGACAATTGAAATGCTATGAACAAAATATAAACTGTATTGGAACGTTGATGAAATAAGATTTCAAATGATGTATCACACGCTATGTTTGTTCCATGTATCTGTCGCAAACTGCATTATTAATATAACTGTGACCGATAATTTAGTAGTTAATTAAGTATGGCAAATAAACCAATTTTCCCATCATGGGACTCTGGGGGACTTTTTACACGTGAATCCATACAGCCTTCCAACTCAAATGCAACTGGTTTCATTTCTGGTGCAATTTGTCCTGGGTAAAAACACTATTTTGACTTCACTACGAGGATTCATTAGAGTCTGGGTAAAAACACTATTTTGACTGGACTACGAGGATTCATTAGAGTCATACCAGGGTCGAGGATTTTGCTTGTAATTTAACAAACTTCATTCCACCACATTCTGCTCAGTATTTACTCGATTTCTTTAATATCATCGATTCATATAAACAATTCATACTTCGTGCTGGACCAACACATCTGTCCCGGTGGCATGCAAATAAGTCATAGTCCTCCTCCGCGTTTCGAAAACGGACAGTTCGTTTCATAGTTAAAAAAAAGTCTCACTTGCAGACTTTTCGCATCGAAACAAGAACACCACTTAGCAACATATATATGTTGAAATTATATTTATATAAAGGGTAACAATCGATCGGGGGTGGGAGTTTGCAGCTGGACAGAAGAAACGAGTGATAAACAAACGGTAGTAACCTACAGCTTTCTTAGCATGACAGCAAAACGAAAACAAAATACTGCCTGAGTTATTTAAAAGTCATGTGCGGCAAACATGATCCTCATTAATTTCTACACGTATTGAAGGCTAAACCTAATTCCTTACTTCATACAGGGTTAGTCATCAAATATGTACATCCCAGCAAAAACTTCATTACTCTTCCATATATCACAGTCAAATATGCCTTACAGATCACCTCTATTAAGCAGTCGCCTGCCTTAATGTGTTACTTTTTGACAGTCACATGTCTTTAGGGCCCACATTTACCACTATGTAAAGGTGACTGATTGTGACGGTTTTGACTGTATCTGCTGTTGAATTGAAACTTACTTTTAATTTGAAATGTTTATTTATAATCCATCTTAAATTAAAACCAAAAGGAAAATATATTTCTTTCAAATCGTTTCTTTGACTACATTATGTATGAATGTAATCATAATCCACACCAAAGCCCCTGATGAACTAAACATCTATGCATTATCTACCATGATGTAAAATACATGACAAACTATTAAATAGGTATATTTTCACAACAAGAAAAACCGCTTTTTTGGTTAAACCATATAGAAAGCCTGCAGATGTAGTGAACAAAATGAATGAAAAAGAATCCCGACGTCTGTGCTACCTTTCTAGGATAATGATTACTCGAGTCAAATAAAAGTTCAGGAGTCATGTGAAAACCTGACGTCAGCATACTTTTCTACACTAATGTCTGTACATATAGGAGTCATGTGAAAACCTGACATTAGCATACTTTTCTACACTGATGTCTGTACATATAGGAGTCATGTGAAAGCCTGACGTTAGCATACTTTTCTACACTGATGTCTGTACATATAGGAGTCATGTGAAAGCCTGACGTTAGCATACTTTTCTACACTGATGTCTGTAGATAAAGGAGTCATGTGAAAACCTGACGTCAGCATACTTTTCTACACTGATGTCTGTACATATAGGAGTCATGTGAAAACCTGACGTCAGCATACTTTCTACACTGATGTCTGTACATATAGGAGTCATGTGAAAACCTGACGTCAGCATACTTTTCTACACTGATGTCTGTACATATAGGAGTCATGTGAAAGCCTGACGTCAGCATACTTTTCTACACTGATGTCTGTACATATAGGAGTCATATGAAAACTAGACGTTAGCATACTTTTCTACACTAATGTCTGTAGATATGTGAAAACCTGACGTCATGATACTTTTCCACACAGATGTTTCTTCTACCTTTCTAGAATAATGATTACTCAAGTCAAATAAAGGTCAAGGAATCATGTGCAAATCTCACGTCATCATACTTTCCACACTAATGTCTGTGCACATAAGGAGGTCCCCTGAACAGTAATGCCGGGCTCGTCGTTAAAGATTTACGTCTCAGCATACCACTCGCTAATTTCAGTCTACCTATTATGTAAAAATTCTTATTATGTAATGATTTTGCATTGTCCAACCACTTATTATGAATGAATTTTTACCATTGTCACCAGTTCACTACTTATTATGGAAGGTGTTGTTCCATCACTTATTAGGAAGGGTATTTCATCATCGCCATTTATTAGGAAAGTTTTTCTTTGGGCCACATGGATTAAGAAAAGTTTGCCCAGCAAGATTTCTGTGCGGCCTCCCTTGCGGAGGTGTCACTCCTTTCGATGTGCTGGTTACATCGCTGGGGTGCGAGAGGGGTACCGGGTTCGAATTGCAAAGGGGGCTGCAACAGGAACAGCACAATGTATAGAAAGCGTATCAACTTTATTAAATTAAAACATTCCACATCAAAACTACTTAAGAAGACATATATATTCCAAATACAAGAATAAACGTATAATTAATATATTTATTCAAAGCTTGCCGACTTCATACAATTATTTAATTTCGGTATTTTTGAATTCTGATGTAATTTATTAAATATTGAATAAACCAAAGATGGCCAAAATAACTTCAAATATAGTAAAATTCCTTATTTCAAACTACGACCACAATAAAGATAATGTATCATGTTTTTACAAACCAAACGATATTTTATTTCTAACTTAATTATGAAACGCATGAAGTTGGCAGCAAATCGTTTTTTCAAAAATTCAACATTATAAAACCAATAAAAAATGCACACAATTACAATTCATATAAATTTCTACTAAAAATCTACACAAAATGGCAAATTGAACTACATTGCTGATAGCATGCGGAGATGTGACAGATGTGGGAAGAATCCTCATAGCAGAGACAAATGTCCTGCCTGAAAAGCAACATGCAATAAATGTTCAAAGATGGGACACTTCGCATTGATGTACAGAACTAAGACAAATGTTTCGGTAGAGAACCTCGATAATCCTGAATCTTATGGATTTCTTGGCGGAATTGATTCTGGAGCAAAACCCTGGATAGCAAATGTCATAGTTCAGGGACAGGAATGTGCTATGAAAATTGACGCAGGTGCAGATGTTACTGTCATTTCAGAGGATTTATACAGAAAACTGCAGAGAGTTAAACTCATCAAAGCTAACAAAATTCTGTTTGGACCAGGACAGAAAAGGCTCAATGTCCTTGGAAAGTTAAGGTGTCACTTAAAAGTGAACAACAGAAGTACAGTAGAGGACGTATATGTAATCATAGGTCTCAAACAATCGCTGTTGGGAAGATCAGTAATAGAGGAGCTAGGAATCGTCATTAGGGTTAATTAGATCACCAATACAGACCATAAATACAGAAGAATGTACCCTAAAGTATTCAGTGGATTGGGGGAAACTGAATAGGAGTACAAGATAAGACTTAAACCTGTTGCAGTTCCGTTTGCACTCAGTGTACCTAGGAAGTAGCCTATTCCGTTAATGGATAAAATGAAATCGGAATTACAAAGAATGGAGAAGCTAGCCTTCATTTCTCGTGTGGATCACCCAACGGAAAGGTGCGCTGGTATGGGCGTGGCGCCAAAAGGTAATGTCAATGTTCGTATTTGCGTAGATCTCACCAAACTAAATGAATCGGTAATGAGCGAAAAACACCCAATACCGAGTGTAGATCAAACTTTGGCTCAGCTAGCTGGTGCGAAATTTTTCAGCAAGCTAGATGCCAACTCCGGGTTTTGCCAAATTATGCTTTCACCCGAGTCTCGTGATTTAACCACTTCCATTACGCCCTTTGGTCGTTTTTACGCACCTGAATTTTTCCAGAAATATATGTCCCAAACTCTTGGGGGAATTTCGGGGGTAGTATGTCAAATGGATGATGTTCTAGTATTTGGGTGCGATCAATCAGAGCATGATGAACCGTTGAAAATTGTTTTGGGTGTAATTGAAAAGGCAGGAATTACGCTCAATGAAAAATGCGAGTTTTCCAAAGCCTCGGTGAAGTTCGTAGGGCACATTATAGATTCCACTGAAATTAGGGCCGATCCAGAAAAAAACGCGCGCGGTCATTGAAATGGAACCACCCAAAAATGTCTCAGAAGTTTGACGATTTCTGGGCATGGTTAACCAACTAAGCAAATTCTCGTCAAACATAGCAGAAAAAACAAAACCGCTGCAAAATTTACTCAGTAAAAACACCGAGTGGGTCTGGGGACCTTCTCATGAGAAAGCTTTTCATGATGTAAAGTCGGAGCTTAGCACTACACCAGTGTTGGCCCTATACAATCCCAACTACCAGACAGTCTTGTCAACTGATGCATCCTCATTTGACCTAGGGGCTGTATTGTTACAAAAACAGCTAAATGAAACATTGAGGTCAGTTGCGTATGCTTCAAGGTTGATCTCTGCCACAGAGCAAAGATATGCCCAAATCGAGAAAGAAGCTTCGGCTGTCACTTGGGCATGTGAAAAATTTTGTATGTATTTGCTAGGTCATATGTTTCACATAGAAACTGACCACAAACCCCTCGTTCCTTTGTTGTGTTAAAAAAATCTGGAGGATTTATCTCCTAGAATCCACGATTTACAATGAGGTTAATGTGGTATCTCTTTACAATATCCCATGTTCCTGGGAAAAGTCTTGTAACTGCTGATGCACTTTCACTTGCTCCAACCTCTCATGGTGTACAAGGTGACACTGAATTGGAAAATGAAACTAGGGCATTTGTTGATCAGGTTCTGTCCGACCTACTTGCCTCAAATAAAAGGTTACATGAGATTAGGCAGGCTCAGACTAGAGATGCTATTTGTAGCAAAATTATGGTTTATGCACAAGAAGGTTTGCCTCACAAGTTTCAGCTGAATAACTCTTCAATAAGTAGACATGAAAAACAAACTGTGGAAAATGGAAATAATTCTTCAGAAACACCAAAGACAAGTTCTAATCGTAGTTATAGGACAAGATCAAATCGACTTGTTATTCCACCAAAAAGGCTAGACTTGTAAAGTGTATGCTAAAGGATAATGGGGATTCCTATAAGCTTAAATGTTTTATTAGATTTCTTTGGGACTGATAGAAGAGTTCATATTAAGAATAGCACCGACAACTATTATATATAGTACATCCAGATTCTGTGTTAAGAAAACCACATGAGTCGCAGCATATTTTGGATCTACATGTACATGAAACGTGTTATCCATTCTGCACCTAATGAATTAGGTGCTACTGTTGTTATTGATTGTTCCTAAGTCAAGTCTATAAAAATACTAAAATTGCATCAATAGAATCTTGTGTCTATTTTTTTTTAGGTACAGATAGGATAAGCTCTCAAAATAATTTTATACTAAAATTTTACTTTTCATTATTAACTAATTATGGACCACCAAACCCGTATATACTCTATTAAATCTTCACCCATTTCTAGACTGGTTCACAGTTGTGCCATATAATTAGTACCGTGAGTCCTATGAAGCATCACATATCTTGACCAACCTTTGTGGATTGTTTGACCAAACTTTGTGGATGGCTTGCACTTTGGGTAGTTAAGAGCCTATAGACTGTTGGGTCAAATGGTCAGAGGTCATGTGAAGTCTACTAAGAAATAATGGTTTCTAAATTTTGTTCAAGACCGCATACCTTGACTAAATGTCCAGGTTATTGAGACCTGTTGGTTAATAATCTCCAAATTCAGCACAGGGTGGGCATATGCATGGTAGTCTTGTTTGTCTGTCAGAGGGAGCAGGTTTGAGTTACCTCAGTACAAATGGAAAACAAGAATGATCTAATATATTGTAAAAGCAGAAATGTTCATCAAGAGTTTAATTTCCTTTTTATTTTATTTTTTCCTTTTTTAAGTTGGTAATGAATATAAATGAAATTAAATCCACCATGAATAAGTATTGTAGATTAGGTGTTAAGGAAAACAGTGTGACTGCATTGTAATTGATCATTCATATTACCAAAATTCTGTCATACCTTGCGTGGCATTTGTATATCTTTCTCTTCCAAGTACCACTTATACATCTTGTAACCCTTGACTATATAATCTGAAACTTTTTATTTTTTGTTTTGAATGGTTCAGCTATCTCTTTTGTGGTTGTTTTATTTTTTTCTCTCTCCCACTTATAGTTTCTTGAAATCAATAAGAACAAGATCTGGTGTGGATTCAACAGAACCTAAGTCTAAAACTTAGATGTACTTCTAGAATCCAGCGTGATCTGGCCTGGAGATTATAAAACTTATGAACTTTAGTTTGAGCTTCACTTGTAGTACGGAATTATTTATCATCTTTTAAATTATAATATAGTTTTCATTTGGTTTATGACCTTTGTATTATAATTTATATTTTTTATAGTAGCCAATGCTATTATTGAGTACATGTATATCTTGTTAGGAATGTTGGTTAAACACGATGCCCTAAGTCATGTGAATAGCGCGTGGTGAAATTATCCATGACCTAATTCCCATGATTCAGTAAAGAGTACAACTTGTTTACTTGTAAGAATTAACATTGCAATTTAGGTTTGTTTATTTGAGACGGAGTAGATTGGGTTTTAATTTGTTCTACGCAGTATAGATAATATAAAACGAGATTTAATCACTGTGTATTCATTCTTGGCAGTTACAGCATTTGGTAAAGTCATAGAGGGAATTTATTTATTGTTCATGAAATCTTAACTCTAAACAGTACTTTTGGGATTACATACTTTTATTCAAAGATCTGAACTTTATTCTACTCCGTCGAAATTATCGGAATCATTTCAAGAACTTTTGTGATATGCTACATTCACAGGAATTTACCTGAAATTAATAACATTTGGATTTAGAACTGTGATTCTTGTTGACACATACGCACATTAGTGTCCTCATTCGGAATACACTTGGACAGTTTTTGGAGTAGTGAATTCTATAGAACAATTTAGGATTATTTAAGGAATTTCTACACTGTAAGTTATTTTTAATTCTTTAACTTTATTTTTAATATTTTATATTTTAGGAAATTAAATTTGTATTTTCAAAATTGTGAAAGCTTGTTATAGTCTTTCTTTCTTTTGTTACATATTCAAACCCCTAGTCGTAACACTTGCCACTGTCATCCAATCAGAAATGATCTTTCAAAATAACGACATTTTTCATTGATAGAAACAAAATCTGAAGCTTAAAGAGTTTATTATCCCATGCCCGATTGGGTGAAATTTAGCTCCGAATTAAAATTAGCTAATCGAATTTCTTAAATTTATACTTAACTTTCAGACTTATGTTGATGAAATTGAGGCAAGGTAACCTAATTTTGAAACTTTTGACCATGAAACTCATGCTGAAGATCAAAACATCAAAACCAAATTCGATACTTGGAAAACGTCAAGGTCAATGTAATTCAGCACTCTAAAGAAGGGACTCAAGGTAAAAAAAACCCAGAAAAGTTTAATGATTCTAACTTTACTTTGATTGAACTTGTAGGCTGTTAAAGTTTCACCATGATCTCAAGTTTTACTTAAAGATTTATACGGGCCTGGTCTTCGTATGCTTTGCATCTTTCAATGAACTTCACCCAATCGCAATTTGTGTAGGCTGTACACTTGTCATCTTACTACCTTTATGATACTTCTTTTTGACGTTTTCAAGTTTAAAACTTTATTGTGAATATGTAATTTGAATAATGTAGCTCTTTCCCAAAAGTAAAATAAAATTTAAAATTTCATCATACTGGCTTGTTCTATTTGTTTTATCCAAATATTATATCCACTGTTGTAAAGTTAAATTGTTCAAGGTGTATGCATTTATATTTCAGCCACCTGAATAAGTGTATTCAATTTTACTTTAGCAAAATAATGTAATAAATGGAAAAAGCGATTCATCTGTTTCTAAAAAAAAAATATAATAATAATAATATAAAACAAAATAATAAAAAATAGCATAATTTACCTTGTCTAATATTCATTTTTTATAAAAGAAAATTTTTAGGTAGATTTCAGTGAAGAACGTTCAATTGGAACCATTTAAAATGAGTATCTTTTTGTACACTTATGTACCAATATTTATTTTTCCACTAAGTCTCCATTTATCTTCAGCGTTTGGATATAGAAAAACAAATTCATTAAAACTCGGAAAACATATTGACAACCTTTCGTTTAAGTATGTAAATTGTAGTGGGAATGACATAGATGGTCTTTGCAAGAGAATATCTGATGCTTTTAATGCCTGTACCGTCAAATACTCCTTGATAGCACGTCTAATACCCTCATAGTGTAAAAAGTTTATTGTATATGGATAAATTGTTAAAAAAAATATACAGATGCGTATAGAAAATGCTGTTACTTCCGATTTTGATATTATTATTGAATAATGCTCAGTGAGAAACGTTTGCTTCAGTCTATTTATTTCTTTTAGTTTTGACCAACGAAATAAAACATCCTTTTAAACATTGTTCTTCAAACATCTAGAAATATTTTTAAGAAGTTCGATTCCAAAACCAAAAATATAAAATACTTCTGAACATGTTTGAAGTAATAAGTTTTTACACTTAGCTGTATCCAGAATAAGTCTACATATCCAGGTTTCTAATGCAACAATACATATTTTAATGTTAATCATTTTTCAACCCTCCTTTAGAATATCCGCGAGAGCAGACTAATCAATCCATATTGTCAGATGATTTATCCCATAAGAAATTTAAGAAAAAACATTTGATTAAGTTTATTCATAACAGGTTATGGTGGATTAGGTCGTCTAAGAATCAGATGATTTATCTTGGACATCTCAAGACGTTTTATAACAGATTTTGTTTTACAAAGGGTGTCAGAATTCTTTTGGACCATTGTGAGCATGAATTTTATTTCACGAGTTCTGTCACGATAATTTAGTTTGATAATTTCCCTCAAATTTGTTGTGAATTTAATGCCAATTAGTGTGAAAACACCCCTTTCCGAATAATGAATATTCCTGATAAAACATGTGCTATTTTTCTTTGATCCAAACCAAACAGCAATTGTTTTTTCAATGTTAAGGCCGGAGATCTTTGCATAGAACTTAAATGTGTATAGGGTAGCTGTCAGTGACATTTCAATAGCATCAACAATAATAGAGGTATCATCTGCATATTGGGATAAAATATATTCTATATTATAAATTTTTATAAATATGATCTCCGGATTTAATTCAATCATATATCCTAAAATCTCAGCACAAAAAATGAAAATATATGGCGTTAACGGATCACCTTGCATGCAACCGCATTCAATAGGAAACCATTGTTAAACATGACTATTCACAGCGACACATGATTTAATATCTTTATAAAATATTTCAATCCAATTTTGTACAATTAGGCCAAAATTTGAAAAAAGAACTGTATATATAAATCTCCATGAAACTGAATCAAAGGCTCGTTCAACGTCAAAAAGAAGAAAAAAAAACCAGGGATTTTCTTATCTTGTGCATATTGCATTATTTCATAAGTAATTCTTTTTTCCCCCATATATATCAACCAGAAATGAGATCCGTTTGATATAGGTGTGTCAATTTTGATACATGTTTCTTAATTCTATTCGCAGTGGTTGCTGAGGCAAGTTTATATCTAGATATAAATGAAGATATAGGTCTCCAATTCTTTAGTAATAATTCAACTTTATTGCTGTTTGTAACACAAGTTATAATTCCTTTTTTCTGATAAGCTGACAATTCACTCTAATGAAAACAATAATTTACATATCTACGAATAAATAAACTCAAATACTTCCAAACAAACTTCTGCAGTAAACACATCTGAGACTGGGCTTTTATACGTTATTAATATTTTTTAAAAACTAGGCAGTAATTCATCAAATGTAATTAATCCTTCAATTGAATTG
The DNA here is from genome assembly GCA_029931535.1 of Margaritifera margaritifera. Classification (NCBI taxonomy): domain Eukaryota; kingdom Metazoa; phylum Mollusca; class Bivalvia; order Unionida; family Margaritiferidae; genus Margaritifera; species Margaritifera margaritifera. Next base: position 14,354 of record JAQPZY010000970.1, on the reverse strand, counting down.
TGTTCATTAAATGTAAGTTTCTGTAATTCAAATGATTCACACTGTGAGATAAGAAGATTACTTAAGTTTAGATGTAAATTTCTAGATTGATAAAGATTCTCCTAGTAAACACTTTAGTTTCATTTAATATTTCATGATAATCGTTTATTATTGATCCATCATTTCTCCTCAACTAAGTCATGAGTTTTGAAATATACTGTGTGTGTGTGTGTGTATATATATATATAAAATGTTGTTTTTGGGGAGGGGGGTTGCCTTAAGGAAATTCATAGCAACACGTCTTTATAAGGAGATCGACGTATATTTTTAAAGCATTGCACTGATTCTGAATCTTAGTATTGTTAAAAGAAATTAATCAAATTTTCGCCCCAGTTATGACATGTTGAAAGCTGTAAATATTTAAAGATATGAATTAATTTTCCTGTGTACATTAAAATTATAATCGTCATAATTATCGATGACCAAAAATGGGTCCTTCCAAGTATTAAAAAAACTTAAAATACGCTAATTCAGTTACATCAATGCAACTCATTTCCATGCATTTGGAGGAAGTTTTGATATTAGTTAACTCTAAGAACAAGTCTGCAATAGAAGTCCTCATGAAGTGTTAGTGCCTTGATAGCTCAATACCTCATTGGTTGAGCCTCGGACTCTTCAAAGAATTTTCGGATTTGATATCCACTCAGGCCAGACCGGGTCAGCTGCCTCTTTGTGACCTTGGGATAGCACTTAGTTCCCATTTCCTCAGCATAATACAACCAATAATGCGTTAAAAGTTCCGTTAAACCCAACTATATAAAGTGTTGAAATTGTCAGAAGAAAGTGTATGACTCTCTAAGGTGAATTTAGTCGTACACTCAAATGCGAGTTGTTATTTCTCATTACACGAGGAAATGACACCTGACTGTTTGTATAATCTGATGATATTTATGAATTGTTTAAAAAATGGTGAATACAAATTTGTCACTAATAACGTCATAAAGTACAATTTTCAGCGAACATTACGTGACTATCGTGAAATTTTATAAGAGTAATTTCTCTCCTTTTTATACTTCTGATTTAATAATCAGCTTAAATGTGTAGATAATTATGTTGTAATTAAGTTTAGTTAAATTTATTTGAACTATGTCGGAAATATCCCATGTCTAATAAAAACAAATATTGTTTATTGGCCATTTTAAAGCTGCAGTGTCTGCAGTTTTTGTTCATATATTTCTTGCTTAAATTCATACAATCTCTTTGAATTTCATATAAAGAGCCTTTCACAAATTTTCAGTGATAACCAGGCTGGGACCGCCCGATTAGTAAACTAGGTACTTTCATATATGTACATTGCTACCAAATCTATCTTGAAAACAAACTATACCTTAAAACGATAAATCAGGTCTTTTTTTACATAAATATCCAATTGTTGTTGCCAATGTAAATTTTATTTTTCACATTTTATTCGACTGTTTGGATATTCAGAAATTCTCGAATATGCTGAAATAATTGAGAAATCTTAAAATTCCATGAGAATACATCAGCTGGAAAGCTATATGTTAACCTATTGTTTTTCAAAATTTGTGAAAAGACTAATTCATGCGAGTCAAGTAGAAGATAGAGGCTAGACCCTGTCATAGACATTAATCTATTTTGCAGTGATATAAGCGACCTGTACTTTCTTCCGAGAAGTTAAGAACGTGCATACCTTAGCGCGCTAAACATGATCACATGAATCATATTTAATGACAGAAGCCTTCAAAATACTGCCATCTGAAGACAAACAATGAAATATGAAAAAGAAAATGAAGGAGTTAAAACACTGCCTTCGAAAATGGTTCAAATTTAAAAAAAACAAACAAACAAGCACTTAACCATTGTCTTGCGATTCAGTTTAATGCAATAAATTGGTTTACTCACCTGAACTAAATTAACACTGAAAAATGCATGTATCGAGGTTAAAATCGACTATACTGAATTTGTCACGTACAAGCCATTGGACATTTTGGATAACTACACTTTAAAATTTGACAATGACTACTGTGTGAAAAGATACAGAATACAGTGAGTATGACATAAACGTTTGGCAGAATCAATTAAATTGGGCAGAATGGGTGGAAACACTTCGTTTGAGAACTTCTTACTGACTTTTAATAGAAGAAAGAAAAATAAAGGTACTATAATTAGTCAAATCTGTATAAAAATTTCCTGTTTATATCCATATGCAAAAACCTTTGTCTGAATGTGAAACACCTCTACCCGATAATGATGCAGTCAAATCAAATCACAATAGCATATATATATATATATATATATATATATATATATATATATATATATATATATATATATATATATATATATAACAATTTAGCTTGATCTGTACACTTTTAAATTCCACCACAGCATGGCGTGAGACACCTCAAGAGGAAACAAAATATTTCTATTGCGCCAGAGGAACAAAACGGTACAGAAAGTTTAAGAGAGTCTACACCGCAACTCCTGTTGTGTTGGCTGCTTTTACAGACTCAGACTTACCTATGAAATATGTACTGTTGAATAATGGAGGACATTGTCAGCTGATGAAATAAATTCTTCGGCAAAGATAAAGCTACTTGGTGGACGTGAAGAAATAGCTGGACAGGATCAAAGTATAAGGCCTTTGTAATCTGTATATTATGTGCATAGCTACAAAATAGAACATTATTACACAATCTGCTACAGCAGTATCACTGCTAAGAAGTTAATGGAACTATTAATTCTATGACTGCAAGATTACGACATAGGTAAAAACATTATGATAAAATTTCAATATACAACAGATTAAAAAGTGAAATTAAAACATCTTGTTGGCCGTGGCAGTATCTTTCTATTACCAGTGAAAGGATCATGAAAATGAGTAGCATCGTCGGATGTTTATAACAGTCCATTACCCTTTAAACTGGAGTTAACTCTTACAATTAATACTGACGTGGGAAAGAACGGTATTTCGAAGGCTGATAAACAATCTGTAAGAGAACGACAACAAATTGTAGAGGACAAAAAGGAATACAAATGGAGTAAACATTATGGATTATGATGATGATATTTCTTCAAAATATCTCACCTCATAGGTTCAAGGAACACAAGCAATTTAGAACCGACAAAAACAATATTGACCATGAAACAAACAAACAATCATTTATATTGATACTAATGGTTGCAGGAGCCGTATTGTGTTCTTTTATTAAGTAGGTTACGAATTTTGCTATCCTCTTTGATATCGTGTCTACACCTTTAAACAACAATGCAAATAACAAACCAACTAATGCCAGAAACAATTAATACGTGATCAGCCAGAAAAGAAACAATTTGGCCCAAACTCTTAAAATCAACTGATCATACTGTCAATAATACCAGGCGTTGCTACTGCAAGTTTTTTCGATAACTCAGACAACTTTTACTTAATTTGCCAATCCATTTTTTATTTTGACATAAAATGATCCGCTTGGAGTAGAAGCAGATGGAGTAAGAGCAGAAGGACGTGCTGTAGGTGAGACAAGAGGAGTAGGATGTTGAGGCGAAACAGTAGTTTGGGAAACACCTTTTGGCCAAAAGTGTTACAGACAGAGCAATTTGTATTGAGCCATCATTACTTTCTCTGTAGCTATTGTAGCAATTATTACACCTTTATTTGAATAATCTTTTCAATCTTTCACCTAACGATAATTTGCCTCTAATCTTGTCATTTATTATTTCAATATGTTTACTCAGATTCCTCTCTAACTGTATTAGATCTTCAACTGCTTGAGCTAGTATGCTTTCAACACTTCCCAACTATTCTTATAATACAGTTTTTTGGTTTGGGTCTGTTTCGTAGATGATGTCCTTTTTTTTTAACTCTTCAATCTGTTTTTTATTTTTTATTTTTTTAATTTCTCTCTTCATATATTTCAACATTAGATTGCATGGATTCTATTTTTGATTTTATAAATTCGGCAGCATTTGTATAACCCCTTATTTCTCTTTTCTATAGTGTAATGAATGATTGCTTAAATACTGATGGGAGTTATCCACTTTGAATTCTTCTGTAATATCCGTCAATTCTAGTCTCAGTTACTCTTACCTGTTGATCAAATGGATCCTTTGTGTCTATTGTTCTCATATCTATTTCTTCAGGTACTTTTATTGGCTGTCGTTGAAACTGGGTTCAAGTGGATATCTAAGTCGTATCTCCTCTTCAATAGGCAACACCCATTGGAAAACTTGGTTTTATCCAGCATATTGTAACAAGCAACTCCTTGCCAGTCTGGCCTGCGATAGTGCTGGGTGCTAGCAGCGTTTTGATGTTGCCTATCCTAGAGATCTTAAATGTCTTACCATATGGTTTTACATAATAGTGTGGTTTTTATGTGAAGGTTGGTTTTCCCCAAATTGTATTTTAATTAATTCATTACAAGGCCGTGTTTTATCCCCCCCCCCCCCCACTACAAGGCGAGAACTTTTGGCGAATGTGAAAGTTTTGAATCTCTAATTGGTTTGACATCATCAAAACATCTGACACTTTGCTCTGCAAAATCATTAGCAAAATTTATAGTATATTTTGCTTCCGTTTGAATATGTGCATCTAGATGATCTTTATACAAAGGATTTTCAATTAAATAATTAAAATCATTACCAACACTCTCAATTAGTTTTGATTTATATAAATAGCAGAGAAATGGAGAAAGAACTACGGCAGAGCCCTGGAAACTTTCTTTAGGAATTTATGAATCTAAGCAGGAATTAAACATAGTTATTGGAATGGAATATAAATAGAGATAACTGGTACAAATATGACTGAAACCAAGTTGGAAAAAATGGAAGAGAAACAGGTCAAGAAGACATAAGAATCTTTGTAAATGCTAAAACTTCCACAATTTAGAAGTAATTCCCGGATGTTGGAATTTATAGAGTGTCATCACTGATTAGAAGTTTTCTTCCAATCGACAAGTTAGACAACTTAAAGTAAAAACTCAAATCGATAACTTGGGTTGCAAAATTAACTGAACCATAATTACAGGACTTGAATAGAATAATATACATCACGGGATTTGTGTAGTTCAAACTGAGATTACCTCTATCTGCATTAAATGCAGGTTTGATTACATTCGCACATATTAATTTCGAAATGATAACCTTAAATAAGGAAATACTGAATGAATGATTAATAAATAAATGCATGTTGTATTGTTGTTGATACATTTTCGGTTTTAATCACAATGGTTATCTACTTATGGTATAATGAAGTCCATAATGAAAGAATGACTAGACAATATCGTTCAAAATTTCCTCAAGGATAAAGTTAGTCATCTTGGAAAATTCAAAGTCTTTGTCTTTTTCTTGCGCCTCTTTCCTCGAAGGCATTTTGTCATTTTTAGATCTTTCTAATTGGCTATTATATATATTGTGTGTGATCAGTGGAAATATTTACTCAACTGCTCTGGATTGGATGGATCAAATGCAGAGCAAGGTATGACATGCATGATCTATAGTTAAATCAGCTCCACTAACAACTTCAGGTTTTGACAAAATTGGTAACTAGAATAAAATTCAATTGATAAAACATCACGTATTTTCCACGCCGTATCTGATTTAATATATTTAGTCAGTGCTCTCAGGTGAATAGCATCTTTGTTTTGTGATATATATATATATATATATATATATATATATATATATATATATATATATATATATATATATATATATTCTCTAGTATTCATTATGGCGTTTCTACTTTCATCTCTTCATTTGTTTTACCATATTTTTGATCTCTCCATTTTCTCACGTACTCTCTTTTACCGGATATACAATAACCGATTTTATTTAATTCAGTTATTTTGTTTTCTTTTTCGTATGTGGGACATAGTTTTGTATCCGTCTTGTTTATTTAAACAATGAAATTTCAAATTATTTTTTACTAATAATAATCATACGGAAATATGACTTGCAATTAACCTACAAGTCATAACCTATGTTCAGATTCAGAGGAAAACTGATCTAACTTACAAATGTTTGTGTAAATTAAATGGAAAACAGCGAACACAAAAATGAAAACGAAGGCAAGAGTAATAAAGAACCTGAAATGTAACTTTACAAAAGCCAAACTATCTACATAGAGTTGAGATTGTTAGAAAACTTGGGAGACGTTCTGTAAGACCAATGTTGAGCGTTGAAAGAAAGAACAAGGAGATTCCAAAATGTACAAGATGAAAGAAAATATTAAATGTACCTACCTATTACCTGATAGGTGGTGGTGTACCTGTTCAAAGCATCCTGTTCATGGTCAGAAGTGGAGTTGTTTCTGTTGTTAAATCTGAAGAGACAACAAAGTCTGTACTGAGCAAGTCGTTTGAAACCATGAAAATCAAAATAACTTAAGAACAACATGACCCAACTTTGTCTTCTTACAACGGTAAAGCATGGACTTTGTCCAAAACAATACCAGAAATGCTGGTAATGTTTCTAATAAGTCCGCCGTCAAACATGGGTATTGACAAGGTTATTAAGCTAATGATTCCAGTTTCCTTAAAACAGCACACAGTTATCTACCTAATAGCAAATGAACTTGTATATGAGAAATTTGTACCCAATAAATAGCGGAGTATCTTCAAACAAAATTAATACTTCTGGACTAAAAGATAGTTACATTTCTGTTTTAAAAGGCAAGCCAGAGATAAATGTGAAAAATGCAACAGTACAACCTGTAAAACGTAGCGGTGACAGCTACGAACCAAGGCCATCATGTACTTAACACAGCATCTACAGAGTCAATAAAACCGGCTATGACAACACTGTCGAAACGGTCTCTTTCCTATATATAAATAAGTGAGAAAGTACCAAGTGCTCTACCGTTATGTCATAAACTGCCGATAGCTTCCCTCTGCGGGACAAAACCAACTGAAAATGTTCCTAGTATTATGTTGCACAAAATTGATGAGTTTAAAATGATTTGATAAGAGAGATTTAACACTGTAGTAGAAGTGTTTTAAAAATACGAAATAGCATACAATGTTGTTTGGAATGGGGTGGGGGCTAGCATGGCAACCTTTTCAAGTTGTATGCGAAGAAGGTGCTCCAGGATTAGTTACTGGTGTAGTTGTTCTTTTGACTTTTATGAGGTTTAGTACAACATTAATAAGGCAAAGTTTATTTACGACATAGTTTTTAAAAATGATGAAATAGTAGCATCAGTAATTTAAACAGAATTGACGACATGATATAAAAAAAACTATAAGTAATAATGAAATCAACCATGAAGGAAAGGGATCCTAGAGAAACTTACAGAAAAGAATACAAGTTGGAAAAAAGTATATGATGTTTATGTTTTAGCTGCGCTAAATTTGCCTATACAAATAGACAGCTGTATTACAATAGACGCATTCCCTGAAGAAGACATATATGTTATCAGTCCAACTGACAACGGAAATGGTATACTATCGATATTATTGCAATGTTTATGCAGACAATGTTTACTACAACCAGAATGATGAGAGTTTTTAGATGTACAAGTTTTATCAAACTGATTTATCGCAAGAAATTAGGTAACTTTTTATATATTTGACTATGTTCGCACATCGTTCTGTTGGATTAAAATATTAGCAGATCAATATGTAATTCAAATTTTAAAAACTCAGAATTCTACACAATTTTCATTAACGTATGATTTAAACCTTTACAGATTTTGTAGGATGTTAATATGGACTTTAACATTAGATTAGAGGCAGGCAATCAAATTGTTGCCTACTTATTAGATGTTAAAAAAGAATCTTAACGTAACTCTGGTAAACATGCAGTGCACGAATCTAATCCTTACAACAGTGGTTCTCAAACTTTTTTGATCGCGACCCTAAATACCATCTTTTGCGACCCAAATGCAGTACCAGCATATGGTCGCGAGGATCCTCGCAACCCTCATTTGGGTCGCAACCCGGGGTTTTGGAACCACTGCCTTACAACGTAAAGAAAACATGCATATACCATCTGGAAGAGAACACTTGTTTTGATATTTAGATTGGAAAATATGTATAAACCATCTGGAAGAGAACAATTGTTTGGATAATTAGATTGGAAAACATGCATATACCAGCTGGAAGAGAACAATTGTTTTTATAAAAAGATTGGAAAACATGCATATACCATCTGGAAGAGGACAATTGTTTTGATAATTAGATTGGAAAATATTCATATACCATCAAAAAGAGAACAATTGTTTTGATAATTAGATTGGAAAACAAAACAGAACCAACTATTCAGTCAGGATGTAAAACTAGCAGCAGTATCACTTTTTTTTTACCCCAAAATATCAGAGCAGCAGGAGACATTATTGGAGCAACACTCGGCAAAGGGCTAGCAACTATCTTTTCAGATTATTTGATCAAATTGAAGTTGATGAAGAATTAGAGACGATAAAACGTTGAAGAATTACAGAGAAAAACCGTAACACTTACAAAATCCTCTTAAGTGGTAGAAGGTGGTAAACAAGACAACGAACTGGACAAAATTTGTCTACAGTATAGTACGATTACTTCTAAATCAACTGCGCAATCAGTTAATGAGAGAGAGAGAGAGAGAGAGAGAGAGAGAGAGAGAGAGAGAGAGAGAGAGAGAGAGAGAGAGAGAGAGAGCAGCAGCAGCAGCAGCAGCAGCAGCAAATACAACTTTAACAAATCAAATATTCGATTCTTCCCGAATGCGCTTCAAAGAGTGTTTTGATACTATGTAAAAAAAAAGACGAAGAAAGCGATTCAAAACAGTTTTACAACTCAGCAATACCAACAATCTCAGTGACTTTAGAAGGCCTGCCACAGGTTGTTTTCTTTCTCATGGTTTTAAACTGAAGCCACGACGTATTTTCTTTATGATGAACACCAAAAGCAGAAATCAATAACGTAAGTGGTAACTGTATTTAAACTGACTTCCAATGCACCTCACCTGAGCTGATGTGAGAAGCACACATTATAACAGATTGCATGGTAGTGATACGTTCAACTAAGTATACAATTTTAAATCAACATATACAAAAATGTAGATGCTCACAAGTGAGGCAAGTGTAAGTGTTGAAACTTTGTACACTGATAACCATTGTATATAACTTGATTTGAGAAGTACACATGATAATCGATGCTCAGGTAAATATTCAGACAATTACCTAAACTTAAGTATGTTTCAGACATGTATAAATGCATGTGAAAGAATCTCATAAGATGATAACTGAGTAAAATTATGTAAAGAAGATTGATTTTATGATGTTGCTGCTGTGCTTCGATCAGGTAATGCAGCTCCTCTAGTACATGTAGTCGGAGGGGAAACGTAAGTGTTGACAGTCACGAAATTGTGGAACAAGGAGATGAAGCATACATGTGGACAAAGTCAAGTTTAGAAAGACCAAAACGCAGGATTGAAATAAACAGTCATTTATATCGATACTAACGGTTACAGAAGCTGTTCCGTGTTTCATTTTCAAATAATTTACAAACCTTTCATTCACCTACTGTGACGAGTTTCGTGAATCATAGCAGATGCTTTGTTGATGCCTTTGATCAAAAATGCAAATATCAAAACCCGCTAATGAAAATAAGTAGCAACATGACACAAGTTCAACCAAGAAAGAAACAATCTGGCCAGCACTCTTAAGGAACCGGTATTCATGAAGCCCTATTTAATTTTTCAACGATCGAATCATCTTTGCTTCTTGGCACATCCTCTAGCACCATATACTGCATCTCTCACAGTGTTAGTCATTGATGGAGGAACAGCTGATATATTCATACTACTTGCATTAATAAAACAGCAATTGTCACATCCTTTTCTATAAATTGCTGTTTCAATGTTTCGCCTAGTGGTAATATTTCTCTAACATTTTTCTTAATCTTGTTAATACTTTGTCCATATATTTTATCAAACTTGGTTATATGTCCAACTGCTTGAGCTTCTATACTTTCAATAATTTCCAACTTTTTTTTTTTTTTTTTTTGCTTTGTTTTTTCAGGTAGGCTCTTATGTTTAGGACCGTTTCTTTCCTGATTTTTTCTTTTCGCTCTTAAACATGTGTTCCATAGATTTCAACATAAGATTTCTTATATTCTATTTTAGAATTGATAGCTTCCTCAGCATTTACATAAGTCCTTAATTATCTTTCCTCTTGTGGAGTGAATAGTCTTTTCAATGCAGGTGGAAGATCAACACTTTGAATTCTTCCTTGGTAATCATTTAATAAAAGTTTCTGCTTTTCATACCAGGTCATCAAATGGCTCATTTATGTCTTACTTTTCGCATCTCTATTTCCTCGATTACTTTATTCATTGCCTTTCCCAACAGCGGATTCATGTGAATATTTAGGTTTTGTTGTGTGTTACACAGTCTCTGCCATTACTCCAGTACCTCGGGGTCTATTTAATTTATCCTGAAATTCTTCTCTTATGATAAAACTAGGTTCTAGATGCTGGTTTGTAAAATCCCCATCTTGTAATTATTTAATACAACTGAACCCTTCGGCTTTTCTCTCCATTGACCTTTATCCAAGCCTACTTTATGATCACATTTTTAAATAGTTCCTCGAATTTAATTTCTGTTTGTTCTTGTCGAAACAGTGGACCTTTTACTTCATCAGAACCATAAGCAATATTTGCATTATTGTCAACTTGAATTTGATTTTGTGTTTGTACTATCTCATCATTATCTTCATAAATCCTTTCATTTATAAATCGTTACCACCATGTGCAATATTGTAGCTATCCCACTACCAAAGATTGTGCCTTTACCTCAGAGGTGCGCCGAAGGCACATGGACACTTTGTGCCCTGCAACCTATCCTGGAGGGACAACGGCACGCGTGCAAATTATGATTTTAATTATGATAAGTGGGCAAAGCACAACTAAATAAATAATGGAGATTTATCAAAAACAAAAATAGCAATAACCCCATTTTCCAGAATTGTGCCCTGCAAGTGTGCCTTCGGTTTAATTCGAAGATTGCAAAAACGAACACACAAAGAGATAAGGTGCAAACACCTGACTGAAAACTGGAAAAATGGACAAGAAACGAATAAGGGTTTGCACGAGTCCATTGACAATGCTAGAGCTCCTAAAATTTCGATTCGTTGTCAAACTTTGTAATCTACACAGTGATATTGTTTATTTACAAATTTCTCAAATCGACTACTTTGAAACCTTACAAATTATACGGAAAGTTAATTACATGATTTCAAATGTTGCTATATTCTACACTGGCTTTGTAATTTACCTTGTGATTACCTTTGTCGGTACTGACTATTTGTTTAACTATATTAAAACATATTGACATTTTTTTTTTTTAAAGTGACAAAAAAAAGTAATTAAACAAAATAATAATAATAATAATAATAATAATAATGATAATAATAATAATAATAATAATAATATTAATAATAATAATAATAATAATAATAATAATAGGGAATTTTGAAAATGTCGTTGTCCACACATAGTCCACGGCGACGAAGACAGTGCAAAGGACGGAATCAGTGCTGAGTACAGTTCATCAAAAATGATTATTAAATAAATGTGTACTGGTAGCTTTGTTGTTGATGAATCTTCACTGTCAGATAAATAATGTAGCATGTGCAAAGCAGAGTGAATACTTCCGTACCAAATGAGTATACCTTCGGCACACATCTAAAGCATGATTACATTTTGCTTTTGAAAAGCTAGCCGAAGAACACTTAAAAAGTCAACGGTGTGCCGTGTGTGTGTGTGTGTGTCTGTCTGTCTGTCTGTGTCTGTTTGTATATATATATATATATATATATATATATATATATATATATATATATATGTTGCAAAAATTAAACGAGATTAAAAATGATTTGGTCTGAGATATTGAACACTATCGAGGTGTTAGAAATACAAAGTATCACAGCTTGTTTTGAACTGGATATTGGCTATCATGGATTAAATTTCAGGTGATACAGGAATACCAGCAGCTGAAATATGTGTTGCGGGAATAGTTCTTCTCTTTGATTTAGCGGATTTAATGCAATATTGTTAGGATTTGTGCAAAAACTTTCAAGTAAATGTTCATCGACACCACATGTCTAAAACAAGATGAAAAAGCAACATCTATGTAATTCGTAAGTAAACAGGACTGACGACATTGTAAGCAAAGCGATTAGTGATGATTAAATCAACCACGTTTATCTGAATCATACCTAATACAACAGATTCAAGGATAAGAAAAAAATGCAATAAGCAAATAAATTGACCATAGAGAGATCAAGTATATTTTGCAATACATTTGAAAAGCATATCAGCCCTTTTTCAAATTCTTTCAAGCAAAGGAGATACAATTATCCTCGAACAACCACTTTTCGTGCACTTAACGTGAATTTTAACGCTTTCGTTATAATATTGTGAGAATCTATTCAAATAACCAAAAAAAGTGTTCAATTATATCTACCTCATTTAATCATCGTTAAAAAAAATTGGCATTCATGTACATTAGTTCAGAATTACCGTTTTTCCGAGCGTGTGTAAGAGTACTTATCTCCAGAAGTGTTGTCCATGGTTCGCGACACTGACTAAAAGGTCACGTGGCAAATGACCGGAATGTGTCAGTTATGCCAAGGTATGGATATTATTAGTTTATAGCGTCTCCATGTATTTTAGATAAAAAAAAAAAAAATGTAAAAATGAAGAAAAAAAAATTCCGTTAATTCCATATGCAGTTTGTGCACTTACGTTACTGCTTGCTTTTTCTTTACCATCTAAATACATGACTCAATAGACTGAGAGAGACAGGCAGACATACAGAGACAGAGGGAGAGATTAATTTTAAAAATAGACACTGGTGAATGGATATACATTTTTATTATAATAGATTCAATGTATTTGATGTAGAATATATGTTCATTATGAACTAATAATGAAACGAAAAAGTCCGGAGTGAATATACATTTCGAGTGTAAATTTTTCTTACGTTGTATAAGAACCCCACATGATTAAAACCAAATATTTACATTGGCTATCTAGTTGTATTAATTCCCAAAGTTGGTTTTCCTGTTCAAAATATGTAAACAAAGCCATCATGTGATCGGTGGCGCTATCTTTAGCATAAAATAAAATAGAAAATTCTTGGCCAAAATGTCTGACACAAAAAAGGCATTAGTGACAATATAGATTTTCATTATGATTTTTTTTTTAAAATTACATGAAAGTACCTGTTTTGTCTGAATTTACTGTTTAATTCATTCCGGTCACTCTTGAAGAACGCTGGTGACACCGTTGATGACGTCATTATCTCGAAACAAGCGCGTTAGGTCGCGAGAAACATGGCGCACGATGGAAGGATTATCACGAGATCAGCTGGTTGGACGATATTTAATTAATATTATGTTTGTTTTTTATTCGTATCTACTTATTTATTTTTTACTTTTTCATTCTGCATCATTTTCCTTCGTTTGTAGATTAACAAATTACAAATAACCTAGAATAGGCTACGCCTGGGAATATCCAATATCTATACTCCTAAAACAATGGTAATAGCATAACTAACACCACTCGGGAATTATTCATTTAAATCATTAAACTGTGCCATTAGTTATGATGTGTTCAACTTTATCTTTTAGGTTATCTATTTATCGTCGTAAGTCTCACTTATCTATATATTGAATGACATGGTATATATCGCCTAGCTCACATGCACCAGCGCTCTAACCAACACGACCATGCGTTCATGCTCACAAATGGCTAAAACAAGGTCGAAATAAAGTATTCGAGGGAGCACAAGCAGTTACTTACTAGGCAAGCCGAATTTAACACTCAGCCGTATGCACTTGGTTTTATGACGGCGACTTTGTCCTCTGATCTTCCCCGTATTCCATATATGGTAACCCTCGACCAGGGCCGTACTTCTAAGTTCAACTGGTATTTCAGGGATAGGCACTAACCCCCGTGCAATAGTAATGACGTCCAGACGCTGTCATCAGTCTCCGGTAGCATACAGAAGAAATAAGATCTCAAATGGGTAAATGATTTAATATTGAATTTATGAAACTCGTTTGAATAAATTTCCAGCTTTTTGCGAGCCTTGGGCGAACAAAAGCTGGAAATTATCAACGAGTTTCATAAATTGGATATCATCGCGTTTCATAAATTGGATATCCAGTTGTTGGATAATCTTGTGAAGGGATTATGACTGGATGCAAAAAATTACTAAATCTAGACTATGCAGGTATTACTGTGTATAATAGTGATTCAATATTTAATGTTTTTTGTGACCGTATTTGTATTATTTTATTTGGGTATGAATGCTGTGGTTGGAAAACTTTCTGTCAGTCGGATACCGGCATTTGTCCACATTCTTCTCTAAACAGA